>ML662445.1:8344737-8944737 GCA_007570785.1 Antilocapra americana | reverse complement strand
ATTTTACTGGGAAGTACCTGAGACTATTTCCAAAACTCAACTAAAAAGAAGGAGCAAAACATTGTCATCATCATCATCACTATTTCCCACCAGACCTTTGAAAATTACAATTCCTAAACCTCAGACCCCACTGATGGTTGTGTGCGTTTGTGCATAGAAGTCTGTACATCAGGGACTGCTGTGGTGGCCTAGTCCCTAAGACTCTGTGCTCCCAGTACAGAGGGCCTGGGTTCGATCCCTGGTCAAGTGACTAAGACTTGGCACAACCAAATAAATAAATGAATGTTGTTAAAGAAAAGAAGTCTGCAGGTGAGGGCATATAAGAAAGTCTATTTCGCTCTATGTTTCTAAGGTTTGGCTATGCGCACAGATTATTTAGGGAAGTTTTGTTTGTTGTCTGCATTAATACTGATTCCTGGCTCCACCTCCAGACATTGTGAGTCAGGAAGCTGAAGAAGGAGCTGAAGAAAAAGAACCTAAAAAAATCACTGAGGAGATTCTGATGCACACTTTTGGGAACCACTCACTAAGCACTGCCTCTGTTGTGATCTGAGACTGTCCCTTTAAGTGTCTGATTCTGGGTGTAAGTTAAATCACCAGCACACCTATGGATGGATTTGTCTACAAAAAGCAAGGAATGAGATAATGTGGTCACAACCTAGGTCTTAAGGTCACTGACAGCGCAAGAATTACTTTTGTTGACCAGTAAAGTACTCCAGTCTTCGCTCATTTTGCTGATGGTCTATGGTATCTGCTTGCTGTTCGAAATATATCCATATTATCTTAAAACCCACAAATCAACTCCCTCTGCCTACCTGATCCTCTGGACATCTGTGGATTTTACTGTTTAGCTGATTGGTTGTCATCTAAATGATATAGAAAGATGCCAAGGGGGAGGGCAGTCAACATATGCCTTATTTAGAATTTTAAATGAGTATTCAATATGTTTTCAATGGTCACAGTAGTCATAATTCCAGATAATTGCTTTGTGTTTTAAACTGATACTTAGTGAATTTTTATATTTCTGCCAAATTCATAGTATATTGTAGCAGTCAGTACTGTGACCAATTCTAGGTGATACTGGAGATGAACATATGTATTCTTTTGTATATTCATGCAAAAGAAAGAGACAGTCAAATCTATTCTTAATCTCATTGTAAGCAAAGCAATTGCTTACATTTCTTGTTTAATTGTCAACATTTGAAAGCCTAATGAGTCTTTTATTGTGTGTGTTTGGTCTCAAAATTCATGTAGTATTTTACATCACAGTCCATGTATGCACTCCAGGTTTTTCCACATACATGTACTATTGTCCAGTTTTTACATATTAATCCTAAGAATCTTGTAGGCTGACATAAAATATCTTAAATATCTTGGCAAAATCAACATGTTTTAACCATTTTTTTAATTTAAACTATCAGTTCATTAAAAGAAGGATGTATTGTTTAGTAATTTACTTGTTAGTTAGTAGAATTAAAGTCCTATGACATCTTACTTTTAAAACTCTAGATTAGAAATAAGTATTGATTTCATTTCTACAGTCAGTTAAGCCAGCTAGTTTTTATTTTCATAAAATGCTAACTACTGAACTGCTCTGGAAGAGGAACAGACTTTAAAAACACATATAGTTAAAGGTTATTCCTTTTTAAAAATTATTTTCTTCTAACAGAATATTTTCTTTCACTGATGTCATGGAGTCTGCATATTTTGTCATCAGCCACAATAATGAGAATGGAAAGATATTTGTATTCATTGTTTCCAAAATTCAATTTTGAAAAATTTATAACCTAAGAGAATTGATAAAGCACAAATACCTATACATTGATAAAGAGAAATTGATTTTACTCAGCTTACTAAGAGATGATTCTTAACTTATGGAGGTTTAAGGGATCTTATGGGTAATTTGGGTATAATTTTATATAGGTATTTTTATTCATATGCTGACTCTAGAAACTGCGTCATGTTGGATGTGTCTCCACTTTGGGAAGCACATCCTTTTGTGTCATTAAGTAATCACAGGACCATGTAAATTAGCCAGAACTAATTGATTGTTCAGTCTAGCTGTACATTTCTGAAAAGAAATATGAAAATAGTTTGGGACACTTTTGGAACAGCTAAATTGAACTGTGTGAAATTATTAGGTAAGTGAGAACTGAAACTTTCTCATTGCTTTACAGTTGAAATGATCATATTACTGTATTCTCTACTAGGTTCTAGCTTATTAACATTGCATGGCTCATAGATAAAAAACTTAAAAATAAGCTTAGAGAAAAATCTCCAAAAAGATGATGGTTCAGTTTTGTGTCATTTAATAAATGTCAGATTTTGTAGGGGGAACCCATACTATTTATAGAAGCTTCTTAAATTCCTGTATCTGATTTATTTGGTTTCCAATATTCCCCTATACATACTCAAAGTTAGAAGTCTATGGAGTAATTTTTATGAACATTTGAACTAGTGTTGATTAATTAACATTCAAAGCTAGCTTTTCTTCACATTTAAGGCCATATTTATAAATTATATTTATATGAGAATCAAATTTCCTAAGGTAAGAGTGAACTGTTAGAAAGTTTTCAATATTATAATTAGTTATATTTTGTTCTCTTAAATTATTTGATATTAGTAAGCCACCTATATATCTCTACTTCTCTCTTATTAAAAACAATAAATTTTACTGTTGAAAAATTTAAAAGTAGAGAGAACTGTGTCATAAACTTATGTACACGTCACCAACTTAAGCAGTTATCAACCCATGAAGGTTTATCTCTTCCATACGTCTACCAACTTCCCCTCATGGCCCTGCTACATTTTTAGGTAAAATCACACATATATTGACTCACAAGCATTTGTCTATGTATATACTAAATGTACTTCTATTTTTTTTTTACATTACCTTGTAACTTATGTTACATAAAATTAACATGTGTTCATGCTCAGCTGCATGTTTTTACAACCCCATGCACTGTAGCCTGCCCGGCTCCTCTGTCCATGGGATGCTCCAGGCAAGAATACTGGAGCAAGTTGCCATTTCTTCCGCCAGAGGATCTTCCCAACCCAGGGACTGAACCTGTGTCTCCTGCACTGGCAGAGAGATTCTTTTTCACTGCATCACCTGGGAAACCCATTAATCTCTTAATGCCATCAAACATCCAATCATTGTTGAAATTTCTGACTGTTGGCATCAGGAGGTAAGGAGGTTCAGACACTCTGAGTGTGACATGCCACGCACTAGTGAGGGCCTACATCGATGCCCACAACCTCAGCACCTAATAACCCAGGATCTGGCTCCCGACTTCTCTTGCCAAGTGTCATGGCAGGGATGCTGAAGAATCCAAGTCTTCCCAAGGATAATCTCTCAACTAGTGACAGGGATTGGATAGAATAATCCTGAGACACTTTCTTCCTAACTTTCAGAATTTTCCCAGTGGAATTTTGTTCCATTTGCAAAAGTAGCTGAGGACTCTGAGTAGGTAATGTATTGACTTCTCTTCTTTATTTATTTCACTTCCAACGTTCCTACCTATACCTCTCAAATAAGCCACTTACACCTCAGACCTAGGCTTCCCAGGTGGCATAGCAGTAAAGAATTTGCCTGCCAGTACAGGAGATGCAGGAGACACGGGTTCGATTCCTGGGCGAGGAAGGTCCCCTGGAGTAGGAAATGGCAACCCACTCCTGTATTCTTGCCTGGGAAATCCCGTGGACAGAGGAGCCTGGCGGGCTGCAGTCCATGGGGTTGGAAACAGCCGGACAGGACTGATTGAGGCACCTCGGGCTGTGCTTAGTCACTCAGTCATCGAGGGCAGATTCTTTACCATCTGAGCCAGCTAGGAAGGCCCAGCATGGCACAGTCGTATACAACTTCAGTTCTAACCTCAGGGCCTACTTATGGGGACACCCAATGAAGACAGTTGCTATTTGGAGCTTCTTTCATTTGTCTTTGTCAGTTTTCTATTTTTAATCAAAAAATGACATTTATATAGTAAAACTCTGAAGGGGAGTTGGTCTTAAGCTTACAGCCCAATGACTTTCACATGTTACATTCATAAAACTCAAGACGGAGACAAATTCTAACAACCTGTCCATTTTGGAAAATACTCAACCATTATCAGGTCAAATATTGAATCTGTCATGTTCTCTCTCTCTTCTCTTCATGGTACTCCAGTTACATGAGTTTTCAACCACCGGGCAGTTTACCAAAGTCTCTTAAATTTTGAAAATAATAGATTTTTAAGAGCTCCCCCCAACTTAACTAATTGACAATAGTGGAACACAGTACTTTGGAGTAAACTTGTGCATTAAGCATGTTAATTTATTATCCTGAGTAGCCTTACTTTGATTCCAGATTTAAATGGTGGAGGGAAACTAACTCAGCAGACACATACGTTGCAGTCAATGTGAAGAATTGCTTACATTTTCAGATCTATCTCCATGAAAAGTAGAAAATCAGTTAAAGTTAGCAAAGAAGAATGAATGAATCCTTGACGAAAGGAGCATTTTTAAGGCAAGTGAAATTCCAGAACAAATTGCAATGCAGAGAGCACGGCGGCATGTTGCTCATTTTTCATTTCACTCCCTCTTTCTACCACATTTTTTTAAACCAAAGTAAAATGATTTAGAAAAAAAGAGAAGAAACTCAAATAAAATATTAAAAATCACAACCAGAAGAGCAGACCTCAAAATCAGTAGAACTGTTGCATGGAAAATATTTTCCAAGCTGGCCCTAATTATATTTTGGCTGCTTCCTGATCTCTGTTTCTTTCTTTTCTGTATGTTTCAGACTCAGATTCCCCCAGCTGTGTCTGAGAATGGCTCTGACAAAGTATAGGCTTTCCTTTTGCCTTACCTTCCAAAGGCAACAACATACAGCTGTCAAATTTAAAATCTGGGGCTTTCTAAAAGTTTGATAAATCTGCACCTCCTTTTCCTTTACATTGTGATAGCTCATTGCCTTATTATATGGTATGTGTACTTCAGATTAAATAAGCAAATTCTGCAAATAATGTTATGAGATGTGATGCTATAATGCCTTCATGTGAAAATATGGAATATTCTCCACCAGTATTCTGATCTGCTCATAGCTCCAGCTGTTCTATATTTATGCATGTTTGTGTTTACACACTCACTCAGTCGTGGCTGACCCTTTGACATCCCCTGGACTGTAGCCCACCAGGCTCTTCTGTCCTTGGGATTTCCTAGGCAAGAATACTCGAGTGGGTGGGCATTTCCTCCTCCAGAGGATCTTCCCGACCCAGGGATCAAACTCGCGTCTCTGGCGTTTCCTGCATGGCAGGTGGATTATTTACCATTGTGCTACTTGGGAAGCCTAGTAGGGCTTTAAAGCAAAAGGATGGGTCAGACAGGCCCATGTCACTGAGTAGCACAGAAGGAGAAGCTAGATGCCTTTATTGGCATCCTTCTTCTCCAAAGAATGAATGCCTATAAAATTACCTACTGTGGTATCACCATGATGTTTCTTGAAACCAAACAACCTCTAACCTACATAAATCTATACAAGAACACCAGTATCTTCTTTTATACTTGATAATTTATGGGACTAAGGGTGTTGCTATGTGAACTTATTCCAAAAGTCTTGCAATTCTCCAGGATATTTCATCAAATACTTTTCTTAATTATCTCCTTATGTTCACTTAATATGCCTGGTGATGGAGTACTTTTTTTTTCTATTTAAATATGGGTTTCATTGTTGGAAGGGAATAAGGAAAACTAATTTTTATGAAGTGCTTACTATGTGCCAAGTACATTCCTGTTACATTAATGTCTAATCAGTTCCTCATGGCAAATCTTTAATGTACATATTATTTACTTTTTTTGCAGATGATGAAACCAAGCTTCAGAGGTTTTTGAAAACATGCTCTAATTCATCCAGCAGAACAGGAATTCAAACTCTACTCTGACCCTTAAGTGCATGCTCTTAAGTAATCTGAAGTCCAGCAAGTTAAAATTATACGGGTATTTTTGGTCAAAATCAGTGTTTGAATATGATACAGTGCAACATTTTGTTATGTGGTTCTTAATTATGGAATAATGCCCAAAATCACCAACTTATAACATGTTTTGAATAGTACCATCACTGATTCTCAAAACTTTCTGAATCACAGATCGTCAGTAAGAAATGGTGGCCACGGGTGCACACACACACATTATTGCATATTCTATCAGGAAGCACACTAATTTCAGATTAGGGACTCTAGAAATAAATGAACAGTATCCAAAGACATTTAATTTTAAAAGACATGGCTGATTTATCGTGTCTTCTTAGTCTCAGTTAAATAGACTTTAGACTCGATGCAATCTGTAGAAAAGTGTTTGCTACTGAAAATTCATTATGTTCATGCTTCATCAACAGTCTTTGCGTGTTTTTTTCACTTTCAGTTTCTGCTACTGTTTACTAATAGTGTGGAAATGGAAGTGGAACACTCTACTGTCTGATAAAATTATGATCTGTGCTTTTTTTATGGTTTCTTGTGAAGTCCGGGTATAGGAGGCAGTTGAAACTAACAGCTAAAGCAGCTTTGATGGTTTTGCTGTGGATTTCATCAACTCAATACTTTAATGTCATTAATATAGATAACTGAGAACTATATATGCATGCACCCTGCAAATGCATCTAAGTTTTAGAGATTTTGGAGCCATCAGAAATTACATACATCTTCCAACCCACTAATAGGTACCATTGTCTTAAAGTGGGCTAGTTCATCCTTGTCAAATATTAAGTGAGAGAAAGAAGGTATGTTTTCTTTTTCAGGCTTAAGGAGATACACTGTTGTTAATTATCAGCAAACTAAATTAACTGTCAACTCATCTCAATGTATAAAAATACCATCATCATTATCACAGCTGTTCTAGTGTAGTATTTAAAAGTCTTTCACTGTTCTAGCGTAGTATTCAAGAAAAAAAAATGTTCTGCTCTGCCAGTGTTATCATGGGAGCACAGATGAGCCATGGATAAGACAGAGACAGATTCTAAGTACTAGCAACATCACTACCATGCTGTTAACACACTCTGTCTTCTCTCCGCTGGTGGAAATGTATCAGGGCTGTCTCTTTTGCCAGCATCCTACTCATCTTCACCGATCTTAGATGGTACAGCTGAAAAAACAATGCTTGTGAAATATCTTCAGCCTCGTGCCATAATCAGTGGCTGAAAAAATTGAACCTTTTCACTATGATCTTAAAATTGAGCTTATTATAATAGGTTTTAGTAGCTTACCATTTTAAAACATAATTTATTTTATTTTTCAATGTTTGGCTGCACTGGGTCTTCGTTGCTTCGCGTGGACTTTCTTTAGTTTCTAGTCCTTCTCTTTTTCCCTTGACTCCCTTTCTCTTATTTTTTACACACTTAAAATATTTGATGAAAAATAAGTATAAAGAAAATCTAATCATACTCCATTTTTAAAATGCATTTCTGAGAAGTATTGCTATTTTTCTCTTCTGTATTAACACACTCTGCGATCACAGTATTTAACATTCTCTGACCTCTCTCCCAATTCAGTTTAGCATCAGAGCTCCACAACTGTGTTGGCTGAAGATCATTTAATCTTTAATTCTATTTTTTTCCATATTCACCCTTTCGACATTGTCCCATGTTGAAGTCATAAGCATTGAATTATTACTGACATTTTCAAGCTGTTTTTTTTTTTTTTAATAATAGGCATGGTGATTTGAACATCTTGCCAAAAGAGGCCTTTTTATCTTTGGAGAGAGAAGGAAAAAGCTATCTTGGAAATACAACTCTGTCTCCAGGGCCATATAGACAGAGCAAATGTAAACAGTGAGTGAGTAAGAACTTGTGAATAAAAGAATAAGAGGGAAAAAAAGTAAAGATAAAAAATCATGATATTTTTTATTATGGGAACTATTCAATGTCCATAAAATGTATCTAATGTGAGTGAGATAATTCATTTGGGACCACGTACATTTACCTGAAGAAAACAAAATATCCTTTACCTCGAGACATCTCTGTAACCAAAGTTAGAAATGTTCTGAATGCAAGCCCTTTTCTTATTATTTCTGAAACTTGAGAAATGAAAAGAGAAACAATTCATTTTTCAAACAGCAATAGCAACTGTTTTTCTTTCAGTGGAACTTTCTGTGTTTTTCAAAAAGAAAAGAAAATAATACTTATATTTGGATATAATAAAAAAAAACAACTAAAGCATGAGTATGATTAAACTTTAGCATCACTAAATAAAATCTTAAATTCACAGACAGATCAAGATTTTGTCATATCTAAAGCTCATACAAGTCAGGGGCTTTCTTTAAGAAAAACAATTCAATCTGTGGAGATAAAAATAGATACAAAAGTGAGTATATGTTCAAAGTAGAAAAGAAATTAAGGAAAAAATGTGCAAGAGCAGAAACAACTCAAACATTAAAAAATTCAGAATATATGCATATTTAATTAGATCTACCTCTCTAAAACTGGACTTCCCAGGAAGCTCAGTGGTAAAGAAATCTCCTGCATTGCAGGAGACTGGGGTTTGATCCCTGGGCCCAGAAGATCCCCTGGAGGAGGAAACAGCAACTCACTCCAGTATTCTTGTCTGGGAAATCTCATGGACAGAGAGCCTGTCCTCTACAGGAGGCTACAGGCTCCTGTGAGGTCACAACAGGACTTAGCGACTAAACATCAACAATACCTCCATAAAGTATTTTACTTTCATTTTTTACTATGTATTCTTTGACTACTTCTTCTTATAAATGATTTTTAAGGGTACAATTTCGTATAGCAAGAATAAAACTAATTTGGTATTTTCTACATGATGTTTAACCAAACATATTATTTATGATTGCTAGTTAAAATTCATAAAATATATAACTTTAAATCCAGAAATACTTAGTGTTTGTTGAAATCCTAGATATTGGTTTTCTAAAACCATGAGGATTTTCATAAATTCTAATCTGCATGAGCTTCATCAGCAAATGTGTGTTTTTATAATAGATTTAAGGAAACTAGAATAGTGATGATTCACAAACAGTTTTTTCTTTCTAAATGTATACATGCTATGTCTATATCCAAAAGATGTCTAGGCCTAACTAGAAATTTTTTCTTAATTTGGATACCATCTTCTTAGTCATAAATCTCTAGTCCATAGAGTTATCAGAACAAAGAAACATACTACATGCAATGATTATTTTTTAAAATCCAGGTTCTTTAAAACTACTATAAAGAAAATTATCAGCCAAGGTTTTTAGCAATAGGTTTATTTTTATTTTTTCACTTGTTTAGATTTTTTATTAGATTATCCAGGGATATTTTCACTTTCTCCTATTAGATCACAGAGGGAAACATGTATATAGAAGTACAGAGGCAAGAGAATGATAGAGAAGTAAGGAATTGTTATTATTATTATTCAGCATATGTATCCTGGACACCAAAGTTGAAGTAACTTGTTTATTACAAGAGGTAAGTATGTAAAGGGCAGAAGGGTGAGGTAGGAAAGCTGATTACAAAACACTGCTAGAAACATTACCTTCAGGCTTGGACTAAAGAGGAAAAAATAATAACATAGGTTCTGCTGGACAGTGGAATGGTGTTAATACAATAAGATATGTCCATTTCCTTATAAGTAGTAATACTTTTGGAGTTCAGTACAATGTTTATACCATATCAGTTTGCTTGGTACACCCTGGAGTGACTTCTGGCAAACTTTAAACTTTAGATCTAAACAAAATTTGTCAAGACCTGAAAACATACTTGATTGAATTCTTTTAAAATTACTGCCATTTCATATATATTTATCCATCAAGAAAGAAGAATGGCAAGAAATTAAGACAGACTGATTTGAATTTGCTAGGATTAACCTAGAATATAAAAGTCTTCTCGTCCTAGTTTTAAAGGACGAATATTTATGCATTGAGCCAAATCTTTACCTGCCACTGTTTAGGGAGGTGTCTGTGTGTGTGTGTGTGAAGTTTGCTCAGTCGTGTCCGATTCTTTGTGACCCGCTGGACTGTAGCCCACCAGACTCCCCTGTCCATGGGATTATCTAGGCAAGAATACTGGAGTGGGTTGCCATTCCCTTCTCCAGGGGATCTTCCTGGCCCGCGGGACCCAGGGATCAAATCTGTGTCTCCAGCATTTTAAGCAGATTCTTTACCATCTGAGCCAACAGGGAATCCCTTGTTTAGAGGTAACTACTTTTTTTATTATTATGTAATTGGATAATAGAAAATGGAAGATAACTTCAAAGATAGTCTCTCTCTTTTTATTGTCTCTATTGAGTCTGTTGCAACACTGCTTCTGTTTAATATTTTATTTTTTTTAGTTCAAACGCATGTGGGATCTTAGTTCCCCGACCAGGGATCAAACCCGCATCTCCTAGATTGGAAGGTGAAGTTTTAACCACTGTACATAATGTCTCTGCTTTTTTTTTTTTCTTTTAAACTAAAATCTACTTGGGGATTGTTTGGCGACAAATGATGTATCAGCTCCACATGCAAAAGTAGATATGATAGCATGAATTGTAGGCATAGCATTTTGTCAACCTACCTCAAAATCAGCTGGCTGGGCTTACTCTTTATTTGTGCCCAACTTTTTGCGACTTCATGGACTGCAATCCACCAGGCTCCTCTGTCCATGGGATTCTCCAGGCAAGAATACTGGAGTGGGTTGCCATGCCCTCCTCCAGGGGATCTTCCAAACCCAGGGATCAAACCCACGTCTCCCACATTGCAGACAGATTCTTACAGTCTGAGCCACCAGGGAAGCCCAGGTGGCAAATATAACTAAAATCCCTCTTCCTGGTCTTTGTTGGCTTTACCAAAGAAATTTTAAGACAACTATAAATCTGCAAACCTTGGAAGATTTATTGCCTCACCAAAAACCTTATGGAAGTTTCTGTAAGAATGCAGATGTCACCCAGTGGAAGGAACTGATCCTAGATTCACTTGCCTCCCTTCTGAGAAAACAGTGCAAAATAGTAAGAAACAAGCAGATTACCTGGTGGAACTATATTATCCACTACATGTTTTCTAAAATCTCCTCTGAGAAATTCGAGGCTTCTAAGGCAATTACACCAAATTTAGAAGAGGAAAGCTGGGGATTTCAGCGATCCTTACCTGGATTGGAGCCACATAAACAAGAACAAAATGAGAAGGCTAGCACCTCAAGCACAGATGTCATAAAACAAGTTCAAAATCTCTCTATGCAGGAAAGTAAAAGCACAGAATACCACAAAGTGAACAGAAGCAATGTTGCAAAGTGAAGAATAAAGACTATCTTTACTTCCCCAGTGGCCCAGCAGTAAAGAATCTGCTGGTAATCCAGGAGCCTCAGGAGATACAGGTTCAATCCTCTGGAGAAGGGAATGGCAACCCACTCCAATATTCTTGCCTGGGAAATCCCATGGACAGAGGAATCTGATGGGCTACAGTCCATAGGGTCACAGAGTGGGACATGACTGAAGCAACTTAGCGTGCGTGAACAGCAGTGGAAGAGAAAGATGAGTTAGACATGGACAGAAACTTTGTAGATCACACATCACTTGGTGTTCCTGAATGAAAGTAGTTGTGGCAAACAACTTATTAGTTGTGTGGCCTGATGCTGGGAAAGATTGAGGGCAGGAGGAGAATGGGGCAACAGAGGATGAGATGGTTGGACGGCATCACTGACTCAATGGATATGAGTTTGAGCAAACTCACGGAGATGGTGAAGGACAGGGAGCACCCTGGTGTGCTGCAGTCCATGTAATCACAGAGTGAGACACGACTGAGCGACTGAACAACAACAGAAAGAAGAATAAAACTGAGGTTATCTCAGAATTTTCAGAAAAGGTGGATCAAAGAAAGGATATCTGCTTATTATCACTAGAAGTTCTAAATCATAGCAAGACAATAAGAGAAAAAAATAACTGCTACTGGGAAAAAAGATAAATTGCTATTTGCAAAGATATGATTGTCTTACTGAAAAAAGATCAGAAGAATCTATTGAAATTCTTGAGAATGAAGAAGATAGTCCATTCAGTAAAATGGCAGGTTCATAATACACAGAAAAAATTGACAATTCTTCAATAAGCCAAAAGAAACTGATCTGTGGAAATCAGATAATAAAGACACATATTTATAAACATTTATTGTTAAAAAAGTGATTTCACAAACTTGGAGGTAATTATCATAATCAATTCAGTTCAAGCAGTCCAGTTGCTCAGTTATATCTGACTCTTAGTGACCTCATGAACTGCAGCATGCCAGGCCTCCCTGTCCATCACCAACTCCCGGAGTCTACCCAAACCCATATTCATCAAGTCGGTGATGCCATCCAGCCATCTCATACTCTGTCTTCCACTTCTCCTCCTGCCCCCAATCCGTCCAATCATTAGGGTCTTTTCCAATGAGTCAACACTTAGCATGACATGGACAAAGTATTAGAGTTTCAGCTTCAACATCAGTCCTACCAATGAACACCCAGGAGTGATCTCCCTTAGGATAGACTGGTTGGATCTTCTAGCAGTCCAAGGGACTCTGAAGAGTCTTCTCCAACACCACAGTTCAAAAGCATCAATTCTTCAGTACTCAGCTTTCTTCACCATCCAAATCTTACATCCATATATGACTACTGGAAAAACCATAGCCTTGACTAGATGGACCTTTGTTGGCAAAGTAATGTCTCTGCTTTTCAATATGCTACCTAGGTTGGTCATAACATTCCTTCCGAGGAGTAAGCGTGATTTAATTCCATGGCTTCAGTCACCATCTGCAGTGATTTTGGAGCCCAGAAACATTAAGTTTGACACTGTTTCCCCATCTATTTGGCATGAAGTGGTGGGACCATATGCCATGATCTTAGGTTTCTGAATGTTGAGCTTTAAGCCAACTTTTTCACTCTCCTCTTTCACTTTCATCAAGAGGCTGTTTAGGTTTTCTTTGCTTTCTGCCATAAGGGTGGTGTCATCTGCATATCTGAGTTTATTGATATTTCTCCTAGTAATCCTGATTTGAGCTTGTGCTTCATCCAGCCCAGCGTTTCTCATGATGCACTCTGCATACAAGTTAAATAAGAAGGTGACAATATACAGCCTTGACATACTCCTTTCCTGATTTGCAACCAATCCGTGGTTCCATGTTCAGCTCTAACCATTGCTTCTTGACCTGCACACAGATTTCTCAAGAGGCAGGTCAGGTGGTCTGGTATTCCCATCGCTTTCAGAATTTTCCACAGTTTATTGTGATCCACACAGTCAAAGGCTTTGGCATAGTCAATAAAGCAGAAACTGATGGTTTTCTGGAACTCTCTTGCTTTTTTGATGATCCAGTGGATGTTGGCAATTTTATCTCTGGTTCCTCTGCCTTTTCTAAAACCAGCTTGAACATCTGGAAGTTCACGTTTCACATATTGCTGAAGCCTGGCTTGGAGAATTTTGAACATCACTTTAGTAGCGTGTGAATGAGTTCAATCGTGTGATAGTTTGAGCATTCTTTGGCATTGCCTTTCTTTGGGATTGGGATGGAAACTGACCTTTTCCAGTCCTGTGGCCACTGCTGAGTTTTCCAAATTTGCTGGCATGTTGAGTGCAGCACTTTCACAGCATCATCTTTTAGGATTTGAAATAGCTCAACTGGAATTCCATCACCTCCACCAGCTGCTTCCTAAGGCTCACTTGACTTCACATTCAAGGATGTCTGGTTCTAGGTGAGTGATCACACCATCATGATGATCTGAGTCGTGAAGATCTTTTTTGTACACTTCTTCTGTGTATTCTTGCCACCTCTTCTTTAATATCCTCTGCTTCTGTTTGGTCCATACCATTTCTGTCCTTTATCGAGCCCATCTTTGCATGAAATGTTCCCTTGGAATCTCTAATTTTCTTGAAGAGATCTCTAGTCTTTCCCATTCTGTTGTTTTCCTCTATTTCTTTGCATTGATCGCTGAGGAAGGCTTTCTTATCTCTCCTTGCTCTTCTTTGGAACTCTGCATTCAGATGAGAATATCTTTTTTTCCTCTTTGCTTTTCAGTTCTCTTCCTTTACAGCTATTTGTAAGGCCTCTTCAGGCAGCCATAATGTAGCTATTTAAAATATTACAAAGCAAACAATAAGGCACATTAGTAAACATTTTACATAAAACGTAGTTTTTAACTGCTGCTGCTGCTGCTAAGTCACTTCAGTTGTGTCTGACTCTGCGACCCCATAGACGGCAGCCCACCAGGCTCCCATGTCCCTGGGATTCTCCAGACAAGAACACCAGAGTGGGTTGCCATTTCCTTCTCCAATGCATGAAACTGAAAGTGAAGTCGCTCAGTCGTGTCTGACTCTCAGAGACCCCATGGACTGTAGCCCACCAGGCTTCTCCGTCTATGGCATTTTCCAGGCAAGAGTACTGGAGTGGGTTGCCATTGCCTTCTCCAAGTTTTTAAATATATTTACGCAAGTTACAAACTCCTAAAATATTATGCTGAATCTTTTTAAAAACAACATCATTTTTAAAAACCTTTACTAAGAATGTATTTCGTATGTAGCATTTGAATCATCTCTCATTTTATAGAAATTTAATTGTGTATATTTTAACTGGTTCACTTGCAAGAATTATATTAACTTTAATTTTAAAATGTCTGAAATATTTTGCCAGTTTCTGAGATTTCAGATAATGTCAAAATCCACATATTTATTGAGGCTATATGGAAATGATCATATATTTAAATATTAATTATTATATAAGTAAGTGATAGAATGATAAAACACTTTTATAACTCTGCCTATAATATGAAATGATTAAAGTATTTGCTTTATATTCCTTAGTGAAGTAGAAAGCACATTTACCAGCTGATGGTGATAAAGGGAGAGATGGAATACACACAGTTTCAGAGGTAATGAGAAAACTTAAATTATAGTCATTTGAGAAGGTCCTCTTGGATGGAGGAAAACTAATAGACTGATAACATACACTATGCTTCCCAGGTGGTGCAGCAGTAAGAATCCGCCTACCAATGCAGGAGATGTGGGTTCAATCCTGGGTCGAGAAGATTACCCTGGAGAAGGTAATGGCAACCCATTGCAGTTTTCTTGCCTGGAAAATTCCATGGCCAGAGGAGCCTGGCGGGTTACAGACCATGGAGTTGCAAGAGTCTGACATACTTAGCAGCTAAACCAACGATGACAATATGCACTCTTGTTCCCAGGCAATACTATGGACTTTTACAGTTGCAGTGTTTTAATTTGGATGTCTATGTTTTTTTTCTTTTAACTCCTGGCTAGATCTGGTTTCATGGGTGCAGATATGAAATGGGATTTCAAGGTATGAAAACGTGGTATTGGCACAAATAAAGTGCAATAAGGAAAAGAGGGCAGGAGCTTTGTGAGAGTTTACTCAAGAAATGACAATCACGGTTGTTCCTAAAATTTAAGCCTGAGATATTAATAGCTTGGGGGTGAGGAATGGTGAAAATTTTAAGGGATAAAAAGATTTAGGGCCTGGCAGAACTGGAAAATTGCTGGAGTCAAAGTGTGTTAGCTCAAGACCTGAATTTGTATGGGAAGGCCGAGATTTTGTTGGACCCACTGTTAATAAATTCCACCCAGTGCCGGACCAGGAGTCCCTGTGACTCGTTGGGATAGATGGTTATTGTAGAAGAGAGGGTTAGGGGACTCAGGGTCCTCGGTACTAGGGAATCCTCCACATGAATATTAAAATCATCCCCAAATTATGAAAGGGGTCATAGTGAAGAGAATAATAAATCAGAGCAAAAGTCAGCCAGGACGAAGTGGAGGAATTTTCTGGGAATGTGATAGTTTTTCAAACTGAGACACAGCAGATCCTCTAGTTGTTACTCCCTAACGCCATTCACACCTAAAGCTCATGGTCTCCACTCACAAAAGGCTGCTTTAAGCTTTAATCCCTTGTACAAAAATTTCAACATCTTTATAGGTCTTTAATATTTTATTTCCCTGAACACAAGTTGGAATTCCTACATAGATCTCAGGGCTACCCAAGTGATGCTAAATGTGAAGAACCCACCTGCCAATGCTAGAGACATAAGGGGTGCAAGTTCAATCCCTGAGTGGGGAAGACCCCCTGGAAGAGGGCATGGCAACCCACTCCAGTATTCTTGCCTGGAAAATCCCTATGGATGGAGGAGCCTGGCGGGCTACATGGGATCACAGAGTTGGACATGACAGAAGCGACTTAGCTCCAAGGCACACACCGACATTGTTAACAAGTAAGCATTAAAATTCAAAAGCTCAAAAGAAAGAGGAGGTTATTTCCTGCTCATATACCAGTCTGGGCTGAGTGCTGAGGGTTGGGAGAGTCTTCCCCATCTGGTCATCCAGGGACCCAAGCCCTGGTGTCTCTGTCGCCTTCAGCTGGCTATTTCTAAGGCTTCCAGAGCCCTCACTGTTCCAGCCTGCACAAGGCAGGAAAAGAGCATGGGGGAAGGTGTTTGAGAAACTGTTTGGGTTTTATCTGAAGTAATGATGTTCCTGGGCTTCCCGGGTGGCTCAGTGGTAAAGAATCCACCTGCCAAGGTGGGAAACACAGATTCTATCCCTGGATCTGGAAGGTCCCCTGGAAGAGGAAATGGCAACCCACTCCAGTATTCTTGCCTGGGAAATTCCATGGACAGAGGAGCCTGGCAGGCTACAGTACATGGAGTTGCAAAAAAAATCGCACAACTTAGTGACTAAAACAACAAACAACAATGATGTTCCCATCATAGAAAACACAATTATAAGGAGGTTGATGCTAAAATGCAAGGAAACCTGGGTGAGGCGGTCTAGCCATGCATTTGGAAAGGGTAGAAAATGCTTAGGCAGAGAACTGGCTGTCTCCAAAGATGTTTCTGAGAACATCTTATTAGCCTCTTTAATCATTTTCTTACATAACTAAAGGAATAAACCCATTTAGAGAACCAAAAAAAGATGCCAAATGAACATCAATGCATTTCATCTTCGTTATGTATACTTTTAATATGACTCTCTTTAGAGATTCACTGAATGCGTAAATATTGTCTTTAATATCTACTTTTAAAAAATTTTACCCAGAGACAAAGTAATGTAATTATGTTTCTTGAGTCTATGTCTTTTCTTTTAATTCAGTGATCAGGCTTTTGAAAGCAAGAAGATTTCTTCCTCTTTATATGCATAATGGCAAAGATTGAGGCTTGCACTAATAATCTCTAAATGTAACAATTGTTCAGGGCTTCTTATTTTATTTACCATAAAGAAAATCTGACTTAAGAGCTATTTATACTCTTTCAATGTACTTATGAACTTATTTGCTGATATTAGAAGTTACCTCTAGTCATTATAGGGAAGGATTGCACAATTAGAACATTAATTTTTGCTGACACACTGTTAATCAAAAATTAAATCACAGTGCAGCAGAACCAATTAAGTCATAGGAGACATAAAGAGGAAACTATACCATGAAACATAACAATGTATTTTGTAGCTTTGTAATGGGTCCTTTGATCAGGACTAGGGCAGAGCATTCTCCTCACTCTGCATGTCAGTACACAGTGACAAAGATACTGTAAAAGGCGAGGTTTTTCACGCCCACTTAAGTCTGACTTGGCTTCTCTATCGTTTCAATACCTAATATTTCAGGAGTCTTGGCGGGAATCTCTGGTGGCAAGAACGAGTCCAATTTCTTACTGCTGAGATGCTGAATAGGTGCCATCATAGAGATGCCCGGGTGTGACATCCTAATTTAAAGAAAGAAAAGTCTTATACTGACACATATTCTTGTTTTTGTTGACTGGGTGATCCTGATAGAGAAACCTACTCAAAATTCTCTAATTGCTGTACAGTAAGCAACACAATTAAACAGCAAATTAAAATTTTAACCTAAACTTATTAGTTGAGACCCATTGTCAGAGGATGATGCGATAACCTTGTTGTCTTCCTGCCTTAGTATGACTTACTTGATAGAGATTCAGGCATCATAAAGATTAGAAGAAAAATTTTCTGTTCTTAGCAGAAGTGGAGAGGGGATTTGTCCCTATAAACCATATTGGTGATATTCAGAATTTTTTTCTTGCTGAGAATATGAGTTGCCTAACTACCTAGCAGCTGCTGTTGGCCCAGTGGGTAAGCGATGGGCTGGCAGTGGTGCCGGCTCTGATGCGTGAACCCCTGGCAGTTCTTGAGTGGACCGTGGCCCAGGCACCCTCGGGGGGTTAATAGCTCAGGCTCTCCAGGAAGAGACCATGAAAAGAGAGGATTTGTGTGTGTGTGCAGCATGTGAGACACACGGAGCAGCAGGCCCAGCTGTTCTGAAGATACAAAGTACCTGCCGCCGTGAACCTCGTGAGTGTTAATAAGGAGGAAGTTACGGAAAGGTTTGAGCACTGCAACGTGTCAAGTCAGGGCTCGGAATGGGACTCCATTTAGAGGCTGACACTCACATCAAAGCAAAATGGCACCAACAATTCCTGAAATCCATTACATAACAATCCATTACATACATTACATAACAAATACTAGAATGAATTCTTTACATTAAAATTTATGCCTGACATTTGGTAAGCATTTTTGTAATGTATCTTTTAGTTTATATTGAGAATAAAAGAGAACATATTTATTTATATATTAATATTAATCTATTTTGGCGTGTGTATGTGTGTGTATGTGTGTGTGCTCAGTCATTCAGTTGTGTCTCTTTCCAGCTCCAGGGCTCCTCTGCCATTAAACAATTTTTGCTTGTTTTTGTCACCTTCAATATAGTCAATTTGCAATATACATTCCTCAGCTTATTTTTCAAATTATATTCTAGCATTTTTATTTCTTTTGGAAAGATTTCCCAAATAGAATTTCCTGATTATTTTCTAGTTTTCCACATCATCGTTGAGACTAGTTATCAACTTGTGTATGTGTTTTGTTTTGTTTTTTAATTTTGGCAAGCAGATAAATAAAACTATCATGATGTTACTTCAGTTAAAGTCTTTGTATTATCTAAAGAAAGCTGAGCATAGAAGAACTGATTCTTTTGAACTGTGGTGTTAGAGAAGACTCTTGAGAGTCCCTTAGACTGCAAGGAGATCCAACCAGTCCATCCTAAAGGAGATCAGTCCTGGGTGTTCATTGGAAGGACTGATGTTGAAGCTGAAACTCCAATACTTTGGCCACCTCATGCAAAGAGCTGATTGATTGGAAAAGAGCCTGATGCTGGGAAAGGTTGAGGGCAGGAGGAGAAGGGGATAACAGAGAATGAGATGGCTGGATAGCATCACCAACTCAGTGGACATGAGTTTGGGTGGACTCCAGGAGTTGGTGCTGGACAGGGAGGACTGGCAGTCCATGGGGCCACAAAAAGTCAGAGACGACTGAGGGACTGAACTGAAATGAACTGTATTATCTAATGAAGTTAGACCTACATTTGTATGTATGCTGTATGCTGTGCTCGGTTGCTCAGTTGTATCTGATTGTTGCAATCCCATGGACTGTAGCCCAACAGGCTTCTCTGGTCATGGGATTTTCGAGACAGAAATATTGGAGTGGGTTGCCATTATTATCTATTTAAATAAGTTCTAAGATTTATCTCATCATGAGCTTTTCTGAAAATTTCATTTTAGTCTTTTTTATATCATTTTGTACAAACTCTTTTTAAAGAATAACATATGCTATTTACTAGTTTAATGTATTCCATACCTATTTTTTCTTTCACTTTGTTTGTGGCCTATTTCTCTGTGCAAATGTATTATAGTGTAATTTGTAGTTAAACTATTTTTTGCCTTGGTGATAACTTTATCCTCTGACTAGCTTAGAAACCCCCAGCCCCACAATGCTTTAGAAATGTTATCCTGAACACATTTTTGCTATTTATTTAAAAAATATTTATATCTAATCTACGATCCACATGAAATTTATTTTTCTGTTTTTACAAGGTAAAGGGCTATTTTTCTTGCATCTCTTTGAGCAGCTACTCTTAACCACATCATGTATTTAATAACTTTTTTGTACCAAATTGAAAATGAAATTTTTCTTACATAATGTCTATGACCTATATTTGGGTCCTTTCTTAGACTCTGTCCTGTTCAACTAATTCATCCATTCTTTCTTTCTTTTTTTTTTTCTTGTTACCATATCATTTAATATAATCACTCATAACATATCCCAAGTAAAGTCTTCCAAGATTGAGCAGTGGTAAAGAATCGGCCTGCCAATGCAGAAGATACAAGAGACATGGATTTGGTCCCTGGGTCTTGAAGTTCCCCTGGAGAAGTAAATGTCAACCGCTAGTATTTGTGCTCAATCGAGTCCCAAAGAGTTGGACATGATTGAGCACAAAGCATGTCCTTTAAGTAAGCATTTCTCACTTTTAATTTAAATTATGTTATAGTATTCTGATTAGAATTGTAATGTTTAAATAGACATTTAAGTCATTAAATCATGATGGATTTCTCTGTGAAAGACCTCGTACTTTATACTCATTCAATAAGATTTGATAGCTGCCTTCATGTATGTCCTGAACTTTTTCTATTTAACTATTCAGGGATATTTTACATGTATTTTCCCACTTTTATTAAATGTAATTTCCATTTGAAATTCACAAATATTCTTGTTCATGTATTGAAACTGTTGATTTCTATATATGCAGCTAGTCTTTTGCCACATGAAAAGTATCTAGTTCATCATGATAGGTTTGTAGTGAAGTCTTTTCTAAATTTATAATCATAAAATACAGCTAAATTTATTTTGCTAAACATTAATTTTCTTACCTTATTGCACTGACTAGAACCCCAAAATAATCTTGAAAATCTTTAGTGAGTTTTATTCTTGATTTTAATGAAACAGGAATTAGCAAATTATTATTTAGTATGCTGTCTTTTGGTGAACTTTAATAGTGCTTATAATATTTCATTATGTTCTGATGATACTCATTTTTAAGTTGGGAATAGCTTGTTTTTCTTTCACTTCTCTTGATGTAAATATATGAAATAATCATTAGTATAGATACTGTTGTTCGTGGAAACTTAAAAATGTTACATGGATAGTACATGTATAAGATGCTAAGGAGAAGAAAGCACTCAGATGAGCAGGAATTTATACACAATTTAAACCAAAGTTGTTTTGATTTTATTTCAAGTTGATAAATATAAAGCAATTTAAGTTCCATACAGCTTTTATCCTCCTCAGATGGTTTATGAGTTAAGAACAAAAGTATTGAGCTTGAAGCTATTTAAAACTTTAAAAGCCACAATACAATTTAAAATAAATAAAGGTTTATAACCTCATTCCACAAGATAACTGTTAGATTTTAGTCATTTTATTCATTATTCTAGCTTCAGCAAGTATTAGAGATTCTCTATGATATTGAAGAATGTTGGGGAAGTTTATCGAAATTCTTAAACTTTGTTTGAGATTTGCATCAGTTATTCAGAGAGACATTTTTGTATCAAATCTTAAAAGGAATTGAATATTGCTGTCTCACTCTTTGTGATAAAATATTCATAAATTTATACAAACATGAATATGTATATGCTTCATAAGTTTTAATAGAAACTCAACATTCTTTTAAAACTTTTAGTTTAAAACTAAAGTACCATGGCAGAATTTTCTCAGCAGACTGTCAATTTTCTCCATTAAATAGTTATTTGATACCCAACATTCTGTCTTGTTTCAAAAATCCTTTCTTGAATTTATATCACTAATTTTAAATGAGGCTTCCTAAGTGGCTCAGTGGTTTAAAAAAAGAAAAAGGGTCTGCCTGTAATGCAGGAGACATGGGTTCTATCTCTGGGTCAGGAAGATCCCCTGGAGAAGGGAAGGACAACCCATTCCAGTATTACTGTCTGGAGAATTCCATGGACAGAGGAGCTTTGTGGGCTACAGTCTATGGGGTTGCAAAAGAGTCATATAGGACTTGGCAACTAAACAACAAAAGAAAAGACTTGTTTACTTAAAATCTTACCCTCCACATCCTGTTAGGCACATTAAAATCAGTGACTTACAGTCTACATTATTTGATCTTCACTCCCAAAAATCTTCACTCTGATTATTCTGCTTCAGAAATAAAATAGATATAAAATCAGTTCAAAAACAATGACCAAACCAGTGAAAACAAGTGGAAGGTTTTTTTTTTTTTTTTTTTAAATAGAATAATTAAAATGCAGCCCTAAATCAACTGAATAATGTAAAGATAATAGCACATTGCTACTCTCATTTGTTACTCTAATTGTTCTACATTTATGGAGTTCTGCCCTGAGTAGCTTTAATGGCAGTTGTTAACCATTGTCATTTATCAGCCGCCTTATTACAGTTCAAAAGGAAATTGTAATTGAAAACATTCGAACAAGTTAAAATTGACAATAAACTCACAGTCCAATAGGATTTGCTTAATGAACTTGGTGCAATAAAATTTTAATTGTTGTCAAGCATTTACGGGATATATTGCTGAAAAGTTTTAAAATTTATAATTAACCCATAACGATTCAGAGAAGTAAATTCATACCAGAAAGCAAGAGGCAAAGTGACAATTAAACATAACATTATTCCTAATTTCATGGAAATTGTAACAATTTTTCCTTTTCCTGCATTCTTCCACTCTTTTCTTCTTTTCTGGATAGGTGATTTTTGTGTGTGTGTGTGGCCTATGAGATATAATTTGTGAGGCAAGAAAATCTCTTGCTTAACTCCACATAACTAATCCATTGGCCACAATGCCTGAATATTTTATGAGAAAGCATTAGTGTTATATCTGAATTATTAGATCTTAGAGTAAAATGTATGGCTTCTGTTTCTCCATGTCACATTCATATTTGTCAATACCTTTGGCATCAGTGTCTGCATTTATAAAGTTGTTGTTGTTTAGTTGCTGAGTCGTGTTTGACTCTTTGTGACCCATAGACTGTAGCCTACCAGGCTCCTCTGTCCCTGGGATTCGCCAGGCAAGAACACTGGAGCGGGTTGCCATTTCCTTCTCCAGGGGGTCTTCCTGACCCAGGGATCAAACCCAGGTCTCCTGTGTTACAGGCAGATTCTTTACCACTGAGACACCAGGAAAGCCCAATAGCAGTAACTATTTATTTGGTTGTTGTGATAATTAGAGTAGATGATAAACAAAATGAATGTTATTTTGTTATTATTATTTAGGATGGAATTTCCATTTAAGCAATCTCATTTAATTTTTAAAATAAATTTAAATCCAAGTAGGTAATTTCAAGTAATTGTCAAGAAACTAGCTGTTTAACTGAGTAGGACACATGTTAGCTAGCTGGTGACCTAGCAGGATTGAGATATAAGTTGAGAATTTTTTTAAAAAGAATTGCTTTAGTGTAGGAAACAAGGTCTGACCATGCAGAGCACTGCAGAATTAGTCCCAGTTAACAGGCAGGAAAGTGAAGCTTATAGGCAACCGAAGAGTATACAGTTGCTGAAAGTGAAATCAAAATGTCTGAAAAGAAGGTAGATATTGAAAGCTGTTCACTCATTCATTCACTCATTCATTTGTTATTTAGCAATGTCCTCCACTCACTTCTGAAAATACAGAAACTCAATTGTCCTCAAAAATGTGGGAAACATGTCTTGTTTGCCTGAGTGCAGAAAAGTTAAATAGATAAGTTCTTGGCCAAATATTTATGATTTTATTTCTTAAATACCTTTCCAATTCTCCATTCTCTAGAAAACGTTACTAGAAGACTGTACTTGCTATGCCATCCTTTTTTTTTAATTTACAAAATTATCACCTGAACCATTTTCTCTAAAGTTGTTTCAAGCAATGTTTAGTCCCCTGCATACAGTAAATGCAATTGATTCTCTTGACAAAGATCCATACATCTTCTTCTTCCATGCCCCTATTTAGATAAAACTGCTAATAGTTGGTTCAACAGAGGACATTTTTGTCAGCTTGGGAGACTCTACCTGATTTTGTTTGCATCTTTATAAATACATAATATGCAAACAAATACTCTGTAATACATTTTGTAAACACATTTGTTGAGTTTGGTGACTCGACTTTCTGCCTTAAATATATACATTGGGAAGCTTCCCTGTAAATATAGTATTTTTTTTAGTGTGACTTTTATGTGTGTGGGGGAAAGATTTGAAGACAGGAGGAGAAGGGGATAACAGAGGATGAGATGGTTGATGGCATCACCGACTCCACGGACATGAGTTTGAGCAAACCCCAGGAGATGGTGATGGACAGAGAAGCCTGTAGCGCTGCAGTCCATGGGGTCACACAGAGTAAGACATGACTGATCCACTGAACAACAGTGTACTTATATTTAATACTGTATTACTTGGTTCATTAAGCATTTCCATAAAGGTGGACACTAAATACTTTTTGGATGCTTGCTCATTCACATCCTTAAATACATATCTTTGAGTACAAGCACAAACCTTTCTGTAGTATATACTTCAGAAGTAAAATTAATCTTAATGATATTTATATGGTAATTTTGACAGATGCCATATTGTCTCCAAAAAGTAGTTACCAGACCACACCCCCCCCAATTACATCATTATGCATTTCACTAACAATGGATACTCAATACATTTTAATATTTTCCAATCTAATAGAAAATTATTTTAATTGATGCTTTAATTTGTGTTTTCTCAATTATTAGTGATGTTAAGCAATTTCTACACTTGTTGATTACTCATATTTCATATTTTGTGAAATATTGTACTATTAAAACCTATACTATATTGTCTTCTGTCTTTTTATTTGGTATTTAGCCTTTTTTAGGTATTCATATATATTTGAAAATCTTCTTCTGTGTATGCTATCATTTTTATGTGGTAACAAAGAGTTCTTCAACTTGAAAATTTTGAAAATACTATCCAACAATTTTTATGTTTATCCACTTAAAGTTTTTCAGGTTAGACTTTTAATCCATCTAGAAATTATATTTTTGGTTGCTGATGAAAGAGAATAAATTATTAGCCAGTTGTTTGAGATGAAATTATTAAACATATCATTTTATCAGTAAAATGAAAAGACAAATTCATCACATATTAAGAATCCTATGGACCCTATGTTGTGTTATATTGATTTATTTACATATTTATGAACAAAATAATGTTATAATTAGGGAAGTTTGTGATTACATCATATTTAATACCTCATTTTGTTTTATAAGGTTTTCATAGTTACTCATGCTCATTTTGTCTTTCCAGTGAATTTTAGTATAAACTGAGTTATTCAGAAACCATTTTCGGTTCATTTCTTTTGTGTAGCTTATTTGGAGAAAACTGACTTCTTGACAGTAGAAGTCCTCTCATCTATGTGTCTCTCTATTTGTTTCCATCATCTCTCATGCCTTTCCATAGCATTGAATATATACTTCCCTTGGGTGTTAATATTTCTTGTGAGCTGTTTCTCAAGTTCTTCACAGTGATCTCTGTGCTCTCATCGTTCTGTCCTTATTTGTTGGTTCTTTCCGTTCTTTATATTTGCACCTAATTTTATGGTGTTTGCTTGTTCTCAAAAATTGGAAAGATTTTTGGTTGTTTGCTCATCTTTTCATTTTACTCTGTGAAAAACTGTGATGTTCTACTAAATGAAGTGTCCATAATTTGGATACTTGGTATCAGCTATTTCCTTTACTATTGAAAATGTTTATTTGTACATAAATTTTAAATTTTCCTAAATTGTTTCTTCATGGATAGCTTCATTTTACTTTCATCTGTTTTTTATTCATCTCAATTTTGAATCACATATGGTAGCAAAAGCACTTTTTGTTTACTTTGGAGCTCCTAAAAATACTGTAGACAATTTATTATTTTCTCAGAAATAAGTATCAGTATATATTTTTAGAAAGATGCTCCTTAATGCTATTTTTTTTGTCTTTTTTGCACTTTGCAGATTCTTTTAGGCATCATCCTTTCCTTTGATTATTTTGAACTGCTGCAAATACACTTCAGCCTACACTTTCTCATAAATATTGTGGGTGGTTTTTATTTAGATTACTGCAGTTTTTACAGATGGTACAAGAATCTTATTCCTTAGAGCTGAATTATGAGGATTACATTAAGTGAATTTTTATTGCCAGTTTAAACAATTATTAGTTTTGAGAAGGGGACTAACCTGGCTTCATGAGATATTTTGTGAAGCAGCTTTCTCTACGTGGAAACTTCTTGAGCAGAGGCAAATGTTTCCATGTTTGATTACTGTAATGTCTCTTCTCCATTGAAAGAATAGGCTAAGATTATGAGATTCCATTTTGGCTTCTATTATCGCAGGTTCAGGAAAATGGCTGGTTCTCTTGAGAGGTACCCCTCTTGCAGCAAATGTACTTGTGTGTAAGGATGGATATGAGGCAACAGTTGGAAGATGCGAAGATGGGAAATTCTCTGCCAAGTTTTATCTTTGGTGGAGTTAGCACACCCCTACCGAGCACATCTGTTGCTGGTTTACAAAGTTAACATGATCACAAATGTGCTTTGTTTATCCTGAAGTCTTGTCTCCATCTGCCACATCTAAAAGTATGCTCACCTTTTCAGCAAAGTCATGTCCTTGATTGGATCAAACTCAGATGACAGGACTACATTGTTTAGTGATACTTCTGCTATTCATTGGCTTAACATTTGTTGTATTTATGTTTACTTTTTTATCCTTGGTAAAATAACTCAGGAGATTTTCTGATCTACATAAAATTATCTTTAAATGTATTCAGGCTTTATTTCCTGAGATTCACTTTGTTCTCTACTCCTGGCACTCCAAAGAGCGGTTCTTTAAGTTACTTGAGTGGTTTAAGTTATTGTTAAGTAACAGGCAAATTTGGCCTTGGAGTACAGAATGAAGCAGGGAAAAGGACAATACAGTTTTTCCAAGAGAATGCACTGGTCATAGCAAACACCCTCTTCCAACAATACAAGAGAAGACTCTACACATGGACATCACCAGATGGTCAACACAGAAATCATATTGATTATATTCTTTGCAGCCAAAGATGGAGAAGCTCTATACAGTCAGCAGAAACAAGACCAAGAGCTGACTGTGGCTCAGATCATGAACTCATTAGTGCCAAATTCAGACTTCAGTTGAAGACAGTAGGGAAAATCACTAGACCATTCAGGTATGACCTAAATCAAATCCCTGATGATTATAAAGTGGAAGTGAGAAACAGATTTAAGGGACTAGATCTGATAGAGTGCCTGATGAACTATGGACAGAGGTTCATGACATTGTACAGGAGACAGGTTTTAAGACCATCTCCATGGGAAAGAAATGCAAAAAGGCAAAACGGCTGTCTGAGGAGGCCTTACAAATAGCTGTGAAAAGAAGAGAGGTGAGAAGCAAAGGAGAAAAGGAAAGATATCCCCATCTGAATGCAGAGTTCCAAAGAAGAGCAAGCAGAGATAAGAAAGCCTTCCTCAGCAATCAATGTAAAGAAATAGAGGAAAATAATAGAAAGGGAAAGACTAGAGATCTCTTCAAGAAAATCAGAGATACCAAGGGAATATTTCATGCAAAGATGGGCTCGATAAAGGACAGGAATGGCATGGACCTAACAGAAGCAGAAGATATTAAGAAGAGGTGGCAAGAATACACAGAAGAATTGTACAAAAAAGATCTTCAAGACCCAGACAATCACGACGGTGTGAGCACTCACCTAGAGCCAGACATCTTGGAATGTGAAGTCAAGTGGGCCTTAGAAAGCATCACTACAAACAAAGCTAGTGAAGGTGATGGAATTCCAGTTGAGCTATTTCAAATCCTAAAAGATGATGCTGTGAAAGTGCTGCACTCAACATGCCAGGAAATTGGGAAAACTCAGCAGTGGCCATAGGACTGGAAAAGGTCAGTTTTCATTCCAATCCCAAAGAAAGGCAATGCCAAAGAATGCTCAAACTATCACACAACTGCACTCATCTCACACGATAGTAAAGTAATGCTCAAAATTCTGCAAGCCAGGCTTCAGCAATACTTGATCCATGAACGTCCAGATGTTCAAGATGGTTTTATAAAACGCAGAGGAACCAGAAATCAAATTGCCAACATTTACTGGATCATCAAAAAAGCAAGAGAGTTTCAGAAAACCATCTATTTCTGCTTTATTAACTATGTCAAAGCCTTTGACTGTGTGGATCACAATAAACTGTGGAAAATTCTGAAAGAGATGGGAATACGAGATCACCTGACCTGATTCTTGAGAAACCTGTATGCAAGTCAGGAAGCAACAGTTAGAACTGGACATGGAACAACAGACTGGTTTCAAATAGGAAAAGGAGTATGTCAAGGCTGTATATTGTCACCCTGCTTATTTAACTTACATGCAGAGTACATCATGAGAAACGCTAGGCTGGAGGAAGCAAAAGCTGGAATCAAGACTGCCCGGAGAAATATCAATAGCCTCATGTCAATGTATGGCAAAACCAACATAAAAATGTAAAGAAAAAATCTTTCTTGAATTTTTTACAATAAAGAAAAATAATAATAATAATAAAAAATAACCTCAGATATGCAGATGACATCACCTTTATGGCTGAAAGTGAAGAAGAACTATAGATCCTCTTGATGAAAATGAAAGAGGAGAGTGAAAAAGTTGGCTTAAAGCTCAACATTCAGAAACCTAAGATCATGGCATCTGTTCCCATCACTTCATAGCAAATAGATGGGGAAACAATGGAAACAGTGTCAGACTTTATTTTTGGGGATTCCAAAATCACTGCAGATGGTGATTGCAACCATGAAATTAAAAGACGCTTACACCTTGGAAGGAAAGTTATGACCAACCTAGATAGCATATTTAAAAGCTGGGACATTACTTTACCAAAAAACGTCCATCTAGCCAAGGCTATGGTTTTTCCAATAGTCATGTATGGATGTGAGAGTTGGACTATAAAGAAAGCTGAGTGCTGAAGAATTTATGCTTTTGAACTGTGTTGTTGGAGAAGACTCTTGAGAGTCCCTTGGACTACAAGGAGATCCAACCAGTCCATCCTAAAGGAGATCAGTCCTGGGTGTTCATTGGAAGGATTGATGCTGCAACTGAAACTCCAATACTTTGGCCACCTCATGCAAAGTGCTGACTCATTGGAAAAAACCCTAATGCTGGGAAAGATTGAGGGCAGGAGGAGAAGGGGATAACAGAGAATGAGATGGCTGGATGGTATCACCGACTCAATGGACATGGGTTTGGGTAGACTCTGGGAGTTGGTGATGGACAGGGAGGCTTGGCATGCTGCAATTCATGGGTTTGCAAAGAGTTGGACACGACTGAGTGACTGAACTGAATTGTAGTTATTTTGCGTTAGTTTACTTACTTACTGATTTCCACAGCACACACTTAGGTGTACCAGAATTGTTTCTTGATTAACTCTATCTGATTTATTTGTAATATATTTAGAATATATATGTGTGTGCATGTGTATTCACATATAGAATGAGATTAAATACAAGATTAAGTCAAGAGTGAGATATAGAGTATCTTTTATATACCGTGTGCACAGTAAAAGAAAAATGGAAGGAAGGAAGAGTTGTAAAGACAGATACATGACCCTAGCCTGATTAAAACCAGAAGGTTGAAGATGTTTGAAAGGTCACCTTGATGATAAAGGATCCAAGAACTGTCCATGAGTGGATCATGCCCTGCCCCTTGGACACCATAATACTTCCCAGTACCCCCTCCAAGGTGGGTGACACAGTCTTCAGGGCATTAGCTTTCTGTGGCTCCCTTTGGCTGGCAAAGCAATAAAAACCACTCTTTTCTACTTCACCAAAACTCTGTCTCCATGTTTCCATTCTGCACTGGTGAAGAGAAGATGAGTTTCGGCAACAATATTTACACAGTTCTGTAAATAGACAGAAAAAAAAGCTTGTTGCTGTTTAGTTGCTGTCTTAATTTGTGGCTACAGTACCGATTAATTGTCTGTTTGCCTCTAATAAAACCCTACTTTTTAATATTCCTTATTGTGCAAGTATATTAAAGATAGAGCCTTATCTTCTAAAACAAATCATCTGAATGAAACTTTGTTTTTATTCTCTGTTATTTTAATATACTAGAAGCACAATGGAATTTTCTGCTGTGTTTTCTTGCAAGGCAACTTTAGGATAACCTTTGATCATTGGAAGATCCATCAAAAATAGGACAGACGGTAATTGCTCTCAACTCCAACTCATTAAGTCATCAGTTCCGACTAATCGGATTTTTAAAAAATATTTTGCTGATGAACATTACTTTATATTGACCATGATGGAATATTTATGTAATTACTGTTCAATCTAACATGTCACTCATAATTATCTGTAGCATCATCTATTCTTATCTTGAATAATGTAACATTTGGAAAGTAAACTACATAATTCAACTGTTAATAAATACTATGATTCAGCATGTTAGTTACCCTTGAATCTTTTTGGTCAGTGACAGACAGACAGACACCCTATACAATTCAGTATGCTCTCACAGTGACCTCTATTATAAAATCAAGAGTTTCTGTTCAGAATAAGACTAGTTATGGACTTCCCGGGCAGTGCAATGGTTGGGACTTCACCTTCCTATGCAGGTTGGGTGGGAATGTGGGTTTTATTACTGACCAGGTAGCTAGGATCCCACATGACGCATGGCAAGGCCTAAAAATCAAAACATAAAACAGAAGCACTATTGTAAAAATTCAGTAAAGGATTTTAAAAAACTGATCCACATTAAAACAAACCTTTAATAAAACAAGAAAGAATAATGTTGGTTAATAAAGTTTAGCTTGAACAAATTCCCAAATCACACTAGGTAAATTTACTGATCATTTAGGGAAGCATAAATAGCAATCATAAGTATTCTGGTCCAATATAATTAATATGTTACTTTTCCATTGTAAGATGGGCATCATGCTGATAAAAGGCAGACATTTCTGGACATCTGAATTTATCATACATATGTGCTTTAAGTTTTATTAACAAAAGTTTATTGATATCTGGGATAATTTTGCCTAAATAAGGGTGAAATTTGGAAAGTTTCGTCTTACATGAGTGATTATTAATAGAGTTTTTTAAATGGTTGAAGTGAAAGTGTTAGTTGTTCAATTGTGTCCAAGTTTTTGCCACCCCATGGACTGTAGCCCATCAGGATCCTCTATCCCTGGGATTCTATAGGCAAGAATAGTGGAGTGGGTTGCCATTCCCTTCTCCAGGGGGATCTCACAAACCCAAGGATTGAACCTGGATCTCCTGCACTGTAGGCAGATTTACTGTCTGAGTCACCAGGGAAGTCCCTTCTAAATAGTTACTTATACTAAAAGAGGAAGATCTGAAGTTAATGCAGTTGGATACAGCAATCAAAAAACAAGATAAGTCTCAACAATTAAGTACATACAGATACTTTATGATTTTGTCAAGGGAGAGTTAGGTAGATTGCTTTTACATTTTAACTTTTTGTATATTAAAAAAAATGGAATTTATTAGAAGGAAGCTAAGGTGGTTCATGGAATCTAAGTAAAAGCTGACAAACCAAAAAAAGGTAAAAGTGAAACCAAAGATCACACCTCTGATTTTACAGATGGGAGTCAATGTACCTCCCCTACTGGACAGGTATCTGATGTTAATAGGATATTAACATCTTATACTTGCAACTCATGACTTCCTGTGGGTCAGCCAGGGACAATAATCTTGAACTGAAGACCACCCTATAGATGAAGAGCAGTCACAAGACTCAAAGAACTTAGCATAGATACAGACAATAGATGGATCAATTGAATGATTTTTATTAAATCATTAAATTCTAATATATAGAAAGAAGTGCCTAAATACAAGTAATGTGTGCATAATTCTATACATTTTATTACTAATTAAATATTATTAAAGTAATACTAGTAATCTACCATGCAGGTAAAAGATTTGATTATGACTAGATTCTTTTTTTGGAGTGGATGGGGGTGTTAAGCAGAATAAAAAATAAAGGCCATAGCTTGAATAGACCTTTCTACTAAATACTGAAGGCTATGTAACTGAAACAAACTATCTTGGTTTCCCTTAAATGCTGACTCTGACCTTAACCAAAACTTAAACTTTCCTCATGTCAGTGTGATCTTCCAGTTTTTTAGCCAATCAGCTACAGGCAAGTAAACAGAATATAAGTTTCCAGTAACCAAATACAAAACAATGTACTCCCTCATTCATGTTTATAAACTGAGTGGTAACTGCTGAAAACCAAGCCTCCTAACCCCTTTTGGTTTTGAAGTCTCTGTTTAGGAACAATTTGTTTCTAAAGCAACAGAATATGCATAGCAAGCAAAGATTTCTGAATTTTCTTTTGATGGAGGCAGCCCTATCCTAAACTGGTCACAGAAGGATTACATGATTTTCCTTTATAAATTTGTTTTACCAACTACACATAGAACATTAAACCATATGCCTGTCTGCAGTTTTCATGTCTCTTTTTCTCATCATGATGTTTTCTAGGTCCACCAGTATTGGTGTACACAATGAAGCTGTTGTGGTTTAGTTGCCCAGTCGTGTCTGATTCTTTTGCAACCCCATAGACTGTAGCCTGCCAGGCTCCTCTGTCCATGCAATTTCCCAGACAAGAACACTGAAGTGGGTTGCCATTTCCTGCTCCAGATGTGATTTTACTAATTGTTTAAAAATGCTCTCTTAAGAAGAGTCGCACTCTCTTACTGTTTGCTAGACTCTTAGCCACCAACGGTTAGGCTGCTGTAATCTCTGTGTGTGTGTGTGTCTCCTTGTCCCACCTCTAGGGTATATTCTAACCCTTGGTTGACTGTCTGTGCTGCCGTCATTAGTGGTAAAAGCAAGGAGCTGTATGTAATTCAAACATAGTGTAACAGTTCCTAACCCATTGATTAACTCCTCAGTATGAGAGGAGATATTTATTTATTCAGAGAAAATCCCATCACTTCAGAGGACTGCCCGGGGAGGGGAGGGGGGTATTTCCCCTGCTGTATTTGGTATTTCTCTTGGTCACAGCTGCTGCAGTTGCTCTGTGTCATCATCCCTTCCCAACAACTGCCTCTGGGAGGAAGCCTTGTTGATATTAACACCCCACTTCCTTCTCCTGTTGAATATCCCAGGTCCTTCCCTGGTGGCTGAGATGGTAAAGAATCTGACTGCAATACAGAAGATTCAAGTTCGCTTCTTGGGTCAGGAAGATGCCCTGGAGAAGGAAATGGCAACCTACTCCAGTATTCTTGCCTGGAAAATCCCATGGACAGAGGAGCCTGGTGGGCTTGGTGGGTTACAGTCAATGGGGTTTCGCTGAGTTGGACACAACGGAGCAACTAACACTTTCATTTTCCTTCACTTTCTCTTTTAGCAAATGTGTAAAATCCTTACATTTAATTAGCTTTTGTTGCAGGCAGACAACCTGTTTCTGAAGAACTGTGAAAACATTCTGCAAACCAAACAAAACAACAAGAAAAATCAAACAGCAACAAATAAATGGACTCACCTCTCTTACACTATTTGTTCAATTTATGTCTGAAAAGGGCTGTGTACTATATAGGCCACATTACTTGGTTCTCAAAAATTCTGATAATAACCTTAATATTGAAATAAATGGTAAATCATTCAAACAAAAATATGTAGTTATGACAGGCACATAGGAATATAATCCATAGCTCTGACTCCACTGTCCTGGAATCTCATCACTCTGATCCTTGCCCACTTTTGTTGTTTTTGTTTAGTCACTCAGTCATGTCCAACTCTTTGTGACCCCTATGAACTGCAGCATATCAGGTTTCCCTGTCCTTCACTGTCTCCTGGAGAGTTTGCTCAAACTCATGTCCACTGAGTCAGTGATGCCATCCAACCATCTCATCCTCTGTTATCCTCTTCTCCTCCTGCCATCAATCTTTCCCAGCATCAGGTCTCTTCCAATGAACCAGCTCTTCATATCAGGTGGCCAAATTACTGAAGTCTCAGTTTCAGAGTCCGTCTTTCCAATGAATATTCAGGACTGATGTCCTTTAGGATTGACTGGTTTGATCTCCTTGCTGTCAAAGGGACTCTCAAGAGTCTTCTCCAGCACCCCAATGTGAAAAGCATCAATTCTTTGGCGCTCAGCCTTTTTCACTCTTTTCTACTCCTCTTTATTTCTTTCTGCACTTCTGAGTTTCCGTCTAGAATGATTTCCCTTCTTGACCAATAATACCCCCACTCTCCATTCTTATTGCAGTTCTCCTGGTGGCACATTCTGCAGGTGTTTTCTGAAAATGTGTTTATTTCACTCACAAGAATGTGGTTTTATTTGTTCATTTATAGCTTGTTTTTGTCTAACACAGATCGCAGGTAGACTGGAGTCTCAGTAAAGGAATCAATGTACTCATGCTCAGTCGTGGCTGACTCTTTGCGACCCCATGGACTGTCGCCCATCAGGCTCCTCTGTCCATGGGATTTCCCAGGCAAGAATACTGGAATGGGGTGCCATTTCCCTCTCCAGGGGATCTTCCTCACCCAGGGATTGAACTTGAGCCTCCTGTGTCTCTTGAACTGGCAGGTGGATTCTTTACCACCAGCACCACCTGGGAAGCCCCAGAAAAGGAATGAACCTCTTCAAAGCACCCAGGCAAACTAGCGAAGGCCCAGCATGAAGACATCAATATTCATCCAGCTCAGTCTTAGACCCAAGCCTCACTAAGTTGGTGGGAATGTGATATCCACCATGTTAGCATGTTTCTGATGCTGTTATGTCACATAGGTGCATCACAAGACATGCAAACAGAAGCCATTGATGATAGCCAAGGAGGGACTTGTGGTTAGTCCCACAGACAAAGACAGAGCTGCCAGCATAGGGCGGCAATCAAGCCTCTGCTGAGCCATGCTCCTGTTGAGTCCCGACATGGGTGAGAGCAACGCTTTCTCTACCCCACAATGCAAAGCCCCAAGTCCAGGGCTTGGGTGATCTTCTAAGACTGCCATATGTTGTGTTAAATGTGTCTTTACCCAGTGTGATAAGGCAACAAGAACCTGCCATCCGTCCTTTCTCTGAATTGTCTCCTTAAGTTTGTGCTGTAGCCCGTGGCTTGCATGTGCTGCTGGGGCAGTCTCCCTTATCTTCAGGACATTCATTTCATTGTTGAAAGTTTTTTTTTCCTTCTTCTTCTTCTTCTTTTTTTTTTTTTTCTGGCTGCAGAATTCTGAGCCCACAGTCATTTTTTTCTCAGCAATTTAAAGGTATCATTCCATTATTTCTTGACATCCATTGTTTCTTCCGGGAGAGGTGCTTAAACATATTTTTGCTTTAATAAAATCAACTGCTTTTTACTCTCTGGCTGCACTTATGATTTTCTTTTAGTTACTTTGTTTCTTTTAAGCAGTTTTCCTGAGATATACTTACTTGAGGTTTTGTTTGTCCTTTCTTCTCTTCTGAGTCTGCACATTTTATTTTAAATCTCGGTTCTGTGTTTTCATAACTTAGGAAAATTGTAACTGTTTGCTCCTCAGTCATTACACTGACTCACTTCTGTCCTGGCTGGTCCGTTTCAGGTAATCTCTTAATCATAAAAGGTTTGGGCTCCTAATAAACGCTCCTAATATTGGAGAATATTGAGAAGCTCAAGATGGTCTTATATCCAGTTCCTCCTTTATGTCCCAGGTGTAAAATATCTCCCTCACTTCTCATCTTTCCCACTTCCTTTACTTCTATTCGAAAAGTGGATCCAAAGCCTAGCTTCTCCCTGAGTTTCCTTCATTTTCAGACCATGTACCATTTTAATAGCTTCATGACTTTTTTAAATTAGCATTCCAGTTGCTCTCATCAGTGATATGGCCCAAATTAACTAGCTGTCTCAGTGTGGGTGTCATACACTTCCTTAGCTTCATGAGTGCATTACTTACATTGCCCATTCTAAGCTACTCTTCTTATATTTATTTAAATTTAACAAACAAGGTATTTGTCATCATGAATGTAGTCTTTCTTCTTCTTCACAAAAGCATGATAAACCAGTTTGTATGTTGTACTGTGTGATCACAATATTTTATTCATAGTAGGCTATGGAAGTTATTAATCTGTGTTTGATATCTCAATGTTATCTATAAGGTTAGTACATTTTCCCTTTATTTGTTTTAATTTTGCATTCTATAAATTATTCTATTTGTCTTAGATTTTTGAAAATTTTCAGTAGTAGGCTCAAGAGTATGACATTTCTCATTAATCTTCTCCAAATCTGCAGTTTCAGGTACTTCCTCAGCAAGGGAAATAGACCTCTATGATTTATTTAATTTATTTAATTATTAACAGCGTTCCATCTGTTCTGTTTTCTCCTTCTGGAATTCTTGTTATTTGTAGTTAGGTCTTCTGGATAAATCCTTTAAATCCCTTACCTTTTCCCTGATGGTTTTCTTCTGACTTATTTCTTCCATTTTTAGTTCCAAGCCACTGATTCCAGTCTCATCTTTGAACTTCTGCTTCATTTATTGACTAAATTATTTATATAGGAAGTCATGTTTCATTTAAGCTCAGAAAATACTTTGGAGCTTACCTTGAATCTCTTTGTTCTGTTAAATTTCTGTTTGTTAATATCTCTTGTGCTTATTTTGACTGATCAATGAGTTTTCCCTTCTTTGGATGTCAACTGTTTAGATGTATTTTTATTTACCTGTTTTTCTTTCACTGGGACATAGGTCCATTTTTTGAAGACACACCCGCACACATACAGATACCAGTTAGATCACACCATTTCCAGAATATTCCATCTTCCTTTTTTTTAGGTCTTCATGATAATAACTCAAACTCTGGGAGATAGTGGAGGACAGGGAAAGCTGGAATGCTGCAGTCCATGGGGTCTCAGAGAATTGAACATGACTTAGTTACTCAACAACAACATGGTAATAACTTCAAAGCTATATTTCTTGCTTCCAATAATTGTAATTATATAATATTCCAAATTTACAGTACTGGCCACTTTAATAAAATTATCCACTGATATCTGAGTTGAAGCTTCATATATCTAATGACAAGAAGTAACTGCACACTGACATTATTGGTGAGTATGAGAAAGTAGGTGGCATACTACTCATACTTCAGGAAATCTGCAGGTTGGAAAGCCACTGATGCCAATTAATACTGCCAACATTAAATAATTTCTGTCACTCTTCCCCTCTGCTCTCAGACCTTAATTTAAATTTGACTCAGAATTTACAATGCAAACTTGATCCAATGCAGAGTTTTGTCAGGATTCTGTGGTGGATCCAGTGAGTTTTTCAGTAGTCATTGACTGTAGGTATTTTTATTTTGACTTACAAGAGTGGTTATGATAGATATAGTTGGATACTGCTAAAATAGAAAAGAAATCATGGCACATACGGAGCACGCCCAATGTGCCAAGCACTCTTTCGAGTCTACACATATTGGGTTTAAGTCGTTTAGTCGTGTCCAACCCTATGGACTGCAGCCTGTCAGACCCCTCTGCCCATGGGATTCTCCAGGCAAGAATACTGGAGTGGGTTGCCACGCCATTCTCCAGAGGATCTTCTCAACCCAGAGATCAAGCCTGAGTCTCCTGAATTGCAGATAGATTCTTTATTGACTAATTCAGGCTTAAATTTCCATATCTTTCTCCTTTTATCTTCAGAATCATCAAGTCATTCAATGATACTATTACTCTGAAAGCATTGTGTAATTCAAAATAATCTAATTCAGTTTAAGACATTGAGTACTTAATGTATAAGAAGAACTGCTTTGAATAAACAAATCACTCATATATCTTGTGCTTTGTCTGATTTTAGAGATAAAATTTAATGTGTAGAGAAACAAATGAGAGAAAAATATAAGAACCTTGGAATTTATAGCAAAAAAGACTGCTTGGAACTCAGTTGGAATGACTTTAGGGAAAACAAACACAACTCATACAAATGGAGAAAATGTGAAAAGATCACCTGGGAGAGCAGAGCATTCCGAGAAATGTCAAAAGAAACACATGATGTGACATGTGGCAGTCCACGAGGATGTGAGAGACAAGGGTATATTTTTAGCTAAGAATACATCACATGAAGAAAGAAGGATAACAAGCATTTTAACAAATGAAATATTTTTAAAAACATGACACATATTTGTATTTTTCTGCTCTGACTTTTATACTGCAATTGATTTCTGCTAGATTTAGCAGGTATTTTATTAAATAATTACAATAAGCCCATATTAGATTTTTTTTTTTAAAAAAAGCAGAGATCTTGGCCAACAAAGGCCCATCTAGTCAAATCTATGAGTTTTCTAGTATGGGTGTGAGAGCTGGACTATAAAGAAAGCTGAGCACCGAAGAATTGATGCTTTTGAACTGTGGTGTTGGAGAAGACTCTTGAGAGTCCCTTGGACTGCAAGGAGACCCAACCAGTCCATCCTAGAGGAGATCAGTCCTGAATATTCATTGGAAGGACTGATGTTGAAGCTGAAACTTCAATATTTTGGCCACCTGATGCGAAGAACTGACTCACTGGGAAAGACCTGGTGCTGGGAAAGATGGAAGGCAGGAGGAGAAGGGGATGACAGAGGGTGAGATGGTTGGACAGCATCACCGACTCAATGGACATGAGTTTGAGTAAGCTCCAGAAATTGATGATGGACAGGGAGGCCTGGAGTGCTGCTGTCCATGGGGTTGCAAAGAATCACACTCACATGACTGAGTGACTGACTGACTGATTAGATTTATAGCTATTATAATCCTAAAACAGTAAAATTAACATTTTTGTTACATGGGTCCAGTGTTATCCAGTTTACTAAGATTTAAAATGGAAGGGTTCCCTGGTGGCTCAATGGTAAAGAATCTGCCAACCAACATAAGGGACACAGTTTGATCCCTAATCCAGGAAAATTCTATGTGTCTAGGAGCAAGACCATGCACCACATCTATTGAGCTTATGCTCTAGAGCCCAGGAGTTGCAACTACTGAGCCCACATGCTCTGGAACCCATACTCTGCAACAAGAAAAGCCACCACAACAAAAACTCATCACAGCCTAAAATAAATAATAAATACAATTATTAAAAAAATTAAAACTGAGAAAGCATTTCAATCATTTTTTTCTATTTCATTTTCATTAGAGATAATCAAAAGCCCACAAATGATCATGAGTTTTATCCTCTAAGTAAGTGACTCTTCTTCTGTATGTTCTAAATGGTAACTGAAATCTCCAGTTTTCTGGTTGTTGGATTACAGCTCATGAGTGACTGAAAAGCCTCTGAAACTTTCATCCTTTGCTTTTACTAAAGTGTAAGGGATACATCATCACAAACATACTTTTTTGTTTGCAATGAGCTCATAAAAATAAGAGAAATTCCAAGGATTTAAAAATAAAGAAGGAACAAAACCTAAGGCATTAAAACCTCTGCTATGTATGAACGTGATTCATAATCTTGGTCAAGTAGAAGCTGTGTGTTTAATGCACATATGAGATATTTGGTTTGAAGGTAACACTGGGCTGCTTTGGAAATGTGACCCATTTATTAAATATGATGTTTAAAGACCTAGTAAAAAGTAAAACTGAAAAATAAAAAGGATAAATAGCATGTGGTTGTTATGGATTTAATTGTGTCCCCAGAATACACACATTCAGGTCTTAATCTCCAATATCTAACTTGCTTTGGGGACATGGTTTTTAGAGAGGCAGCAAAATTTAAATTAGATCTCTAGCCCTACCCTAGTGGGTAGCCCCTGATATAACCAGAATCATATCCTCCTCTTATAAGAAGAGGAAATTTGGATCCCGGTACTATGCAGGGACTATGTCATGGGGATATGAAGATGGATCTACAGGCCAAGGAAAGAGGCCTGAAACAGATCCCTTCCTCAGAGCCTTTGGAAGGAATCAGCTCCACCAACCTTGACTTTAGACTTCCACCCTTCAGAACTGCTTCTCTTGTTTAAGCCATTTAGCCCCGGGTACTTTGAATGGTGGTGGTGGTTGTTTAGTCACTTCAGTTGTGTCTGACTCTTTGCAACCCCATGAACTATAGTCTTCCAGGCTTCTCTGACCATGGGATTTTCCAGGCAAAAAGACTGGAGGGGGTTGCCATTTCCTTCTCCAGGGGATTTTTCCCAACCCACGGTTTGAACCTAGTTATCCTGCATTGTAGGCAGACTCTACCCCTGAGCCACCAGGGAAATATATTTTGCATGGTAGTCCTTGGCAAGCTAAAGCATCCTCTAAGAAAAAACCATATCCCTTGAAGAGTTCTAATCATAAGCTTATGTTGTATGTAAATCTGGCATTCAAGTTTGTGGTCTTGGAAATATTATCTGAAATATTGACATAAAATGCGGCTACAGTACTGTGATGTACCAGAAAATGAAGTAGGAGATTATAAATGTCTCACTAGACTTTTGGTGTTCCACGGCGGCAGTCTTAATGAAAAAGAGTTCACAGTCTAAAATTACAAACCACTGCTGCTGCTGCTGCTAAGTCGCTTCAGTCGTGTCCGACTCTGTGCGACCCCATAGATGGCAGCCCACCAGGCTCCCCCGTCCCTGGGATTCTCTAGGCAAGAACACTGGAGTGGGTTGCCATTTCCTTCTCCAATGCATGAAAGTGAAAAGTGAAGTTGAAGTCGCTCAGTCATGTCCAACCCTTAGCGATCCCATGGACTGCAGCCCACCAGGCTTCCCTGTCCATGGGATTTTCCAGGCAAGAGTACTGGAGTGGGGTGCCATTGCCTTACAAATCACAGAAGGAAACAAACCACTGTAAACAAGGGACAGAAGAAAATACAAACAGTAGAATTAAATTCCCAGAGAATTATTGCTTTTATATAAAAGTAAGTTTAAAGTTATTAAAGGAATAAGAGTAGGGAGTAAAAACATGATAAATATACACTACAAGAAGTCATGTTTAAAAATAAAACACAATCTGGACATAAAAAGAACCAAAGGAAAAATAAAATTATATATGAAACTGCAGATACATGAATTTGAGGAAAGAGTTTAAGCACATTTTGGGGAGATCCATCTTGAAGCAATGAAATAAAGATGATGTTATAAAAAACAAGTTGAAAAAAAAATGTAGACAGGTGAGAAATTCCAATGCATCTCCACTGGAAACTACTAAGAGGTAAAAAGAGAATGAGAAAGGTAATATTTTTAAAGGTAATGTATGAGAATTTCCCAAAATGTATATAAAATTTCAGATTTCAGAAATACACAATCTTGAATATGAAAATAATTTAATCCATATAATAGGGAAATTTCAGAACATCAAAGACAAAGAGTAGGTCATAAAAATGACTATAAAAAGATTTTATCAGAATAAATAAAAATTAGACATTTTAACAGGGACAAAAATAGATACAAGGCAGCAGAAAAATACCTTTAAAGTTATGTGAGAAAACAATGGTGAACTTTGAATTCTCTACTGATATAAGCTCCTGAAGTGCCTGACACCGTTAAAAAGGACATTTTCAGATAGAAACCACTGCTAACATAATACACTACTGAGAGAAGAACTACTGAGTTATATATTCAAAATGAAAGAAATCAAAAGCAACACAGATTATGAAATGAAAGGGAAATGGTAGCAAATAAATTGCTAAACATTAAACAAATCTAAAATTCATTGATTGCATAATGCCAGGAAATTAACTTTTAATATAATGTCTAATTTGGAGAGACATTAAATAAAATGGAACTGACTGAGATACCAGGCAAAAATAGCCTGAGAGTGTAATGAAAGGTGGAAGAGAATCAATTTGATTTAAAAATCTTTCAGATATTTTGGCTATCTGCTTTCATTTAGGAAGATATTGATTAATATTTAGATGGAAATCAACTATGAATATTAATTTTTACCATCTTATTAACATTTAACAAGAAAGTTGTTGATGGAGAGGGGACATTTATTATGGTGATATATCTGTGTTTTTCCCCAAATTGATCTCTCCTTTGTAACCAGCACCCAGGTCAAGAAAAAGAACATTGCTGGCACCACAAACTCACTTATATCCATCCTTTCCATAAGGAAAACCATTTTTTAGATTTCTGAGAGCTTAAGTTGTTTTTGCTGTTGGTGTGTAGTTGCTAAGTATGTCTGACTCTTTTGCAAAACCATGGACCATAGCTCGTCAACCTCCTCTGTCCATGGAATTCTCCAGACAAGAATCCTGGGGTGGGTTGCTATTTCCTTCTCCAAGGGATCTTTCTGACCCAGGGATTGAACTCTCGACTCCTGCATTGGCAGGCAGATTCTTTACAATGGAGCCACCAGGGAAGCATTAAGTTAGATTTTTCTATTTTTGTTTGAATAGAATACACTGCATACCTTTTTTTGGTCTACCTTGTTCAAAATCATATTTTGAGACATTCATTCCTGTTGTTGTATAGCATTTTAGATTATTTACATCATTTCTGTTCAATGATATTTTGTGTCACTGCATGATAGTTTATCCATTCTTCTGCTGATAGACATTTGTTTAGTGTCTAAGTTTGAAGACGTTGCAAATCATACTGCTGCGAACAATTTTGTATATTTTTTGTAAGCATATGCACATATTTCTTCCAGTTTCCTATCCAGAAATGACATTGCTTGGTAACAGGGTAAGTGTATCAACTTGAGTTGCTGCTGACAAGCAGTTTTTAAAAATATCAATTTATACTCCCACCAGCGATCTGTAAGTGTGGTTGCTCAACAACATTTGCTCAGATACTTGGTATTTTCTGATGCTTTCCTTTCAGTAAATCTGTATATTGCATTGTGGTTTTGATTTTCATTTCCCTGATGGCCAGTGAAGCTGAGGGCTTTTTAATACAGTTGTTAGACATTTGGGTGTTTTTTTTCTTCTTTTTTTTTGTGAAACACTTGTTCAAATAAATCTATGACCACATGGCAGGACTGTGTTTTTAATTTTTTTTTTTTAAAGAAGATCTCTGTATGTCATGGAGCCTGGGATAAATTGATGGACATGTGCATTGCAAATATTTTCTTTAGTGTTGATGATGCCGTCTCTTTTAATGCCTAGTAGAAAGAGAGTGCTGAAAAATTGATGGTTTCAAATTGTGATGTTGGAGAACTCTTGAGGGTCACTTGGACAGTAAGGAGATCAAACCAGTCAATCCTAAAGGAAATCTACCCTGAATATTTGTTGGAAGGACTGATGATGAAACTGAATACTTTGGTCACCTGATGTAAAGAGCTGACTCATCAGAAAAGACCCTGATACTGGGAAAGATTGAGGGCAGGAGGAGAAACAGGTGACAGAGGATGAGATGGTTGGATGGCATCACCGACTTGATGGACATGAGTCTGAGTAAACTCCTGGAGTTGGTGATGGACAGGGAAGCCTGGCGTGCTACAGTCCATGATTTCACAAGCAGTTGGACATGACTGAGTGACAGAACAGCAACAATAATGACACCAAAACTTGCAGTTAAAAAAAATCATCCATTTAGCCAGGTGGTCCATCTGGTCTGAGGCAGGCTACCGTGATCTTGGTTGAGCCCACGCGTGTGTCAGTGGTAAAATCGGGGCTTACTGACTGCTGGGTCTGTGACCTCTGTTTTTCTTCACATGGCCTGTCAATTTCCAATCAAGTAGCTTCAACCCCTTCCCATGACAGCCATAGGGTCCAAGTGCAGTGGGAAAGGGTGAGTCCTTGTGTGCAGGAACAACTCTTCAGGTCTCTCTTGCTCCAAGTTTTCTAGCTTCTTGTTTGGTCAAATGAAGTCATGTAACCAAGTCCAATTCAAGGGGAGGGAAAACAATCGATGAAAGATTCTGCAGTCACATTGAAGGAATAAGACTGCAGAGAGAGAAAGAATATATTCCACGTTTCAAGCTACCACTGCTTCTGGGTGCAGATATTTATATTCTGCGCTGTGCTTGCCACTCAGTCATGTCCAACTCTTTGAGATCCCATGGACTGCAGCTCACCAGTCCTCTGTCCATGGGATTCTCCAGGCAAGAATACTGGAGTGGGTTGCTATGTCCTCCTCCAGGAGATCTTCCCAACCTAGGGATCAAAATCAGGTCTCCCACCTTGCAGGCAGATTCTTTACCACCTGAGCCACTAGGCTCATGCAAAATATACTCACCTTTATCTAAGATCCCAAAATTCTCATCAAATTCTATCATAAGGCTCAATGTTCAGAATTTCACAACCTGGATTAAATTTGACTGTCTCTTCAGATATGGCTGCTATTGATCTAAGGAAAATAAACTATTAAACAAGTTACCTGACCCCATCACACCCACCATGCAATGGTAATAAAGCAACAAAGATGACTGTAATAGACGCTTTCATTCCTAAGTGGGAGAAAGAGGAAGCACTTAGCAGTCTACACTTCTATGGGAGTGCTGAAATTCCACAAGGTAAAAGTTGGCAAGACCCGTATCTCTGAGGATAGGAAACATTTCTTGGTTAAACACTGCTTCTAGGTTTAGGAAGTAGGAACAGGATATAATAAAAATAAAAGCCTAAGCAAGAAATAATAATAATAATAATTTCAATGGAGAAAATAAGCAGGCACATGTTTGCAAATGACTTTTTCTGCTTGTTTTCAGTATCCAGAAATTTGAGGGCTTGGAGGTCTTTTTCAAATTTGATAAAGATTCCTTCTTGGTCCACATTGGTGGCCCATTGGCTATACAAGTCTTTTAAAATTACGTATCAATACTTTGGAAAAGAAAAAAGTGAAAAGTGAAAGTGTTAGTCGCTCAGTCGTGTCCTTCTCTCTGTGACCCACATGGGCTGTAGTCCACAAAGCTCTTCTGTCCATGGAATTCTCTAAGCAAGAATACTGGAGTGGGTAGGTATTCCCTTTTCCAAGGAATTTCCCAAACCAGGAGTTGAACCTGGATCTCCCACATTGCTGGAAGATTCTTTACCATTTAAACCACCATGTAAGCCCTGGGAAAGAAAGTATAGATATAAAGTAGATATAATTTTTTTTCTCTTTCTAAGTACAACTAAAAACCCTGGGCATTGTATATAAGACAAAACTTAGACTCTGAAAGGTGGGGAGAAAACAAACTATCTATGGACACGAGGACTCCAAAGTAATGGGGAAGTGATATCGCCAGATTTTCTTTTAGTCTTATATAATCTGAACAAGGAGCAAAAGAAGGCAGCAATTGTGAAATATCAGAAGATTCAGATTCAAAATTCTCCCCAAAGCCCTCTCTTTCTCACCAAAGAACCAGGAAATAGGCAGTCTAGCAGATGGCAAGTATTTAATAAATAATAATAGTAGCAGTGTGGTTAAGCAATCCTCTGAAGACAAAACCGTGATTCTGTTCACTTGCTGAGGGACCCCCAGACCTCTATCCTCCCCAGACAGGAACCATTTGTGGGAAAACTCGAGTCAAACCGGTATCTAAAAAGGCCAAATAGGGAGGCCAAGTTCATGAGAAGTTCTGTGTTATTATTATGCAACCTAGATCTTAACAATGAAAGTGAACAAAGTGTTAGTCTCTCAGTCTTGTCCTACTCTTTGTGACCCATGGACTGTAGCCCACCAGGCTCCTCTGTCCATGGGTTTCTCTGGGCAAGAAAACTGGAGTGAGTAGCCATTCCCTTCTCCAGGGAATCTTTCCAACCCAGGGACTGAACCCAGGTCTCCCGTATTGGAGGCAGATTCTTTACTGTCTGAGTGACCACAGAAGCCCAATATTCACTGTTTGATAAAGAATTAGTCTTCATCCACATTCATCGTGAATAGTATTATGCTAGGTCTTTCTTGTAACCTTCTTAGAAGTTTTTTCAGTAGTATATTCCTGCTTTTTAAATTTATTAAATATATTCCCTTCCCTTTTATGGAATTGTTTTATTCATGTCATTTATTTATATCTTAAAGATTGCATGTAATGGATCTTTTTTTAACTTTCTGTAATGGTTTACCAAGAATAATCCAACTTTTCTATTTTAAGAATCACATGGAATTCTGTTTGTGTATACACATATACAAGGCTTTCCCCATGGCTCAGGGGGTAAAGAATCTGCCTTCTATGCAGGACACGCAGAGGATGAGGTTTTGATCCCTGGGTAGGGAAGATCCCCCAGATAAGGAAATGGAAACCCACACCAATATTCTTGTCTGGAAGACTCCATGAACAGAGGAACCTGGTGGGCTACGGTCCACGGGGTCGCAAAGAGTCAGAGACAACTGAGCGCACGCGCGCACACACACACACACACACACACACATACATAAACAGACACACATATGCACACATCATGTAACCACAGACAAATGAGGAGGGTATATATGTGTTTTGCTTTTTTGTATGTATATTCAGCATATGTAAGAGTAGGAGCTAAGAGAAAATGTCTTAAGATTGAGAAATAGAAATTCAGATTGGTCATATTTGTTGATTATAAATATGATTGATACTACTTGCATAAAAATGTTTCTTTCATGGGGGAAGGAATCAATTGTTAGTACTTTTGAATACCAATAGCAATGTATATCCTAATAAATATGCGTAAGACATACATGATTGATATCAATGGTTCACAAATACAGAAGATTATCTATCTGTAGATTTTGGAGATACTATGAAATTCTGATATTAATACACTTTACCTTCCAAAATGAATTCTTGATAAACTGGGAATCTGTAAAAGCATTTTTTATATTATTTTATTTTAAAAGAGTCCATGTAACCTAATCCAGGACTTTTTTCATAGTAATTATATTTAGACTTCTTAACTAGTAGGAGATTATAATTCACATAAATGAAATGATGGTAGTATTTTAAATAAAATTAAGAAAATATGATTTTAAAAAGCATAAATATGTATGCACTTTATATAAATAATTTATATCACTATACTTCAAGAAAATAATGCTCTAAATGGATTATGAAATGTATATGCTTTATTAGGCCTCCCTGGTGGCTCAGACGGTAAAGATTCTACCTGCAATGCGGGAGACATGGGTTCATCATCCCTGAGTCGGGAAGATCCCCTGGAGAAGGGAAAGGAAGATGCTTTATTATGCAATAAAATTATGAACATGTAAGCATAATTAGTACCCCAAAAGAGCAACCTTGAAGAAAATATTGCAGAACAAGATTATCTAGAGAATATAGGCAATGATAACCTTATGGTTTCTCCTTGCTATTTCTCACTGTTTCTAAAAGGTCAGTTTTTCAAGGTCTCTGTGAGATTTCATGAAATTTGATGTTTCGCAGATTCAATAGCATTTCTTTTCATTGAGTATAGCTGTGTGAAATCTAAATTGTCCTCAGGTATTTTGTCTTTGAATGAAGTTATTGCAAGCACTTTTCTCTTTTTGACATCTTTCTACTTGACAGAAAAATCCACTCTACAGAAGTAATGGAGAAAAGCATTGCTTCAAGAAAAATAATTAGAAGCCATGGTTTAAATATTAAACATCAGATTTTAGTTTAAAAAAGAAGTCTGAAGTTGACCTTTAAATTAGGGTTCAAAATCTTCTGTTATAACTAAAACACAGACAAAATAGTTATTTTCTCACTAATTTAAATAAAATTTTAATGTGCTGACATTTTTATTTAATAAAAGGAATTGGAGTTCTTTAAAGAATATAAGACAGTTCCTGAATATTTAGTTTGAGGTTTTGTTTTTGTTTTTTATTTTTTGTCAGACCTATAAAGGGAAAGTGTTAGCTGCTCAGTTGTGTCCAACTCTTTGTGGACTCCATGAACTGTGGCCTGCTAGACTCCTCTGTCCTTGGGATTCTCCAGACAAGAATACTGGAGTGGGTAGCCATTCCTTTGCTAGGAGATCTTGCTGACCCAGGGGTCGAATCTGGGTCTCCTTCATCACAAGCAGATTCTTTAACATCTGAACCATCAGGAAGCCCTTACAGAGAATAGCTCAGAGAGAATAGCTTAGTGAGAATAGCTCTGTAATCTTCATTTATTCATAATATTCATCTCATCAGATGTAAACCTCTAATTTATCTTCAGCTCCTTTTGGAGATGAAGAAATTATGTATTAGCTTTAGAGTGAAAACAGTAATAGGCAAACTATAACTTAAATGATTACATGATAAATTTAGATAATTTACATAAATAATATTGCCAATTAAACCAAAATTGTTTAAAAAGTCACTATACCTATAGCTTTATTCCATGTTCCTTCAGAAAATGCCAAAAGATGGTTTTCCATCAAAGTCATATTTAGATTCATAAAAGTTCTTACATTAGGAGTTTAGTCACTCTCTTGAAACTGATGGAAAAGAAGTAATTTATAACATTTTTCAGTTGTTTTCTGGAGCATCTCTGCTGTTCATGCTGAGGATTGCTGCACAGAAATCAGCTCTCTTTTTAGCAGATCATTTGCCCAACTCTGTGCAGTACAGCAAGCATCCAATTCTTACATCACTTGCATGAGGTTTATATCCTATCATATTGTCTTTACTTCCCCCTTGAAATCAGAGTTGAGCCCTGGAAAGAAAAGGACAGTGCATGTTGCAAAGAGTGACTTTTTTTCTCCTTTTTTTGGAATGTCCTTCAAAATGGTACTCTTTGAAGTGCTGTGGGAAATGTTAGCAAATCTGTTCTAGCTTCTGTTCAGCAGAGGACGTAGGACAGCGATGAGTATCCTTCTCTCCTTTGGTACTGTGCCTTCGAGCACTGACGGAGAGCGGGTTTCAGGGTCACTGGCCCCCACACCCCAGTGGACCCCCCTCCAGCCTCGCCCTGATCGGCCATCCCCTCACAGCACCAGCTCAGGCCCGTGTGACCTCCATCGCTGACCTCGCCGCCCCGGCTTCACCATATTAATCACAACGCTTCTTTCACAGAAATGCTTATGAAGCTTCCACTATTCTTTACAACAAAACCTTCCTGATATGTGTGTATGTGTGTGGAGAGAGGAGATGATGTTCATGACCCACAGACTAAGAAACAAATCCTAAACTAAATCTGCAGCCTAAGGTAACTCATCATACTCTGTTTAACACGCAAGTGCCAAAAACACGTTCATCATATTCACTGACATCGTATCCAGAAAAATAGGCACAGGTAACAATTTTCTTTTTTGATGTGGAGACTGGTTTTGATGTTTTGTGGGGAGGATTTTTAAATGTTCTTTTTTGATTGTGGTAAGAGTTGCAAATATGAAATATACTATTTTGTCTATATGTAACTGTACAATTCAGTGGCACTGAGTATATTCACATTGTGGTACATATCTCACCATCATCATCTTCTGATTTTTCACCTTCCTAAATGGAAACTCTTCCCATTAAACACTAATTCCCCAAAGCCCGTCCCCTCTCCCCATTCCCCAGCCCTTGGCAACTACCAATGTACTTCCTGACTCTATAAATTTGATACATTTTTTAAAAAATAGACTCTACATTATTCAACTCTTACCTTTTTTTTTCTATTCCTTCTGCTTTTTCATTCTTCAGCTTCTATTAAATGAACCATCAATTCCTTCTATAATATAACTGTGTTCCCCCTGCATGCATCTATTGTTGGTGTGTTTAGTCGCCAAGTCATGTCCAACCCTTTGTGACACCATGGACTGTAGCCCTCCAGGCTCCTCTGTCCATGGGATTCTCCAGGCAAGAGTACTTGAGTGGGTTGCCATGCCCTCCTCCAGGGGATCTTCCTAACCCAGGTATCGAACCTGCATCTTATATCTCCGGCCTTGGCAAGCAGGTTCTTTACCACTAGAGCCGCCTAGGAAGCCCCTTTATGATGTTTAGCCATGTCTAAGTGGCATGTCCATCAAGAACGGTGTCATTATTTCCAATCGAGGTCGTGGCTTGATAAGGAATGTGGTAGAAAACATGTAATAATCGCCTGTGGATCTTCTGGAGTCAAATGTGAAACTAGTAAAAATGAGTGGCAGGCATTATTTTATGAGATTCAGCATGAACTCATCACCTCAGATTATCCCAAAAACTCCAAGGAGTACAAATGGCTTTATTAGAAGAACAGAGAGATTCAGGGATCCCTATAGTGACTCTCATTAAATGCATTGAAACACCACCTGCTAAAAGTACTATTTCTCTTTTGAGAACAGTTCTTAAAATGAAACTCTTCTATTATAATTTCTCCCCTTCTCTAAAATATCCACTTGCTAACTACCTGCAGAATATGATTCGTGTCGCTCACCAAGAGTATGATCCTTTCAGATGATTCACACATTTCTGTGAAAATCTCATGTCATTGCCCATCTAACCAACCATTAATTTTTACTGAATGCAGAGTTCCCATTATCACTGGCATTTGACTTCACTATCATTAGACTCGAGAGTTTTCCTGCACATGTAAGAACCTTGGAAACCATGTCTACACATAAGACATTGTTTCGTTTGTTTTCTTCTGCCTTTTGCATTTCATTAAGCATGACTATAATTACATAACTATAATTAGAGCATGTACCTCACATGGAAGTTGTCTCTTTTATCCTTTTTTTTTATGTTTCAATAGTCTTTCTTTCCATACTTACTTTTGTAATTACATGGCTTAAAATCCCCAACACCAGGGTTCCAGAAAGCTGTGGACTGATTACTCTTACTTGAAAAAGTGAAATCATTTTCCATCTCCTTAGGTGAATATAAATCAAATGCTGCTCTGGTTTTAAAGCTCTCTTGACTTTTTTTTTTTTTCTCCCTTTTTTATGGCTCCCTTGCTGGAGGTCACCTTTTGAAATCAGAGGTTTCTTTTTTTGGAAATTCATTCTTTATCATTCAGATACTGACACAGTTTCACTCTTTTAATCTTTCTATCTGAATTCGTCCTTATCAAGTATTTCTCTGAGTAACATTATGATTTTTTATAGTGACTTTCAAACCTGAATGTACATCAGAATCACGTAGGAATTTTTAGAAATACAGATTCCTGGATGATACCCTAGGCTTGGATTAAGACATATTAATAAAAAAAAGCTCTGTGCATGACAACAAAGGAGACAATCTTTCACAGTTCTAGGAACTTGAATTTAGGAATTAACACTGGAGACAAAAGTTGGTTTTCAGAGTATTATTGATTTGGAAACAAACATAAAATAAGATGCACTATTCAATAACCATCACTAGTGAAAACTATCATATTTAGAACAATGCCCTTGCTCATTCCCCCAGCCTCTGGTGGGACAACAACATTGTCAGGCTGATAACTGACATCCCTCACACTCAGCCCTGCCCTTGGTATATGAGCCCTGCAGGTTCCAGGCAAGTGGGAACCATCTCTGGGAACTTCCTCACCTTTCACTGTGCCCTTGACTTGGTGCACTCCTCAGATACATGGTAAACCTCTCTGTTGAACCACTGTTGGAATCTACATTCTAGTGCTGACATTGAGATTTTATGTTCCTTCCAATTTCAGTTCATTTTCTTGAAAACTTACATTAAATAATAAAAACCCCACTGCCTGAATTTAATTTGCAAAGGGTTATTCCAAACCTGTGTGCTCCAGTTTGAAATTTTTTAGTTTCAACTTTGGTCTGCACCCCGAGTTTCTTGTCTAACATATATCTTTGATTTAGCCATGTCACTCTCCATCCTCAGTCTTTATCTCTAATAATAACTGCTAGCAGTTACTACGTTTTTGTCTGTAAAAAATGACCTGTCCGCCTAGGCTTAGAAAAGCATGGCTTGAGTGCCCGTCATCATTTGCAGTGTTTATCTGAGACACCCAGGGTTTTGAATTGGACCACAATGACCACTGCTTGAATTGCTCTCAGTTCAGGTGAATGCTCAGGCATTCTTCCTTAACCACTGGGGAAATCTTCTGTTGTGAGTTAGTCTTGGGCAAGAAATCCAGCCCTTGGCCAGAGGGGAGAGTAATGTTATCTCTCGCTACTTTGTCATGAAAATAAACTATGATGCATCACTGAAAACTATGAATAGATTAATAAAAGTTTGGTTGGTGTTGTTCAGTCACCAAGTTGTGTCCAAATCTTTGTGATCTCATGGACTATAGTACACCAGGCTTCTCTGTCCTTTACTGTCTCCTGGGGTTCCTTAAATTTGTGTTCATTGAGTCAGTGATGCTATCTAACCACCTCATCTTCTACCATCCCCTTCCCCTTCTGCCCTCAATCTTTCCCAACATCAGGGTCTTTTCCGATGAGTCAGCTCTTCTCAAAAGAGGTGGCCAAAGTATTGGAGCTTCAATATCAGCATCAGTCCTTCCAATGAATATTCAGCGTTAATTTCCTTAATACAGTGTATATTATTGGCTTTGCATATTGTCATAACCTTGTAAATATATCAGCCCTGCTACTGCCGCTGCTGTTAAGTCTCTTCAGTTGTGTCCGACTCTGTGCAGCCCCACAGATGGCTGCCCACCAGGCTCCTCTGTCCATGGAATTCTCTAGGCAAGAATCTTGGAGTGGGTTGCCATTTTCTTCTCCTATCTCATCTCTATGTGCTCCCAATTGAGTAGTTATTTAAATCTAGATGATGAAATGACATGTCTGATGCTTTGCAACCCCACGGACAGTAACACACCAGGCTTCTCTGTCCATGGGATTCTCCAAGTAAGAATACTAGAATGGGTAAGTAACCATTCCCTGCTCCAGGGAATCATCCCAACCCAGGGATCCAATCCAGATCATCTGCATTGCAGGCAGATTCTTTACCATCTCAGCCACCAGGGAAGCCTCAGATTAAGAAATGAATTAGGGGGTGCAAATTGAGTGATCAGATCAATAGTAACACAGAGGAATCAGTTATATACGAAACACACATCCAGGAGACAGAAAAGTATAATTCCCAAATTTTTTAGTTACAGATGTAAATGGCAACAATTTGTTGCCTCTTGAAACTACTCACAATGCTTTTGCTTAGTTATCTTGTACATATCCTCATTTTTAATGGGCAAAGTTTGCAGCAATTACACACTGTGATAATGTAGGGTTTGAGTCATGAATAGCCTTTTAAGGGGTTGTATGACTGCACAGCTAATGACTTCAGTATCTTGATTGCAGTGTACTTCACATGCACATGTTCAGTTTTTCTCTGGAATTTAAAAGAACTCTGAGTTTAAGCAATTACATCCCTCATAAAGGAATTTTAAATGTTTTTTGGGGGGTAAATCTGTGAACGCAAATTGGCTTGCTGCTCAGCAACAAAGATATAATACTTAATGAAATAACAGATGGCGGGCAATCATTTCAAAAGAGAAGGTCATGACTAACAGCATAAAGATATTTGATTGCATGGATCTGAGCCTTTGATACTGCCATGATGAGCACTGATCACCCTGGAATCTTCATAAAATATATTTCCTGCTCAGGTTCTGTGTTGTGTTATAAAGCTAATGGAAACTGCACAAGTAAACAGAACTTCTATGGGAGTAAAACACTTGTAAAACCATGCCTCAGAGATACAGTAAAATATAGGGCAAGGAAGTGTGTGTCATTAGATGAGCAAGATTTTCTTATATGAATAAAGGTCAAAGTTTGAGTGCTTCTCTGGTGGCTCGGATGGTAAAGAATCTGCCTGCAACTCAGGAGACCTGGGTTCCATCCCTGGGACAGGAAGATCCCCTGGAGAAGGAAATGGCAACCCACTCTAGTATTCTTGCCTGGAGAATCCCATGGTCAGAGGAGCCTGGTGGGCTACAGTCCATGGGGGTCACAGAGTTGGACACAACTGAGCAATTTTCACTTCACTTTGCCTGCTAGAGTCACTCACTGTTCTCAGGTAAGGATTTCCTGGCCCCAACATGAGATGGTAGTCCTTGTTACAAGACAGAGAGGAAGATGTGCAAAGGAAGACAGTCTTGCTCACTACCTCTGAGAATCCATACTCTGTGCTCACTAGCCTGGCCTCTTGGAGAGCTAAGCAGAAGCATGAGGGTTAGGAATTGTACTGTCATTTCTCAGTGTCTTTATGGTTGCAGCCAGTGCTCTTGAATGCATGTAAGGGCAACGAGTGTACAACTTCACTAGACCTTCTTTCTGTATCCAAGTAACTGCAAAAAGGATGGATCAGACGATCATGTATCCTGCTGACCTGCAGAAGCTAAGTCTCACCCTAAAAGCAGCAAACGAATTTAAAAGATGTAGGGCCTCAAACGTTAGAATCAGATATTAAAATTACAGAGTACCAGGGGCTCAAGAGAAGTCTGGGAATCCTAACCTGAGCTCCAAAGCAACACTTATTGTCAGGAAAGGGCTGTGTTCTATTGGAGATGGGAGAGAAACGATTCTTTAAGCACCCTGGCTGATTTTATCAATTATTTTCTTGAAGTCGTAGAATGAAAAGCTGGTACTATTTTGACTTAAGAGCAAAACTGGATGTAATTTCTTACATTCGATATGTCAAAAAAGTTACTCAAAATTTAACTGGCAGCCAGTCAACTCAGTTTGAAGAGGCACATATTGCCAAGGGGGCCCAGGACCAAGGACATAGGAAACAAGATATTTTAACCATTATGGCCTTGTTTGAGCCCAAATGTTTGACCTAACACAAAGTACAATACAAAAAAGACAATGGACAAAAATCTAAATATTGCTATTCAGGTCTCTGTCAAAGGCAACTAATTGGAAATATTTTATTGAAAAGGGACCTTTCAGGTTACTCAGCTCCTGAAATTCTTAGGGCTTACTCCTCATCTTAGTATGTGCAGATACTAGTGACCTTCCTTTTGATATTCTGCTTTTCCCATCTATTGTTCTGTACCCAATATTATGTTCCAGAGTGGATCTTCTGTTCCTTTCATTGAGCAGCTTGATGTTAAAAATTTCTTGAGCTTCCCTGGTGGCTCAGATGGTAAAGATCTGCCTGCCAAGCAGGAGACCCAGGTTCGATCCCTGGGTTGGGAGGATCCCCTGGAGAAGGTAATCACAACCCACTCCAGGATTTTTGCCTGGAGAATTCCATGGACAGAGGAATCTGGAAGGCTAAAGTCCATGGGGTCGCAAAGAGGTTAGACATGACTGATCGACTAACACACATACCTATAAAGACTTAGGCTAAAAAGCAAATTATTCTTTGAAGATTAAAATAGTTTAAAATCTTATAGAAGACCCTTTCATTTCAGTAACAGTGACTAAAGCTGAGGGAAGTCTTGCCTACCAAGTGTTGTTCAAATGTTTTCCATTTTGTCAATTCATAATGTCAGCCTGTGTTTATTCATAGGGCTGTTTGCTCAGTTTCAATGAACAAACATCAAAATGATTCTTTACAAGTAATTGAGAAAGTAAATATATATTTTCCCATTTAAAAAAAATGAATGAGTCTAAATATAGTGACAATAATTCCCAAAAACATTCAGACAAGTCTCTTTACGGTTGGATTCTGTCTATGTATTCCAGTGTTAATAACCCTGGGTCAGCTTGGACCTTACCAGGATTCACTGTTTTTAGAATTCCATGAGTTCCTTTTCTAAATCTCATTTTGAGTGATCAGTGGTTGAGTGTTCTGAGTATTCTTTCAGCATCTTGCTGGCTCTTTTTATGCAGGATACGATATTTAATGAGAGATCAATATCCTCAGGGTACATTTGCTTTCACTTCCATCATTTTGGAGTCTGGGTGTCTACCAAATCACTAATATCATCATTACTACCACCTCCATCATACTCAACCAACAAGAATCTCTTGAGAACCCATTTCATGCTCAGCACTGTGAAAATTGCTTTCAAACACACACACAAATAAAAAGGGAAAAATGCTATTATATTCTTGTGAAGAGAGTGATTGACAAGACAAAGAATGTTAGAGTGTAGAGCAAATTGGGTGTTGTAGAGTCAGGGAAGTTTTGAATTTTTGATCTGTCTCCAATAGTCTGGTTACTCAAACGCTCCAATTATTAGCTTATTGCTCAGCACTAAAGAATTAAATTGTGTAATGTATTTAGTATGCAGACTGGTGCTTAATATATTTTATACACATACCACGGTCAGACAATAATCAATACTGATGCAAATATATAATGTAAAGATCGCTGAATGGAGGAGAGGAAAATATGGCTCCTATAGCTGAATCTAACACTTACAAGCTTTCTGATTGTGATCATGGGCCAGTCACCCAGTTTCTTGAATTCCCAGTATTACATCTATAAAATTAGAAGGGTGAACGGTTTGTTGACTACTGATGTTCCTTCCAGTTCTATTCGTTCATGACTCTATGCATATTCCATGCTGCTAAATAATAATCTCACTGGCATTAAAGACTTTCAGGTAGCTGTGAGTATGTGTGATAATCTCTTTTAAGTTTCTACTCTAAGCTGTGGATTTAACTCCAGAATAATGCGCATATGGGGCTTCCCAGGGGGCTCAGTGATAAAGAATCCACCTGCCAATGCAGGAGACTCAGGAGATGGGACACATTCCCTTTCCTGGGTCAGGAAGATCCCCTGGAGGAGGAAATGGCAACCCACTCAGGCCAGTATTCTTGCCTGGAAAATTCCATGGACCGAGGAGCCTGGCAGGCTATAGTTCATGGGTCGCAAAGAGTCAGACACACTGAGTGACTGAACACACAGACACAAACACAGACATACTGCACAGGTGTTGCATTCAATTTCTTACAGTCCACCTCTCTGGTAAAGATTTCTTGGTCCATCTACAGCGATGGTTCCCCCGGGAGACGTCCTGTTTCTGTGTGTTAAGCGTCCAGAGGTGATGGCTCTTTGGGAATCCACAAGTTGTGTTGTTGTTTCATCACTATGTCGCTTCCAACTCTTTGTGACCCCATGGTTGCGACACACCAGGCCTCCCTGTCCTTCACTATCTCCCAGAGCTTGCCCAAATGTATGTCCTTGAATCGGTGATGCCCTCCAACCATCCTCTGTCACCGAAAGGAGAAGCGAGACTCTGCATTATGTCTTTTCAAAACCGGTGCTGAGGCAGCTGCTCCGTCCCAGGGCAGTCCTGGCTCCCCTAGCTCTACTTCCTTTTTTCAGAACAGAGACACAAAATGCTTTATCTTTTTTCTCCATCATATTGCTCCGATGCACTCCAATGCATATCTGTCTACCACTGCATCCACAGCTGAAACAGGACAAGTAACTCCTTCACTTCTCCCTTCCTGATGTCCTGGAAAGCCTAATCTGTTTCCTTTCTTTTGATGTGATTAATGACAGTTGAGAAAGCAGGAGATGCAAATGACTGCAGAGTGAAACTGTAAAACCTGCCTTAATTTCTTGACATTGATTTATGTTGCACCCAACAAGAGGGTCACTGGAAGTCTGGATTCACTTGTGTTTCTATTGAGGATGGGGCTCACCAGACCTTTAATATTCATTTCCTTCCCTGACTTTCTCTGGATTATGCTAACTTTTCCATCATTTAGTTACAAAGGACTGACAGGAAAGTCTTTGATTAAAAGATTTAGTGTGTGAAAGAAGTGTTTGTTTTTTTTTAAACTAATAGTTATTTTTGGGGAGCAATGAAAAAATTGTTATTTAGTATTCCCTTTTGAAAATGTTTCTAGGATATATAGTCTGGACTCATAGAACATTAATATCCTTTTTATTACCTGTTTAATTAGTTGTTTATTTACTACTACTACTAAAACCATTATTGATAATGAGCATATATTAATACATACAGAGCCAAGGGTAACCATTTTATTCATGATCTCTCATTCAATTTTCACAACATCCCTGTAGGTCACTATTATTGTCTTACTTTGTAGTCTTGTTAAAGGAGATGGAGAAAGCTTAGATAATGGGAAAGGATCATAAAGTAGCAAGAGATGAATGTGATATGAAATCCATCCCTGTCTCCTCAAATGCCCTGCTCTTAATCACCAGAGATGGTCAGAAGCAGCCAAGAGAGCAGAACAAAGCACAGCAGGGCAATTGTTTGCATAAACTTGAACTCTATGTGCCCTTTTCTTTCTTTTTTTTATTTTTTGAGCTGCAAATTGACTTCATTCAGAAAATAAAATTTTGAAAATGACATTTTAACTGCTTCCTCCATTTAGGATTTTTTTAATAAGTAATCTTTCCCCTATAAATCAAGGAAAAATTAAATACCTTTTGGAAAGAACAAAACATAGATCTTCATAAAACTTAAAATAACGTAAGTTCAATGAAAAGAAATGACTATTACACAGTGTAACCAGTCTTCATTTTGTTGATTTTTACAAGCCCACCTTTGGTTTATGTTTGAGGCTGTTTTTTTCTTGTTGTTTTCATGATCAAATTTGAAAAAAACATTTTGCTTAGACTGACAAGTTATTGAGTGTAGGGATGTTTGCCAGTCAAACAACTCACATTAGACTATAGTCTATATGACAGGAAATCAAAAATGTTCTGTAGAGATTCGTCTGATGTGATGTTTCTGGTGATCTTTTCCACTAGCTTATCTGAGAATCAGTGTGTCCTTTAGGTAGAAACAATTTCTTATAAACAAATATGTAAACTGAATAGCTTCCAAAAAGAAAATATAATGCATCTATATGAAATAAATAGATTCAGTGGACTAATAAGCATCATCTCATCAGAGATGCTTCTAAGAATCGTTAACATTCTTCTTTCTCTTAGAAAGCCAGCCTCATTAGACATTAATATGAAAACATGAGGCAGATACTGACGCCAGCAATAATAAAGCTGGTACGGCTTTCAGTTAAACATCCATGACCAGCTTCATTAAACATATTTCATTGTACTCTCAGGTTTTTAAATATGTCTCTGAGCACATCTCATAATTTTTGAAAGCTATTGCAAGCTAATTTGCCTCATAGAAGGCATAATTTCCATGCATATTAAGAATGATGCTGCATTTTCAGTAACTTAATGTGTATTGATCAAGGGCTTCCTAACAATGGGAATCTCGCAGTTTCCAGTTCAGTTTCCCATATTCTACAAGGATAATAATTTGAAGTCAATTTTTCAAACATTCACTTTAAATGAAAGTCTCTTAACTGCATAAATAGATTAGAAATCTTCATAAGAAGATTTATGAGAGTTGTTGAACTTAGTGGGGGAAACTTTTTTAAAAAAAAGCCTTTCTCCCTCAATGTACCCATTAAGAAAAGAGTAATTATATGAAATACGGTAATAAAATGTAAAATGTTTAAAAAGTCCTTAAGAAAAATCCCACGTGTTCTAGAAAGATGAGAGAAAACATTCTTACTGAAGTTATATTTGGATCCAATCACACCATTCAGATTAGACTGAGTGAATTTGCATATTTGTGGAGATTCTACAGAAAAATCAGAACATGTATTTTGAATTAGACATTTTACCTTCTGATGCATTTCATTCACAGTCCTTAAAAGTGCATACCTTGAGAGGAGGGAGGGGCAGAAAGGTGAGAGTCCGGTTCAGCAAAAGGACTGTGATCCTATGAGAACCACTGCTAACCTTCCTATCCTGGTTACAGTGAGCTAGGCGCTTTGAGCAATCTTGTCCTTTATCTTCTCTTCCTAAATCCACAGGAGGTTCTAGAAGACAAAACAACAAAAGTCTTTAGAGTCACAGAGGCTTTATGGAAGATCAAATAGAGTCAATTTCAATTGTGATTTAAGCAATTTCAAATGAATCCCCTTCTCCCACAACTGGTATTGTTTGTTTACTCAATGATGATGATTATCATCTGTCTGGTAGTCAGGAACACTGAATTCACTGCCTGAGCCTCGGAGCCGCAATCTGGCAAGTGTGTGGAAAAGTAATCTGAGGAAAAAATAAGATTATACCACTCGAGCTTCAGGATCATGGTAGGTAAACAGAATTAGATGCTTTCATTTATCTAGCCCCTACATTTTATACCAAAATATCTCTCTGAGTTTTGTAATAAAATATAAACAAGTGAGCCACTCTTGTATCATTCCATGGCAAAACAGACATGCAAAGAAAGAAACAAAAACCAAAGTCACTCTGAAATATAAAAAGCATTTGTATGCCATTTTTAGGACAAGATGGAGACTATTTTATGAGTTTAGGCTATGGAATGAGAGATGCTTAGAAAATTATTCCTCCATTTCAACGGACCATTTCAATGGTTTCCATTTCAATGGTTTCTAAATCAATGATTCCTTTTTTTTTTTTTGTATTTTGACAAAGGCAATTTCTGTAAAACAAACTCTTTTAAAAACAACACACAACAGCATTATAATTATAATTAGCTATTCCACTTTACTAAAAAATTAAGTCAATTTAACTGTTTACCAAACAGTTTGTATGTTTAATTTCAGTCATTTAAATATAATTTTAAAAGGAGGTAAGCAAGAACATTGAAATAGTCCTGCATGGAAGAAATGAATGGCAATTTTAACTCCAACAAGTCCCCAACAAATCAGTTTTCACAGTGTTATTTTTTGATCTATATAGTAGTTATTAGATCTTTGTTTTTCTATTGTTATATGTACAGATTTCCAAAGTAGCCTTCCACACTCAATAGTATGACTATCCATATCTGGGTAAATGTGATTCATTATTTACCATGGATTTTTACAGAGTAACAGATTTTATTCCTAGATATCCCTGAGGACTCTTCTGATAAGCTCTGAGCTCATTTATTTAAAATATGGCAGGAAACTGGCAGGTAAATTCTTAAAATTGTTATGGCAATGCTTGTCTTGGTCTTTTGGGTTCATATTTTACAAATAAAGCCAACACCAAGAGTGAGAGGAACGTGGCTTTCCAATCACTGGACTTGGTGCTTGTGAAGAAGAAGACTGATTTACATTATTTGGGCAGTCCATTTTTATTTTCACCACAGTAAACTCTTGAAAAATGGGATAGGTATTTTGTAACACCGTCCAACCAAGTCTGTATAACTGACTTCCTTCCATGTATTTACTGCTGGAGCAGATACGTTCACTATACAGGGTGCTTTCAGAATCCTCTCTGCTCTGCTCTGCATGAGGATAGAAGTCCAATTCTAGCCACTGCCCTGAGTGACTATGGGCAGGATGGTTTCCATGTGCTTTAGTTTCTCATTAGTGAAAGCAGTAAGGAAGATATCTCTAAGTCAGTAGCTCATTTTGAGATTTTTAATGAGACAGGTTTGAAAATCAGAAACTTCTCTTTTATCTTGGGCTTTCCAGGTGGCTCAGTGGTAAAGAATCTGCTTGCCAATGCAGGATACCCAAGTTCAATCCCTGGGTCAGGAAGGTTCACCTGGAGGAAGAAATGGCAACCCACTCCAGTATTCTCGCCTGGAAAATCTCATGGACAGAGGAGCCTGGAGGGCTATAGTCCATGAAGTCACAAGAGTCGGTACAAGTTGGTGGCAAGAGTAAAAGTTAGCAACTAAACAACAGCAACTATTTTATCTTATTCACAACTTTGTGTTGACTTGAATAGGATAAAGAAAACCATGAAGGTCTGATGTTAAAGAGGGCTTCAGTGGCCATCTCCTTTGCTTTGATTTGTTGGTTGCTACTAAGGGAAGCAATAGCATTCAGGGTTTGTAGCCACCAGTGGATTAGAATCAATTCCTTGATTCCTTCCTCACTATCTCGAAGAGTCACTGCACAGATTAGAGTGTGATGTAAAAATTAGTCACTGTATAGCATTTAAGGCTGGTATGGATGTTAGAAGCCATAAATATACAAAGCACTGATGGAGGAATACACACACACACACACACACACACACACACACACACACACAACATACTATATTTCCTTTATACATTTAAGTTAATTAATTGATAGCAGTTGAAAGATGTGAAAAAAGAAGGATATAGGCCTGGGGTAAAATGTGTGTCATTTTACAATAACCTTCCAAATTCAAGATGAACCTCTTATGTATCTATTTATATATTTCAGCAATCAAACTGAACAAAAGTCTTGGTAATTTCTAAACTTCATTTTGCCAGTCTCAAGTCTCCCTGTGAACATTGGGTCTAAATTCTAAAGGTGAAGTACAGGAAGGGAGAAGCAGAGATACACTGTCTATACTAGCAGACTGAGTGGAGGACAGAAAGATGGAGGTGACTCTAAAGCTGGGAGTGAGAGCAAGATGGGTGTGTTTGGATACTTTCACTGTTAAGAGAGTGAAAAGCAATGAGAAAGAGAAAAAGGCAGCAGAGACAAGAGGGCGAGAAGTAATGAATCTTAGTAAATTATCGAAAGTGCTAAAGGCAAAGTAAATAAGCTTGCGCTATGACTCATAAGAACCTATTATTTAAGTATTTCCTTCTACTTGAAAGTGAATTTTCCCACAGGGTCAATTTAGTAGATATTTTATCTTAGTTTTGAATCCAGTCATTTAGTTATTCTAATTATGCTAGTCATCTAATTATGATGACTAATAATGATCATCTAATTATGATGCTCATAATGTAGTTATTCTAATCAGGATGCTGCTAATGTCTTTCTCTACTTCTCCAAAGAGAGTTGGACCATAAAGAAAGCTGAGTGCCAAATAATTGATGTCTTTGAATTGTGGTGCTGGAAAAGACTCTTGAGAGTCCCTTGGGCTGCAAGGAGATCCAACCAGTCAATCCTAAAGGAAATCAACCTTGAATATTCATTGGAAGGACTGATGCTAAAGCTGAATTCGAAGAGCTGACTCACTGGAAAAGTCCCTGATGGTGGGAAAGATTGAGAGCAGGAGAAGGGGTTGGCAAAGGATGAGATGTTAAGATAGTGTCACTGACCCAGTGGCCATGAATTTGAGCAAAGTCTGGGAGCTAGTGAAGGGCAGGGAAGCCTGGCATGCTGCAGTCCATGGGATCACAAGGAGTCAGACACAACTGAACAACAACAATTTTTCCAATAAATATTCAGAGATAAAGGTATTACATTCTTAACCAAATCTTTTTCAGTAATTTCCTTGATTAATCTAAGTACAAATTTAGAACATATATAATATTTTTCAATTTATTATATAAAAACAAAGATGTAGCAGACTCAGTAGGTACAAGAATAAATGTTTGAGTGAGTGATTTGATAAATAAAGAATATCTACATGATGTCAGTAAATACAGCAAAAACAAACAGTAAGAATCTTTAGATTAACTGTTCACCTTTTACTATGACTTTGTATAAACGTCCCATTAAAGAATTACAGAATAAGATACCAGCATTTATCATCTGTCTGTGATTTGCTAGTTTCACTCAGGGTTTGGCCGCTGGCTAAATCTATCCTACTGTCTGTTTTTATAAATAAAGTTTTATCAGCATATAGCCATGCTTATCTTCTTACTCATTGTTTGCGTATGCTAATGCAGCAGAATTCAGTGGTTGAGACTACTTTCACAGCCTGCAGAGCCCAAAGGATTTAGAGACAAGATGTTCTGTGTTTGGTTCCAGACCACTGTAATAAAGCAAATACTGCAATAAAGCAAGCTGTACAAATTGTTTGGTTTCCAAGAGCATGTAAAAGTTATGTTTATACTGCATTGTCGTCTATAAAGGGTGCAATAGCATTATGTCTAAAAAACAAATGTTCATATCTTATGTCTGAAAAATACATTTTTTGCTAAAAAATGTTAACATCATCAGTGCCTTCAGTGAGTCACAGTAGTAATATCAAAAGGTCACTAATCGCAGATCACCAGAACCAATATAACAACCACAAAAAAAGTGTGACATATTGTGAGAATTACCAAAATGCGGCGCAGGGGAATGATGCAGGCAAATACAGTTGGAGAAATAAGAGCCAAAAGACTTGCTTGATAATAGGGTTGCCACAAAGCTGCAAATTGAAAACATGGGACGTCTGAGAAGGGTAGTAAAATGAGTACAATAAAATGAGGTATGCCTGCGCTCCCTGTCCCTTACAGAAAAGGTTTGTTGACCTCTGACAGCTTCTGAACATGGGAGTGGCCTCTTTGTCCTGGCTGCTGCTCTGACTGATCCAGGCCAAAAAATATCCCAAGGGGTTTGGTGGTGACATTTTAATTAACCACATAACAACAACATTTATTGACAACTTTCGTGCATGCCTGCTAAGTCACTTCGGTTGTGTCCAACTCTTTGGAGACACTGTGGACTGTAGCCTGCCAAGCTCCTCTGTCCTTGGGATTTTTCAGGCAAGAATATGGGACTGAGTTGCCATGCTCTCCTCCAGGGGATCTTCCTGACCCAGGGATCAAACCTGCAACTCTTGAGGCTCCTGCATTGCCAGTGATTCTTTACCACTGAGCCACCGAGGAAGCCCTTGTTGATAGCTTGCTGTGAGCCAAAGTGGTGTAACATAAATAATAACACCTAAATCTTGTAATAGTGAAACTACTATTACTACAATAACTATTGTAGAGATGAGGCAACTGGAGAGAATTTGTGGCTCAACTTTGATTTCATCAGTGTGCTGAAGCTAGGAATGAACCCTAAGCAATTTAACGCTTACCTGCCTCCTGAGAAATCTGTATGTAGGTCAAGAAGCAACAGTTAGAACTGGATATAGAACAAGAGACTGGTTCCAAATCAGAAAAGGAACATGTCAAAACTGTATATTGTCACCCTGCTTATTTCACTTATATGCAGAGAACATCATGAGAAACTCTGGGCTGGAAGAAGCGCAAGCTGGAATCAAGATTGCCGGGAGAAATATTAATAACCTCAGATATGCAGATGACTCCACCCTTATGGCAGGAAGCGAAGAAGAACTAAAGAGTCTCTTGACACAAGTGAAAGAGCAGAGTGAAAAAGTTGGCTCAAAACTCAACATTCCGTAAATTAAGATCATGGCATCCAGTTCCATCACTTCATGGCAAACATGGGAAACAATGAAAGCAGTGAGAAACTTTATTTTGGGGGCTCCAGAATCACTGCAGATGGTGACTGCAGCCATGAAATTAAAAGACACTTGCTCCTTGGAAGAAAAGCTATGACCAACCTAGACAGCATATTTAAAAGAGGAGACATTACCTTGCCAACAAAGGTCCCTCTAGTCAAAGCTATGGTTTTTCCAGTAGTCATGTATGGATGTGAGAGTTGGACTATAAAGAAAGCTGAGTGCCAAAGAATTGTTGCTTTTGAACTGTGGTATTGGAGAAGACTCTTGAGAGTCCCTTGGACTGCAGGGAGATCCAACAAGTCCATCCTAAAGGAAATCTGTCCTGAATACTCATTGGAAGGACTGATGCTGAAGCTGAAACTCCAATACTTTGGCCTCCTGATGCAAAGAACCTTCTCACTGAAAAAGACCCTGATGCTGGTAAAGATTGAAGGCGGGAGGAGAAGGGGATGACAGTGGAAGAGATGGTTGGATGGTATCACCAACTCAGTGGACATGAGTTTGAGCAAGCTCCGGGAGTTGGTGATAGACAGGGAAGCCTAGCGTGCTGCAGTCCATGGGGTGGCAAAGAGTCAGACATGACTGAGCAACCGAACTGAACTAGATTTAATGCTGAACTTTTAAAAAGATAACAGAGATGTTTGAGTAAAATGTCTATTTTGTATTCTCATGTTTGTCTTTGCATCTTATGACACTTGGAGCTGGGGCTAGGCAACAGAGAAGACATAGGCAAGAGTGTTTGTGTGAAAGGATTACATGGGGCGAACATTAGGCTGCTGTGACAGATGACTTAGAACAGTGTCAAGTTCATTCCTTCACTTCTAACAGCCCAAGAGGAGTAGTACAGGCTGCTGGGTGGCTCTTTTGCTCACTGCCCTTCAGAGAATCGGAATTACTTTCATCCATGGCTTTGCTGTGTCCTGGGGACTGATGTGTCTGCATGGCAGATGCTGAGTGGCAGGTACGCCTCCGACTCTGTGCACAGGCTTTGAAGGGTGTGCAGGAGAATGCAGCTGCTGTCCCAGAGTTGAAACCTACAAGTGGGGACTTCCACTCACACCTGCCTGCAAAGAAGACTGGAATACTTAAGCTCCAGGTGTGCAGTAAGGTGACCAGCCACTATCCTATTTCTGTGGGAGAGAGATGGATTTGGAGTTGACTAACGGCAATTTTCTTAAGAGCAAAAGAGTGAAAATGTTACCCTTTTATGGTGTTTCAGCAGCATAACTGATCCATCTGACTGTTGGTTCAGTTGTTCTTGAGTGGAAAAACATTTATGATAGTTAATGAGGGGCAGAAAAAGCAAATGGACTCTTGAGTTTTCATTGAAAGAGGATCAGAGTGTGGAGATCTTTCCCAGAGTCATCTCCCCAAGAACATTCTTGAATTAGCCATTGGCTGTTCTATTATGATTTTCAAAGCTCTATTATTCTAATCTTATTTCCATCTCTCTATGATCTCAATTTTTTTTAAAATACTTAATAGTATTACACCATAGTAATGTGAAGTATACAATATGAATTTTAGCAAGTTCTTATCAACATATTTATAGTTCTCATATATGTTTACTAAAATTATATTAAGCACTATTTATAGTTAATATTTCTTGAGCGTGTGTGTGCTCAATCATATCCAACTCTTTGAGACCCCCTGGACTGTAGCCCACCAGGCTCCTCTGTCTATGGGATTTGCCAGATAAGAATACTAGAGTGGGTTGTCATTTCCTTCTCCAGGGGATCTCTCGACCCAGGGATCAAACCCACATCTCTTGAGTCTCTTGCATTGGCAGCTGTATTCTCTACCACTACCAGCATCACCTGATGTGTCATAATTTTTTAAGATAGTGGATGGTGACTTTTCTTCATATATTTGATCTAATTTTTATTGTACTATATTTTAAGTCTCACTGTGCATTTGTGAAATGGATTATTAGAACTCTTAAGTAGCTAGGAGCTGGAAAAGTGTGCAAAAGTTTCTCAGAGATCAAAACAGAAATGAGGGGAGTCATGAAGGGAAGATAAAAGTAGCAACTAAATATATTTGCAGTATAAACAAACGCACATACGCTTTCTAAGGGAAATTAAAAAGTTCTATAGTAATGAGTATCACAGAGTACAAGTAACTTTGTGTCTGAATTTCATTTTCCTCTGATTAAAGTGACATTTTCCTTTGCCTAAATAAGCTTAAGCTGAAACTGTCTATGTGAAGTCATCTAACTATAGATCTCTCCTCCAAAGCAGTTGAAGTTGCTTGATTATCTTGTTTTTCCAGTCATTGTGTGTGTGTGAGGGTGCTCAGTCACAACTGACTTTTTGTGACCCCAAGGACTGTAGCCCACCAGGCTCCTCTGTCCATGAGATTTTTCAGGAGTGGGTTGCCATTTCCTTCTCCAGGGGATCTTCCCGATATTGCATGTCTCCAGTTTACCTCTACAGACTCTTGGAGAAGTCAGTGAAAATTAACTTGTGTGAGCTGATACTCTTTCTTTTCTTCCTTTGATATATTAATATATAGATACTCACAATGAAGCATCTCTTAGACATTTTTTTTTAATTAGGTGACTCCAGTGGTAAAAATCTGCCTGGAATGCAGGAAATCCAGGTTCGGTCCCTGGGTCAGGAAGATCCCCTAGAGAAGGAAATGGCAACCTCTCCAGTATTCTTGCCTGGAAAATCCTATGGACACAGGAGCCTGATGGGCTACGGTCCATAGGGTCCCAAGAGTCAGACACAACTTAAACCACCACTACTATAGCAGCTTTACAATGTTGTACAACAAAGTAAATCAGCTATGTATGTGTGTATACACCCACACACTAACACATACACCCATATATTTACTCCTTTTCAGCCCTCCTCCCATCCATTTCATCCTTCTAGGTCATCACAGAATTCCCAGAGCATTGAGCTGAGCTCTCTGTGCTGTACAGCAAGTTCCCACTGGTTATCTGTTTTACATCAATCCCAATCTCCAAACTTATCCCGCCCCCTTGCATCCCATCCGCACTCCATTCTCTAAATCTGATCCCTTTGACTTTGAGAAGCAAGACTTCTGTTGGGAAAGCCTGGAGGCATGCATCCCTGCAAAGCAGGCTTTGTTTTTGTTTGTTTCCTTGCTTTCTGACAGTGGAAACTATGTGCAGTGTTTCAGGTTTCTCTGATGTCTGGAAACTATTCCTGGGCCAGGATCAGACATGACCAAGTCCTACAACAGAGAAAGAGGCTCACAGGTACACATCAAAGGACCGGCTTGCCCACAATGTGAGGAGGACTGGGGTGGAGGCATGAGAGAGTTAAACTCCCCAGCCCAGCATTCTTCACTGCTCAAGCAAGAAAGAGCAGGGTACAGAAGTCATGGACCTGTCTTAAGGATTCAGTGAAATGATCCATGAAAAGGGCTTTGTGTTTGGCTCAGAATAAGCAATGTATCCATTCATCATTGCTTTATCAAATTAGGTTGCTTCTTCCTGCTCCAAGTCTTAGCCCCTGAAGTCAGTCCTAACTTGTATTTGCGTAAAACAGCAACAATCATGCTTGGTTTTCCCTGGTGGCTCAAATCTTAAAAGAATCCTTTCGCCCTGCAGGAGACCTGGATTCGATTCCTGAGTCAGGAAGGCCCCCTGGAGAAGGGAATGGCACCCTGCTCCAGTATTCTTGCCTGGAGAATCCCATGGACAGAGGAGCCTGGCTGGCTACGGACCATGGGGTCGCAAAGGGTTGGACACAACTGAGCTACTAACACTTTTACTTCTTCTCACAATCACGCTTACTTCATAGGTTACTTCTAAGGCTTAAATATCATTGTTATAACATATTTCACCCTTGATAGGTTACAGATATTTTTATTCTCACCCGTTTCCACTGTTTTAATATTTTATTTCTAGATTTTTGCTTTAAGTCCTTTTGATTTCTGAAAAAAGAAAGCATACTTTTTTTGTTTTTGCCTTTCTGACTTCTGGCTATTATTAGTGTTAGTGTGTGTTCCTATCACCTGCTAGAATTTCTTCAGGCCATCAGAACCTTCCCAAAGCATCCCCTAAAAGTCTCACTCCCTAAATACCATCATGTGGAGCATCAGGATTTCAAAATAAGAATCTGGGGCACACAGACATTCAGACCGTAGCAAAATCCTTACTCTGCTGTTGGAAATATAAAGTCTTAGTTGCTCTAATATACTAAAAAACACCTAAATTGATGCTTTTTCTAAATGTTATAAGTTTCGACACCTGCTTCCTTCACATTTGTAGTTTTGTCATTTTAAATATAATTTTTTAAATTTATTTCTTTTTGGCTGTGCTGGGTCCTGGCTACTTTGTCCAGGCTTTCTCTAGCTGCAGGGAGCAGGGACTACTCTCTAACAGCGGTGTGCAGGCGTCTCATCGCAGTGGCTTCTCTTGTGGACGACGGGTTCCATGGGCTTGGTTGCTCCCCAGCGTGTGGAATCTTCCTGGACCAGGGGTCAAAGCCCTGTCCCCTGCATTGGCAGGTGGATTCCTACCCACTGTGCCACCAAGGAAATCCATTTCATCACGTTTAAAGTATGCACTTAGTATCTGAACCTCTTTTTATATTGCTTTGTATTTTTTTTAAGGAAAATAGCAAAGAACCATCTGAATAAAACTATTAATAAACTGTTTCTGAAAAGCAAGTGGAGAAAAATGTCAGCTATGTAGGTCTCAAGAAGAGTTGGAACGTTTCAAAGTATATATTTATTTATTTTATTTTGGGCCTAGAGAAGCAATAATGGTAACAGAGAATCCATATGGTTAATGATAAAACACATAAATAGGAACTAGAGCCATCCTATTGGATCAAACCCTTGCTATATCCACCACATATGCTTTCTTGAGTTTTTGTTTATTGAATCATTAAATAATGTTTGCATATTATTTTGCTCAAAAATTCTTATGCAAATTAAATAAATTAATATAAACAAGGTACTTAGAGTAGTGCATAGTAAGCAGTCAGAAAAGTTAACATATTCTCCATTGTACTGAAAATAAAATATAAAATTAGATAATGACATTTGGAAAATTAGAAAACTGAAAATTATGATCTGAAATGAATACTTGAAGTGACAGAAATAAGTCAATGATATTGTTGGAATCATTTTGCTTTTTTTAACACTTAACAGTGATTTAATGTCCTTCATTCCTTGCTCGGACAAGAAAATCAGTCTTCACCTTAGTAGTTTCCTTCTCTCCTTAAATAAATATATTTGGAAACTAAGTGATTAAACAAAAAAAAGTGAAATTCCACCTAAGTCTGATGTTAAACTTATTTCTCTAAACAAACAAAAAAAAATCCCAGAGAAATTCGTAAGTGTAAGAACTTTCTCTCTACCTAAATATTCAAACTTTCTGCTCTGTTTAAAATATAATTATTTTCAGGAAGTAAAAACTCTACTTTGTTTTAACACACAGCATTTTGATAGTATTATTTTATCTCCGGAACACATAAGTGCACCGTCCAATTCTCCAGAATGAAAAAGAAAATACATACTGTGAGCAGAAATATTGGTATAAAAGGTCACACTGATAGAACGTGTATTCAGTACTGAAAACAAGTGAGTTGTAGCAACCTCTAGTCTTGGAAGTGTGGGCAGTAATGGATAATGCATCAGAGTTGGAGAAAAGGAGGTCACGCACTAGAGCAAAGGATAAAGGTCACCAGGGGACAACAGGAGGGATTTTCAAAGATGCATACAATTATGTCAATTTGGTTTTCTTTCGCTATGTACTCATTTTGGATAAACAAAATATTTATTCTGAGAGGACATGTAAAACAAAATTTGAGTGAATATATCCTGTCCATTGGACTTCCCTGGTGATTCAGTGGTAAAGAATCCGCCTGCCAATGCAGGAGACAAGGGCTCAATCCTTGGGTCAAGAAGATGCTTCCTGGAGGAGGAAATGACAACCCACTCCAGTATTCTGGTCTGGAGAATTCCATGGACAGAGGAGTCTGGCGGGCTGCAGTCCATGGGGTCACAAAGAGTCAGACATGACTTAGCAACTAAAACGACAACAAATTGTGTCCATTCTACAAAACATTTTATAATTCGCCAAAGCAATAGTTGCTCATTCTTTCTGAAAGTATTGAAACTGTATTAAACTATTCATAAAAATCATTTTTCTTTAGTTTAAGTTCTCAGTTTTTTATTTAGAAACTACCGACTTGAGAGTGAAAGACTTAACATGATAAACCACATCATTTGAATGCAACTCCAGTTTATTACTACATAGTATGAAAAAATAACAAAGCTTAATGCTAAAATATAGCTACTCCAGTGAAATAAAAGAAAAATGTATTTTATATGTATGAAAAACAATATTTATTTAATAAAATCCTAGAGTGGAGTAAGTGTGAAAACAGTAAGATAGGCCATTGAAGAGAATAAGTTTTGAATACAGAAAGTATACTGAGTAAAGAAACATTCAGCATATATATAGATTTTCTTGAAGGACTGGCATGTAAAGCTATATGCATGTGTGTATATGGACTGTATCACTGATTTACTGATTTTGATAACGACTGGACAAAAAATACTTCTCCACATTTCTGAAGTTCTTCTCACATCCTTTTTATTCCATCGTTCTCACATTTTAGATAATACAAGTCAATTTGCATTGCTTTAAATGAGAGAAATAAAAAGGAGATAATACAAACATAATCTCAGTAAGTATCACTGAAACAGTTTAGTACTTTTCTTACAATTCTAAAAGAATCTCTGTCTCATTTGAATCATTCACCACAATTACTCACTAATTTAATGCTAAATGAATTTAGTAGCTATGCCTTCAGACCAGAGAAACTTTGTACATATTATATCCGGATTACACTTTCTTTCTAAACTGCACAAATGAGTTCTTTAAAATAATGAAATATTATTTTAAAGATAGACGGTACAAATAACCACTTTGTGTAAATTCAAACAGGAAAGAATTTTGAGCATTCTTTGTCATTGCCTTTCTTTGGGATTGGAATGAAAACTGACCTTTTCCAGTCCTGTGGCCATAGCTGAGTTTTCCAAATCTGCTGGCATCCTGAGTGCAGCACTTTCACAGCATCATTTTTGAGGATTTGAAATAGCTCAACTGGAATTCCATCACCTGAAAGAATATATTATCTCATTAATATCAACTAAAACTTCATTTCTTTAAGCATTTAACAGTTTACTAGATTTTAAAATTGTCAAGAATGTATTTGCTGCATGATAAATTACTTCACAACCTGGCCGTCTAAGAATTCATCTTATTTCACTCATGCTTTTGTGTACTAGGCATCTGGGCAGTTTGATTTGCCTGACTCATACAGCTGTGGTCAGAGGTCGCCCTGGACAGCAGCGATCTGAAGGTTTGGCTTGTCTAGATGTTCAAAAATGGCTCATTCCAGTCAGCAGTCGGTGTTGGCTGGGCTACTGACCAGGTCACCTGCACATGGCTTGTCCAGCACGGCACGGGGTTGGGGGGGAGTTACTGTCCTTCAACCGCCTTTGAAAGGCTGATCTGCCATCTTAAGTTCCTACTGTGTGTGTGTGTGTAGTTGCCCAGTCGTGTCTGACTCTGCAACTCCATAGACCACAGCCTACGAGGCTCCTCTCTCCATGCAATTTTTCAGGCAAGAACACTGAAGTGGGTTGCCATTTCCTCCTCCAGAAGTTCCTATTGGTATGTATTTATTATTATCACATTAAACCAATTTTTAATGTATTAACACTGAAAGATAAAGCCATGATTTACACCTTTCTTAGATTCGAGGACTCTGAGTACCCTGCTTTGCTTCAGTCTCTTGACTGCTACAGTGATTAGCCAGTTCACTTTTAACATGACTGTGATTTTTTCCCCACATATCTAATAACGTGGACGACTATTATATCTTTCTATCCTTGCCTGAAGCTTGAACCTAACAGGCAAATACATGGCAATTGTCAACATAAATGCAGACAATTAGTCTTCCTGTAAAACAATGGCTTAGTTATCAATATTGCAAAGGACAGGAAGGACTTATATTTAATTCAGATAAATGAATTCTTCTAGAGGAGTTTTGGGATAAGAGTGAATGGGAAAATGTTATCTAGTCTCTTCTGCAATGTATACTGTTCTTATTTAAAAAGACTACGAAGTATATATGACAAAATGTCAACCACTGGAAATTACTGGCTATGAGAACACATTTTAGTTCAGTTACTCTCTCCGCTTGCATGTATTTTCAAAAATTCTCAATATAGCATGGGGTATTTGCATTATAATAATAATAACTATGTGCAATGTTTTTTCTTTGACATATACAATTTCACTTTTTAAATACAAGGCATCATTGAAAATCTATCTTATTTTCATTTTGTGTTTTAAATAAATATGTAGTATGTTTTAAGTTAATATCTCCACATATTAGAAATATAATTGCCAAAATTAAAATAATAGGTGCTATATTTAAAATTTAATTCCGTAAAACTATGATACCTATATTTCATAGGCAATTTCTATCAAACTCACTGCAAGTAGAATGATATTATTTTTCCACTTTTATCATTTCAACCTTAGCAGTCATGGCTCCTTGAGTCTGAGTACATTCCTTCCGTCTAATCTGCAAGACTTCCAGAATCAGAAGAGTCAGACTAATAACAGCGATGAGACTCGTGCCTGGAGAGCACTGATAATGCTCTATGTGCCTTAATGACATCTGTGTAACTGAACACCGTGTGACTTAAATGAATCTTGGAACCATACAACTGTAGCAAGCAATTTCCCATTTTTCTGCCCTGTGGAATGGTACTTCTTAGCAGTGTTTACCTCCTAGGAGCTTCTGAAATCAATATGCATGGAAAAGCAGATTATTTTTAATAGGGTCACTTTATTTAGTTTAAGAGCTAAAATGTTATCCTAACTGAATACTGATTTGTTCTCCAATATATAAATACAAATAACTTCCTCTAGAGGGGTCATTTTGATCAATATGGAGTCTGCCATGGGCTCTTTTTGTAGAGGTAATAGAATAATGCTGAAAAGTGCTGTGAGCCAAGAATTTTAACTGAGTTAATGCTGGCTAGTTCTCCAGAACCTGGAGGAAAACAGAAAATGACCTAGAAAGACACAGTGAAGTGGAGCTTAATTCCACAAATGGTTGTAGTTTATTAAACAGTTTGTAGCTCTACTTAGGATATGTCCAAAAATACTTTAGCTTTTAAACATGAATGTGCTCAGTCATGTCTGAGTCTTTGTGACCCTCTGGACTATAACCCACCAAGCTCCTCTGTCCATGAAATTTTCTAGTCAAGAATATGGGAATGGGCTGTCATCTCAGGGGATTTTCCCAACCCAGGGATAAAAGCTGCATCTCTTGCATCTCCTGCACTGGCAGGCAGATTCTTTACCCCTGAGTCACTAGTTCAGATCAGTTCAGTCACTCAGTCATGTCCGACTCTTTTCCACCCTATGGACTGCAGCATGCCAGGCTTCACTGTCCATCACCAACTCCCAGAGCCTGCTCAAATTCGTGTTCATCGAGTTGGTGATGCCACGCAACCATCTCATCCTCTGTCATCCCCTTCTCCTCCTGCCTTCAGTCTTTCCCAGCAACAGGGTCTTTTCCAAAGAGTCAGTTCTTTGTATCAGGTGGCCAAAGGATTGGAGCTTCAGCTTCAGCCTCAGTCCTTCCAATGAATATCAGGACTGATTTCCTTTAGGATGGACTGGTTTGATCTTCTTGCAGGCCAAGGGACTCTCAAGAGTCTTCTTCAATGCCACAGTTCAAAATCAATTCTTCTGCCTTCAGCTTTCCTTATAGTCCAACTCTCACATACATACATGACCCCTGGAAAAATGATAGCCTTGACTAGATGGACCTTTATCAGCAAAGTAATGTCTCTGCTTTTTAATATGCTGTCTGAGTTGGTCATAGCTTTTCTCCCAAGGAACAAGTGTCTTTTAATTTCATGGTTGCAGTCACCATCTGCAGTGATTTTGAAGCCACTAGGGAAGCCTTTAAATATGAATGCTAAACCATTTTTTGATGTGAAAGAGACATCTATCACTTCGTATAGTCCATTATCCCATACAAAGTTATCTGCTGCAAAGATGGCCCAGTTAAATCTGAGATTTTACTCTTTAGGGAAGAAGAGAAAACTAGTGCTGGTAGGAAAATACCTAGGGTGAGCCAAGTAAAAGAAATGGCATGAAAAAAAAAGCACTAAGACAGAAAGAAGTTTGTTGGAACACATTCATGAGTGAAAAGAATAGTGATTAACAGCCTCTCTAAATAAGCACACACAGAATCCTCTACCAAAGTTTATGCATCCTATCCTATCCAGGGGCAATAATTTTCCGAAAGTGCCTTGTTTTGACCAGTCAATTTTGCTACATGGCTAATAAAACGTGTGTACTAAACATATACATTGAGTTTACTGCTGCCATCAAATAAAACCCAGGGCAAATTTAATTGGATATATTTCTAATGACATGCGTAATTGTCTTTCTGCTACACTCTAATTAACATCTATATAAGTGAAATGTCATTTCCAAATAATACTAATTATAGTCATTTAGGTAAAGACCCAATCACATATTTAATCCTCTGATGTCTCTAATAGGCGTTTTCACTGAGAACCTTTCCTTCTCCTGCACATCCTTGTGAGGTAAAGCAGACATTGGCATCAACAACGGGGTTTTACTTTTGAGAGGCAGATTAATGTAACATTTTATTCTGAGTTTCTGTATGCTCATTTCATATGACTGTTGTCTCCAGAAGCTGTCATATTTCTAAAGGCTCATTGTATCTTCCTGTCCTCTTATCAGAATGAAGAGTGAAGCTGTAGTGGAGAAAGGGGGCACATTTAGAAAGATGGAATAAATGGATTCTTAGGGGCGCTAGTGGTGAAGAACCACCCTGCCAATGCAGGAGACACAAGAGACAGGGGTTCAATTTCTGGGTCGGGAAGAGCTTCTGGAGGAGGGCATGGCGACCTGCTCCAGTATTCTTGCCTGGAGAATCCCACGGTCAGAGGAGCCTGGCGGGCTGTGGTCCACAGGGTCGCAAAGAGTCGGACACGACTGAAGGGAGTTAGCACAGCACCCATGCAATAAATGGAGAGAACGCAGTCCTCACATCTGGCTCTCTTACATTTCACCCTCCTTCATTCTTGGTCCTTGGAGGATGTCTGCTTCAGGCGCAGGGTAATAACAGGACCCTTTCTTAAAGCTATCTGCACTAGTTGCACATGGCTTGAAATGTCAAATAATAGACTCTGTGTGTGGGATCTTCCCAACCCAGGGACAGGTCTCCCACAATGAAGGAAGGTTCTTTACCAGCTGAGCCGCAGGGAAAGCCCAGGAAGACTGGAGTGGGTGGCCTATCCCTTCTCCAGAGGATCTTCCCAACCCAGGAATCCAACTGGGGTGTCCTGCATTGCAGGCGGATTCTTTACCATATCACTCCCTAATTAGAGATAAAATCCATAATCCGCAAATTTCTCAAAAAGTTAATAAATTTTAAAATAAGCTTGATTTACTATGTAATTTGACAAAATCAGATGCCTTCTTGCCAAGGGGAGAGCATAAGGAAGCCATAAATCACTGTGATTGAAGGGTGGGAGATTTTGCCTTTGAGAAATAAAGGGAGCTAATAAAATGAGACCCAAATAAAAACTACCTATCTTATAGTGGTTACTAAACTCATTAAAAAGTTTCTGTTTGTCATTATATGGATATAAGTACCTGGTTGCGCAGACACAAAATCATTTTTTAAATTAATTTATTTTTTATTGAAGGATTTCAATAAATTGCTTTACAGAATTTTGCTGTTTTCTGTCAAACCTCCACATGAATCAACCAAAGGTATACATGTATCCCCTCCCTTTTGAAACTCCCTCCCATCTCCCCCCCATCCCACCCGTCTAGGTTGATACAGAGCCCCTGTTTAAATCATTTTTTAATTATTTCTTGGCCATATAAAATTTTAAATACTGTTTGAAATATTCTGTATTGGCTTCAAATCTTTAAAATTCTGATTGTATTGTATCAAGTTGATTTGATTAACAACCAATACATAACAGGCACTATGCGTTTATGTGTTTTTTCATCTCTCTCTTTTATGATTTTACTCATGACTACAATCGCTATATTCCAGTTTTCTAGGTAATCATAACTGGTTATTCCATGTTAGTATCATGTTTGCACTTGCCATCTTGAACAACTTTCTATTGTCCCTGGATATAATAACTACTTTGTTTTTGTGTGTTGCTTCCTGTGTTCTTTTAGCATTTCATTCATCCGAACATCTGACAGTTTTGAAAGAATCTAACTTGAGAAAATAAAATTCTCCATCACTTCTGGTTTTGAAATTCCTCTCTCCCTCATGCTCTGCTCTAGACTTAGTACATTATTGTCATCCTGGAGTCTCCTTTCTCTATCAGCCAGAGAGGCCCTTGCTAGGTGGTATTCCTTTTGTCCTGAATCTTATGTCTTTCTTTTTCTTAAATAATGATCTTTTGAATAAAAGCATCCTTCTCTGTTAGAATGAAAATGGCTACCTGTGAAATAATTTTATTGGAAAAATTTATATTTGAAATTACCATTATTCTATCCTTCCTCCAACACTTGAAAATATACCTCATCATAAATGGGCTGGGGATTTTACAGTGATAAGGATAATTTCCTGGTATGCCCTCTTGTTCCCCAAGCTTCCAGAAAACATGTCCATATGTTCTACGTGATGTAAAGTCCCTCAGTCACATCCAACCCTTTGTGACACTATGGACTATAGTTCACCAGGCTCTTCTGGCTAAGGAATTTTCCAGGCAAGAATACTGGAGTGAGTAGCCATTCCCTACGTTAGGGGATCTTCCTGACCCAGGGATCAAACCTGCGTCTCCTTCATTGCAAGTGAATTCTTCACCATCTAAGCCACCAGGGTTCCATGTGATTGAAACACCTATATAAATAAGACTAGAAGTTCCAAACACCTTATGTTTTATGTGTAGTTAGGTTATATTATGATGTAAGTTGTTAAATCATGATAGAAAATTCTTTGGAATCTCAATGATATGTCCCAACTCCTTATTTTTAAAAAAGGAAGCATTAATATGTAATATCTAGGGTAAAAACAATATATATCAATGTAGAACAAAGTTATAAAATCCAATATTTAATGTACAATTCAAGATAAGGACTTCTTTATGAGTGTAACAGGTAAGACATACATTCTAAGCCAACTTGGACTGAATTGCATTCAGCTTTTGAAGAATATTTACCATTGAAGTTAGAAATTGCTTGAAAAATGAAAGTACTAAATATAAGTAGAATTTTAAACTTGCTGGAACTGACATCCCCAAAGTCTGCCAAGATATTCAGATTTCTAAATCCTAAGGAAGCTAAATATATGCAGTTGTATCTTATGAATACAAATGTTAAAATGCCTCTTGCTAATAAATCACTATTCATTAATGTGGTAGATATAGCACCTATTCATAACTCTGATGTGAGAGATCCAACCTCAGCTTTCTCTTTTCAGTGTTTTTACTTTTATTTCTATCCTCATTTTAGAATATCTCATACAATTTATTTACATATCTATTGTTTAGTAGTTAAATCGTGTCCAATTTTTTAATGACCCCATGGACTATAGCCTGCCAGGCTCCTCTGTCTATGGGATTTCCCAGGCAAGAATACTTGAGTGGGTTGCCATTTCCTTCTCCAGGGGATCTTCCCGACCCAGGGATCAAACCTATGCCTCCTGCATTGGCAGGGGCATTCTTTACAAATCAGCCATCAGGGCAGCCGTTATGTACCTATACATACTCTATATATTCATGTAACAAAGAGGAAAATCATTCTATTTCTGTATGAGGCACTGGTGTCTGGCATGATAGCTAGGCCAGAGTAGTTACTTGGGAAAATGTAGTTGACAGACTCTGTCCATGAGATTCTATGCTTCAGGAACACAAATAAGTAAAATCTCTGAAATTTCTTAGTTATTGTGTAAGAGGAGCTGTGTGATGTCTCCTGCTAAGATGTGTACATCATCAGTATTTCTTCATGTTTTCCAAGACACTGTCTGATCTCCAAGAGTGAGATTTATTAAATTTCTGGTCACAATGAGGAACTCAGGGAACACAGTCAGCTCCCGTGTAAATCTTCAGCCTCTGAAGAGTATAAGAGGCTCTCAGATGGGACTGGAGTTTTCCTGAGACATGTATTTCATGCATATATCGAAGGTTTACAAACAGTGAATCGTTATTTTTGTGAGTACCAGAGAAATTCAAAATTTGCTCGAATTTTTCTGACTGTTCTCCTGTTTGCCAGTGCTTTTATTCTTCTTCTTTTTGAATCTTTCTCCTTTATTGGAGCCTGTGTGAGTGCACAGGAATAATTGTTGCAACTAGAGTAGTTGGCAGGATTATTGAAACAACTCCAGATTTAATTTAAAGATGGCCAAGGCTTTGTTTGAGAGGAAGTGAAAAAAGAAAAAGGAGAATGAATCATCTCTAACGCCAGGTTGGCCCCTGAGTCATCCCTGAGCTGAGGTTGCCCAACCATGATGGTCAATTATGGAAATGGAAAGTAGAAATAATAAATTCAGCATTGGGAAAAATAGCGAAATATATAAACAAGCTACAAACCAAGGGCAAATCACTGATTAGACGGGCTCCTTGGTTGCTTTTAACCATATTAGTGAAAGTCAGAATGGAGCCAGTTATCCAAAGTACTAGAATATGCCTAGTTGAGGCTAAGTTATGTTCTTCGTTCTGAATTAAAATATTGTGATGGGATACTGCAAAAGTATGAGGGTGTGATAAATGTGACTGATTCCCCCCTTCATTATACAGAATCCTACAGAGATTAGAGATTCTGAACAGGTGACTCCTGAGACAAGGGTTATTTTGTCAAGAAATTGACTCATTTTGTGGACAGATACAAACAGCTCCCAGAAGACTCCTGTTACAATGAATTGTTCACATTATTAAGTGGGGCAAATCTCATGAGCTCTGCTCACAACCTCAAGGAGGAGGAAGTTCCAGTTAACACAGGATTCTTAGCAGGAAACTACATTCATCACCATGTGTGTGATGGATGAATCCTTCAATCTTATCCCTAATTTTTCAATCTGTATTCAAGAAGGAGTTAAAATAAAGCATAGGAAGAAGAAAAACTGTTTTACTCTTCCAAAATACATAAATAGGCTCAGAACATAAGCAGTATTACCCAGTTTGGATTGGTCATATCAGTGATTCTCAAATGGGGCTGACTTTGCTCCCCAGGGATAAATGGCAAGATCTGCAGAGTGATATTAAACATTTTTTGAGTTGTTAAAAAAAAAAAGTGACATTCCATGCAAAATTTCCATTCAAAACAGGTTTTAATGACCTAGATAACCATGATGGTGTGGTCACTGACAAAGCCAGCCATCCTGGGGTGTGAAGTTAACTGGGTCTTAGGAAGCATCACTATGAACAAAGCTAGGGGAGGTGACCAAATTCCAGCTGAGCTATTTCAAATCCTAAAAGATGATGATGTTAAAGTGCTGCACTGAATATGGCAGCAAATTTGGGAAACTCACAGGGGCCACAGCACTGGAAAAGGTCAGGTTTCATTCCAATTCCAAGGCAAGGCAATATCAAACAATGTTCAAACTATGGTACAACTGTGTTAATTTCACATACTAGTAAGGTAATGCTCAAAATCCTTTAATTTAGGTTTCAATATGAACAGAGAATTTCCAAATGTACAAGCTGTATTTAGAAAAGTCAGAGGAACCAGAGATCAAATTGCCAAAATCTGTTAGATCATAGAAAAAGCAAAGGAATTCCAAAAAGCAATTTATTTACTTCTGCTTCATTGACTATTCTAAAGCCTTTGACTTTGCGGATCACAACAAATTGTAGAAAATTCTGAAAGAGATGGGAATAATGGACCACCTTACTTGTCCCCTGAGAAACATGTATGCAAGACAAGAAGCAACAGTTAGAATCTGACAAGGAACAATGACTGGTTCCAAACTGGGAAAGGAGTATGTCAAAGCTGTATATTGTCACCTGCTTATTTAATTGATATGCAGGGTGTGTTAGTCACTCAGTTGTTTCTGACTCTTAGACACCTGGTGGATTGTAGCCCAGCAGGCTCCTCTACCCATGGAATTTTCCAAGAAAGAATACTGGAGTGGGTTGCCATACATGCAGAGTACATCATGCAAAATGCCGGCTGGAAGACCCATGAGCTGGAATCGAGATTTCCAGGAGAAATATCAACAATATCATCAGAAATGCAGATGATACCACTCTAATGGCATAAAGTGAAGAACTAAAGAGCCTCTTGATGAAGATAAAAGAGGAGAGTGACAAAACTGGTTTAAAACACTCAAAAAACTAAGATCATGGCATCCAGTCCCATTACTTCATGGCAAGTAGATGGGGGGAAAGTGGAAAGACTGAAAGACTTTATTTTCTTGGGCTCCGAAATTGCTGCAGGTGGTGACTTTAACCATGACATTAAAAAACGCTTGCTCCTTGGGAGAAAAGCTATGACAAACCTAGACAGTGTATTAAAAAGTAAAGACATCACTTTGTTGACAAAGTAATAGTCAAAGCTATGGTTTTTCCAGCAGTCATGTACAGATGTGAGAGTTGGACCATAAACAAGGCTGAGCATAGAAGAAGTGATGCTTTTAAACTGTGGTGTTGGAGAAGACTCTTGAGAGTCCCTTGGATAGCAAGGAGATCAAACCAGTCAATCCTAAAGGAAAGAAATCCTGAATGTTCACTGTAAAGACTAACGTTGAAGCTGAAACTCCAATTCTTTGGCCACCTGATGTGAAGAGCCAACTCATAGGAAAGACCTTATGCTGAGAAAGACTGAAGGCAGGAGGAGAAGGGGATGACAGAGGATGAGACAGTTAGATAACATCACTGATTCAGTGGACATGAGTTAGAGCAAACTCTGCCAGATAGTGAAGGACAGAGAAGCCTGAAGTACTATAGTTTATGGAGTTGCAAAGAATCTGACCTGACTTACCAACTGAACAACGACAACCATTTTGAGTAATAGGGTGGCTAAGACTTCTTAGTATGAGAAATACCACCAGCATTTCTACCAGTATTACTACCAATACTACCCAGTATAACACCCCGGGTAAGGAGCCCAGGCCATTCACATTCTTATGAAATATGGCATAGGTGTGTAGAGAATCTTCAATGACATTACTGGACATCAGAGCACAATCTCATTCCCTAAATCTATGATGGAGTTTGAAGAGAAATGTGATGAAAGTTGAGGGTTATGATGATTTGACTTTAGAAGTCTTGAAAGAGAAAATATGCCCCAAAGTCAGACTTGTTAAAAGAAAAATATGCATGATTTTTTGAATATCTTGCCCTGAGCTTCTCATTGAAAGCATGTGATATCTGATCGGGGGTCTTTTCCCTCATACTGGGATTCCTGTGAGGCTCAGTCAGTAAAGCATCAGCCTACAATGTGGGAAACCTGGGTTCAGTTCTTGGGTTGGGAAGATCCCCTGGAGAAGGAAATGGCAATCCACTCCAGCATTCCTGCCTGGAGAATCCCATGGACCGAGGAGCCTGGTGGGCTACAGTTTATGGGATCGCAAAGAGTTGGACACGACTTAGCACTATATTTCTTTCTTTCCCTCATACTAGTCATTGGAAAAAGCATTGTCCTCTGATTCTGCAGCTCATATTCCTTTTAAAATAGTAATTATTGAATTTGTTACAACATTGCTTCTGCTTTATCTTTGGTGTTTAGCCACCCGGCCTGTGGGATCTTAGCTTTCTGATGAGGAATTGAACCCCCACTTTCTTCATTTGAAGACGAAGTTCTAACCAAGGAACCACCAGCGAAGCCCACTGCTCACATGCTTTCAGTTGAATATTTCTGATGGAATCCTTTACACTGACCAAGAAGCATTCGGTTAGGCAATTTGAAGCAATAACAGTTACTTGGGATGGGATGGTGAGGTTAAGGGGTTTTCTGCTCTTATTCAAGATGCATTACAGCAGGTATGTGCATGCTAAATCCCTTCAGTTATGTCCAACTCTTTGTGACCCCATGGACTGTAGCCCGCCAGGCTCCCCTGTCCATGGGATTCTCCAGCAAGAATACTGGAGTAAGTTGCCATTCCCTCCTCCAGGGGATCTTCTCAACCCAGGGAATGAACCCACTTCTCCCTGTGGCTCCTGCATTGCAGGCAACTTCTTTTTCCCTGAGCCACAGGGGAAGCCCCTACAGCAGGTATACTTGACTGTTTTCCTTACCAGTTCAATATACCCTATGAAAACAGCCGACAGATCTTGGAGTGTAACAATGGACTATAGATAACTAAACAACAGTGATGCTTCCAAAGAGGTCAACTGTGCTTAAGTCACTCAGTCATGTCCAACTCTTTGCAACCCCGTGGACTGTAGGCCACCAGGTTCCTCTGTCCATGGGATTTCCCAGGCAGGAATATTGGAGTGGCTTGCCATTTCCATCCCCAAAGGAATCTTCCTGGCCCAGGGATCGAATCCTGGTCTCCCACATTGCAGGCAGAGTCTTTACCATTATGTTGAGCTACCAGGGCAGACATAATAATGGTATCTCAACATAAAATCAAGTTGATTTGCAAACATGGAAAAGCTATGACTACCTGGGGATGGTTGTTTCACTTTGCTAAAATACAAGGTGTGACACAGATGGTGAAATTCACAGGGAGAACCCAGGCATGAACCACTATTGGGAATATTTCTCAAACAAAAATAAATTGTTGTTTCTGCCAGCAAGAAAATGTTAAGACGAGGTACAGACATGACTGGGTTCCTTTATTTTTTTTTTTAAGTTTTTATTGAATTTGTTATAATATTGCTTCTGTTTATATTTTTCATTTTTTGGCCATGGGGCCTGTGGGATCTTAGCTACCCAACTAGAGATAGAACTTGCACCCCCTTGCATTGGAAGGCAAAGTCCTAACCACTGGACCACCAGGGAAGTCCCAGGTTCCTTTATTTCTGAAGAATGTTATCCCAAATTAGGGCTTCTACTACCTCCATTCAAGCAATTACATAAAGAACGCTGAATCTGAATGGAGTTAATGGGGCTCTGAATTGTGCCCCTTCATCCCTCAAAAACGGTCTATTGTAATGAAGTGCTAACCCCCAGTGACTTCACCTGGAAATGGAATCATTGCAGATGTTACTAAGATGTGGTCATACTGAAGCTAGCCAAGCCCCAATCCAATATGACTGGTGTCCTCGTAAGACCGGTCAAGTGAAAACAGAGACAAAGAAGAGAAAAAACTGGGTGCTGACAGAGGCAGAGAAAGGATTTTGCATCTGCAAGTCAAGGAATGACGGTCATTGCTGGGAAACCACCAGAAGCCAGGAAGAGGAGAGCAAGGTTTCAGAGAGGGAGTGGTCCTGAGGGCACCTTGGTTTCAGAATTCTAGCCTCCAAAACTATGTGACGATCCATTTGTATCATCTTAAGCCATCCACTCTGGCATTTTGTTGCAGAAACTATGACAGTAGTACAAGCTCTGAACAGCAACAGCTCCATGCTGGAGCTCCCTTGCTCAGTGGACCTCTTGGATTTCTCACAATGACAGTGTGTAGATGGTGTTATTAGAAATGTCAGTGATCCTCACCTCACCTTTTCAATTAGAAAAAGAAAAGATAAATTTCCTTGATGGGTAGAATTAATAATAGTCTTCTTGCAGTGTCTGAGGACATAAAGTATAGAAACAATATATATATATATTTTTTTATATAGGAATGGGGTTTCCCAGGTGGTGCTGTGGTGAAGAATCTGCCTGCCAATGCAAGAGATGCAAGAGACAAAATTTGGATCCCTGGGTCAGGAAGCTCACATGGAGGAGGAAATGGCAACCCACTCCAGTATTCTTGCCAGGAGAATTCCATCGACAGAGGAGCCTGGTGGGCTACAGTCCATGGGGTCACAAATAGGCATGATTGAGCCTGTGTGTGCATGCGTGTGTACACACACACACACACAGAATACTAAAGCATTGACCTATAACAATTATTTTTCAGTAGGCATTGGATTGGCCATATAGTCTGAAAAATGAACTCTGAATGGTTAAAGGATAAAAGCAATGTTTGTAGAAGATGCTCTGGTGTGGAAATTGTTACAAACATAGAGGGAAATTTAAGTGGGGCAAATGGGGAGGAAATTCTCCGTCTGAATATGGAAAGGTCTGGTTGCAACAAGTAGTGTCCTCCTTAGCTCTTTGAAATCGGTATTCTGGGGACATAAAATGGGCACTAATGGAAAAGGGGGTGCAACATACATGGACAGAGAAAGATCCTTTCCTACTGCATCTCTCAAAAACTGGAAAGTTGACTACAGTTGTTATGCTTCTCAATGGGAATATCAGACACTAAAATCCATCATGAGTCATTCCATAAAAATCTGGACTCATCCATAGTGTGGATTACATAGGTCTGTCACCCACAGCTCGGAGTGCATACCCGTGAGTTTTCACCAGAATCAAGACTCATTCTGGACCTAATTTGCATCCCCAGAGACAGAAGCATATGTCTCTAAACCTACTACATGATTAACTCAGAAAATATTTTATCTTGGAATTCCTGTTAAACTATCATCAGCTAAGAAACCTATTTTCCTGCAGGTGCAAGATGACATTGGCTAGAAAACATCATATATAAGGAATCACATATCTATTGTGTACCAAGTAGTGGATTTTTTGACAGTTGGAAAGAGTTACTAAAATATGTACTTACAAAACTGAGAGAGAAGAAGTGTCTGAAGGGATGACTGAATGACTGCACGGATGCATGTTGAAGCAGTAAGCGTAGAGGTAAAGGGATTTTGTGGTTGCATTTACTATTGAAGTATTGTGGGAGAAGTAGGGAAGAAAGGGTAGGGGCTATTGTGGAAATTACATAAATTTCTCTACTTCTACAAATATTTCATTTGCTCTGACTGATTTTATAGTTGTTCAGGGACCAGGTTGCATTAATAAGTTCCAGAGTAGGGACTGGTGTTTAATATTATACCATGGCAATACCTTTAAAAATAACTGCCCAAATTCTTCATACAAGTCTGAAACAGTTGTTTTTATTCCTCAACACTCCATGGATAATAACAGTTGCAGCTTCTTTCCTACCCCGTGGAGGAGGTCCAGATCTAAACATTTAATAATCTAAACAATCTAAACGTACTAGTTATGGCTGGGAAGGGACCTCTTGGTAAGCATTGGCAAGGACCACATTGATGACAGTTACACCAGTTGCACCCCTTGGTTGGAACAGAGGCTTTAGGTAAATCTCTGTGATAGGTGGAAAAATGGGAAGTGATCACCAAAAAGAAGGACAAGACATAGTTGATGCTAAAGAAAAAAATAAAATTAGTTTGGTATCCCCTGTAAAGTTGAGAGCTATATCATCAGATGCCTAGGGAATAAACTTGTTTATCAACTGAAATCTCCTATATATGAAGCAGAAGGCTCAGGTCATGGGTTCCAGTGAAGTTATGAGTCGTTAAATCTGGATTTATCTATGTGATGCACTTTGATGGAGCTAACCATGCTTGTGAATGAAAATGCAGAGAAGCCTTTTACAGAGGAATCACAGGAACTGTTGCAGGATGATTAAAAAACACTACTTAACAACAAAGCCAGTAGCAAATGGGCACCAGTTAACGCAATGGATAATTTGTGAGGAATATGTCAGGAGAATGAGACACGTAGCTTCAGATAGAAAATGTTGAATAGAGTTACTGAATTGACAGGTAATGACAAAGAATGTGGGCCAATTTTCCTTGAAAATGTTTACTGGGTGAATAGTAACGTTACCTAAATGTGTTGTATGTATTCCTCCCAACAATCCAGAAAAATAGGGATGTTTAATCCTATTTTAGAAGAAAGAGGATTGATAAATCCATAGATCTAATAGCTTGTCAAAAATCATATAGCTAGCCAGTGAAAGAAGCATAATCAGAAGTCATATTTACCAAAATGAAGTGTGTGTGTAAGCACATGTGTGTGTGAGCTCTGTGTTATTTAAACGTTTAAATAGGTAAGATAACTCTTGAACAAATGATATTTTTCCTTAATTTACTGACTCTATTTATTATTTTCACCCATTTTAAACATTTATTTATCAGGATTAATGTACTTTCTTAAGCTTGTTAGAATAGTCACTTGTTAGAATAGTCACTTGACAAATAGTCACTTGTTAGAAAAATAAAATTTAGCACTAAAGCTGATTTTCTTATTTTTTCCTTCCCTGATGGTTGTAGTTTTACTATTCCTTCAGAATCTCCTAGAGACATAGAAGCATCTGCTGTGCTTTTGGACTAACTTCAGTATCCTTGTAAAGAGCACTTAATTAATTAAAGTGTTTATAGGCAAATATTGACATGAACCTGGTAGAGCAAGATATGGAATGAATGAATAGAAATTCTGTCACTCAAAACAGTGGTAGCGTGGCTCAAAAAAAGAAAGCTTTCATATGAACTGGAAGACAATATTTATCATCTCCTGTTAGGAGCTGGGAAATATTTTGGGTTCTTAGGGCACAACAAACAAAAACAGCAACAACGGAGCAGACAACAAAAGATCTCCAACCGCCACCGGCCTCACATTCTGCAGAGTGCAACAAGGAAGCGGCATTTTGGGGATCTGACAGAAGACTGTAGGAATCCCAGAGAAGAGGACTGAACCCTGTCCATAAATGGATAAGGTGAATCATTGTTAAAGTCTTCAAAGAGGTAGGAGACATATCTTGATCTTAAATGTGAAAGCAGTATGTACAAAAGTGTGAAAGGAAAAAAAAAAAGGGAAAGGAAATTTGCATTTATCTTGTACCCTTGGCCAAGCACACATGTTTTGGAAGAGTAGCCTCATCTGTTGCTTTATGAACCTTGGATATTTTCCTATTTCCTGTGAGATTTAATGCATTTCCTAATATTACACAACTTTTAAACCAATGTCTCAGTGTGGGGAGAATGTGGGCAGTGACTGTTTGGATATTCTGAAAGGAAAAATACATACATTCACACACACATACACACACGTGCAGTTTTTACAGTTTCAGAGGACACGTGAATTGCCCAAATATCACTATGAATAATCAGATTAGGAATTTCTGTTTTGTGTAGAAGGGCTAATAGATCGCCCTTTTAAAGAGTCCTATGAAGATGTGGAGAACACTTCTCTGAAAATGTGTGATCTCAGATCAGTTCACTTTAGTTCAGTCGCTCAGTCGAGTCCCACTCTTTGTGACCCCACGGACTGCAGCACCCCAGGCTTCCCTGTCTATCACCAACTACTGGAACTTGCTCAAACTCGTGTCCATCGAGTCGGTGATGCCATCCAGCCATCTCATCTTCTGTTGTCCCCTTCTCCTCCCGCCTTCAGTCTTTCCCAGCATCAGGGAATGAGTCAGTTCTTCACATCAGGTGGCCAAAATATTGGAGTTTCAACTTCAGCATCAGTGTTTCCAATGAATATTCAGGACTGATTTGCTTTAGGATGGACTGGTTGTATTTCCTTGCAGTCCAAGGGACTCTCAGGAGTCTTCTCCAACATCACAGTTCAAAGTCATCAATTCTTTGGTACTCAGCTTTCTTTATAGTCCAACTTTCACATCCATACATGACTACTGGAAAAACCAGCTTTCACTAGATGGACTTTTGTTAGCAAAGTAATGTCTCTGCTTTTTAACATGCTGTCTAGGTTGGTCATAGCTTTTCTTCCGAGGAGCAAGCATCTTTTAATTTCATGACTGCACCATCTGCAGTGATTTTGGAGCCTAAATCTCTGATACCACATGTTTAATTAATTAAGATGAATTTGCTAATAACCATCTGGTAAGTAAAATTAGTTGCCTAGCTGTGTCTACCTCACCCACTAAGAATAATGTGACCTGTTTGTATATGTGAGTGTTTACAACCTATATACAGTATACAGGTTAGGACAATTTTATGAATGAGAATTTATTTTCAAAAACTTAATCTTTTAAAAAATTAATAGCCCATATAGTTTTGAATGGTTTCCTGTTATTCATATTCAGTTCTTAAAAGGTCACTTATTTAGATCATGAATCAACTGAAATTCATTTTTTAGCTTATGGTAAATGCAGGATATTGGGAAATGCATCTGTTCCTTGCCATGTTTTTTTGTAACTAAACAGTCACAGCTGTGTAGTGGCTCATGCTTCAGCAATTTTTTAGAATGATACAGTTGTCTGGGACCAAATCATTGAGCTATAAATAACTTGGCCTGAAGGCAATATGCTATAGAGTTCTGAGTGCAAAAACAGGATACGATTTAGTCCATCAGTAAGAAAAAGAACCCGGTTCCACCTCTACTAGGAAACTGAGCAGAAATACTGGAGAAGTGTCCCAAGAGGAAAAAGACAGGCCCCTGTGAGTGGCAAACACTGCTGCTTGCCAGATAATATCTGCTATCCTCTTTGTTGCTGGTAAGAAGACTCCAGTTTTATTGGGGGAATCAATGAACCAGATAAACACAGAATCACCATATGACTCAGCAATTCTACTCCTGGGTATATACCCAGAAGAACTGAAAACACGTTCAGACACTTGGACATGAAATGTTAATAGTCACGCTATTTGCAGTAGCCAAATGGTAGAAACAGTCCACATATACAGCACCAGAAGAGTGGATAAACTAAAGGCAGTGCACACACACAATTCAGGATTATTTATCCGTAAAAAAGAGTGAAATTCTGATACATAGATGAACCTCTGAAACATTATGCTTAGTGAGAGAAGCCATAGAGAAAGCCCGTTTACTGTAATGATTTTACTTATATGAAACATCCCAGAGAGGTAAGTCTGTAGATACGGAAAGCAGATTAGTAGTTTATGGGTACTAGTTGGGGAAGGAGGGTCAGGAGGAAACTAGGTAATAGATAAGATGACGAAAATATTCTGGAACTACATGGAGATCCAGAGTTCTAGCACCTTGTTGAGAATGCACTAAAGGCCATTGACTTGTACAATTTTAATTGTTTATCTTATGCTTTGTGAACTTAATCTCAAGTTAAAAAAAAAAGTACTCTGGAAATAAAGGTTGTCCCAAGGGTTAGGGTGAAAAAAAAAAAAAGAAAGATTCAACCAAAATACCACATTTTCAGCTTTGTTGTGACTATGTGCAGCCACATGATTAAGTTCTAGACATTAAAATGTCAGTAGAAATGTTATGGGGGATTTCCAAGAAATACTTGGTTACACAAGCATTTTTCAAGCATCATAGTTTATATAATTATACAACACTTGAGGAATATGTGGGTTTTTTCTCTCTTATATCTTACATTTAAGTCTATTGAAGGCATCTTCAAGATCAGATCAAGTTTTTTTCGCCAGAGGCATTTTTTTATGCCAGCTAACTCAGTTTCTCAAAAATACTATGCCCCTTCTTTCTAAATTATTTAAAATAGTGAACACATTAAATTCATTTGTGATGTTGCCATCAGATAATTTGTCAAACTTCCAGCCCCACTCACAAAATAACTTACTTTGTGGTATATGTTTGGGATCTCTCTACCACTATCTTTTACCACATGGTGTGCAAGTATGATCTACAAAAGACTGATACAGTGATTTACCTGGGAATAAATTCTAAATGTAAATTTGGTTCAAGTCTTTTTATCATTTCCACCATGTAACTTCCATAAGTATCCTGTTTTTCTTTAAATTTCTTCTTTTTTCTGTACTTTTGTGTTCTGTTGTAAATTGTAGCAATCTACACATATTTAACATTTTCGTGATTTGTAAATATATAATTTTATGGCTTTAAACACATTCAAAGTCTTTTGCAACTATTCCCACACTCCATCTCCAGAACCTTTCATATTCCCCAGCTGAGATTTTACAACCATTAAATAGTAACTCCCTATTCCCTGCTCCTTCCAGTCTGCAATAATCACCATTTTCTTTTCTTCTCTACGACTTTGGCTGATCCAAGAACCACACAGAAGAAGAATAGTACAGCATCTATCCTTTTGTAAATGGTTTATTTCAGTAACAGTATCAAGGTTCATCCACACTGTAGCATTTGTCACAAGTTCCTTCTTTTTTAAGGCTGAATAATATTGCATTGTGTGTATATATCACATTTTGTGTATTGATTCATCAGTTCATGTACAGTTGGGTTGCTCCCACCATTTGGCTATTGTGAATAATGCAGCTGTGAATGTGGATTTACAAATATCTCTTTTAGTTTCTGCATGCATGCTTAGTCACTCAGTTGTGTTTGACTCTGCAACCCCATAGACTATAGCCTGCCAGACTCCTCTGTCCATGGGATTCTCCAGGGAAGAACACTGCAGTGGGTTGCCATGCCCTTCTCCACTCTTAGTCTACTTTCAGTTATTTTGGTATAAATCAGGGAGTGAAATTGCTGGATCCCATGGAAGGTCCATGTTTTAGGTTTTTGAGAAGTTGCATACCATTTCATATTGGTTTCAATCGTGGTCTAATGAATGACTTCATGTTACATATCAAATCTGCTTTATTACTAAAAATAATGCAAGTGAAAGAATAATATAAAACTTGTAATGATTGGTAAAATTAGACTTGCAGGTGGATATTTTTTTAGGAAAATGGAAAAAAATATTTTTTACATACAGTTCTACACAGTATTAAACCTGGTTTGAATTTGGGGACACGAGAACCTGCACTTGCAATCACTTTGTGTTTGATATTTTCTAATGTATATCATCCTATGTTACATGCTTTCTTCTCTTTTGTTGTTCTTTGTTATATACAGCTTTTACTAAAGCTAGCTTTAACAATGCTTTCAGGAACTGGCAGATAACTAGCCAGCAGAAACATAAACACCGTTTGTGCCCTTGAATATGTGGATCTCATTAAATAAGTATGAAATATATTTTATTTCAAGAACACTGAATTGCTTTGCTTATTGAGATATATCAACACAAATTGGCTTTGCCATTTGATTGCTCTGAAAAAGTACCTATTTAGCATCATAGAACTTTGTAATAAACATTGCTTGAGGTAGTGCGCAGTCTTCTATTTCATTATAAAAGATAAAATTGCTTCTTTATAGCAGCCTCGGATTAACTTTATTTTTCTATGCAAAGTTTTTTTCATTGAAAGTTAAATTAGTTTTATTCTGGAAAAGTCACAGGCTGAGCTGCACAAGGAGTATAAGAGGGAAAACAATCACTCTTTGATGACTTTCAATTGCTTCTATGATTATTGAATTTGCATTTCAAATTCTCCACATTTTGAATTCTCCATAAATTTTTCAATTCTGCCTTTCAACAGATTTCAATTCTACTGAGATTTTCTAATTTATTTGTTTGGTAAGTTTCAACCTATCGTCTCTTTAAGTCTTTCATTTGTTGGTGTATCTATTCAATATTTTTTTCTTTTAATTATTGGTGTATTTTCTTCTTTCTTAAATGTATATGTTGTGGATCTGTTGAGTATTTTTCCTTTAATCTAACTTGGTTTATTATAATTTTTATTACTTTTTTCTCATTTGAAATTATTTTTGTTTTTGTACTAATTATGTCTTTCATGCTCTCCATAAAGTTCTTTTTATTATATTTTATAGAATTATGTATCTGTCATCTTAAATTATAAAAATAAAACATCCATGTGTTAGTTTTTATTACTGTTCACAATACCCCATTTTGCTTCCTACTGATGGTTGTATTACTCTGCCAACTATAGTCAGGGCTGGTTACGTGGTTTCTGTTGACCAATGAAATTGAGATGTGACACATGCCACTTCTAGGGAGTAGATTTAGGAGTCTTCTCTTGCTCTCCTTTTCCTCTGCCTTGGGTACCAGAACTATGCCGCATGGTGTAACCCCAGCGTAGAGATATAGGTTATGTGGGGAAAAGGCTTAGCCAACCCATGACACACATTGTGCACTGAGTGGGGAATTGTTGCTGCTCAACTTACTAAGGTGCGGTGTTGTTTAGTACGGCAAAATCAGCGAGTCTCTTGACTGAAGTATCTTACATAATTAAGGGGCTAAGGAAAAAAAATCATTCATGTTATTTGAAAAATACATCAATAGAGATAAGAATATTCCATTTTAAAACTCCAGGATCTCAGTCTGTAACCCCAGGCTACCCCCCAGTTCCAGGAACACATCAGACAAATTCAAATACATCAACATCTCACAGTACAGCTAACTAATACTCCTCAAAACTGTCAGTCATCAAAAACAAAAACAGTCTGAGGAAATGTCACAGGCAACAGGAGCCTCAAGTGTCATAAAAACTAAATGTAGTCTGATAACTTGGATGGGATCCTATGCAGAAAACAAAGCAATAAATAAAAACTAAGGAACTATGAATAAATTACTAACAATAACCAATAATATACTTTTTAAATAACAACAACAAAAAAAGTCTGGGGTAAAATCAAAGATATGTTCAAATGTTGATCCAATAACTGCTTTATCTCTATCAACTGGGTACTTTCAATAGCATTTTCTAAGAAAGGAAATTTACCCCATGTCTTGAATAGCACCTGGCATATAAGCTAAGTACTAAGTCATTTCAGTCATGTCCAACTCTTTGCAACCCCAAGGACTGTAGCCCACCAGGCTCCCCTGTCCATGGGATTCTCCAGACAAGAATACTGGAATGGGTTTCCATGCCCTCCTCCAGGGGATCTTCCTGACCCAGGTATCAAACCCACATCTTTCATGTCTCCTGCATTGGCAGGCAGGTTCTTTACCACTGAGCCACCTGGCACAAATTAATCACTTGATAGATGCATGTGAAATTTTAAGGAATGAAATACACCAGACATTATAGAAGGCTGAGTTAAAGCCCTCCTAAAATTGGACTTTCCCTTTAAAAAATAACAAGATTCAACAACAGAATCAGAGTAAGAATGGGAAGGATTACTGCAAGTTATTTGGTCATGATCAATTCAACTTAAGGCTTACGTCATAATGATACCTCAATAGATAAACTAGAGCTATATCTTATACACTCCTGCTTACTGGATACAATGACCACATTGCTTGTCCTTGACAAAAATTTCTCTATTTTCTATTTTATTTTCACTCCATGTATTTTCAAAGCAATGTCTATGCTTCATATCAATCTTAATAATCTACCCATTGAGGATAATGCTTATGACATTTATTTGGAATATAGTATATAATTCTAGAGTGAGCTATTTTTGAGACATTTGTAAACAATTGGACTATTGATATTTATTTGTATTTCTATGCCATGCTGTATATAAAAATGAATAAATGAAACATGCTATCTACACTAAATGGAATTTTCAAAATAATTGACATTGAAAATATTGTTCTATTAATATGAGATAAACATGAGATAAAATGCAAAATAGCATAATGTTTAATTCATTCTGATTCTAGTTTTCTGTAAACTGAAGATCAAGTATAGAATGACCTTTATCTGTTTTCTAGTCAGGAGATACAATACTAGTTCATCTGGATTTCCATATTCATTTTAGCATGTTGAAGGGGTACCTTCAGTTCAGTTCAGTTCAATCTCTCAGTTGTGTCTGACTCATGGACTGCAGCACTCCAGCCCTCCCTGTCCATCACTAACTCCTGGAGTTTACTCAGACTCATGTCCATTGAGTCGGTGATGGATGCCATCCAACCATCTCATCCTCTGTCATCCCCTTCTCCTGCCTTCAGTCTTTCCCAGCATCAGGATCTTATCCAATGAATCAGCTCTTCACATCAGGTGGCCAAAGTGTTGGAGTTTCAGCTTCAGCATCAGTCCTTCCAATGAATATTCAGGACTGACTTCCTTCGGGATGGGCTGGTTGGATCTCCTTGCAATCCAAGGGACTCTCAAGAGTCTCCTTCAACACCACAGTTCAAAAGCATCAATTCTTTGTCACTCAACTTTCTTTATAGTCCAACAATCACATCCATACATGACTACTGGAAAAACCATAGCCTTGTCTAGACAGACCTGTGTTGGCAAAGTAATGTCTCTGCTTTTAATATGCTGTCTAGGTTGGTCATAGCCTTTCTTCCAAGGAGCAAGTGTCTTTTAATTTCATGGCTGCAGAGTCACCATCTGCCATGATTTTGGAGCCCCCCAAAATAAAGTCTGTCACTGTTTCCCATCTATTTGCTATGAAGTGATGGGCCCAGATGCCATGATCTTAGTTTTCTGAATGTTGAGTTTTAAGCCAGCTTTTTCATTCTCTTCTTCCATTTTCATCAAGAGGCTCTTTAGTTCTTCCTCATTTTAGGAATACATTATTGAACCTTTCAGGAAGTGGGTTTCATATTCCAATATGTTTTCACTTCATATTTTTAAGCTGTACTTTGGAGTAATAGAATTTATAATTGTCACATATAGAAACTTTATTCTCTCTTTATTCTTTTCCCTAATTTTGGGTGGCCGATGCTGGTAATCAGGTGACATGTATTATTGAAAATGACATTCAGTAAGGACTTCCTTGGTGGTGCAGAAGATAAGAATCTGCCTGCCAATGTAGGAGCATGGGTTTGACTCCTGGTCAGGATAGATTCCGTACACCGTGGAGTGACTAGCGAGCCCATGTACCGCAACTGCTGGGCCCAGGCTTGCAACTACTCAGCCACGTGCCCTAGATCCTGTGCTCCGCGCAAGACAATGAGAAGCCTGCAGGCCGTAAAGAAGAGTAGCCCCTTGCTCACTGCAACTAGAGAAAGCTTGCCTGCAGCAATGAAGACCTGGCATAGCTCAAAATAAATAAATACATACATAAAATTCTTTATAAAACTATATTCAGTTGTTTTTTTACCGATTACTTATTACTGTTAGCAGTTGCCACTAAATATTTGAAATATACATTGATGTGTAGATTTGCAGCTTAACACAGCTACAGTTGGAACTACTGTTCATGTCTGGTTTTCTATACGATTATTAGTATCACATAAAGAAATCACATAAACATCCAGAGCAGCAGAGTTGCTACCCTCAAGGAAGCCTATTAAACTTTCCTTCCATGCGAGGATCACTTTTCTTAGAATGCCAGACAGCTAAAGAGTTTACATTTTGGAGTAAGACTGGTCTGGTTCCAAATTCTCTCCCTGGTGTTTCACCTTACACTTGTTACTTAATCTCTATAGATACTGCTCATCCTGGGGCCTCCAAATAATGAGGGTAAGACTTTTACTCCAAAATGTCCTTTCCATGGAGTAGTGATAAAGATAGTAACATAGGCGAAGCATTTAGCAGAGTCATTGCCTCTTCCAAACTCTCACAAGTCATAGCTTCATGATCATTAGCATCAACGTCTTCGAATAAAGGGCTTCCCTGGTGGCTCAAACAGTACTGTCAACAATGCATGAGACTGGGGTTCAATCCCTAGGTCAGGAAGATCCCCTGAAGAAGGGATGGGAACCCACTCCAGTATTCTTGCCTGGAGAATCCCCATGGACAGAGGAGCCTGGTGGGCTACAGTGCATGGGGTCACAAAGAATTGGACACGACTGAGTGACTCACACATACATACACATCCTTTGAATAAAAACACCCTAGTGATTCAAGAACTGGCATGTGAAAGTGCACACGTTCTGTTGCAAAAGAGGCTTCTGAATTCATTTTGCAGACAGCTGGACTGGCTGTAGGTGCATTCCAAGGAAGGAATGTCCTGGAAAGTCTGATCCAAACACTAGGGGCTCACCATGGGCTAACAGTTGTCCTGAGAAAGGGGGTCTTGAAGGCCCTGCCGGCTTAACCAGGTTCCAAAGCTTGCTGTCAACAGCATGCTTTGTGCTCAAGATATATGAGAGCTGAAGCTAGTAGAAGATGTTCTGAAGCCAGTACAGACACGCATGTTGTTTTGTAATTAAATTTTGCATTATGGATTAATTAAAGCATCAAAAATAAAATCTCACTTTTACTCACAAAATACAAAAGACTGACAAAATAGTGTGTACTACCAAAATATTAAAAGTGATATTATATTTTTTGTTTTTATACAAAGGGTAGATAATGATCCAATTTCAAATTATTCCCTTGGTCAACTTCAGATCAAACACTAGCAAAATGAAAAAGAAAAAAAAAGATATATAGAAAATTGGGCTTTTCTAAAAACCAGTTGGAAACTTTCTCTGTTTGCAGCTGGACCACAGTGTCTAATTATACTACATTCATTAAGCATGTTTTTCTTAAGCTCTCAAGCTACATTGATTCTTTCTGTGGTTGTTTTTTTCCCCAGATTCAAAGGGAATATTTTTTTCAGTTTTTGAAAAAGACTTTATTTCTCAGAGCAGTTTTAGATTGACAGAAAAATTGAATCCATAGTGCAAAGTTACCAAAAACATTCCCTCTCCTTTCATAGTTATTATTTAGCAACTTGCAGTGGTGTGGGTCATGCGCAGCGATCGATGAACAAACCCTCATACAATATTTTTAATTAAAGTCCATAGCTTACATTAGGATTCACTCTTCATATTGTATACTCCATGGATTTTGACAACTTTGTGTCATAGTATCATACAGAATGATTTCACTGCCTTAAAATCTCCTGCACTTATCTCTGCCCCCACCAAACACCGGATGATCACTGATCTTTTTACTGTCTCTGTCATTTTTCCAAAATGCCTTATTATTGGAATTACACAGTAATGTTTACACAGTCTTTTTATATTGGCTTCTTTCATAAGAATGTACATTTAAGGTTCCTCCTTGTCTTTGTGTGGTTTAATGTGTCATTTGCAAATACTGTGTTTGCCAATCCAATTGACAAATTTTTATTAAGGCTAACACAACAAAGATGCAAATAACTAAAATCAGAAATAAAAGTGGGAACATTACTTCCAACTTTCAGAAATAAAAAAAAGTATTATAAGAGGGTATTATGAACAACTGTACTCTAACAAATGAGACAGAGTAAATGACATGGAAAAATTCTTGAAAATAGCCTAATCTGATTCAAGAAGATAAAAAAAAAAATCTAAATAGACTTGTACAAGTTAAAGACATTGAATCAATAATACAAAAACTTCCAAGGAAACTTCCAAATGGCTTCAGTGGTGACTTCTATCAAATATTTAAAGAATTAACATAAATTCTTCTCAAACTCATCCAAAAATAATTCCTAACTCTTTCTGTGAGGCCAGCACTATGCTGAAACCAAAACCCAATAGAAATATCACAAAGAACAAGAATTAAACATCAATATCCTTTATGAACATTAATGTAAAAATCTTCAGCAAAATATAGAAAAACTGAATCCAACAAAATTTTAGTAGAATTACAGTCCATAATCGAAAGAAATTTATCTCAGGAATGCAAGTGATCAAATACAAGGAAAATCAATCAATGTAATACACCATATTAACAGGGCAAAGGGAAAAAATTATTATCTCAATTGACACAGAAAAAGCATTTGACAAAATCCAACACCATTTCATGATACCAAAAAAAAGTCAGAAAACTAATAATAGAATTTCTTCCACATATAAGGCCATTGATGAAAAGTCTCAGCTAACATCACACTGGCTGGTGGAAGACTGAAGGCTTTCCTTCTAAGACCAGTAAAAAGAAAAGGGTGCTTGCTTTCATCTCTGCTATTTAACAACATACTGTAATTTCTAGTCAGCATTTAAATGAGAAAAAGGAACAAACAAGCAAAGGACATTTAGATTTGAAAGGAAGAAATAAAGCTACCTATTAGTAAATAACATAATTCTACACTTTAGAATGCCACAAAATCCACAAGAAAGTCACTCCAAAGTTCCTCAGAAAGCTAAACATAGAATTACCATATGGTTCAGAAGTTCTATTCGTAGGTGTGTATGTCCAAAAGAATTGGAGATAGAAACTCAAACAATATTTGCCACAATATTATTTACAACAGCCAAAAAGTGGGAACATCCCAAGTGTCTATCAACAGATGAATGGATAAAATAAATGTGGTTGTTTCGGGTTTGATTTTTTTTTCCCTCCTTAGCTCCTGTATGAATTCCTAACCTCCAACATCACAAAATGTGTTCTTATATAAAAATAGGATTGTTGCAGAAATAATCAGTTAAGATGAGATCTTATTGAAGTCAGTCAGGCCCTTAATCCAGTATGAATGGTGTCCTTATACAAATGTGAAATTTGGAGATAGACATGCAGAGAGGAAAAGACTGTGATGCTGGGAAAGACTGAAGGCAAAAGAAGAGGGCAGCAGAGGATGAGATGGTTGGATGACATCACCGACTCAACAGACATGAATTCGAGCAGACTCTGGGAGATAGTGAAGGACAGGGAAGACTGGTGTGCTGCAGTCCATGTGGTCACAAAGAGTCAGACACGACTTAGTGACTGAACAACAACAATGCAGAGAGGGGGGATCACTATAAACAGGCAAAAGGAGACGATGCCCCTCTGTGAGCCAAGGAGGGAAGGCTGGGGTGGATCTTTCCTCCTAGTCTTTAGAAGGAACCAACCCACTGAGTGTTTACTATGGACTCCCAGACCCCTGAAATTTTATACAACAAATTTCTGTTGTTTAACCCACCCAGTTAGTTGCCTTTTGTTATAGCAGCCTAGAAAACTAACACAATGGTATACACATGCAATGAAATATTATCCAACCATAAAAAAGTGGTGAAGTTCTCATGCAGGAGACAATATGCACAGACCACAAAAGCATCATGCTTGGTGAAATAAGCTAGACACAAAAGGACAAACATTTTGTGATTCCACTTACATTAAAATATTAATATTTAGAATGTGGAGGCACATAGAGAGAGACCATAGAATAAATGTTACCAGGGGCTAGGGTGTGGGGAAATGAACAAAACGGCCTTAGAATCTCTGTCTGGGGAGATGAAACAGCATGGAGATAATTATGGTGCTTGCAACCAATGTCACTGAATGATATACTGAATCATGGCTCAAATTCAAGTTTAATATTATATATATTTTATTGCAAATATTCAAGTATATGAAAAAGAAGTATAATGGTTTAGAAAGCTTCAGAGTCCATGTTCCAAATGGGAGGGTTTAAGAAAATTTTGCAGTATTTGGATTTATGTACAAAAGGAGCCTATCTTGTGGCATAGAAGTGCAGCTTTGGATTGTTATGACTGAAGTGTTGGGCACAGACTGATGAAAATAGAGGGCGGGGGTGATGAGTTAGTTGAGGGACCCAGGTCAGCAAGGACTGATATTTAATTGTGTGTAGCCATAAAACTTTGCTAATCCTTAATGTAGCAGTTTGTGTGAATGGAACAGTTACTCAATATCTATGTATAATTTCTTGAGTTTCCTTTTTCAGTTCCCTTCATTATCCCCATATTTCTTGTCCCTACATGAAAAAAAAAGCTAAATTTTATTTTTTTATTTTTTTTTAATTTTCTTTACTTTATTGTGTTGGTTTTGCCATACAATGACATGATATCGCCATGGGTTTACATATGCTCCCCCTCCAGAACCCCCCTCCCTCCTCCCTCCCTCCTCCCTCCCCCTGGGACATCTCGGTGCACCAGCCCCAAGCATCAACCCTGGGCTGGCGATTGATTTCACATATGATAATTAACATGTTTCAATGCCATTCTCCCATATCATCCCACCCCTGCCCTCTTCCACAGAGTCCACAAGTCTGTTCTATACATCTGTGTTCCTTTTGCTGTCTCGCATGCAGGGTTCTAAATTTTAAAAATATATGTAGTTGGGAAAGATTGACACAATCATAACACATTATAACCGAATGATAGACATCCAGCACTGTTCTTTTTTAATGCAATGTCAACTCATTTCAAGTTCATAATAGCAATTTGATTTTTCTGTCAGCCTCAAGAAGAGGCATTGTGCTGTTCATTATGAGAGAGAAATCTGAGGCTATGAGTAGGTAGTGTATGCAGACCAAGAAGAGGTAGAAATGGGGTTAAGACCAAGTCTATCAAACTCTGACATTCATGGTTATTTCACTGTATTCTGCTGTGGCTTCTTGTTCAAGTAATGGGGGGAGGGATAGGTCTGTGTTCAGAGTTTGGGATAGGATGGAAGAGCAGGTATCCTCCTTAATCTCTGGGAAATCGCTCAACCAAGAGCACTTACTATCGTTGCTTCAGGAAAAAAATCAACCAGCTTATGTGTGCTAAGTTGCTTCAGTCACATCTGACTCTGTGACTCCATGGACTGTAGCCCACCAGGCTCCTCTGTCCATGGGATTCTCCAGGCAAGAATAATGGAGTGGGTTGCCATGCCCTCCTCCAGGGAATCTTCCCAACCCAGGGATCCAACCCTCATCTCCTGCATTGGCGGGTCGGTTCTTTACCACTGGCGCCACGTAGGAAGCCCCGATCACCTTATAATGATTATCAAGAATATCCTGAGGCCCAAGGGGTGTAAACCATTTCCTCCTGAGTAAAGCAAAAACAGTATCAGTTTTTTTTTTAAGACTGAAGCCAAGTTATTTAATTAACATTCAAATTAAGTAAAATAAGGAAAGATAAATATACCTATGTTCTAGCAACTTAATTTCAATCGATAGTATCAATGGAAAGACTGGAAAATCAGAAAATTCCACCTTGAAAAGTCAGGTGGGCCCGAAAAAAAAGGAGAGAAGTTCAGGCAGTAAGAGCAAAGGTGAAATGAAGAGGCATGGATATCTGTGTTCAGGTAAGAGTTTCAAGGGGAAGAAGGTAAAAGTGTCTGACATATGATTGACTCTTGACATCTGAGTGACTTCCTATTCTTCATTCCTTCCTTCTTTTCCTCTCTCTAATGCCAGGAAATACAAAACTAAGACAATCTTTCATAAATCACAAAATAAAACAAGGAATGTTCTGTAAGGAGCATCTGGTATTCTGGTGTAGAGCTGTCAAGTGCCTTTTGAATATTCACCCAGCAGTATATCTGCAATTTAAATACCTTGTTATAGTTAATAAGAGTTGTCAAAGAAGCACATTAACATGCCTTAGGGATTAATTTTGGGCTTTACAGACTTCATGTGTGTGAATAAGACAAACCTGTAACATGAGTCACACAATCTCAAAAGGCTATCCTTATCACGTTCTCGCAGTTAAAGTCTGAACAATCAAATATTACGTCTCAGGCTGTATTTTAATAAAATTGTCTGTGTGCAATATTACTATGCAACTTTTGGTCTAAAATTGTTTCTTAAAAAATCAGTGGCTTGCATTTTAAAAAAGAAAAATCACCAGCATGAAACTGCCAAAAAAATTATTCAAATACACGCTATTGAAGATGTTACAAAAAAGTTAGTTCTACATTTACATATTTGAATAGTAATGTGTTCATATGTCCATAATAGACTTTTCTCTTTAAAGGTAAAAGCTAGTATATAGATAACAATGATTTAGAATAAGTCACTAATAGGTTAATTTAGAAAAAAGAAGTAAAAATTGCATGATTTACGCAAGTTCTGCCTCCCATTCCTACTCTAGAGAAAATCTTTAGTTCAACTTTTACATCTTATAAAACTCTGTCCATACTAACCAAACAAAAAACAAATGGTGATTTCTAAATATGAACATCTGAAATCCATCCCCCGCACAAATCAAGAAGAGTAGGTGGAAGAGAGGTAACATACACAGAGAGTATGGAGGGAGACTTTATTTTTCCTTGCTATTTTCAGTAAGCCTCAAAATAAGACTCAAACTGCCTTCTACATTATCGCCTTTGCTATTTCTGTTCCTACAACGTTGTCATTGAACATGGGATCGTTTCTTTGACATTTTGAACTTTGACTGCATGTATGCCTGTCCAAATTCCTTGCCTTGAGGAAAAATTGACATGTCTTAAAAATAAAAACTAATGATATTATTGTAAGTTTCTTTCAGCTCTTAGTTTATTGTCATGTTTTCTGTTTTGTATTCCATAGTTGCACTATTATTGCATATAAGATATGGTCCACAAGGGCAAATAATTTTGATAATTAAGCATAATTTTCACAGAATACATTATTCTAATTGCTTTAAAACTTATTAGCACTCTCATATGATTTTTACACCTTTATATAGTCATTGATTTTATATTATTTAAATTGTACAAATTTAAAAGAATATTGTCTTGTTCTACATTTAATAATTTCCCTTGTGAATTCTTTATATTTGAGAAGGAATTAATATAAATGATTAGGTGCTCTATTAGAGGTAGTTTTTAAACTGTTTTCTTAAAATAAATCTTAATTGAAATAATGTCTATCATCAAAATGCAAGTCTACATGCTTTGAAGATGACAAAAGGATACACAGAATTATATGCAGCATTCTTAGCACATAATTTATCAATAAGTGTTAGTTTAGTGATCTTGTTTCAAATCTCTAATATATTTTATCCAAGTGCATTCTGACTACAGTATTTTTGAAAATGAAATAAGAGAACATATTTACTTAACTTTGGGATTCACCTGTATCTGCCTGTGATGGCTGAGGGCTGCTTACCAACACTCTAACTTACAAACTTTGACTTAGAGGCAGTCATGCATAGACTGTTGTTGACAGAGGTCAGGGGTCAGTCTATGACCACTGGTCAGTTGTCTCACTGGGCACAGACAGCAGCTTCTGTGCACTGCAATTATAAAGCACAAAAGGGATATAATTTTTAAAACCACTACTATAGTTCATTGAGTATTGACAAAGAGTTGCTTAAACACATGTGACCATTTTATGGTGTTCTAATGGTTTTGAAAGTGAAATGTCCTCTCTTACCTAAAGGATAAAAATGCTAAATATTATATACCTTTATGTCCTCTGCCTATGTGTAAATATGTGTGTATACATATAATTGTTTTTGAATGTCATTTTATGTAATAATTGAAGGATATATACATAAGACTGAAGTACATCTGTTGCTTTGCATTCTTGAGCCTCTTTTTCTGATAACAAAAGTACTTTTTTTTCACTTGGTATTGACCCCTTCCCCCTTCTCAGTCTATGTAATTTGATTTCCAATCATATTAATTCATGTGTTTATAAATAATAATAATTGTGTATATATAGATATTATATAGTATATATATATACTATATGGGCTCCCCAAGTGGCTCAGTGGTAAAGAATTTGCCTGCCAATGCAGAAGATGCAGGAGATTTGGGTTCAGTCCCTGGGTTGGAAGATCCTCTGGAGAGGGAAATGGCAATCCACTCCAGTATTCTTGCCTGGGAAATCTCATGGACAGAGGAGCCTGGTGGGCTACAGTCCATGGGATCAGAAAGAGTCAGACGCTACTTAGCGACTGAACAACATATACTATACACATATGTGTGTGTGTGTATTTAAATGTATGCATTGTGAAAAGATCCCCCCACACTGAGTTAACACATTCATCCCCTCATTTTTTTGTTTGTTTGTTTTTGGTGAGAACCTTTAAGTTCTGTTCTCTTGGCAAGTTTCAAATACAGTACCCAATAGTGTTACCAACTACAGTCATTGTGTTGTACATTAGATTCACAGACCTTATTCACCTTACAGGGAAGTTCATACCCTTTAATCAACTATGTCCTCTTTCCCAATTCCCAGCCAGCCCTTGGCAACAACTTTTCTGTTTGGTTTCTATGATTCTATGATGTTGATTTTTTTGTTTTTGTTTACATTCCACATATAAGTGACACCAGGCAGTATTTGTCCTTCTCTATCTTACTTCTCTCACTTGGCATAATACCCTCAAGTTCCAACCATGTTGTCACAAATGACAGGATTGCCTTCTTTCTCAAGGCTGAATATATGTAAAGTTGACCCTTGAACAACATGGGTTTGAACTGCAGAAGTCCACTTATTTACAGATTTTTCAATAAATGTTCAATTGACTCCCCTTCTCTGCAAGTTGCATATCTGAATGTTGATGATACTCATTTGGTTGGCCCCACAGACGAGGAACCTGTGGATCCAGAGGATTTGAGCATGTGTGGAGTTTTGTATCAAAGATGGGGCCTGGACCAAACCTTCTTGAATTCTGAGGGATGACTGCATGGATATATATCACATTGTTTTTATTAATTCGTCACTTGATAGACACAAGTTGTTCACGTATTTTCTGACTGTAAATAGTACTTTAATGAACATGGGTATTCACATATCTCTTTGACAGTGTATCTCTTCCTTTGGCTGTATACTAAAGAGCTGGATTACTGGGTCAAATGGTAGTTCTAGTTTTATTTTCTTTTTGAGGAAAATATTCTACTTTTACTATCATTTTGGCAGGAATCTCCATATGGTTGGGCTTCCCTGGTGGCTCAGCTGGTAAAGAATCTCCCTGCAATGTAGGAGACCTAGGTTCAGTCCTTGCATTGGGAAGATCCCCTGGAGAAGGGAACAGCTACCACGCCAGTATTCTGGCCTGAAGAATTGCAGGGACCACACAGTCCATGAAGTTGCAAAGAGGCAGACAGGACTGAGCGACTTTCACTTTGACTGTCCATACTGCTGCCCACAGCACTGCATCAATTTACCAACAATGTTTAAGACTAAAATGCCATGTGCTAGGCACATGCTAAGCCATTTATTCTGTTCTATTTCAATGGTTATATGATCTATGCCAGTCCATTTAGAATCAACTCCAGAAAAGTGTCTGGAGTTTACAGAAAGAGGCTTGCTTTGTATTCTAGGATTCTTAACCATAAAATTATGTAAAACTGAAGTTCCTGGTAACAACTGTGAAGGGAGAAGTGTCAAAGAGCAAAGCTGATCCAGGAAAATCAGACACAAATAACGAAAGAGACTGTCTTTAGGCTAGGCCTTAATTCTCTGACCTGATCCCAGTCAGTTACGTGAACCAAAATTACATTTCTTAAAATTAATTTGAACTAATTTTGTATCAGTTAATACCTAAGAAGACTCTTGACTGAATTTGTTTTGTATTTTTTCAATTAATCTGATTTAAAAATTCAAAAGAAAGTTTTGCATAATAGCCAAATCATTCACAGATTGACTGATGTTTACTTTATACCAGTTGTCTTCATTCTGTATGAAAACTGTGGAGAAAACACAATATGTATTTGGAATTAACTGCCATGAAGAAATAATAATTCAAATCTTCCTCTTCTGGTCTTTTTATTATTTTCTTCAGAATCAAATAGTCACTATTTTTCTACATAGTCATTTTAGGTAGTCTATCTAAATAGGCATCAAGAAGTTGTTAACATAAAATTTTATCACAAAATAGAAAAAGAAAACATATTTTTAATAATTACTATGAATTAAAATGCAACTGTTAATCACTTGAAAACATCATGGAATTAGCACTTCATGAAATTAGTAATGACTATTGAAATATAATTATTCTGTTTTGTTAAAATTTTCCATCAGCATCAGATTCAAAAAATAAATTAAACCAGACAGTTTCATAAAATCAAACAATTTCCTTGGGAATGAAGATCTGAACTAATGGGGAAAAAATGCCAACCAATATACCCTGAAATAATATGATATAGGATTCATGTAAAAAAATCATTGATTAAATAGCCCTTCGTTTCTATGAGCAGGAAGCAGAGGAAAACCAAAAAGAAACTTGATAAATATAAAAAACTTAGGAAATGATGTGTTAGAATTTCTCATGTGAGGTCATAAATTGAAATGCAATTTCCACTGTTCAGATTAATGTATTTAATTTACAGGAGAATTACGAAGAATCCATTTGCTTTCAGCTGAAATAAGATTGTTGAATCACAGTGTCCTACAATCAGTGTTAGAATCAAACATTATGTATTTTAACTGTGCAGTGCTACATTATTGTTCCTTACAGTGTTTGAGGGAACTTTACAAAAATATTCATATGCTTAAAATAGGAAATATCTGTCAGAGGGAGATTAAAACACGTTCTGCCTAAAAACCTCCATTTCCAGCTCCACTTCACTACAACAGTCCCCAGAGCACAGATGGCATCGGCCATTGTTCTGTATCTCTGAACTGTGGTTACTAGGCCATTTGTGTAAATGCATTTCCTTCTGATACAGTTAATTCCTGTATATGGGGACCTATGAAGTGGAAGCTGCCCCAGTGGCCCAGCCAATGTCACAAATCTGCACCTAAGTCATCCTGTCAAAGAAACATACACCAGTCACAACTCAGCAGCCTTAGTTCGCTCACTTTACCCTGGAAATAGGACCTGCTACCTTACCAGAGGGGCTTCCAGGTGGCTCAGTGGTAAACAATCCTCCTGCCAATACAGGAGACAAAGGTTCAGTTCCAGGGTGGGGAAGATCCCCTGGAGGAGGAAATAGCAACCCACTCCACTATTCTTGCCTGGCGGGCTACAATCCATGGGGTCTCAAACAGTTCGAAATGACTTATGCACCAAGCGTGGGTGCACCCTATGAAAAAATCTTAGACTATCTAGCCAGTCATGCCTGGTTTCTTTTGAATCTTGTTGTTGTTTAGTCACCCAGTCATGTCCAACTCTTGCAACCCCAGGAACTGTAGCCCGCCAGGCTCCTCTGTCTATGGGATTTCCCAGACAAGGAAACTTGAGTGGATTGCCATTCCTCCCTTCTGAATTCACTTCAGAATTAATGCAGTTATACAAATTCTTAAGAAGTCTTTAGGTGAGTGTATCCTAAAGGAAATCAGTCCTGAATATTCATTGGAAGGACTGATGCGGAAGCTGAAACTCCAATACTTCAGCCACCTGATTCAAAGAACTGGCTCACTGGAAAGACCTTGATGCTGGGAAAGATTGAATGTGGGAGAAGGGGATGACAGAGGATGAGATGGCTGGATGGCATCACTGACTGATTGGACATGCGTTTGAGTAAACTCCAGGAGTTGGTGATGGACAGGGAGGCCTGGTGTGCTGAAGTCCATGGGGTCACAAAGAGTTGGACACAACTGAGTGGCTGAACTGAACTGATTGATTCATTTATTGGGGTATTTAAAACAGCAGTAGAATTGCAGGGTCATAGAGCTAAATTCCTTTCTGCTTTTCTTACATCATCCATATAGTTGTGGGCAGTGTAGAAATGTAGACTCTCCTTAATAAGTAATTAGAGGGTTTGAATCTAATTAGCAAAGAAAAACTAAATATAAGTATACTTATATGCAAAGTACATCATGAGAAAGGCTGGGCTAAATGAAGCACAAGCTGGAATCAAGATTACTGGGAGAAGTATCAATAACCTCAGATATGCAGATGAGACTACCCTTATGGCAGAGAGTGAGAAGAACTAAAGAGCCTCTTGATGAAAGTGAAAGAGGAGAGTGAAAAAGTTGGCTTAAAGCTCAACATTCAGAAAACTAAGATCATGGCATCTAGTCCCATCACTACATGCCAAATAGATTGGGAAACAGTGGCTGATTTTATTTTGGGGGGCTCCAAAATCACTGCAGATGGTGATTGCAGCCATTAAATTAAAAGACGTTTACTCTTTGGAAGGAAAGTTATGACCAACCTAGACAGCATATTAAAAAGCAAAGACATTACTTTGTCAACAAAGGTCCGTCTAGTCAAAGCTATGATTTTTCCAGTATTCATGTATGAATGTGAGAGTTAGACTATAAAGAAAACTGAGAACCAAAGAATTGATGCTTTAGAACTGTGGTGTTGGAGAAGACTCTTGAGAGTCCCTTGGACTGCCAGGAGATCCAACCAGTCCATCTTAAAGGAGATCAGTCCTGGGTGTTCATTGGAAGGTCTGATGTTGATGCTGAAACTCCAATATTTTGGCCACCTGATGCGAAGTGCTGACTCATCTGAAAAGCCCTGATGCTGGGAAAGATTGAGGGCAGAAGGAGAAGGGGACGACAGAAGATGAGATGGATGGATGGATGACATCATCAACTCAATGGACATGAGTTTGAGTAAACTCCAGGAGTTGGTGATAGACAGGGAGGCCTGGCGTGCTGCTGTTCATGGTGTCATGAAGAGTTGGACACAACTGAACGACTGAACTGAAGTGAACTGAAATGAATGAAGATAGTGAATGAATACATAGACCATAGGAAAAAAAAAAACTTAAGATCACCAAAATGTAGAAATGGTACTAAGTATTTACAAGAATGTCCAAGATATTTTACTGATGGAATGTTTAACTTGTTTCATAGGTTTTGAAGTTTCAGGTTCGTGTTTGAATAGACTGTCTAGATCACAGCCAGCCACGTAATAAATCATTCTGAGATGCTTGTCTGAACATTTGACATGTGTCTAACACAGTTGAGGAACTGAATTTCCAACTAATTTTAATTGTTCAAATCTTAAATTTAAATAACTACATGTAGTTAATCACTGCCATATTGAATAGCACAGGAAGAAATGTCCAAAGTGATATTTGTTTTTACTTTTTTTGCTGTATGGCATAAGAATATTGCTATTTATATGTATGAGAAATAGACCTATCACTGCTTCCTGAAATAATATTTTTATATTATGTTTTATTTTATTTTTTTTTTGGCTTCACCATGCAGCATGCTGGATCTTAATTCCCTGATTAGGGATTGAACCCATATCCCCTCCAGCAGAAGTGTGGAGTCTTAACCACTGAACTGCCAGGGAAGTCCTGTGTTACTGTTTTCACTGAGCACAATTCTTAGCATCATTTATGCCTCTTTAAGAATGTTAGTTTGGAATAATAATATTGATATATTTTTGCTTTCAGGAATTTTCAAATTGATAATTGATTATTCAGCTACTTCTTGATGTATATGAAACTCGTATTGTCTAGTAAATGTGTAGAATTCATATTATTCATTTAAAGATTTTATGTTTATTCAAACTCATCTAAGTTAACAGGTATAAGGCAAATTCATCCAAGTTAACTCAAACTACTGCACAATTGCACTCATTTCACACGGTAGTAAAGTAATGCTCAAAATTCTCCAAGCCAGGCTTCAGCAATACATGAACCGTGAACTTCCAGATGTTCAAGCTGGTTTTAGAAAAGGCAGAGGAACCAGAGATCAAATTGCCAACATCTGCGGGATCATCAAAAAAGCAAGAGAATACCAGAAAAACATCTACTTCTGCTTTATTGACTATGCCAAAGCCTTTGACTGTGTGGATCACAATAAACTGCAGAAAATTCTGAAAGAGATGGGAATATGAGACCATCTGACCTGTCTCTTGAGAAACCTGTTTGCAGGTCAGGAAGCAACAGTTAGAACTGGACGTGGAACGACAGACTGGTTCCAAATAGGAAAAGGAGTACGTCAAGGCTGTATATTGTCACCCTGCTTATTTAACTTATATGCAGAGTACATCATGAGAAACACTGGGCTGGATGAAGCACAAGCTGGAATCAAGATTGCCAGAAGAAATATCAATAACCTCAGATATGCAGATGACACCACCCTTATGGCAGAGAGTGAGAAGAACTAAAGAGCCTCTTGATGAAAGTGAAAGAGGAGAGTGAAAAAGTTGGCTTAAAGCTCAACATTCAGAAAACTAAGATCATGGCATCTGGTTCCATCACTTCATGGGAAATAGATGGGGAAACAATGGAAACAGTGTCAGACTTTATTTTTTTTGGGCTCCAGAGTCACTGCAGATGGGGATTGCAGCCATGAAATCAAAAGACGCCTACTTCTTGGAAGGAAAGTATGGCCAACCTGGATAGCATATTGAAAAGCAGAGACATTACTTTGCCAACAAAGGTCCGTCTAGTCAAGGCTATGGTTTTACCAGTAGTCATGTATAGATGTGAGAGTTGAACTATAAAGAAAACTGAGAACCGAAGAACTGATGCTTTAGAACTGTGGTGTTGGAGAAGACTCTTGAGAGTCCCTTGGACTGCAAGGAGATTCAACCAGTCCATCCTAAAAGAAATCAGTCTTGGGTGTTCATTGGAAGTACTGATGTTGAATCTGAAATTCCAATACTTTGGCCACCTCATGGGAAGAGCTGACTCATTGGAAAAGACCCTGATGCTGGGAAGGATTGGGGCAGGAGGAGAATGGGACAACAGAGGATGAGATGGCTGGATGGCATCACCGACTCAATGGACATGGGTTTGGGTGGACTCTGGGAGTTAGTGATAGACAGGGAGGCCTGGCATGCTGCAGTTCATGGTGTCGCAAAGAGTCAGACACGACTGAGCGACACAACTGAATTCAGCTGAAGTTAACTGATTTCACCTTTTCATATCCTTCAGAGTGTGTTTTATTTTGTTTTGCTCTATTGTTTACTGACTGTCATCAAGGGCATATGTGTTTTGTTTACTATTCTATTCTTAGCAAAGGCATGGTGCCTACACGTGCAATTTAATGGCCAATGTTTATTGGCTGAAAGAATTATTCAGCCAATTATATTAATTCAATAATTATATTGAATAATTAAGCTGCTTTAAAATTTTCTTTAGAGTAGAATATGATTAAACCAATAAATTTTTGAATAAGAGCCTGAGGAATATGTAAACACTTTGCAAATATTGAAATGCAACAATGGATAATATTTTAGTGGAGATTTGTTTTTCTCTTAATACATCTTCCAAATGCTATGGCTTATCTTTTAGTAGATAGTTTAAAATATAAGTATGATTACCTAAAGACCTAAAAGGCAATCAAATTTATGTATCATGTTTGCTCATTTTCTAAGAAGTAGTTTCTGCATGTGCTAATTGAATGGATACAATTTGAACCACCTGCTGTAAAATGAATCCATTTAGCGACATTCTCCAAGTAATAGGGCTAATCTCACTTGCAATTTCTCTTCTATTAGAGCAGTAATGAATGCATGTGGTGTTCTAAACAGTTTGTTTTCATATGGTTGGTGAAGCTTAGCTGGCTGCAGAGTATGTGGGGAGGGAATGGTTAGGGCGTCATTATTGCCAAGCTGTTGCTTCCTAACTAAACAGAGATCAGGACCATAACAAAGTCGGTTTTTGGAAGTGGCCTAAGAAATACTCTTGTAATGCCCTATACGATTTTGTAGATTGTATCATGAAAAACTAAACAAAACCCTGCTTGAGTTAAAAGGTAAACTAAGCTAACAATAAAGAGCACATTGGATTTTATTTGGTCTTCCTATGTGATAACTGCAAGCATGTGAAGTAACTTTATATCTTATTGCTTTAAAATATGCAGAAACTCAAAATGACAACATATTAAATAATTGAAAAAATATCTAATTTGACTTTCAGATTGTGGGAGGATTAATGTTTCATACTTCAAATATGTGCTTAGTTGCTTCAGTCATGTCCAACTCTTTGTGAGCTCATGGACTGTAGCCCACCAGGCTCCTCTGTCCATGGGATTCTCCAGACAAGAATACTGGAGTGGGCTTCCATGCCCTCCTCCAGGGGATCTTCCCAACCCATGGATCCAACCCACGCCTCTTACATTGCAGGCAGGTTTTTTACCACTGAGCCACCAGGGAAGCCCATACACCATTTATTACTAGATGATTTACTGAATTGAACATAATGTATCATTTTATAAGTTTTCTGTAAATTGTTCGGCTCTTGAATCAATCTCTCTCTGCTCCATCATATTTGTATACATATCAAATATTGCATGCTACTTGCATGTAATATATACATATGTATGTATCAAATGTTGCATAATATGTAATATATTTGCTATATCTTCCCTTTCAAAACCATAGAAACAGTTCTGTAGTTAAATCTCTTTGTCTGCTTTGTACTGCATCTATTCTTGCACAGCTAAACATGGTAGAAAAACAAACAAACAAAAAAACATGCAGCCTTGCTGACCTATCCAAGTTTGGGGGAGGGAGTTAATAAGGAGAGTACAGTCTCTCTGAGTGAGGAGCAGAGCTTGTATATACATAATTCATGAAAACTTGTCCTAGTAAATTGGGTTTCCCTATCACCAGATAGATAAATTGGAATGCCCTAGTTAGGGAAGCTAAAAAAATAACAGCTTTCAGACTCTGTGAATGTCATGACATTCTGATAACTGAAGGCTTCAAACTGAGCAAAAATAAACATACTGATGCTAGTACATAATCAAAACCCATCGTGGGAAGTAATTGCTAAAAATCCATTTGGAGATGCTCAGTGGTTCCCAGTTCCTCACCTTTATAAGTAGTCAGAATTATATTGCTTCAAAAGGAGGTATGTGAAGGCAACATCCATGACTAAATCAGAAAAGCTTTTCTACCAGTGTTTCCTCAATATTACAGCCAACTTGTCCCAGTGTAATGTCACACGCAGGATTCTTTAAATCACCCATCTAAAGTTATCTGGTGCTACAAAGGAGACCATATGGCTTTCCTAGGTTTTATAAACTTCAAGATTCTTAAAGCATTTAGAACAAAATAACATAGCACTGATGACAAAGAATGTACATATAATACATACATAGATTATCATATAAATAATGTGGGATGGATAATCCCCTGTGGTTTTTAGTGTTTCTACATTTTCCATTAAGTGATGCAACTCTGACTCTAAGTACATTGTATCAAGTCAAGAATGTAAGCTTGTATCTGTAGAGAAACTACCATGACGTCATGCAAAGAGATGGACTCAAAATTCTCAACAGATAAATGAAATAGTAGAAGGCACAAAAAGAGAAACAGAAAACTGATGAAACAAAAGGACAATAAATTGTAAAATTTCGACTCTAGCTATATTGATAATTACCTTGAATATCAAATTAAACACTCCAATTAAGTCATGTCATAATGGATTTAAAAAGTAAGATCGAGTATATGCTGGCATAAGAGACATACTTTAAACATAAAGATACAATAAAAAAGTAAATAGCCAGCATGAAAGAGCAGAATTTTCAAGATAATAGAAGGGAATATTATGCACAAATTTATGCCATCAGATAAAATGGATACATTTTTTGAAAGAGATTTCTTTTTTCTTACTCTTTTGTGTATACACCCTGAACTGGAATTGCTGGGTAATATGGTAATACTATATCTAACACTGAATAACTGTCAAACTGTTTTCTACATAAACTGTGTCCTTTTACATTTCTACCACTGATATATGACAATTGCAATTGCTCTACAACTTCACCGATATTTTTTCTATTGAAAAATAATTTGGCTAATAATAGATTTATAGTGACTTCTCTGTATGTTTGATTTTTATTTCTCTAACCAACCAGTGAGAAGCTGGACTCAGTGCCTAGAACAAAACTAATAACATCCAAAGAGATGACTTAGCCATCCAGAGCTCTAGCTAATATTAATAGGACTTCTCAATTCTAGTGTTATCTGCATTTTTGCATTCCTTGAATATCCATGTTTAACAGTATATTTTTTTCCAAAACTATAAATCCTCAAATTTGTGATTGTAAATCTGATACATTAGCATAAAAGGGCTTCCCTTGTGGCCCAGACAGTGAAACATCTGCTTGTAATTCAGGAGACTGGGCTCCATCCTTGGGTCAAGAAGATCCCCTGGAGAAGGGAATGGCAACCCACTCTAGCATTCTTGCCTGGAGAATTCCATGGACAGAGGAGCCTGACGGGTACAGTCCACGGAGTCATTAAGAGTCGGACATGACTGAGCAATGAACACTTTCAGGCATAAGAAAAGGAATTACCTTCTGGCGCAAAGAAGAGAACTAACATAATCACACTATAATCAGTTGACAAACGTCTGCCCCAAATTCCTATCCACCAGGACCCTCTGATGAGACCTTGTTAAGAAATAGGGTCTTCGCTAATACAATTAAGATAAGGCTTTCTAGCTTAAATCAGCCGGGATTGAAGTGTTAGTCACTCAATGTGTCTGCCTCTTTGTGACCCCATGGACTATAGCTCACCAGACTCCTCTATCCATGGATTTCTCCTGGCAAGAATGCTGGAGTGGGGTGCCATTCCCTTCTCAAGATAAGGCTCTCTAGTTTAAATCAGCCTGGATTAGGATGGGCCTTAAACTTCAAGGCTGGTGTAATTGTAAGAGAAGACAGAGGCACAGAGAGAAGGCTGTGTGATGGAGGCAGAGCCTGGAGTTACGCTGCTCTAAGCCTAGGAATGCCAGGGGCCACCATAAGCTGAGAGAGGCTAGAAAATCCTCTCCCCTAGAGATTCGGAAATACAGTCACCCTGCTTGACACCTTTGAGCATCCAGCCTCCAGAACTGTGAGAGAATACATTTCTGTTGCTTTAGGCCACCCAGTTTGTGGTAATTTGTTGCAACTGATCTCAAAAACAAATAAATACACTATCCTGAGATAGCTAGGCCAACTCTCTGAAGTACTTTCCCACATTTTGACCTGGAGAAGGAAACGGCAGCCCACTCCAGTACTCTTGCCTGGAAAATCCCATGGGCAGAGGAGCCTGGTGGGCTGCAGTCCATGGGGTGGCAAAGAGTCGGATGCGACTGAGTGACTTTACTTCACGAAAATATGCCACAGAGAAAAAGAGAGGGTAAGAGATAAAAAGAGACAGGGTCAGTAAAGACACATCTATTTGACATAGTTTACTGATACAGTGAAATATCATGCTCAGTCTCTTCAGTCATGTCTGACTCTGCAACCCCACGTACTGTAGACCATCTGTCACCTCTGTCCATGGGAGTTTTCCAGCAGGAATACTGGAGTCGGTTTCCATTACCATCTCCACACAGTGAAATATTACTCAGCCATAAATAATGAAATCTTGTCATTTGCAACAACATGGATGAATCTAGAGGGTACTTGTTAATTGTTATTTAGTCACGCAGTCATGTCTGATTCTTTACAACCCCATGGATTATAGCCGACCAGGCTCCTCTTCCCATGAGATTCTCCAGGCAAGAATACTGGAGTGGGTTGCCATGTCCTTCTCCAGGGAGTCTTCCTGACCCAGGGATCAAACCCACATCTCCTATATTGTAGGCAGATTCTTTGCCACTGAGCTACTGGGCAATGCTCCCTCGAGGGTACTATGTTAAGCGAAATAAGTGAGACAGAAAAAAACTAATTTCTTCAGGATCTCACTTATATGCAGAATCTAAACACCAAAAAAAAAAAAAAAAACCCAAAACACAAAGCAAAATATAACAAAGGAAGACTCGTAGATGTAGGAACAAATGGGCAGTTGCCAGAAAGGAGGAAGGTGCAAAGTGGGCAAAATAAGTGAAGAGGATTAAAGATACAACCCTTCAGTTATAAAATAAATAAGCCACAGGGATGTAAAATACAATATAAGGCATTTGGTCAATAATATTTTAATAACTGTATATGGGGACAGATGGTTACCAAATCTACCTGTATGATCATTTTATAATGTATGCACATGTCAAATCACTAGGCAGTTCACCTGAAATTACAATGATATTGTGTATCAGCTACATTTCAATTTTTAAATAAATTCATAGTATTTTTAATAATTTAATTAAGCTGACAGAAAAGATGTGTGAAATTAAGGTGCAACTTTGATGCAAACATGCGCTACATAGAAGAGTATCACAGAATAGAAAGGAATGGACAGAGAAAACATAATAGCACAGATGAGTACTAGCAAGAAATAAACAAAACAATGGGTTTAAAGCCTTTCCAAGGAGTGAAATGGGAAGATGAAGCGGATATTTAGTATATTCAGTGTAATGTTGACATGCTTGCAAATTGACCCCTGCTACTTCCAAAATGTTTAGACATTTCAAAAGCCACGGTGGATGGTGGAAAAGTTCCACTTTTTATTTCTATGTAAATTGTTGTCTTATTTTTGTATTGTTTGGGTTTATCTGATATTTCCTTTCAAAAGCATTCATAGTGGAGCTGTTCTTACCTTTGAAAATAAGGAAAGCACTTTTGTGTAAGTGTGGAGTGGTGAGACTGTGAATTACTACAAAATGCTTACTCAAGTCTTGAAATTGACACTCTGCAAATCCCCTGGGCACAGAATCACACCTATTGCTCAGGTATATGGGGGAGGGTGGGGAGCTGGAGTGGGTAGAGAATCTGCATTTGTTAATATGACAGAGAAATGAGAACGGGAAAGGAACAACTAGCATTCATTCAATTTTACTACAAGTTTGAGAGCATTTACTCTGAATTAAATTATACTTCTATAGAATTCACCTTACACATTCCAATCTGGTTAAGAGTGAATATACTAGGAATAAATCTCTCTAAAATACATATTGTGCAACTCTGTTGCTGATTTATTCTGGAATGTGAAATATCTCCCCTCTGCATCCCTCTCTCTAAATGTGTGTGTTTGTGTATATGTGTGTGTGTGTGTGTGTGTATGTTAGTTTATATATAAATATATGTATCTATAACTTATATAGATATATGAGTATCTAAATAGCCCTATAATATTAGCAGCCACCTTGTAAATAAATATACCTCTTTTTGATTCCTATAGAAAGTTAGTAGGAATTTTTCAATTTGATTAAAAATATAGCATGTTTCTTTAAATGAAATAATTTTAGCAACTCCTAACATTATTTAGGAACATATTTTCAACTTTATTCACTTGAAATAATTTTTATGAAGACCTTAAAATTAATATTTTGTAAGTAGATGTGTTTAGCTTTATTGGTGAGATTAAAAACAATAGAAGAAGGAAAAAGTCCATCGGCGCCTCTGAGAGATGATAACGCCAGAGAACTACAAGCCACCTAGAATCCCACCAGCCCGTGACTGGGAGATGCATGCATTACAAGGCTGGAAGGAGAGGATTTAAATTCTGTCATGTGGTACCAATCCGGGGCAGCAACCATTGCTCAGTTTAATAACCTCTCCTACCCGTGTTGATGAGGACACAAAGCAATCCATGAGCTGCACACTTTCAAGAGTCATGTCTCTTGTCTGATAGCAATTACATGGACTCGAGTTCTTTGACTCTAGGAGGTGCCAAAGAAGTTCGGTATTTGTGAACAAAAACTGGTCTCCCTCCAATCTATACACGCAAAGGAGGCATCAACTGTCACACACAATTGTGGAAAGTCACAAGGCTGGCTGAGCCCTGTAAAAATATAAACAGAAAGAATGTATTCATGTAGCTTGTGTGTATGTGTGTGTGTGTGTTCAGTGGTGTCTGACGCTTTGCGACCCCATGGGCTGTACCTCCCCAGGCTCCTCTGTCCATGGAATTTTCCAGGCACAAATACTGGACTGGATCTGCCATTTCCTACTCCAGGGGATCTTCCCGAGCCAGGGATTGAACTCACGTCTCTTGCATTTCCAGGTAGATTCTTTACCACTAATTCCATCTGGGAAGCCCTCATGTAGCTAGATTATGGAATGTATTCTTACATATAATTAAAGTCATTAATATCTGAACAGGACATTTTCGTTTGAACTATATTCACGGTTTAGGGTCTTATTATTGTAACATCACAGTGACATAAATCTGAATGCCTTATTATAAAGCTAGTAAAACATTTTGAAGTGTAGTAAAACCTTTTTTGACACTCAAACACATCTTTTTGCTGTACACTAAACTTGAAAATACAAATCTTTTAAAACACGCTCATGAAACACCGCAAGCATAAGTATTGTCAAATACTATCTGGTTACGTCATAGCTACATTTGCTAAGGTTAATCAGAAACAAAACAACATACATAACTTCGATAATAATGAATTTCGGAAGTCAAATATTTTACCATTTGGCAACTGTGAAGTAGTGATCTGCACAGGAAGATGTTTGCAGAGGTACAACAGTGAGAAAAAAAAATGGACAAACGCACATATTACCGCCCTAAGTGTTGATAAGTAGATTTCTTCCTCATCCTCTTAAGTGTCAACATAATAGAAATTAAAGTGCACAAGACCATGAGGATTACCTGATTTGATTGTACCCTGATACACATTAATACTACCACTAATTGTGCTGCCATATTGAGTTTGTTTGTTTGTTTCATTTTTTATAATGTACCATGGTTTTCCACTGGTGTTAGATTAAGGTTAAAATTCTTGGTGGGTAATTTTGACCTGAATGAGATCTGACAAGCACCACCAGAGATGGTGTCTTAGTCCCCACGGGCTACAATAACAAATGTGACAGACTGTGGGGCTTATAAACAGCAGAAATATATCGCTCACAGATCTGGAAGCTGGGAAGTCCAAGATCAAATTGTCAGTATGGCTAGGTTCTGGTGAAGCCCCTTTTCTAGGTTGCAGACTTTGGACTTCAACTCCTTGCAGTGTCCTCACAAGGTGGAAAGAAGGGTCTTTTACAAAAGCAGTAATCCCACCATGAGGGCTTCTCAGATATTTGGTGGTAAAGAATCAACCTGCCAACGCAGGAGACATGGATTCAATCGCTGGGTGGGGAAGATACCACGAAGAAGGAAATGGCAACCCACTCCAGTATTCGTGCCGGGAAATCCATGGACAGAAGAACCTGGCGGGCTACAGTCCATGGGTCACAAAGAGTCAAAAACAACTTAGCGACTGAACAACAAATCCCACCATGAGGGCTGTGCCCTCAATACCTAATCTCCTCCCAAAGGCCCTGCCCACTAATGCCATCACCCTGCACATTAGGTTTTCAACACATGAAGGACACAAACATTCAGACCATAACAGATGGTGTCTGTATCCAGCACTTTTGAATACACTTTATTTGAGCTAAGAGGAAATCACCATCAGCGATTTTGTGTTTTGCAGTTAAACCTGTGGCTTATGTGAACTTTGATCAGTTATTAAATCATTAAGTTCATGGGCCAATTAAATAATGAAGAACCTCCCTCACCCCATACTTATCCTCACCCAGTGAAATGTTCTCTTTTAAAAATAGTTTAGCATCTTCTGAAATTTTTCATATTTATAACAACCTTACAACAGTGACATATAATGTCTTTTTCTGTTAGAAAGGGCTTCCCTGGTAACACAGTGGCAAGGAATCTGTCTGCAATGCAGGGGATGCTGGGGAAGTGACTTCAATCCCTGTGTCAGCAAGATCTCCTGGAAGAGGAAATGGCAACCCACTCCAGTGTTTTTGCCTGAGAAATCCCATGGACAGAGGAGTCTGGTGGGCTACAATCCATGGAGTCACAGAGACCCCAGACTAGTACTGAGCAGGCACACTATACTGCTCTGTAAGAAAAGCAAATGTTCATTCATCTTGGTCTCATTTGTCAATATTCCACATCATATCACAAATGTCTTAAAAGCCATCTAAAGAGGGAATAGTTGCTTTATATTCCATTTATAAACCTTCAAACAGTTGCTTATGCTGATATATGAATCACATAAATGTTGACAAATGCAGGTTTATAACATATCTTGATTTCAAAAGGAAATTTTTAAAAATTATTTTTATTCAATTAACAAAAGCAATTTAAATTTTCTTTGTGGGATAAAACGTTACTTTTATGCTTAATGATGACATATTTTTTCATGGAACCCAAGAGACATCATGAATTATAAATAAGAGATAAGACTATTAGCTATGAAAATAAGTTTAGATTGCATTGATTAAATATATTATTTTCAGTGAACATCAGTGCATATATTACAAGGAAAAAGTAAACAACTAAACAAAAACTTAAATGAAGTTCCAAAACATACATGTAGTATGTATGTTTTATGTAGTAAAAAAATATATTGATATACTATGTTTGGTCTTACTGGTAAATGAAAAGTAAGCTATAATATGAAATATATTTGAATCTATAGCTTGGAGATAGTATATATGTAAAATATGTGTAAAGAAGTGAACATTGATGGATTACATCATTATAATTTTGAAATTAATATTATTAGTGAGATATTTTGTGTTGCTGCATTCAAATATTAGGTAGAAATATCATAGCACTGGCTTCCCAGGTGGTTCAAGTGGTAAAGAATCTGCCTGCCAATATAGGAGATGCAGGAGACATGGGTTTGATCCCTGGGTTGGGAAGATCTCCTGGAGGAGGATATGGCAACCTCCTCTAGTATTGTTGCCTGGGTAATTCCATGGACAGACGAGCTGGTAAGCTACAGTCCATGGGGTTGCAGAATCAGATATGGTTTAGCAACTGAACATACACACACACATCATGGCACTAGTTCACCAACAGTAAATGCATATTTATTCTATTAAAATTTTTGCTATATTCATTATAATTTGGTATGATTATTTAAGAAAACTTGGTTTTTTGTCCTTAAATAATATCCTAATTTTTCTTTGTGTTGGCATAATCTAAGAAATAAATTGGGGCTTGTATATTTATGATGTAGATGTAGATACGGAAACTTCTCCTTCTGGTCTTTAACAACTACTATTTAACATTTTAAATCATTTTCACTAATGTTATGACATAGTCATTTTTTCAATCTTCTTTTATTTTCCATAATACTAAAAACAGGTTTTTTTTTCCATTTAAGAAACACTAGACTCCAGAGCTCACCACAGAACTATCAGCAAATTAATTTAATTTTCCCAGCTTGTTACAAAAGGAATGAATGCAGCCCCAAGGAGAAAAATGTGGGGATATATTTAGTTTTGTATAAATAAATAATCTTATCTAGAGAAAACATGGGAACTGTGGCCAGTGGTCGAAAACTGGAATGATCAAGAATGCAATGGCTATTTTAATACTATCAGAATGTTCAGTTTAGTTCAGTTGCTCAGTCGTGTCTGACTCTTTGTGACCCTGTGGACTGCAACATGCCAAGCTTCACTGTCCATCACCAGCTCCTGGAGCTTACTCAAACTTATGTCCATAGAGTCGGTGATGCCATCCAACCATCTCATCCTCTGTTGTCCCCTTCTCCTACTGCCTTCAATCTTTCCCAGCATCAGGGTCTTTTCAGATGAGTCAGTTCTTCACATCAGGTGGTCAAAATATTGGAGTTTCAGCTTCAACATCAGTCCTTCCAGTAAATATTCAGAACTGATTTTCTTTAGGATTGACTGGTTGGATCTCCTTGCAGTCCAAGGAACTCTCAAGAGTCTTCTCCAACACCACAGTTCAAAAGCATCATTTCTTCAGCGCTCAGCTTTCTTTATAGTCCAACTCTCACATCCATACATGACTACTGGAAAACCCATAGCCTTGTCTAGACAGACCTGTGTTGGCAAAGTAATGTCTCTGCTTTTTAATATGCTGTCTAGGTTGGTCATAACTTTTCTTCCAAGGAGTAAGCATCTTTTAATTTCATGGCTGCAGTCACCATCTGCAGTGATTTTGGAGCCCCCAAAATAAAGTCTCTCACTGTTTCCACTGATGGGACCAGATGCCATAGTCTTAGTTTTCTGAATGTTGAGTTTTAAGTCAACTTTTTCACTCTCCTCTTTCACTTTCATCAAGAGCCTCTCTAGTTCTTCTTCACTTTCTGCCATAAGGATGGTGTCATCTGCACATCTGAGGTAACTGATATTTCTCCCAGCAGTCTTGATTGCAGCTTGTGCTTCATCCAGTGCAGCATTTTGCACAATGTACTCTGCATATAAGTTAAATAAGCAGGGTGGCAATATACTGCCTTGACATACTCCTTTCCCAATTTGTAACCAGTCTGTTGTTCCCTGTTCAGTTCTGTTATTTCTTGACCTGCATACAGATTTCTGGATACAGATTTCTAACAGAGTGTAGACAAGTATAAATTTGCAATTCAATTCGAATTAATTATTGACTCAAATATTTCCAGAAAATGAATACAGAAGTTTTCCCCTCAACCTAATTCTTTTCCTTATTTGTACACTCAGAAACTAACTGATTATTTTCAGTAAATATGGTTAGACTTCAAATCCAAGTACCTCTGCCTTAGCGAAACTTGTTTCACAAATATTTCTCCAATGTGGACTCATTTATTATAATTTATTCTGCTTCTTATAATGTTGGCACAATTATAAGGGTGATTTACTCCTTACTCTTATTAGAATTTTTATTTTTGCAACAGCTGAGAATAACCAAAGAATTACTGTTATTGAGCAAGCTAGAATATCCAAGTATGAAAAAACAAAGTATCAAAATATTGATGATTCAGCAGAAACCAGTTCATCTGCATCAAAATAAAGCACCACCTTTATCAAGACCATGTACTTTTCCTAAATAACAAAGTATATTTCAATTTTATTCACATATTCCAGAAAATTCTTGCATATCATGGGAAGCATTATAAAGAGAAAATGTTGTGTTTTTTTTCCTTTACATTATCGTGTTGGTTTTGCCATACATTGACATGAATCTGCCATGGGTATACATGTGTTCCCCTTCCAAAACCCCTTCAAACCTCCTTCTTGGTTCCATCCCTCTGGGTCATCCCGGTGCACCAGCCCTGAGCACCCGGTATCATGCATCAAACCTGGGCTGGTGATTCATTTCACATATGATTATTTACATGTTTCTATGCCGTTCTCCCATATCATCTCACCCTTTCCCTCACCCATAGCATCTAAAAGACTGTTCTATAGATCTGCATCTCTTTTGCTATCTCACATACAGGGTTATCATTACCATCTTTCTAAATTCCATATATATGCGTTACTATACTGTATTGTTGTTTTTCCTTCTGGCTTACTTCACTCTATATAATAGGCTCCAGTTTCGTCCACCTCATTAGAACTGATTCAAATGTATTCTTTTTTATGGCTGAGTAATATTTCATTGTGTATATGTACCACAGCTGTCTTATCCATGTCTGTTGATGGACATCTAGGTTGCTTCCATGTCCTGGCTATTGTAAACAATGCGGCGATGAACATTGGGGTACACGTGGCTCTTTCAATTCTGGTTTCCTTGGTGTGTATGCCCAGCAGGGGGATTGCTGGGTCATATGGCAGGTCTATTTGCAGTTTTTTAAGGAATCTCCACACTGTTCTCCATTGTGGCTGTACTAGTTTGCATTCCCACCAACAGTGTAAGAGGGTTCCCTTTTCTCCACATCCTCTCCAGCATTTACTGCTTGTAGACTTTTGGATGGCAGCCATTCTGACTGGTGTAAAGTGGTACCTCACTGTGGTTTTGATTTGCATTTCTCTGATAATGAGTTATGTTGAACATATTTTCATGTGTTTGTTAGCCATTTTTATGTCTTCTTTGGAGAAATGTCTGTTTAGTTCCTTGGCCCACTTTTTGATTGGGTCGTTTGTTTTTCTGGAATTGAGCTGCAGGAGTTGCTTGTATATTTTTGAGATTAATTGTTTGTCCGTTGCTTCATTGGCTATTATTTTATCCCATTCTGAAGGCTGCCGTTTCACCTTGTTTTTAGTTTCCTTTGTTGTGCAGAAGCTTTTAATTTTCATTAGGTCCCATTTGTTTATTTTTGCTTTTATTTCCAATATTCTGGCAGGTGGGTCATAGAGGAGGATCCTGCTTTGGTTTATGTTGGGGAGTGTTCTGCCTATATTTTCCTCTAGGAGTTTTATAGTTTCTGGTCTTATGTTTAGATCTTTGATCCATTTTGAGTTTATTTTTGTGTATGGTGTTAGAAAGTGTTCTAGCTTCATTCTTTTACAAGTGGCTGTCCAGTTTTCCCAGCACCACTTGTTAAAGAGATTGTCTTTTCTCCATTGTATATTCATGCCTCCTTTGTCCAAGATAAGGTGTCCATAGATGCTTGGATTTATCTCTGGGCTTTCTATTTTGTGCCATTGATCTATATTTCTGTCTTTGTGCCAGTACCATACTGTCTTGATGACTGTGGCTTTGTAGTATAGCCTAAAGTCAGGCAGGTTGACTCTTCCAGTTTCAGAAAATATTTTCAAATATATCTGTAGGTAATATCATAAAAGAGTTCACAAATAGCAAATATACCATCAAAATAAATGAACATCATAAACAAATCCAATGTTCCCTTATTTGGAGGACAATGCACTGGATTGTTTCTAACTTCCTCCTACTCTCTTCCAAAAAAACCCTCACTATATTCCAGTTCTGCACCTTTTCTGCACCTGTACCCATAGTTGGCTAGAGAAAAATAAAACCCAGAAACATGAATATCATGTTGGTCCTATTTGCCAAACTGGCAGGGGTACCGTATTACAATTCCCAATTACATTTGCTTTCCAGTTTTCCTAAATGGCTGTTTCCCATAGTCTCCTTTCTCCTCAGTTTTCCCACATTTTTCACACACTCAGGTGATAGCTTTGCTTCTCATTTGACTAAGAATATTCCAGTTATCATATGAAAACCCCCATAACCTTCCAAATCCACAGTTCCTCTGCATCACTGTTCCTATAATGTCTTCCCTCATGTTAGTGTGAGAAGGCTATATATATATATACAAGAATGAAGCACAACAAGTTATCAATATTATTTCATGTAAAAAGACTTCAGCTATTGAGAACATCAAAACACGTTTCTAAAGTCCTCACAGCTCAGCAGTTCTTTTCGACCCATTCGTGTATTCCGGACCTTCCTCTACAAGAAATGCAAGCCATGTAAGCACTAAATATTGTCCCATATTGTCCTCTTAAAGGCATTACTCCATCTATTTCCCCGCTTCACTTCTATCCTCATTTATCTCCCTTCTGGGTCATCCTCATTATCATTTAAATACAGTTGTCTTTCTTTCATGTAAAAAGGAACTTTCTCTTAACAACATTCATTCCAGATCCATTTCCTCCCCTAAACTTCTCTTTACTCAGTGTGTCTCCCAGTCTCTATTAAACCACACATGCAACCTACAAACCGAAAGGTCCCTGATGGCTGACCAAAGGTGAAATCAGAAAACAAGCTCATTATTCCTTCTCCATAACCCTTGGCATTACTGAGCAGTTAATCTCTTCCTTCTCTTAACAATGCCTTTCCTTGACCATGTTCTCTAGGCTTCCCTCTTATTTCACCACTGCTCATCCTCTTTCTCCTTTGCTGCTTCCTCTACTTTTTCTCAATTTACTAATATTAGAGATTTCCAGGCTTAGCCTGTGGTCCCTTCTCTTCTCTGTCACCATGTACGCCCTTGAGGATCTTGTCTAGAAATTAAGCTTCAAAGATTTTCTGAAGCTTGTAGGTCAATGCTGTTAACTCCACTCTCCTAGTCAGCTGATAGATGACCTCTCCACCAGTCCATCTAATGAGCACCCTAGTCTTTGAGTGCGTGCATGCTCAGTTGTTTCAGACTCTTTGTGACCTCAAGGACTGTAGCCTGCTAGGCTCCATGGAATTTCTCAGGCAAAATTATTGGAGCAGGTTGCCACTTCCTCTTCCAGGGGATCTTTCTGACTCAGGGGGTTGAACTAGCCTCTCCTGTATTTACAGTTAGATTCTTTACCACTGCGCCACCTGAGAAGCGAGGCAAACTTCTGGTCTTTCTCCTCTGACCATATATAGTTGTATGCTTTCCATTACTCCTAAGGCAAAGCAAAATGAAGCCATTTTTAGCTTTTCTAACTTGCAGCCAAAAGCAGAATGAAGTCGTGCTTAGCTTTTCTCTTTTGATCAATAAATCCTTTTGGCTCAATTTTCAGCATATTTAGAACCTGACCACTTTGAAACCACTGGACCAGCAGGTCCAAGCCTGCAGCATCTTCTTAGCTCAGCTGCCAGCACGATCTTCTTAACATGAAAGACAGATGATATCAGTCCTTGCCTCTAAGCCATCAGTGGCTTCTTATCCCACTCAGGGGTTTCAGTAGTGTCCGACCCTCTGCGGCCCCATGGACTGTGGCCCACCAGGCTCCTCTGTCCATGGGATTCTCCAGGCAAGAATACTGGAGTGTGTCACCACACCCTTCTACTGGGGAACTTCCCGACTCCAGGGATGGAACCTGCGTCTCTGGTGTCTCCTGGATTTCAGGCAGATTCTTTACCCCTGAGCCACCAGACAAGCCCTGTACCTTTCACATAAAAGCAAAATCACCTCCACGGCTTGCTCTTCTGTCACTCCCCAGTCCACTGTCCAGGGCATAACAGGCATGTTCTTTCCTCCAAGCTTTTGTGTATGTTAGGCTGTCTGTCTGCAAAAGTCAATTGCCAGATCTCCAAATGGTTTACTCACTCATCTCACTCCAGTCCTTGTTCAAATGATACCTGCCCACTAAAATCAACACCAATTACTCTCTTTAAAGCATTAATACCACCACCATCCCAAGATTCCCTATCCCTTTTTCCCCTCCTTAGATCTAGAATACTATAGGGCTTCCCAGGTGACGCTAGGGGTAAACAACCTGCCTACCAGTGCAGGAGACATAAGATACTCTGGTTCAGTCCCTGGGTCAGGAAGATCCCCTGGAGGAGGGCATGGCAACCCACTCCAGTGTTCTTACCTGAGAATCCCATGGAGAGAGGAGCCTGACCATAGGGTTGAAAAGAGTTGGACATGACTGAGGAGACTTAGATTGCATGCACAGTGTATCACAAGATCACCTTGTTAGGTTTACTTTCTTTCTGCCATAGAATGAAAACTTCATGAGAGGAATATTTTTGACTGTTCTGGTCTCAGTTATAGTCCCAGAATTTATCAAAAGAATGATTGTTGGTATAGGATAGGTGACTAACAAATTCTTCTTGATATACATGATTTATCAGCAAATGACAGTTAGCCAAATACAATATTTTCCCCACTATATGAAGAAATGATATTAAATGTTTGGGGAGCAGTAGAAATAGTCACCATAAATATTTGGTGAGTAAATTAGAATTTTATAACTTCATCAAGGAAAAACAAATTTTCAATTTTGGCAAAATATAACAAAAGTATATATATGCCAAAAATGTTTAATCATCTTTACCTAAATATGCAATTCTACCAGCTATAACTCTGAAGCATAGAAATTTATAAAACACATTTATAACACTATGTATGGAAAATGATTAAACCTCTTTTCACTGATTTCTATGACATTTTCAAGTTTTTGCATTTCATCATTTGTATTTAGAGAAATATTAAAAAATATTATGTTTGGAAGTCAAGTGCTTACAATGGCTATTTTATCAGTGCAAACAGTGTTTCCCTGTGGCTCAGTAGTAAAGAATCCCTTTTAAGAACCAATGCAGGAGATATGGGTTCAACCCCTGGGTCAGGAAGATCCCCTGGAGAAGGAAATGGCAACCTACTCCAGTATTCTTGCCTGGAGAATCCCATGGACAGAGGAGTCTGGAAGCCACAGTTCATGGAGTCACAAAGAGTCAGATATGGGTTAGGGACTGAACAACAAACAAGTTAGTGTACATATTAAAACCGAGCACAAAAGCTATCCCAAGAAGTGTGTTTATTTATTTTTTCAAAAAACAAAGGTGAGTTCATTACTTTCTATTTTGTATGCTTGGGCAGAGAGGGGAGGCAAAGGGGGAGAAGAGGAGGAGAAGGAGTAGGGAGGAGAAGGGGAGATGACAAGCAGAAACTCAGTGGATACATCTCTAAATAACACACCCTCCTATCTCATTTTTTTTCCCTTGGTTTATGGCTTGGCCTTAAGACATTCCATAATTTTAATTCTAATTTTTGATAGGTTGAAATATTTATATTTATAGCTAAATTAATGTAATGTGGAAATATGGGTACTATGAACTCCCAAAGGAATAATAATTAATTTTGCTACAAAGTAATGTTTTAGATTTATCTTTCTATTTGCATGGAATTTAAATCATATTCTCCCTTGTGAGTACAAAATAGCTTACCTGCAATTCTAGCTCACTTGAATCAATGATTACAACTGATAACACTCTATTTCACATTTCAGAGTAAATCTGCTGCTAAGTTTATAAAATTAAAGCCAATGATACCTCTGACTTCACAAGAGATATTATGTCCCTATTAGACCCTTTCTATAATCAATGGATTTAAAATTTTAATTTATCAAGTTGAGCTACTAGTAAAGAAACTGATTATAATCATGCTAGTATACTAAGAGATCACTGGATTGCACATGAGAGAAGATGGATTCTTTTCTTCACATGGTTTATATATTATCTATAAAGACACAGAAACTACATGCCCTAAGACACATTTTATTCTAAAAAAAAAAATGTGCTTTTCTTAATGGCCACAGAAGACTGATCTACAAAAAATAAAATATAGGTATAAGAGAAAAATCATTGAATGTGTATTTCTGATCATATATTGATGTAAAAATGTTTGAAAAGTAACAATATCATTTTATTGTTGATGTTTAAAGAAAATGATCATATCCAGAATATAAAGCAGTAAAAGGGCAGAAATTGCAGGGTCATATAGAAAAATAAATGCTATTATAAAAACATAATTTTCTTTTAAGTTTTAATGGAAAATATTGTGTTAAACTCTATGATGTATATGCTATCTAATTTGCTTCAGAAGCCAAAATTTCCATAATTAACATGGCAGTGAATTTTGTATCTTCAATGAACTTTGCTAAAATATTTCCTGGACTTTTGGGATGGATAGTGAGAAAAATGACAATGTCTGCTTCTGCATTTGCTAGAACTGAGTACCTATTATCGAAGCAAATTGCCAACATGCATTCCATATTCTTATGGAAATCAACAGTTTAAAGTAATTGTTTACGTCTTTGTGTGTGCAAATGTGCTACTGTTTTCAAAAATATTCACGCTCACATTCTCTATTTTCCTAAAAAAAAAAAAAAAAGAAAAACGAAGCAGTATATGAACAGCCAGGTAACACTGTGGGATTTTTAAAAGACAGTTGTGCTGGAACAAAAGCTTAATTTACGTGTAATGACAAATATTTCACGTCTCTATTTTTAAAATAAGGAAATTACTAATTCAATATTGATAACGTTGGAAGTTGCCTAGATTGAAACATATTGTGTGTTGCAAAATATTCTGACACTCAGGAGATAGAGCGCTCACAGCTATACTGTGTGTACACCTGGAGATAATTCTCTCTTCTCCCCCCTCCCCTACCTCCTCTTTTTCCTCATTTTTCTCTTTCTCATCCATCTATCATGCATTCCTACATCTGTCAGTTTCTATCCATTTATCTATGCATCTTTTGATAAGTCAAAGTAACTTCTTCCCATGCTGGCAATTGTTATTAAAGAACATGTCATTAAACATGTTAATAGGTTATCAAACATATTAACATGTTAAAATGTTAGCAAACAAGAAAGCCTCCTGTACCAGGACAGGTGCTTCTTGAAGAGAGAAAAACATGACTAAGCTTTGAACCCAAAGACACAGAAGAAATTTTGTCATTTCATACAAATAAGGGACATTTTTCCACTTTTAAGAAATGAAGAAATGTTGACACACGACAGACAGTGCAGTATATATTTTACCAACTGCAAACACACAAAATAGATGAAATCAGTCTTTGAATGATATCTTTGATGTTTGCCTTCCTTTTGCAATCTGTCGAGAAAGGAGCTGTGGACAACTTTCCTACTGGGAATCTTCAGGACCATTGTCTGGAAAATACAGCTTTCAATAAGTTAGGATAATTTTTGCTTCACTTTTGACTTTGTTAGAGAATATACTTTTATTTAGAAAACTGTGGTAGAAATTTTTTTCAACTATAACATGAATGGTTTTCAAAGTGATCACTAAATCTGGGACAAACACAGTTTAAAAAAAACATTATTTTATTTCTAAACATTATGAAATGTTAAAAGAGTAAATGTTCTTTTATAATCCACTTTTACATGCTTTTCACAAAAATAAATGCTCATTTGACTTAAAATTACATCTAGTAGTTATTGAAATGAACTATGTCATGAGATACAAGGACTGTAATTTGTAACCAGTTATTGATCTTATTCCTAATTCAGTGTCCAATAGATACTAAATGCTCATGAGTCACTTGAATGGATAGGTGATAAAATGCAAATATTAAGTAAGATATGTGGACCCATGTAGTAACTTCAGTCGTGTCCAACTCTTTGCGACCTCCTGGACTGTAGCCCTCCAGTCTCCTCTGTCCATGGGATTCTCCAGCCAAGAATACTGGAGAAGGTTGCCACGCCCTCCTTCAGGGGATCTTCCTGACCCAGGGGACTGAACCCACTTCCCCTGCATCTCTTGCATTGCACATAGATTCTTAACCTGTGAGCCACCCAGGAAGCCCATGTAAGACACGTGTGTCAGTCACTCAGCCTTGTCCCAACTCTTTGCGACCCTATAGACTATAGCCCACCAAGCTCCCCCAACCATGGGATTTCCCAGGCAAGAATACTGGAGTGGGTTTCCATTTCCTTCTCCAGGGGATCTTCCCAACCCAAGGATCAAACCCAGGTCTCCTGCATTGCAGGCAGACTCTTTACCAATATGAAGCTATTCAAATAATAACCAAAATGGATTTATTGAAACTATGAACTAGGCAATGGATGTTCACTTTCAAAATGAATCAGTGTACATTTCCATTAAGCAGAGAACTTTGTAAGTGAATTTAAAATTCTATTTAAGTTCTTAAAATTTGGTTTGCATTAAGCATCTGTCAGAAACATTTTTATTATAAAAATCAAGATAGCCAAAGTTGAAAAATCGTTATGATTTTGCATGGAAATCAAGGTTATTACTGGATTCTAGTATTTCAGAAACCCTTCTCCCCTACCTAGTCAATGAGAGGTACCCTGAATCCATCATCTTCCTTACCTTTGGGGTGACACCTCCTAATGCATTCCTCTAGGTATTGCTACATGATTCTGAAATTAGGAGAGGATTTAAATTGTGTGGATTCTCAAAATTTTTTGAATTAAAAGAACCCTAACGTAAGGTAACTTTCTTACTTTTTAAAATTATTCAGATTATATTTAGGGCAAGGTTATAACTTGAGAGATTAATGTCATTAATGGTAGGTGGCTCAAGTGATAAAGAATCTAGCTGCCAATGCAGGAGCTGTGGGTTCAGTCCCTGGGTTGCAAAGATCTTCTGGAGGAAGGAATGGTAATCCCTTCCAGTATTCTTGCCTGGAAAATTCCATGGATAGAGGAAACTGGCAGGCTACCATCCATAAAGTCGCAGAGAGTCAGATACAACTGAGTGACTACACACACACACACTGGTACTCTTACAAATATGCCTGTTTCCAGTAGGCACGGTGCTGTTATTTGCATTAAACTTAATTTATGAAGACTGACTCATGCTTTGGGCTCGAGACTGAAAATGAATCACTCCAGGCTAACCCTTGACCCTGTACAGGAAACCTTGTTAAATGAGAATCAGTGCCACCCGGAGAATTAAAAAAAAAATTGTGATGTGTTCCCAGAGTGAGAATATTTTCAGTTCTAACTTGTGAAATAAATGCAAAAGCAGACCATGTGTTTGAAAGTCTTGGGGTGATGAAAAAGTGAGGGAGAACAAGGGGAAGAAATCTAATTGTTTCTGACAAACAGAGACCAAAATAATATTCATAGTCGGCTTCCCTGTGCTCACCAGAGACAGGAAAAAGTGTTGTAGCATTTTGTGTACCTTGCTCCTAAGCTGTCAGTCACAGCCTCCAGATACCAATTAGAGGATGCCAGGTGAGAACAACCCACCTGGGTCTCCTTGAAAACCCTGGGTGGGAAGCATTTTTAGCGTAAATGGAGAGTACTGTGAATGCGTTTTCAAATGACTCATAAAAAGAAACCTAGTGTTCTTTCTGCTTAGGTTTAGAACATCATTTTAGATATTCCTTCTGACTGAGCAGAGAATTAGAAACTTGAAATCATTTTCAAACAAACATTCTACCTGCTGGCATAGAACTATTAAATTCATTGGGCCAATACATTTCAAATGAAAAGTTTATAGTATAAGAATAAAGTGAAATGATTTTTACAGTTCTTTTCAGGCATTGGAATTGCAATCTATACCAGGAGATAAAAAGGAAATGGAAAACAGTAAACAAACTATACACTAATTTAAACTGAAATGAAAATATGCTTGTTTATATCCACCTCCTGGCATTTAAATTATTAGTAACAGACTTAGAAAAGGGAAGGTGTGTATTAAAAACAGAAAAGGCAATGTATTGATGTTTACATACAGTGACTAGAAGTAGATACCCTCCTTATTCATTGAATATAAAATTAACAAGCCCTGAAGAATCCCATGGACAGGGGAGCCTGGCAGGCTACAATCCATGGGGTCACAAGAGTCCGACACGACTTAGTGACTAAACCATCACCACCAATAGGAGCTTCCCTGGTGGCTCAGATGATAAAGAATCTGCCTGCAATATAGGAGACCCAGGTTAGATCCCTGGATTGGGAAGATTCCCTGGAGAAGGGAATGGCTACCCACTCCAGTATTCTTGCCTGGAGAATCCCACGGACAGAGGAGCCTGGTGGGCTACAGTATATGGGGTTGCAAAGAGTTGGACACAGCTGATTGACTAACACTTTCACTTTCTTCCTGTATAGTATTAAATTTACAAATAGTATTATAGTTTTGGAATGTAATTCAGAGCTATGGCATAAAACTCCTCTTGTTAAAGGTTTTACAGGTAAAATTCAAGTTATTGGCAAATGTACCTTTTCCATTCTAGGGGTGATAACATGTGACTTCATAGTTATGACAAATTTATATTTTTGAGTACCAATTATGACTCTGTTTGATGTTCATTGGGAATGTAAACTGTTACTTCTTAGCCTTTCTTTGATTTATTTTGAAGACTGGGATCATGGTGCAAGGAAATATTCATGAGAGTAAACCAGTTCCTCTAAGGCATCTAATTTGGGATTTTTGACACTGAACATTGAAACCTACTGTCACCCGAACGTGGCAGACTGCTCATGCTTCAGCAACTCTCCTCAGAGTTTCTTTGATAATTGTCTTTGGAACATTTGCCAGGAGAAAGCGAAGACATCTTCCCTCTGGCTATGCTCCACGAGGGTAACTTTACAGAGCCACAGACTGGCATATTTCTGTGCCACAGTTTTCTCTGCAAATGGGCATCACACTGACAGTGAAAATGAGCGCTATCCATAGTCAGGCAGTGTCCCTTCAGTGTTAAGCCTTTACAATTTTTGATCTGTGAAGTATATCGATTGTAAGCACACTATGGGGTTTCTTTTTTTCTTATTCAGTTTCATTAATGAGATAGATACATGAATTCAGGGACCTGGATTACCCTGAGCATTACTGGAACAGCTACAAGTTTCATTTGTTTTTGTTTATTGATCATGGCTTGCATTAGCATTCCACCTAGGGAATAATGCCACTTTAACCTGTTTACTGAGTGAGAGCTGACATGGAAATATTTACAAGATTGATTATTGATCTCATTTCTTGTTTTCATGAATTCTGGTCTCTTTAATTGAAAACAAATGCATTTAAGGAGTCCTTTGCAATGTTTTGTCATAAATATCTAAATTCTTAATGTGTTAGGAGGGCAAGAAAATATACCTGAAATGTGAAGCTTATTCCTTATAACAGTGCTAACAAAATTTCATAAATATCCAGTCCAGGTATTACATTATCTTGTGATTTTTGAGACAAAATGGCTGTTGATATTGAGGCTTTCAATCATACATAATTTTGATTGGAAGAGGAGAATATAATAAAAATCAGAAGTGTTCTCAGAAACATTTCTTGTTTGTTCTCTCTCAGTGAAACGATGAGCTCATTATGAAAGGTTTTACTCTGAATTATTAGATCAACTCCAGGGAAATCTGAGAGCATGCAAGATCTGCCAAGTTCTTAGGCTTTCTTCAACTTTACTTTGGTATAATTGATATACAAAAAAATCACACGCACATTTAATATACACATCCTGGGGAATTTGGCATACACATACACCATCCATGATACCATCACCATCACTGAAGTACTAAACACGCATGTCTATACCCATCACCTCTAAAATTTTTCTTGCATCCTTTTGCAGTTTTTTGCTTCCTTTGTTAAGAACACACAACATGAGATCATCTTCTTAATATATCTTAAGTTGCACAACAGTTTTAAAAATAGAACAAATTTTAAGAGTACTGTTACCTATAGGTACTATGCTATACAGTACACTTTTTGAAATAGTGAACATGCTTTGTATTTTAATTCATTTGTCATATACACATAGATATTGCCAAACTTAATAAATTGAACACTTAAAATGAGTTAATAAATTGTGTGTAAATTAAAATGATAACTTTTAAAAATTAAATGTGTAACATTTTTACACAAAGATCACACATTTAAAAACATACATAATATATTATTCTGAAATAAAATGCAGATATTCATTAAAAAAGCATTTTTGCCAATTTCAGTAGCTACAAAGCCTGTTGAGCCTTATCTAGGATGACATAAATAATTATCACAACAAATGACACACACACACACACACACACACACACACACATATGTATAAATGTGCTGCCCATTAGAGTAGGAGAATTTCACCTAATGAGGTTTGGAGTCACATACAATTTATAGACTAGCAAGAATTATGGAATATGTGTTTTTCAGTTTAGAGCTCATTCCATAAATTAAGTGAAAGTTAAGTTTATTTTTTCACTTTATTTATTACGTGACATCTCAAGATGTGTAGATGAAACCTTGAAAAAAATTTATAAGTGCAGAAAGCAGGCTCACATTTCTGGCACGACCTGTCTGAAACCCAGACTTCCACCAAGAGAATCATACAGGATTCATCTAACAAAGATATAAATTGTATTAGTAGTTTCCAAGTTGTTCTTCTCATGTGACCATTTTTGAAAAAGCAAATTCTTGCTCAAATTTCACCTACCAATACAGTTAAGAATGCTGTGCTGTGCTAAATCACTTTGCTTATACCCGACTCTTTGCAACCTTATGGACTGTAGTCCACCAGGCTCCTCTGACCATGGGATTCTCCAGGCAGGAATCCTGGAGGGGGTCGCCATGACCTCCTCCTCTAGGGGATTTTTCTGACTCAGGGATCTAACCCTCGTCTCTTACGTCTCCTGCACTGAATTGGCAGGTGGGTTCTTTAACCACTAATGCCACCTGGGAAGGCCTGAATGCATTCTACTCTAGTTCAATTTCAGTGGAAGCTTTCAGTGAAATTTCAGTGAACACCTGACGTTTTTGTCTTTTTCTCCATCCTTGAAGGAGTTGGCCCCCTGGACTATGGTTCACAGCTTGAGTGCTTCTTACCTAACCCAGGCCCCACAGGGAATGTTATTTCTGCCTTTGGATTTATGAAATCAACTGAAGGATTAGTTGTGGATGATTTAGTTCAGACAATAAAATGAAAAATATATGCAGTCTTTTCATTTAGGTAATTTTGCATATGACAGTCCATTATTGGCAATCTATGGTGTTTGAAAAATTTCCAATTCTTATTTCATAGGAATTAAGAAGAAAAAAGTCCCCAGTTAGATGCAAATAAGGCCATTACCACTGGTCTGTCTTGTTCTGGATTCATCTTTTTCTTCTCTCCTCCATGATTTGTGAAATTTTGAGAAGGGTTTGCCATCTTGTTTTATTTCTTATAAATTGGATCAGTCACTATTATTCACCCCAGGGCATTCTCAGTTCTTTTTAACTGGGTCATTATTTTTCCAAGGTTCTTAGCTAAATGCTTGCTGTCTGTCACTGAAAATTAGGAAATCTTTACAGCATGGTTTGCCTCGTCCTGCGACGTTCTGACTCGGTGCACTCTCCAGGTATAAAGCCCAGCTGTCCCTGCATTCTGTTAGCACTGCGGGACTGCAGAGAGTTTTTGACTCTGTTTTTCTTAAGAAGAGAATTCTTCACATTGAGCCTGTCCTTCAAAAGGACGTGCCTTACCCAGCAGAGTCACGGGTATCACAGTGCTGTCTGCACAACAGTAAACACCCCCTGGAGTACTAATTCACATTTGCAGTCATATTTTAAAGTTGTGTTATATGTCTATTTTTGTCATTAATTTTTATTAGAGTTGACTTATAATGTTGTGCTAGTTTCTGCTGTACAACCAAGTGAATCAGTTATGCATACGTGTGTGTGCGTGTGTGTGTCAGTCGTGTCCAACTCTGTGACCCCATGGACTGTAGCCTGCAGGCTCCTCTGTCCATGGAAGTCTTCAGGCAAGAATACTGGAGTGGGTAGCCATCCCTTTCTCCAGGGGATCTTCCCAACCCAGGAATCAAACCTGGGTCTCCTGCATTGCAGGCAGATTCTTTACGGTCTAAGCCACCAGGGATACACATATATGTATATCGCCCATTCAATGAAAGTTTAGGCAGAACCTCAACTTGTGTCTCAGTTTCTAGAAACAGAATATTTACAAAAGTATTCCTCTATGACTTGTCTGGAAATAATTTTGAATTATTATTATTTTGTTTAAAATCATTTCAACCCCACTCAGGAGGCCCAGTTTCATGTTTTAGTAAACTTGTCAACTTTAATAAGCTGGTAATGAGGGTGCTGGTATCCTAAAACACCTAAGGTACTCAGATAAGCTTGAGACATGAGATTAGTAAAACAAACTAAAGCACACAATGGAAATACTCTTGCTGCTTATTTTATTGTTCTTTTATGAAGCCAAATTGTATGTATACCATATGAGATTCAAGTGTGTGTCTGTGTTTCCTCTTAAATGAAATTGGTTACCTTGGGAAGGTAATGTAAGAGTATAGTAAAAAGGTCATGGCAGCAGATTGAAAGACCTTTTAAAACCTGTGTCATTACTTGTAAATTATTCTTATTCTCTTAGTTAAAATTTCCTTGACTGCAGACTTCCCCGGTAGTCCAGGGGTTGAGTCTCCATGCTTCCACTGCAGAGGTCATGGGGTTGATCCCCAGTCAGGGAAGCTCTGCATGTTTAGCAGTGCAGGCAAAAAACAAAAAAAAGAAATAAATAAATAAATCCCTGATTGTAAAATGAGAGAATAAAATTCCCTAACCCATGTTGTTGTTTGGAAGGTCAATGAACATAATATCTGGTAAGTTCTTACCTCTGAGGTTTGAATATGGCCAAGTTCAGTGACTGAATTATTATGCTGGAAAAGCTTACTAAACAATAAGTCATTTGTGCAGAAGACTGGGAGTCTTTCAGATACCTTCAGTCAATCTCCCTTTTAAAAATCAAAGCATAGAATTTAGAGCAGAATCAGTCTTTTTGTCTGTCACTGATGATGCCTTTGCATACAAATCCCATGCCGTTGTCAGCCTTATTTGAATGGGCTCAGATAAGACAGCGCTGGGCCAAGCACGCCTCAGTAAACCCCTAAATGGGAGACTCTGTTCTCTTCACTGTTGTATGGGGTCATGTCAGTGTTTGAAAATCAACTGGCCAACACAAAACATATGTTCTTACATCTTTAAGATCTGGGCTGACAGAACACAGAGTTGACGTGTCTCACACTGGCTGGTGCTCCTCTAAATGAAGAGGAAGAGATACTATCAAAGATGTTATATTGTTGGAATCTAAGTCTTCAGATGTATGGAGCATTCTTAAACTAAAGTTGAACAGTATATCCTGAAGTACATAAAACAATTTTATAACTGTACCTACATAGAATATTGGGCTTCCCTGGTGGGTCAGATGGTAGAGAATCTGTGTGCAACGCAGGAGCCCTGGTTTTGATCCACGGGTCAGAAGACCTCCTGGCAAAGGGAATAGAAACCCACTTCAGTATTCTTGCCTGGGGAATCCCATGGACAGAGGAGCCTGGCGGGCTACATTCTACGGGATCACTATTTTCTACATGAAAGGGAAAAATCTGCTTTCAGAGTTAAGTAGAAAAGAAAATGAAAAAGTGAACCCAAATTCATAGATTTTTGCCTCTGGAATATATCATCTAGTTTTATGATCTACTTTCATTTCCTTTAATTCCACACATATTTACACCCCTAAATTGAACTTGAATATTAAAAATATTAAACAAAATATATAATATGAAAACGCTTAAAATGCCAATATTAAAATGATTGCAATTAATTATAATCTGAAATGTGATATGTTAAATATTATACCATAAGTTACATGAAACATAATATATGAAAACATCCCACTGTAAGTTACATGACAACAAACTATATAATTCTCTGCTAAAATAACTCAATAGTTCTGAGTAATATTTAGTATGCAATTATTTCAATTATTTCATTGACTAGTAAGTATAATACACTATTTTAAATCTGACTACAGGAGGAAATAAAACTTTAGTGACTATCACATCTTAATGCCAATTACACTTTGGCTTTATATTCTCAGGATAAATTATTTATCAAGATATAAAAATGTGTTAGAAGGAACTACTATAATGTTATTTTTAATAAAAATTATATTTAATATTTCTGTTGAAAAAGAAATGGATCACTAATTCTGCTTTTAATCTCATAGATTCAGAATCTCAAAGAAGGAACATTTTTATGTATACTGAGGAAAACACTGAATCGTGATTAACATTCTCTCTTGGTCCCAGCACTGTAAATGCCACTGCTTTCTGTAAGAGTAACTTCTAGTCCTTTGAGACAGTGAGCAGAATCATATCTTGTAGGAGGTAAAAATGTTCCCTTTCCTTGCTCTAGGGAGAATGTGTGTGTTTATAAGTGCATATCCATGGGCACAATGATGTGAATTAGAATTGACCCAATCGATAAACCTCTAACTTTTTCTTTTCATTGCAAACTTTTGAGTAAAAGATTAAAAAAAAAAAATGAATAGCTTCTACTCTTCTGAGAAAATGTAAGGTAAGCTTGAATGAGGATGTAGGGGCAGGCCCAGACAAGCTTGAGACATGAGATTAATAAAACTAATGAGCACACAATGAAAAAACTCTTTGGCTTGATTTACTGTTCTTTTATGAAGCCAAATTACATGTTACCATGTAAAAGTTAAGTGTGTGTGTGTGTTTGGTTTCTCGTAGATAAAATTGGTTACCTTGGAAAGAATGTAAGAGCACATGAGAAAGGTGATGACATTAGACTGAGGGACCATTTTAAACCTGTCACCAAAAAAAAAAAAAAAATCAAGTGAATGTAAGTGGAATGTCTAAAGTAAGATTGAAAGGTTGGCTCTTCAGGAAACTGTTGATACTATTTCTCCCCTTCCATATTATGAAAGACACACCCTCCACAGATCCAGACCCCTGAACTCACAGGTCTTCTCTTTCTAAAATATTCCTGGCTTCCCACTCTTGCTGTATTATGGTAGGTTATCTTTAAAGGGATTCTCATTTGTTCACCTACTATATTTAGAAAAAAAAAAAAAAACTTCCTTCTTTGGACTTTTACATTTACCTTCATAATGTAAATATTCTTTTTTGCCCCAAGCTTGCACATGTAGTCTGTTTTGGAATAAGTAACCATCATTCAAAGGGAAATCATACATGATTTTATATTCTTAGAAGAATCAGTAAGAGATATTTGATAAATAATTGAAAATATAGATGAAAAGAACTACCCTAGAAAGATATATTTGGGAGTCATTATCTTAATTGAAAACATTAATATGGTTGAATTTCACTGGGGAGTGGTATAGGAGAGTTTATAGAAAAATAAAAAAAGAGGACATTAGATGAAACCTTGAAGGGCATCATTCAGTTCAGTTCAGGTCAGTTCAGTTGCTCAGTCATGTCTGACTCTTTGTGACCCCATGAATCGCAACACGCCAGGCCTCCCTGTCCATCACCAACTCCTAGAATCTACCCAAACCCATGTTCATTGACTCAGTGATGCCAACCAGCCATCTCACCCTCTGTTGTCCCCTTCTCCTCCTGCCCCCAATCCTTCGCAGCATTAGGGTCTTTTCCAATGAGTCAACTCTTCACATGAGGTGGCCAAAGTACTGGAGTTTCAGCTTCACCATCAGGCCTTCCAATGAACACCCAGGACTGATATCTTTTAGGATGGACTGGTTGGATCTCCTTGCAGTCCAAGGGACTCTCAAGAGTCTTCTCCAACACCACAGTTCAAAAGCATCAATTCTTTGGCACTCAGCTTTCTTCACCGTCCAACTCTCACATCCATACATGACTACTGGAAAAACCATAGCCTTGACTAGATGGAGCTTTGTTGGCAAAGTAATGTCTCTGCTTTTCAATATGCCATCTAGGTTGGTCATAGCTTTCCTTCCAAGGACTAAGCGTCTTTTAATTTCATCATTAGAGTAAGGAAATAGGAGCTTGTGAAGAAAACCACAAAGAGATTATAGGTACAGGAAGATCAAGAGAGTAGCATTATCAGAATGACAGAGAAGATAATATTTAAGGGTAAGGTAACATTATTGCCTCAGGAAAGTGAAGTAATGTAATCACTGTAACACTGGAGAAGAACTAATTGGATTTAGTATTAGTGTGATAGTCATTCAGTTATGTCCGACTTTTTTCAATCCCATGGACTATAGCCTGCCAGGCTCCTCTGTCTATGGAATTCTCCAGGCAAGAATATTGGATTAATTTCTTCTCCAGTTTTGTATTAGAAGGGGACACTACTACTGGGCAGGGATCCTTTAGAAGAAATGGAGTAGGCATCATAGTCAACAAAAGAATCCAAAATGAGGTACTTGGATGCAATCTCAAAAACGACAGAATGATCTCTATTCTTTTCCAAGGCAAACCATTCAATATCATGGTAATCCAAGTCCATGTCCCAACTAGTAAGGCTTAAGAACCTGAAGTTGAACAGTTTTATGATGACCTAAAATACCTTTTAGAACTAACACCCAAAAAAGTTGTCCTTTTCATTATAGGGGACTGGAATGCAAAAGTATGAAGTCAAGAAATACCTGGAATAACAGGTAAATTTGGCCTTGGAGTACAGAAAGAAGCAGGGCAAAGGCTAATACAGTTTTTCTAAGAGAACACACTGGTCGTAGCAAACACCCTTTTCCAACAACACAAGAGAAAACTCTACACATGGACATCACAAGATGGTCAACACTGAAATCAGGTTGATTATATTCTTTTCAGCCAAAGATGGAGAAGCTCTATACAGTCAGCAAAAACAAGACCAGGAGATGACTGTGGCTCAGATCATGAACACCTTATTGCCAAATTCAGACTTAAATATAAGCAAGTAGGGAAAACCACTAGACCATTCAGATATGACCTAAATCAAATCCCTTACGATTATACAATGGAAGTGAGAAATAGATTTAAGGGACTAGATCTGATAGAGTGCCTGATGAACTATGGACAGAGGTTCATGACATTGTACAGGAGACAGGGATCAAGACCATACCAAGAAAAAGAAATACAAAAATGCAAAATGGCCATCTGAAGAGGCCTTACAAATAGCTATGAAAAGAAGAGAAGTGAAAAGCAAAGGAGAGAATGAAAGATATACTCATTTGAATGCAGAGTTTCAAAGAAGAGCAAGCAGAGATAAGAAAGCCTTCCTCCGTGATCAATGCAAAGAAACAGAGGGAAACAATAGAATAGGAAAGACTAGAGATCTCTTAAAGAAAAGATTCCAAGGTAATTCATGTAAAGATGGGCTCAATAAAGGACAGAAATGGTATGGATCTAACAGAAGCAGAAGACATTAAGAAGAGGTGCCAAGAATGCACAGAAGAACTGTACAAAAAAGATCTTCATGACCCAGATAATGATGATGATGTGATCACTCACCTAGAGCCAGACATCCTGGAATGTGAAGTCAAGTGGGCCTTAGGAAGTATCTCTACAAACAAAGCTAGTGGAAGTGATGGAATTCCAGGTGAGCTATTTCAAATCCTAACAGACAATGCTGTGAAAGTATTGCACTCAATATTTCAGCAAATTTGGAAAACTTAGCAGTGGCCACAGAACTGGAAAAGGTCAGTTTTCATTCCAATCCCAAAGAAAGACAATGCCAAAGAATGGTCGAGCTATCACACAATTGCACTTATCTCACACACTAATAAAGTAATGCTCAAAATTCTCTAAGCCAGGCTTCAGTAAATCATGAACCATGAACTTCCAGATGTTTAAGCTGGTTTTAGAAAAGGCAGAGGTACCAGAGATCAAATTGCCAAAATTCACTGGATCATTGAAAAAGCAAGAGAGTTCCAGGAAAACATCTATTTCTGCTTTATTGACTATGCCAAAGCCTTTGACTGTGTGGTCACAATAAACTGTGCAAAATTCTGAAAGTGATGGGAATACCAGACCATCTGACCTGTCTCTAGAGAAACCTGTATGCAGGTCAGGAAGCAACAGTTAGAACTGGACATGAAACTACAGACTGGTTCCAAATAGGAAAAGGAGTACGTCAAGTCTGTATATTGTCACCCTGCTTATTTAACTTGTATGCAGAGTACATCGTGAGAAATGCTGGAAGAAGCACAAGCTGGAATCAAGATTGCTGGGAGAAATATCAATAGCTTCAGATATGCAGATGACACCACCCTTATGGCAGAAAGTGAAGAAGAACTAAGGAGCCTCTTGATGAAAGTGAAAGAGGAGAGTGAAAAAGTTGGCTTAAAGCTCAACATTCAGAAAACTAAGATCATGGCATCTGGTTCCATCACTTTATGGCAAATAGATGGGGAAATAGTGGCAGACTTTATTTTGGGGAGCTCCAAAATCACTGCAATGGTGATTGAAGCCATGCAATTAAAAGCTGCTTGCTCCTTGGAAGGAAAGTTATGACCAACCTAGACAGCATATTAAAAAGCAGAGACATTACTTTGCCAACACATGTCTATCTAGTCAAGGCTATGGTTTTTCCAGTAGTCATATATGGATGTGAGCGTTGGACTATAAGATAGCTGAGTGCAGAGGAACTGATGCTTTTGAACCACGTTGCTGGAGAAGACACTTGAGAGTCCCTTGGACTGCAAAGAGATCCAACCAGTCCATCCTAAAGGAGATCAGTCCTCAGTGTTCATTGGAAGGCCTGATGTTGAAGCTGAAACTCCAATACTTTGGCCACCTGATACAAAGAGCTGACTCATTTGTAAAGACCGTGATGTTCGTAGAAATTGAAGGCAGGAGGAGAAGGGGACAAAAGAGGATGAGATGGTTAGATGCTTCATCGACTCAATGACCCTGAGTTTGGGTAAACTCCGGGAGTTGGTGATGCATAGGGAGGCCTGGCATTCTGGGGTTCATGGGGTCGCAAAGAGTCGGACACGATTGAGCGACTGGACTGAACTGAACTGAATAATGTTAACTGGAGAAGGAAATGACAATCCATTCCCTTGCCTGGGAAATCTCATGGACAGAGGAGGCTAATTGGCTACCGTCCATGGAGTCGCAGAGTTGGACACAACTGAGGATGCACTTGCAATACTGCTGATAGATATATTAAATGCTTTCAGTGAATTGGCAGAGACGTGATTGCAGTCAGTGAGAGACAAGAGTCTTAGACCACTTCAGCCTAGACCTGAAGTGTTTTATCTTTGTCTGTTCAAAGAACAGTGTTCTAAGAAGTCAAGACCATTTCCAAAAGAGAATCATCATGATCTGAATGATTCAAAATTCTTATATGAAAAAGAACATGGAAGAAATTAAATATTTTGTTGAAGGAATAAAACAAATGAATAGTTATATAAAAATATTTTCAAGACTTTTATACATAAGATGAATTGTATATGCTTCCCTAGGAAACCAGCAGAACCATTATTTTGACAGACTGGGGGTGTCAGACTGTGAAACCACACAAGTGCTATAGGCTGGCCTTTAAAGTGTAAATCTTAAAGAAATATGAACTTTAAGAATAAATGGTTATTTATAATAAAAGATAATAATATAGAGATTTTAAACAATACATATTGAGAAAGTGATGTTTATACATTAAAAATATACCTAAAATAAAGAGGTACTTTTTTATTTACACCTATAAATAAATTTCCTTTTTTCCCCCAAATTATTTATGAACTGTGTAATTAAAATTCATTAAAGTAACCTGTATCTTTCAAAATCTGTTTCAATGGTTAGAGTTAAAATGCAATAGCTTTCTAAGGTTTGGTGTTTTTCTTAAGAAAATATGGATGGGAAGAAAATGTAGAACAACACTGTCTGAAGCTGACATTTGTCCTTAAACACAAAGGACTCACCAAAATAAATATAATGCATAATTCATTCCTGGTACAATAATCATATGAATGACATATCTGAAGTCAAAAGATTATAAGTGTATTACACAGGTATTAACTTGTAAATTGCAGCCAGATTTATGGATTTAGCAGACAGAATACAATCTTATTAAATGTGTTAATGATGTTTAAGTGGATATGGAAAACAGAAAAAGTCATTATGAAACATTAAGCTTTGCTAACACAGATTTCCTTCAGAATAAGGAAATAAGCTCATGGTATTTTCAGTAGACAACAATATATTCTTTCAAAAGTGAAAGCAAGGAAAATACATTTTCTGAATTGCAATCTTCTCATATTGTTCTGGCTTTTAGATATAAAAAAGAAGTAGCCTGGTTCATGTGATATACATATAAGACAAAATAATAACAATTATAACTAGAAACATTCATGAACGTTTATAGATATAGAATAGTGTACATGCATTCTATTTAACTGATCAAATATGTGTATTGCAAATGAAACTATCCAAAGCAAATTTCAAATTTAATCAAGTCGGCCTATAATATTATGGAGTTGGTAAAAAATAAAAATAATAAATTACTTTCAGGTAGTTTATGTAGGAAAAGGTCATATTTATTTTATTTAAATTATTTCTAAATATAGAATTTTATACACTGTGAGTGAATTATTTTATAGGTAATAAAGAAAAGTTTACAGATAAGAATATTCAAATAAGAGAGTATAATAAAAAGAGGAAGGTAAATGCGAAGCATTAAATATTAATACCCACATACACATACACATCAAAGACCACATCTGAAACAAAAACTGCAGAGTGACTTCTGAAAACACCTCTGACTCTTAGGAAGCTAGCCTCATTTGCTCACTGCTTAAAAATAAGTTCACTTCCATGGAATATTCATTTCACTTCTGGATAATAGTCTAAGTACTCTTTCTCAAGGCACTAACTGAAATATTTGGATTTTCCATAAATCTCCAATACAGAGATTTAAGGGCAGAATATTTTTCCAAAAATCTCTATTCTTAAATCACTATATTGCTGATGTTTGCAAGGAGATCCAACCAGTCCATCCTAAAGGAGATCAGTCCTGGGTGTTCACTGGAAGGACTGATATTGAAGCTGAACCTCCAATACTTTGGTCACTTCAAGTGAAGAATTGACTCATTGGAAAAGACCTTGATGCTGGGAAGGATTGGGGGCAGGAGGAGAAGGGGATGACAGAGGATGAGATGGCTGGATGGCATCACTGACTTGATGGATATGCGTTTGGGTGGACTCCGGGAGTTGGTGATGGACAGGGAGGCCTGGCGTGCTGCAATTCATGGGGTCACAAAGAGTCAGACACAACTGAGTGACTGAACTGAACTGATACACATAGTGAAGATTCTTGAAGTGGTCTGCCTGATTCTATTATAAAAGTAAATGATTGGTCCATAGGTTTTAGGTCCAGAAAATGTTGCGAGTTTTTATGGAAGAGTAAGATAACAGGACAATTTCATTAGTTAAACTTTGATGGCAATTTATCAAAGTCTCTCAATATTAAAAACATAATTTATAAAAGTGTTCCACTATATCTTTAAAAAATTATCTGAGAATTATTGCTCTACTTTCATTTTTCTATATCTCAACTCTCAGAATGCAAAATAATTTACATTTATGGAGTTTTATTTTTTCCAGATGAAACAAATAAATATGCTAATTCTTTCATGACTAACATGGTATGATCTGTAGTGTTTTTATTTAATTACCAGGGACATTATTTAAATACTATATTAAATTATGGCCTCAATTACTTTTGTCTGTATGTCATTCATACCATTGATTTATCACTTAAGAAATTATCCAGAAATCTGCATGGCATAGAATCTTTTATATGTATCCATATATATATTCTAGATTAGTACCAAATTTCTTGCCTCTAGAAATTTGCATCCCAATAAGAATTTACCATCAACACATGTTTATATGACAAATAACATGTGATAAACAATGCTCACATAAATGATTAATATGTTTAAAGGGGCTTCGCTGGTAACTCAGTAGATAAAGAATCTGCCTGCAATGCTAAAGACCTGAGTTGGATCCCTGGATTGAGAAGATCCCCTGGAGGAGGGCTTGGCAACCAGTTCCAGTATTCTTGCTTGGAGACTCCCCATGGACAGAGTAACCTGGTGGGCTATAGACCATGGGGTTGCAAAGAGTCGGATGTGATTGAAGAGACAAAGCACAGCACAGAACAATATGCTTAAAAACAACTTAAAGTGGGGTGTTAAATTATTTTATATGTTAAACCTATATATGTCCTAGTATTTTTAACCGAATGCTGTACTGTTTCCATATTTGGCAGTGACATATTAACACATGGTTGGCACTCAAATTATGTATAGAATAAATTAATGTGTAAAAAAGCAAATACTTTTGACAAAGCTGGGCATGTATTTTCCTTGCAAAAATCCATAAAAAATCACACTCATCATTCAAGTTCTGAACTCCATAGAAAATATAAAATGGCAACTTTAGACCAGGAAATAGTAAGAAATGATATTCCAAAACATCTGCATTTTTAATACATTTGTTTAATGTTGGCATTAACATTCATTTTATTTATCCTGGCATATGAAAGTCCAATAGGTGCCCATGCCTCATTGCTTTAACATATGCGTTTCAGTTGGTGAAAAGAATATGAGATGACAGATTTGGGGGAGAAATACAGTTTCTATCCAGCTGTAATAAAATCATTAACATGAAAGATCATGTCTAGATAAAGTATTCAGAACCTCTGTTATCAGGATGAGAAGAACTCATTTCAAATCTTGTTGACTGAACATCTGTCTTATAGCAACTCTTTTTCATTTGTTTTTGTTGAGAGATCATTTTTTCACATTTTAGAAAGTTAAATTTTTTGTACGTTGTTGGTTTCTGACAAATATCAACATGAATCAGCCACAGGTAAGCTCTTAGATTTTATGGTAAAGAAAAATCTGAATCAGACAGCTATCATGTACCAAATGTTTTACTTTTCCTTGGGTAAATATTTTCATAATGCAGGCAAATAACTCGGGGGGGGGGTACCTCTTCTAGAGAAAATGTCAAAATTACTTTAAAATAATACAGAAGAAAGCCTGGGTTTTTAAACAATAATAGTTTTATCTTAAATTATGATTCCTGATCTTAGAAAAGATCACTTACTTCAATCTGTGATGCAATCTTAAAATCAAACACCTGACAAAACTATACTTTCAGTCAGATCAACTCTCCAGATTTAAAACAAAACCAAAAAAGGCTAGACATGCTGAACAAAAATAATTTTGTTGTTGTTTAGTTGCTAAGTTGTGTCTGACTTTTTGCAACCCCATGGAATATAGTCCACTAGGCTCCTCTGCCCATGGGATTCTTCAAGCAAGAATACTGGAGTGGGTTGCCATTTCTTTCCCTAGGGGATCTTCCCAACCCAGGCATTGAACCTGAGTCTTCTGCACTGGCAGGTTCTTTACCACTGAGGGAACAAAATAATATGGAGAAAGAATTGTGAAGCAATCCTGAGGTAGGCAGTCAGTGATGATATGAGAGGGAAAAACCAGAGTATAAGGGAGGAGCAGATACTTGAAAAGTTTGATGCTGCTTTCCACACTGAGGGATTTTTTTTTTTTATTGTTTTTGCCATACATTGTCATGATATCACCATGGGTTTACATATGCTTCCCCTCCGGAACCCCCCCTCCTCCCTCCCCCCCGGGAAATCTCGCTGTACCAGCCCCGAGCATCAATCCTGGGCTGGCGATTGATTAGACACATGACAATTAACATGCTTCAATACCCTTCTCCCATATCATCCCACCCCTACCCTCATCCCCAAAGTCCACGAGTCTATTCTATACATCTGCGTTCCTTTTGCTGTCTCGCATGTTAAAAAATATTTCCTTCAACTTATTTTCTGTTGCCTTCAGAGTAAATTTTCAGAAGATAATTTTTTTATGGAGTTATACTCCCAGGTTTGGTAGTAGTTTGTGTCAGAAAAATATTCCACTAATGATAAATAGGGAAAAAAAAAAAGGCTGTTACCAAAATCTGGTCTTTAAAAGACATCAGATAATTGCAAAAGCAACAAAGAGCAGATGGACTAAAATTTCAGAGTGAAAACAGTCATCAAAACTAAGATAACCATAATAAGAGGTGTTGTTGTTTTCTTCTTTTTCTTAATTTACTAATTCTGGATGCTTTGATTGAGGAGAGGGGTTTTGCAGGGACAAAGAGAAATAGCCTAAGGAGTTTCAGATGATGGAAGTAACATACCAACAAATTGAAGGATCATTTTCCTGATGAAATGTTTGTTGAAAGCTAACATTGTGAGGAGGGGAACGAGCTAGAACAAAGATAACTAACTCTGCTAGAGAAAACCCAAACCCAAGCTCACCATCCAGAGTTTGAAAATTCATAAGGGACTGCTGCTGCTGCTAAGTCGCCAAAAGTCAGCTATGGAGGGGAGGTAGGGTGGGGGTGAATTAGATGTCCAGAAGCTTTTAGAATATAGAATTTTTGCCGAGAGATTAAAAAATAGATAAATATGGTCCCAAAAGTTAAAAAAATGTTAATTTATAAAAGCAATTTTAAAAACAAATTATAGAACATGTACATAAACATGTGAAGTCTCTTCTTTTGGAATGTTTCTCTAAGGTATTCTACTGTATTAACCTGAAAACTTCTGTCTCCAAACTCAGAAACAAATAATCATCAAAAGAAGTTATTTCTTAGGGGTGAGGAAGAGTGAGAGAGAAAATGTGAAGCACATTTGGCAAAGGCAGTTTCACTTTTTAAAAATGAGTTCTTAAAATGTATACGAAAATGATAAACAAGTTCCCCAATATAAGGCAAAGTGTTAAGAGTAAGAAAATATAAGAACTGCTTAATATGGGTAATTAAAAAACCTGAAAATTTCTTTACCCACATTAATTAACGAATATTGCCATTTTTAAAAAGCGAAATGCAGTTGTTTAGCCTATACACTGTAAAGGATTTAAGGTGACTTTGTGTCTTTAAACAGATTTAACAGAAATAACAATTCACTTGCTCATCATGTAAGAATTAATGCTATTGGGATATACACCCCAGCATTCTTGAAATGTAAATAAAAAATGGAGCAAGTTTTCTATCTTCAAGCAAATTTTACTTGAAGATGTCTGTCAGCTAAGAATATTTAATCAAATGGGGTGAGGCTCTTTTCCCTCACATGCCCAGCACGCTGGGCATTGTCAGTGGGTGGTGTCAACGTACCAGATGCAATACCAGGCATTTTCTTTCTCTTGGAATTTTCCACATGTTCCAAGTTGGCTGACACAGCATTCCACAACAAGAGAGGAAGGAAAGAAAACATCCTTTTTCATTTATGACCATTTGTGTTTTCTCCCCTTTCTCCCTTTTCTTCTTGCTTAAATCTCTCACTGTATGTGAGTATATTCATAGTTCCTTTCTATGTTTCTCCATGTTAATTTTAAAACATATGTAAAAACATAGGGATGATCATTTTCATTGTTTTACAAAAACAGATCACATTATTACAGTGTAGGACACCATGATACCCATGGGAATTTCTGCAAATTTAGAGATGAAGTTTATTTTAATAGCTTACTGTACATTTAGAATCATAAATCTTCTCGGTGCATGGATATCAAATTTGTTTCCAATTTTTGCCCCTGTCAATACACTCCAATATATTGGTATTTTTATTTCATGATGAAAGGTGAAATTACTGATTCAAATGGTAAGTGTATATTTATTAATATTGTTTTTGATAAAAACACTACCTCACATTTTCACCAATAATGAATAATAGAAATTTCCTTGAAATACTGCAAACTTAATTGTACTTATTTTTGTCAATCCAATGGGCAAAAAGGGATGGTACTATTTCTTAACTTCGTAATCACTGAATATTAATTATGATGATCACTTTCCACATATTTTGTTGCAATTTCTTTGACATTCTGGAATCTGTTCTTTATAGTATTCACACACTTTTTATTGTGTTTTCTGGAGCTTTTTGTATATGAAAATATCAACCATCAAATATTTTCACCCAAGTCAGCTATTTTTCTATTGACTTTTTGTTAATTTTTAATATGAAATAATTTAATTCAATCTTAGTTGAGGAGGTTTTCCCAACACTTAATTTTAGTTTTGACTCCTTAAATTTACATTTAGGTCTTTGTTTTTATGGTATGTGTGAATGCTAAGTCACTTCAGTGTGTCTGATTCTTTGTGACCCTATGGAATGTAGCCCACCAGGCTACGATTGTCCATGGGATACTCCAGGCAAGAATACTGAAGTGGGTTGCCATGCTCTTCTCTAGAGGATCTTCCCAACCCAGGGATCAATCCTGTTTCTCTTAAGTCTCCTGCATTGGCAGGCAGGTTCTTTCTCACAAGCACCACCTAGGAAGGTTTTATTTTTTTGTATAGAATTGTTATTTAAAACATGAATATAAATTTATATGGTATGAGATAAATATGGCTACAGAGTGGACCCTTGAACAACATGGGTTTGAAGGATGCAGGCCCACTTACATGCAGATTTTTTTTTCAGTACACATTGCAGTACTACACCACCTGCTGTTGGTTGAATTCATGGGTACAGATCTGAAGATATGGAAGGCTGACTGTATAGTTGTATGTGGATTTTTGACTGTGCAGGAGTTCAGTGCTCCTAACCTGCCTTGCTCAAGGGTCAACTGTAAATGCTCGTTTTCTCCACCAGATGTGGCCTACTTGGGGGCAGGAACAATTCCAAAGTAAGGACTAAAGAGACATTTTTAAATGAATGCCTAAGCACTTTATATTTCTCCAGGACATGGAACAAAATACATATAATGTTACACTGTACATTCAGACTGAAGAATTGCTCTCTGCAGTCAAAATACCAGGGGATTCTGCATATTATGGGGTACCGGTAGCTCAGTTCAGTTCTGTTGCTCAGTTGTGTCTGACTGTGACCCCATGGACTGCAGCATACCAGGCCTCCCTGTCCATCACCAACTCCCAGAGTTGACTCAAACTCATGTCCACTGAGTCAGTGATGCCATCCAACCATCTCATCCTCTGTTGTCCCCTTCTCTTCCTGCCTTCAGTCTTTCCTAGTATCAGGGTCGTTTCAAATGAGTCAGCTCTTTCCATCAGGTGGCCAAAGTATTGGAGTTTCAGCTTCAGTATCAGTCCTTCCAATGAATATTCAGGACTGACTTCCTTTAGGATGCAGTGATTAAATCTCCTTGCAGTCCAAGAGACTCTCAAGAGTCTTCTCCAATAGCACAGTTCAAAAGCATCAATTCTTCAGCACTCAGCTTTCATTATAGTCCAACTCTCACATCCATACATGATCACTGGAAAAACCATAGCCTTGACTAGACAGAACTTTGTTGACAAAGTAATGTCTCTGCTTTTCAATATGCTGTCTAGGTTGGTCATAACTTTCCTTCCAAGGAGTAAGTGCCTTTTAATTTCATGGCTGCAGTCACCATCTGCAGTGATTTTGGAGTCCAGAAAAATAAAGTCAGCCAGTATTTCCAATGTTTCCCCATCTATTTGCCATGAAGTGATGGGACTGGATGCCATGATCTTAGTTTTCTGAATGTTGAGTTTAAAGCCAACTTTTTCACTCTCTTCTTTCACTTTCATCAAGAGGGGAAAGCACAAAATGCAGTTCATTCCCCTAAGCCTATTTACTTTGACAACTCTCACAGAAGAAATATCCTATTTTTGTAGTTCAATTCTTATGTGTCTGTTCTTTACCACCCTGCTAACATCTTGAGGCCAAAGCATTACCATCTATATTTGGCACAGGGAGGTTCTAGAAGGTCAAGAGGAAGTCTGTCTTCCCTCCCCATCACCGAAGACTTTAAACTTGGACTGGTCCTTTCTTACAAAGGAGATCAAGAGTTACAAACCAGTAAGATTTGAGGAGGAGTTATCAATAAAACAGCAGAAAACAATGAACAAGAATTTGGTCTCTTAGCTCTGCTGGATTCAGTCAGTTAATTACCAAGAACTGAAACATCCTACTGAGAAAAGGAGCCTGCGTTTCTGTTTGTGATCCAACAGCCCAGGTATACCATGGTGAAACCACACCAGTCTTACTTAATCCTGTCAAGGCAGGGTCCTGGCAAGAGTATAAAGCAATTATTTGGATTTACTTTCACTTCAGATGAAGTGAAACAGTCACTTTTTTTTGATTGTTTGTTTTGTTGGAATGAATTGCTTAAAAAACAGGCAATTTCTTTCTATGAATTCCTTCAAAGTGTGGAATCTTTAGATCAAGTTTACATTTTAAAAATACATACTTTCTCCTGGAAGTCGTGTAAATATTGCACCACTGTTTTAAAAATGCATTCACATTTCTTCATTTTCTACTCCCTGTTCTTGATAACATCTCAGTTTTACTTTAGGTTATCCAATTTTGTGCAAATATGCAGAAGCTACATATTGATATTTTCCATCTACTTGAGTACAAGAACCCATAAAAATGAGTGTATTTTCTTTCAAGCATTGTTATACTAACAGCTCTTTCTTGAGGTAAAAATAGAAAAAAACAGCCTTCTTTGTGTATAACATGCTTGTATGGTCTTACATTCATTGATGGTGTTCTTTACATTAATTCTTTTCTTATACAGTGAATTAAAATAATTTGTACTGTATTCACATTTTTAACCACACTCATATTTAAAGGTGAAAATGTCTTTAATTTCTGGGAAGAACCTTTGTGTAACCTGATATCCCACAAGATAACAATACATAACATGAATGTGTGTCTGTCTGTCTGTCCATCTGTCCTATCTCAGGTCCTGAGACCTAAGCCCCGGCTATTTTGTCATCACTAGGATTTACATTTGAGAGTTTATAAGATAATTGGGAAGTATATTGTAAGTATATTTTTGATTATTTTGGATTAAAACCTGTACATGTGGCAAGCATATTTTTTATTAGTTTGGATTAAAACTTGCACATGTGGCAGTATAATCAGATTAATTATATTCTTTGCAGCCAAAGATGGAGAAGCTCTATACAGTCAGCAAAAACAAGACTAGGAGCTGACTGTGGCTCAGATCTTGAACTCCTTATTGCAAAATTCAGACTTAAATTGAAGAAAGTGGGGGAAACCACTAGACCATTCATACCTGATCAAATTCCTTATAATTATACAGCGGAGGTGGGTAATAGATTTAAGGGACTAGATCTGATAGACAGAGTGCCTGATGAACTAGGTATGGAGGTTTGCAACATTGTACAGAAGACAAAATGGCTGTCTGAGGATGCCTTACAAACAGAAGAAGAGAAGCAAAAAGCAAAGGAGAAAAGGAAAGATATACCCATTTGAATGCAGAGTTCCAAAGAAGAGCAAGGAGAGATAAGAAAACCTTCCTCAGTGATCATTGCAAAGAAATAGAGGAAAACAATAGAATGGGAAAGACTAGAGATCTCGTCAAGAAAATTAGAGATACCAAGGGAACATTTCATGCAAAGATGGGCTCAATAAAGGAGAGAAATGAAATGTACTTAAAACAGAAGCAGAAGATATTAAAAAGAGGTTTCAAGAATACACAAAAGAACTGTACAAAAAAGATCTTCAGAGCCCAGATAATCACGATACAGTGGTCACTCACCTAGAGCCAGACATCCTGGAATGTGAAGTCAAGTGGGCCAGGAAGCATCACTACAAACACAGCTGGTGGAGGTGATGAAATGCCAGTTGAACTATTTCAAATCCTGAAAGATGATGCTGTGAAAGTGCTGCACTCAATATGTCAGCAAATTTGGAAAACTCAGCAGTGGACACGGGACTAGAAAAGGTCAGTTTTCATTCCAATCCCAAAGAAAAGCAATGCCAAATAATGTTCAAACTACCGCACACTTGCACTCATCTAACAGGCTAGCAAAGTAGTGCTCAAAATTCTCCAAGCCAGGCTTCAACAGGACATGAACCATGAATTTCCAGACGTTCAAGCTGGTTTTAGAAAATGCAGAGGAACCAGAGACCAAATTGCCAACATCCGTTGGATCATCAAAAAAGCAAGAGAGATCTAGAAAAATACCTATTTCTGCTTTATTAACTATGCCAAAACCTTTGACTATGTGGATCACACAAACTGTGGAAAATTCTGAAAAAGATGGGAATACCAGACCACCTGACCTGTCTCTTGAGAAATCTGTATGCAGGTCAGGAAGCAACAGTTAGAACTGGACATAGAACAACAGACTGGTTCCAAATGGGAAAAGGAGTATATCAAGGCTGTATATTGTCACCATGCTTATTTAACTTATATGCAGAGTACATCATGAGAAATGCTGGGCTGGATGAAGCACAAGCTGGAATCAAGGTTACCAGGAGAAATATCAATAACCTCAGATATGCAAATTAAACCACCCTTATGGCAGAAAGTGGAGAAGAACTAAAGAGTCTCTTGATGAAAGGGAATGAGGAGAGTAAAAAGTTGGCTTAAAGCTCAACATTCAGAAAACCAAGATCATGGCATCTGGTCCCATCACTTCATGGCAAATAGATGGGGAAACAGTGGAAACAGTGGCAGACTTTATTTTGGGAGGCTCCAAAATCACTGCAGATGGTGATTGCAGCCATGAAATTAAAAGGCGCTTACTCCTTGGGAGAAAAGTTATGACCAACCTAGACAGCATGTTAAAAAGCAGAGACATCACTTTGCCAACAAAGGTCCATTTAGTCAAAGCTATGCTCTTTGCAGTGGTCATGTATGGATGTGAGCGTTGTACTATAAGGAAAGCTGAGCAGGGAAGAATTGATGCTCTTGAACTGTGGAGTTGGAGAAGACTCTTGAGAGTCCCTGGGACTGCAAAGAGAGCCAACCAGTCCATCCTAAAGGAGATCAGTCCTGGGTGTTCATTGGAAGGACTGATGCTGAAGCTGAAAGTCCAATATTTTGGCCACCTGATGAGAAGAGCTGACTCATTAGACAAGAACCTGATACTGGGAAGGACTGAAGGCAGGAGAAGGGGATGACAGAGGATGAGATGGTTGGATGGCATCACCGACTCAATGGACATGAGTTTTCGTAAACTCTGGGAGTTGGTGATGGACAGAAAGGCCTGGTGTGCTGTGGTCCATGGGGTGGCAAAGAGTCGGACACGACTGAGCAACTGAACTGAACTGATGTGGCAACTGCATTGTCATTCACCAGGTTTGAGCACGTACCCAAGCACTGTATAAAAACAAACAAAACAAGAAAGCAAAAAGCAGATCATGGAGCAATGTGCTAAATGTTCCCAGAAGCCTCGTGGTTGTGAACATACGCATGTATGATGCTGATGTACTCTAATGAACTGAATCTCGCCTATACACGTTTATTGTACTTACTCTGCTAAACCGTGATTATGATATTTCCAGAGGTTCTGTGGGGTAAAGTTGGCCCAGTAAATGTTGAATCATTTGGCAATAGTGAATACTGTATTTATGGGAATCCTGCAGAGTGTTGCTTTTTTTAAAACAAAACTACTAAGTTAATTTTTAGGGAGCAAAGGCAGAAAAAGTATAGTCTAATCATTTCTTTTGGTGATTTTGTTCACTTAGCATTGAATATTCTTCTGCTTCTAAAAAGTGCCTGATACCCGGATAATTGAGGAAATTAGCATTTATACAAAAGCATTTTTGTTAATAATGTTAGAGAGTGATAGTATGGATTCATTTTATGCAGCCTAGTAATGTACATATTATGTCATTTTAAACTTCATGAATTTATGGATGAATTAGAGAACTAAAATGAAAGAAAACTATTATCTATGAGGCAGATGGATTGCTTCTATTGAATGTAACATATAAATTTTGATATCAGTAGCTAGGACTGCCATAACAAATACAACAGAATGGGTGGCCTAACAAAAAATTATTCATCATGGTAGTGGTGGCTGAAAGTGCAGTATCATGCTGCTGGCAGTGTTGGGTTCCCCTGAGTCTTCTGTCCTTTCCTTGCACATGTTCTTCTCCTTGCTGTGTCCTCACAGGGTCTTTTCTCTGTGTGCTTCCATCCCTGGTGTTCCTTTTCCTTCTTTCCAGAACATAAGTCCTACTAGATGAGGGCCCTACCCTGATGACCTCACTTAGTTCTAACTACTTCCATAAAGGCCAGTCTCTTAACACAGTCACATGGAGTGGGAAGGGGGCTGGACTTCACATATAAATTCTGGAGGGGATACAAATCACCCCATATAGTTACTAATTTAGAAATTCTTCAGGCGTGTAGCAGGAAAAAAAAAGTCTTTGTTTGATTTATTCTATGTAGCAAAAATAAATCTACCTTTTAATAACCAATTAATAAAGCCCACTATGGGGTCTTCCCTGGTGTTTCAGTGGCTAAGATTATACCCTCCCAATGCAGGGGGCCCAGGTTGGATCCTTGGTCAGATAACTAGATCCCACAGGTTACAATTAAGAGACTATATGCTTACTACAAAGCCACAGTCATCAAGACAGTATAGTACTGGCACAAAGACAGAAATATAGATCAATGGAACAAAATAGAAAACCCAGAGATAAATCCACGTGCCTATGAACACCTTATCTTTGACAAAGGAGGCAAGAATATACAATGGAGAAAAGACAATCTCTTTAACAAGTGGTGCTGGGAAAACTGGACAGCCAGTTGTAAAAGAATGAAACTAGAACACTTTCTAACACCATACACAAAAATAAACTCAAAATGGATCAAAGATCTAAACATAAGACCAGAAACTATAAAACTCCTAGAGGAAAACATAGGCAAAACACTCTCCGACATAAACCAAAGTGGGATCCTCTATGACCCACCTCCCAGAATATTGGAAATAAAAGCAAAAATAAACAAATGGGACCTAATGAAAATTAAAAGCTTCTGCACGAAAGAGGAAACTAAAAACAAGGTGAAAAGGCAGCCTACATAATGGGAGAAAATAATAGCAAATGAAGCAATGGACAAACAATTAATCTCAAAAATATATAAGCAACTCTTGCAGCTCAATTTCAGAAAAATAAATGACCCAATCAAAAAGTGGGCCAAAGAACTAAACAGACATTTCTCCAAAGAAGACACAATAATGGCTAACAAACACATGAAAAGATGCTCAACATCATTCATTATCAGAGAAATGCAAATCAAAACCACAATGAGATACCACTTTACACCAGTCAGAATGGCTGCCATCCAAAAGTCTACAAGCAATAAATGCTGGAAGGGATGTGAAGAAAAGGGAACCCTCTTACACTGTTGGTGGGAATGCAAACTAGTACAGCCACTATGGAGAACAGTGTGGAGATTCTTTTAAAAACTGCAAATAGACCTGCCATATGACCCAGCAATTCCCCTGCTGGGCATACACACCAAGGAAACCAGAATTGAAAGAGACACATGTACCCCAATGTTCATCGCCACATTGTTTACAATAGCCAGGACATGGAAGCAACCTAGATGCCCATCAACAGATGAATGGATAAGACAGCTGTGGTACATATACACAATGGAATATTACTCAGCCATAAAAAAGAATACATTTGAATCAGTTCTACTGAGGTGGACGAAACTGGAGCCTGTTATACAGAGTGAAGTAAGTCAGGAGGAAAAACAACAATACAGTATACTAATGCATATATATAGAATTTAGAAAGATGGTAATGATAACCCTGTATGCGAGACAGCAGAAAAGACACAGATGTATAGAACAGTCTTTTGGACTCTATGGGAGAGGGCAAGGGTGGGATGATATGGGAGAATGGCATTGAAACATGTAAATGATCATATGTGAAATGAATCACCAGCCCAGTTTTGATGCATGATACAGGGTGCTCAGGGCTGGTGCACCAGGATGACCCAGAGAGATAGAATCAGAAGGGAGGTGAAAGCGGGGTTCTGGAAGGGGAACACATGTATACCCATGGCGGATTCATGTCAATGTATGGCAAAACCAACACAATAATGTAAAGATAATTAATTAATTAATTAATTTTTAAAAAAAGAGAGAGAGAGACTATATGCTGAACTAAGACTTAATGCAGTCATATAATTAAATAATACTAAAAATAAAAACAAATAAATCCCACTATGATTCATAGTGATGTTTAAGTGATGTTCTGACCTTGATTTTTTTTTTATTCTCTACATCAACAAACCTAGTTTGCAAAGATATGTCATTGTTCTTAAAGTAAAAGAGATTATATTTTTAAAATTTGAAGTAAAGTAATAATTATTTTTAGGTGGTCTCTTACAGTAGAATATCAATAGTAAGCTTCTACTGTGTGTGTAAATGAATGTTTTACTTTCTTCAATATTTTCCCCCCCTGATTCCTGGGGGCAGAAAATATTACTTCACAGTAGTACTGGCTTATTGTTTTTACATTAACCTCAGAGGGAAAAAACAAAACAACAGCATTTTTAAAGTAGAGTAAACTATAAGATCTTTTAAATGAAAGATCCAATTTAATATTCTGATTTTCCATGGAAAAATACTTTCTGGAGTACAACTCTGGAGAAATATTGGGAGTATTCCTATCAAATGTAGCATCAAATGTCCTATTTCTCTCTTTGATTCCTAGCAGGACGAATCTTTTCTAAGATTACAGAGCTCTAAAATTTAACTAGAAATCTAAACACTTTGCACATGAAAGATATCCAATTTTGGTGATGAGTTAATGCATAAATGTAACTTGAGATCATCAAACATATACACATATTTAGTATCCTATATGACTCTTTAATTTCATTTTTGAATATGTTCTTGTATCTTATTTAGCATAAATTTTTCACCCTGTAATTTTATATTTCTGCTTTAATGGAAGGACATGGGCAGAGAAATTACAGAGTTCAGTTCAGTTCAGTTGCTCAATCATGTCCGACTCTTTGCAACCCTATGGACTGTAGAACACCAGGCTTCCTTGTCCATCATGATTTCCCTGAGCTTGCTCAAATTCATGCCCATCAAGTTGGGTTTTACTGAGTTAGGGAATCACTGTAACAGGGACTCAGATCTTACTGATGCCGTTTTTGAATAGCTCTCCAAAGGTGGATTTTATATTTAGAAAGTCTACCAAACTTATCATCTGTAAATGTTATAAAAATTCAATATAATCAAATAATTAAATGACAATTAAATGGCAAACATTTAAAAACCCTTGAACTTCCTTGTCCTAAGCCACTGTCATTATATTTAATTATGTTAAGATCAATTCCATTTAAGATCTACACATTATCATCTGATAAGTTATTAAGAGAATGCTCCCATGCACTTGGAAATTTTACTCCTTGATTCTCAGATTCTATTTTGAGCTAATATGACTAAATATCATGAGATAAATAGCACAGTATCACTAACAAATTTGTTTATTTGTTATTCATTAATAAATTGCATTTACTGAAGACTTACATAAACTGACATAGAGTATTGGATTTCCCGAAATGACAGGGAGAAACTCTTTTTCACTGAACATCATTGAAAAGGATCTTATCAGGTACAGTAAAACTCCAAAGAATTGATTCATAGATTCACATCTCTCAAGTAAAAAGAAATATATATAACTTTCCCCTGACACTGGACATTCATTTTATCTAGAGATTTCAAGCTGAGGGTTCTTAGGAATATTCCAGAAGCTATGTTTTTAGATGTCATTAAAACACTATCAGCAAAATTTGCCCCTTAGGGAAAAAGAACTGTATTAGGACTTTTCTTGCTGCAGTAAACAGTTTGTTCTCTTCAAAGACACTCCAGCCTGCTTCATAAGAACCGTTTATCTCCACTCAAACATTTTTCTCTCCTTAAGGGACTTACTTCAGTTGAGATAAATTATGCTTGTGTTTCCAATGGATTTTTGTGCCCCTTTGAGTCTCTACTTTATGTGGAAACACAACTAGTTCCAAAGACAAACTGATCAGCTGCTCTTAAACATTTATAAAAGCCTTGGATTCCTTTGAGCTAGCCAAAGGGGATTTTGAGTTATAGCAATATTTCTTGCTTGAACTATATAAATACTGTAAGTCAAGTGGAACAGCTCATGAGCAGGATAAACAAAACAATAACAAGGCCTAGTTCTCTCAAAAAGACCAAGTTGGAATCTGGAGCATTTTCGGTGTATGAATGAGATAATCTAAGCTCTTAGCTTTGAAGTCTATTGCAAAATTAATAACTATTTTGTTTTGGTAATCACTGTGTTAGAATTGATTGATTTATCTTCTCCAAGATCTTAAATGGTCTTTCATAAACATTGCCCCATAGATGATTCAATAACTCATTTTGCAGAAACAAATAAATAAATACAGAAAGAAGAATGAGAGACTTGCTCTTATCCAACTATAAGAAGAATTTTCTGGAAAATATCCTCATCAACAAAATCTTTAAAAATGTCATAATGGATTGATGCTCTCCGGCCTAACTTTATGTGCTCTTGGCCTGAAAAGGTAATGGAGAATATGAAAGGAGAGACTTTCAGCCAGGAATTGCCTCATATTTGGAAGTAGACCTTGGCATTCATCCTTCTGTTGAACATAAACAATTTCATAGAATATGAGCATCAGACAAGGCAACTACAAGAACATGATGGAATGAAACAAAGATAAGACTACTTTCACATTCATGTTTGAGCACATGAAACAGCAAGAGTTTTCCCAAATGGCAAAAGTGCTTAAGCATTCCCAGTTCCTGGTTAACATGAGTACGCAGTGGCTTCTTTTCATTATTGTAGCTTTCATCTCTTTTTCTGTCTCCAATCATTAAGATAAAATTATTAGTATTAAGAATCCCATCATAAAATTAATGACAATTCCTGACAGCACAACATCCACACCCTTGAACACTTGCTGCTGCTGCTAAGTCGCTTCAGTCAGGTCCGACTCTGTGCGGCCCCATAGACGGCAGCCCACCAGGCTCCCCCGTCCCTGGGATTCTCCAGGCAAGAGCACTGGAGTGGGTTGCCATTTCCTTCTCCAATGCATGAGAATGAAAAGTGAAAGTGAAGTTGCTCAGTTGTGTCCGACTCTTTTCGACCCCATGGACTGCAGCCCACCATGTTCCTCCACCCATGGGAGTTTCCAGGCAAGGGTACTGGAGTGGGGTGCCATTGCCTTCTCCGTGAACACTTGCTAGGATCACCTATAATAAATCCTGTAGCATGTTTTTCTAACACTTTCTGGCCCAGACACCTCACAGGTCCTCTAGCATGCTGTCCCCTTCATTGCAAGGAGAACGCTTAGAGTGACATTACTCTCCAGAAAGTTCATAAGTGAGTCGCTCAAGTTTTAAAATACTCTCAGGAGAGAAGTGAAAAGAGAAAGTCGCTCAGTCCTGTCCTACTCTTTGTGATCCCGTGGACTAAGCAGTCCATGGAGTTCTTCAGGCCAGAATACTGGAGTGGGTAGCCTTTCCCTTCTCCAGGGGATCTTCCCAACCCAGGGATTGAACCCAGGTCTCTCGCATTGCAGGCAGATTCTTTACCAGTAGAGCCACAAGGGAAGCCCAAAAATACTAGAGTGGGCAGCTTATCCCTTCTCCAGGGAATCTTCCTGACCCAGGAATCTAACCGGGGTCTCCCACATTGCAGGCAGATTCTTTACCAACTGAGCTATCAGGGAAACCATTTCAGAAGGCAATAAAGTCACCCTGACAGCTGTCTTCTCCAAATCCTTCACCGAAAGAGAAATACTATGTATAAAATATTATGCTTAAGGGACTTCCCTGGTGGCTCCATCGGTAAAGAATCTGTCTGCAAAAAATAAAAAAGAATCCGCCTGCAATGCAGGAGACTGGGGTTCAATCTCCGGGTCAGGAAGATCCTCAGGAGAAGGAAATTGCAACACACTCCAGTATTCCTGTCTGGGAAATCCCAAGGATAGAGGAACCTGATGGGCTACAGTCCACGGGGCCACATAAGAGTTGGACACAACTTAGCAACTGTATTATGTTTAAGCATGATTTGTAAATTACTGAAAAATTATATTAACAGTGTGAAATGTTTTATATATAAAATTATCTCAAAGCAATTCATGAGAAAATCACACAACTCAGAGAAGCTCTGAGGTGCGAGGTTACACATCGAATAAATAATAGAGAACTCTTTAAACAGACCTGACTGCTTATCTGCTCATTTCACAGTCTGTGCTCCTGGGTGGCATGTGAGAGGAAATTCATATCCTTTTTTCGAAGGACATCGTATTTTAAGATCTAAGGAACAATCTCCTTCCAAACACTGCTCACTTCTTTGTTCTATGCTGACTCGCTCTGCAAAAAGTACAGAAGAAAGAGATTACAGAGGTAAGGTGATATAACACAGTATACAGTGAATAAAGTTAAAGAAATTAAACGTATTATAATTAGAAAAATACTTCTTTGGGTACTTAAAATACTATGGTGAAAGATAATTTTTAAAAAAAATTTACAGTGATCTAAATATAGAATAAAGGCACTGGATTAGGATGTAATCAGTCACTGTAACCACTCTTTAAGGCAGAAAGGGCTGTCTCAGAAGATAATCTACTGTCCGTGTTTGAGACGAGTTGGCATATATTTAGCAGGAAGATGGGAGAGATAAACTCTTTGACCGAAGGAGTATTAGAGTAATTCATGTCTTCATACTGTGTGTTTGTGAGTTTAGGGTTTGCATAATTAGATGGAGGACATGCATCGCTAAGTTATATGACATTACTGCTAAAAATGAGATGTAAAATGATCTTAAAGTTTTTGAGATAGTGAAACAAAGTATAAAGAAGATGTAGTTCAAGGTAACCACACTAGGAAACTAGATTGTGTAGATCTACTTTTAATGATATTTAAAGAGTTCTGGATTCAAATGTTGAACACTCTATCTAGCTGTGTAACCCTGTACAAGTATAATACATAAGTTGTTTGTGCAATGGACATACAAAACCATGCATACTTTTTAGGTTTCATGTGAGTACAAAAGGAAATAAGAACTGTGTAGCATGTCTGACATTTAGCAACACATTAGTATTTATTATTTTTGTTATTAAAATTTGGGGGCTTTATGGCTGAGCTCATGCTGTAGAATTGGAATAATCCCTTTAATGTACATAAATTTAAGATGAATTTTATATTTTCCCCCAAAGAGAAGACAGGCTTAGTCTTGCTTCAAACTTTCAAATCTCCTGAAATCATTAAAGTGAAAATGAAAGCGTTAGTTGCTCAGCTGTGTCGGGCTCTTTACAACCCCATGGACTGTAGCCCACCAGGCTCCTCTGTCCATGGAATTCATAAGGAAACAATACTGGGGTGAATAGCCATTCCCTTCTCCAGAGGAGTCTGGTGAAAAAAACAATTTGCCACTACAGCGCCAAGAGAAAGTCTTTCTTCTGAGCTAGTCTAAGTTTTCTTCTTGAACATTTTGCCGGTCTTTTCAGTTGTATTTGCCATGTACAACTCTGGCCATTTTCTTTCTTAACACGACTGTCTCACAGTATCTTGTCACGTATTTAATCTGTGTTCATTTAAGCACCTAGTGTTTATCAATTTATTTTAACAGAAGTTTGCTAACTTTATAAAGTGATAGACGTCTATTTTGTTTTCTAAAAATACACATTTTTTTTCTACATTTAATAAATTAAGTAGAGCATATGATGATTTAGAATTCTCATTTAGGTATTGGGTTCTGTAAGATTTTTGTTAATAACATATAAACACAGGATTTCTATTCTACTCCTATGATATTATCAGTCACTTCTGATGATGTCTAAGATGGAATCATCAACGTGCCAAAGATGGGCTGCATATTTTTGATAAGGCATTCTGAGACATTTTGACTAAGTACCGTTGTTGATGACAGACATTAATGCTTGACTTTTCCCTCTCAAGCAAATTTCAGGCTGCATCAGGAAATGATATTTCTCTCAACATTCACACTCATGCAGCCACTGTCTATGGAGAGATTTAAACCACATAGTTCTACTTGATTGTTAATATGTTGGACAAACTTACTTGGTTTTCAGACATCAATATATTACATTTTACTAGCTTCCTTTTGTATATAAATTCTATGAGGACATAGTTAAAATTGGTCAGAAATAATTTTCCTCTCTGATAGAAATTTTGGTTGTAACCAAAAATCAGGTCTTCATTAAGCATATAAATAGATGAATAGATGTATTTGAGCAGACTGTCTTTCCACTTAATGAATATAGTATACAAGGGAAAGAATTTCTTGTTCCAACAGCTGAGTAGGACTGTGGAGAAGTCAAAATGCTTTTGGTGAAAGTGCTTTGCAAAATGATTTATGCATGTTTTGTTACAGTCAACATCAACACTATCTTCTCAGCATGTTTCTTGATTAATCTTTTAGATGCTACATTATTTGCTTCAGATTTCAGGATATAATTTTCTCCATTCTTTAAATTGCTAAAATGATATGGATAGCTCACATGTGAAAGTGTTGAAAGTGGGGAGCTTCCCTGAAGGCTTAGACAGTAAAGAATCTGTCTGCCAATGCAGGAGGCCTGGGTTTGATCCCTGGGTTGGGAAGATCCCTACAGAAGGGAATACCCACTCTGGTATTCTTGCCTGGAGAAGCCCATGGACAGAGGAGCCTGGCGGGCTATAGTGCACAAGGTCACAAAGAGCTATACACAACTGAACAACAAACAAAATTAAAACCCTTTTGGTGAAAGCGCTTTGCAAAATGATTTTTGCATGTTTATGTTATAACCAACATTAATGCTATCTTCTTAGCATCACCTCTGATTAATCTTTTAGATGTTACATACTATGCTTCATATTTCAGGATATAATTTTGTCCATTCTTTAAATTGCTAAAATAATGCAGATAGCTAGTAGCATTTGCCAGTTTGAATTATCTCTACAAACTATTTCTCTGATTCTGTTGATTCAAATATTGTAAGAATACTAAAGTGATAACCTAGAATTTTCTCATCTATTTTAGTTTGACCTTTCCGTCTTCCAATACAATCAAAACAATAGTTTCATAGAGTAGACTTTTTCCAGACAATTAAAAACCTGGCTTCTCGTATTAACTTAGTGGACAGCAAAATATAGCCTTAATTTGTCATCTAATTGCTTACAGTTGCTTAAAAAACTGATATTGGACTGACTATACCAATAATTGCTTTCCCTCATACCTTTCTTCTGGTAATAAGATGCATTTCTATCTTTATTTTTCCTTATCCTATTGCTCTCAGTGTGTCTGACTCTTTGTGACCCCATGGACTATAGCCTGCCAGGCTCCTCTGTCCATGGAATTTTCCAGGCAAGAATACTGGAGTGGACAGCCATTCCCTTCTCCAGGGGATCTTCCTGACCCAGGGGTTGAACTTATTTATTGCACTTTATATATTCACAATTCAGACACAGAATACAACAAATCTGAAATTTTTTTTCTTTTTCCAGTAAAAATTTAAGGGAATATCAGTGTTACAGCAAAAACTACCACTCTTTAATGCTAAAAAAATATATTCAAGTTGACTCTGTTACCATAATTTACTGCTTGTGTGTATTTCAAAGAAACCCTATTACTGTTCAATACTGGTAGTTTTACTGCACTTTGTTAAAAAAAATTTAAGGGCTAAACTATAAAGAGACAGAGTACAGATGTGCTGTTTTGGCCAAGCCGTGTAAGGAAACACACGGTTTATTTGGTTCAGTCCACACAGTTCATCATTGTTATTGGACCAATAAGTTCAATCATAGTTTTAAAGTATTTATGCTCTAGTATCAGGCAGCAGTTACTACACACCATGCACTGTTTCCATCTATGACCAGTGACAATAGCCAGGGGAAAAGCCTTTTTCAGGAGGATAAAAAATGGCTTTACACGAAACTGATGTATTATACTGGAGACAGATCTAATAGACCAAGGAGACATGACAAATGGCCCCCAGGGACCTAGCTGATCCCATTCGTTTTTAGTGGATCCTTGATTTTCATGTGCATACTTTGGACTTCTGAAACAATGACATTTTTAAAAGGAAATAGAACAGAATCATAATCAAATCTTATGATGTTCTTTGTGCCAGTAGAACTCAGAATGCTTACAGAGAGGGATAACGCCAGTGGGATATCTGGACTTCCAGTGGGATATTCGTATCTTTGTTGTCCACTGGCTGTGATTGTTTGTTGCTTATTTGATTTTACCTTCTTAAGAGAAAATGAGAGGGCTTCCTTGGGGATCCAGTGGTTAAGAATCCAGCTGGCAAAGCAGAGGACATGGGTTTGATCCCTGGTGGGGGAACTAAGATGCTTCAGGCTGCAGGGCGACTAAGCCTGAGCCTCTCAACTAGAGAGAAGCCCAAGCATGCCAAGGAAGAGTTCTACTACAACCAACTCCTGACACAGCCAAAAAATTAAGTTAAATTTTTAAAAAGTTGCAAAAAATGGAGAGAGGGAAAAAATGAGAATGAGGTTGGAGCAGTCCCTAGCGAAGTTTAAACTCTTAACTGCATAATACACCAGTGCACGTATGAAATTTAATGAAAATTAATTCTCCCACCATATCCTCACAATATTGACATCGTTGTCATCAATAAAAATAGAGCAATTATTTCAGAGAGGCAGTGCTTTTTCTAATTAATATTGTATTCACTGCTCAACTAATGTGGGGAACACAAAACTAAAGACTGGACTTGAATTCCTAAACATTTATCAGTCATAAACTTTGAACGTAGTCAGGAATGCTTTTACTAGGCAAACTAAAACCAGTCTCTCAGTTTGATGCACAATGTGAACAAAAGTCAACCCTGGACAACCCAAAACTGAGGTTTTGAAATACATGCCTTTTAAGAACTCAATTGATTGCTTGCATGCTACCAGCTAGGGGGTCTATTGAACATAACTGAGTGACTGATCGTGCATGTATACCTTCCCCCTTCTAGGTATGAACTCACGGGAGCTTATGGATTGCTTTGAGGACATTGTCTTGGGATCCTATGGGTCCTCCCTGACCCTCAAACAAGTCTATCACTTAGAGTGACTCTGTCTGAGCCATACTTTACCCAATTCCTAAACTCTTGCCCTCGTTACCCTTTAAAGTTAACAATTGAGAGTTATCTCTCAAACAAGTTAATTTAAACAACTGAACCTGAAAATATGCTATGTATTGCATCAAGTGAAGTTTGTTCAGGCATTCATGTCCTTTACATGACTCTATCAGTTCAGTTCAGCTGCTCAGTCATAACTGACTCTCTTCAACCCATGGTCTGCAGCACGCCAGGCCTCCCTGTCCATCACCAACTCCCAGACCTTACTCTAACTCATGTCTGTCAAGTCAGTGATGCCATCCAGCCATCTCATCCTCTGTCGTCCCCTTCTACTCTTGCCTTCAGTCTTTCCCAGCATCACGTTCTATTCAAAAGAGCCAGCTCTTCACATCAGGCAGCCAAAGTATTGGAGTTTCAGTTTCAGCATCAGTCCTTCCAATGAATATTCAGGACTGATTTCCTTTAGGATGAACTGGTTGGATCTCCTTGCTGTCCAAGGGACTCTCAAGAGTCTTCTCCAACACCACAATTCAAAAGCATCAATTCATCAGTGCTCAGCTCTCATGATAGTCCAGATCTCACATCCATACCTGACTACTGGAAAAACCATAGCTTTGACTAGACAGACCTTTGTTGGCAAAGTAATGTCTTTGCGTTTTAATATGCTCTCTAGGTTGGTCATAGCTTTTCTTCCAAGGAGCAAGCGTCTTTTAATTTCATGGCTGCAATCACCATCTGCAGTGATTTTGGACCCTCCCAAAATAAAATCTCACTGTTTCCACTGTTTCCCCATCAATTTCCCATGAAGTGATGGGACCAGAGGACATGATCTCAGTTTTGTAAATGTTGAGCTTTAAGGCAACTTTTTCACTCTCCTCTTTCCCTTTCATCAAGAGTCTCTTCAGTTCTTCTTTACTTTCTGCCATAAGGGAGGTGTCATCTGCATATCTGAAGTTATTGATGTTTCTCCCAGCAATCTTGATTCCAGCTTGTGCTTCATCCAGCCCAGCATTTCTCATGATGTACTCTGTATGTAAGTTAAATAAGCAGGGTGACAATATATAGCATTGATGTACTCCTTTCCCAGTTTGGAACCAGTCTGTTGTTCCATGTCCAGTTCTAACTGTTGCCTCTTGACCCACATACAGATTTCTCAGGAGGCAGGTCAGGTGGTCTGATATTCCCATCTCTTTAAGAATTTTCCACAGTTTGTTGTGATCCACACAGTCAAAGTCTTTGGCATAGTTAATAAATCAGAAGTAGATGTTTTCTTGGAACTCTCTTGCTTTTTCGATGATCTAGCAAACTGGAAAATGTAGCAGTGGCCACAGGACTGGAAAAGATCAGTTTTCATTCCAATCCCAAAGAAACACAATGCCAAAGAACGCTCAGACTACCACACAATTACACTCATCTCACACGCTTGCAAAGTAAAGCTCAAAATTCTCCAAGCCAGACTTCAATAGTACGTCAACTGTGAACTTCCAGATGTTCAAGCTGGATTTAGAAAAGGCAGAGGAACCAGAGATCAAATTGCCAACATGCACTGGATCATCACAAAAGCAAGAGAGTTTCAGAAAAACATCTACTTCTGCTTTATTGATTTATTTGCATAGAATATATTAAAAATAGAATGTTAATTCCCTTAGTGATGTTCAAGTATCTAACTTACATTCTCAGTATATGCTAAATATTCTCTTACAGATTAAAAAAAAATGGTGCAGTTTTTGGCATATTTCTTTTCTAATCCAAATTTTCAAATGGCTTTGAAAATACTTTTCATTTTTTTAGAAAAAATCACATTTAATTTAAATTTTTGGAGAAAATCTGATGCATAATTATTGCTCATAATATATTTTTTATAATTTATTATTTCTGATGCTACTGTCCAGTGTGAGGACAAAATATGAAAGATAATTTTAAAATGTATTTTTATTAGAAATCAGAGCATTAAAAAAAAAGAAATCAGAGCATTTAAAAATTCAATTTATCAAGGAAGTGTCATGTAACTTAGGTTACTTCCATTTAATAACATTTAAAGACTATGACTTATTGCATTTATAAGACATCAAAACTGAATTTAAATATGAAATTTAATAACACTGCCTAGTTTTAAATCTTTTACAGAAAGTTGAATCTAATTTTAGTCCTTTGAGTAAATCTGTTTTAAAACTCACATCCTCTTGACAGATAATTTGTTTTTTTCTCATTGATTTTTGTGGGAATACATAAAGGTCAAAGCAACACTGATATATTTAAACCTACAACAAGGCACAGAAAATATAAAATGAATCATCAATATAGAACATAAATGTTTTTATTACTGATTAATGTTTATTTCAAGTTGGAATTCAGGAAACAAACTAGTTGCTTTCAAGTAATGAATAGCACTGCTTTCATCTCTTATCAGGAATAACTTGGTGCTTTCTAGGGCTTCCCTCGTGGTTTAGACAGTAAAGAATCTGCCTGCAATGTCGAAGACCCAGGTTCAGTCCCTGGATTAGGAAGAATCTCTGGAGAAGGGAATGGCAACCCACTCCAATATTCTTGCCTGAAGAATTCCATGGACAGAAGAGCCTGGCAAGCTATAGTCCATGGGGTCTAAAAAGGAGTGGGACATGACTGAATGACTGTCACTTTCTAGGTAACATGAAACATTATTTCCTAACGTTTAATCTCTCTTAGTCCATTGGATTAAATTATTGGGTTCTCATTTTCGGTGAAATCAAAGGCTATGAGAAGCAACAAACTATCGAGTTGCGAGAAAAACCAAAAAACAAGAGTAAAAAGGCAAGAATAAAGAGAGAGATTAAAAGATAATAGAAAAAGATACTTAGAAAAATAACTTGCTTGTAACTCCTTCTTGGGTATTTTAATACGCTGCCCACAGTGTCAGCCACTTAGAGGTGGGACTTCGTTATTTTTGTCCTTTCCATCCTCTGTGAAAACGTTAGTTTTTCAGATAACGACATTAACGTTTTCTCCTCTTTTCAACTTTGGTTCCAGGCTCTTATTTTATGTCACATTTATTGCTGCAAATACATTTACTCTAATGCTTCCTGACAGCCTGGATCGCAGCGCTCTGCTGGCCTGGTGAGCTCGGCAGCTGGAATGGGAATTGCCCAGCAGGCCAGCTTGTGTGTCTAATCCAGGACAAGAGTCTACCCCTGGACTGGTCCAGCCTCTTCCCAAGTCAGTTCTGCACTTAAACCCAGAGAAGGAGGTAAATCGCAGATGAGAAGAAAAATAAGAAAGAGGACAGAAGGAAAAAGACAGAACTTGCATAAGAATGAAACTATGAGTTTAAGAAAGGCAAAAGGCAGATTTTTTTTTTTTTAATATGAGATTTCTCCCCCATCCCCCACAAAACATCATCATCAACAACAACAACAAAACCTACAAACCTAGCCTCTGATTTGGGTCTGCAACTCATTTCATTTACTAATATTAAGAAGATGATGGTTATTTATCTATAATCATGAGCTTCTAAGGAACAGTTTACCACCTTGGTCTCCAGAAATCTGCGAAACCTATGAGAGCGCCCTTTCTGACCAAACATTCTATGGCTGAAATTTAATGGTTTCATTTTTCACTCTTAATCTGAATTTTAGAAAGCCATTTCTTTAAAATTTTAAGAATCTCATATTTTAAAGAATGTTCGTATTGCCAGTTGGATAACATTATTGAGTATGTGTCATAAAAGATATAATTGTCAGCATTAGTTTACTGATGATATTAAATCTGTAAAATACATAAAAGATCTTCAGCATGTGGCAGATTTAAGAGGGATTAGCATTTTAGAATGGCTGAGAAAACAACAGAAATGAAGTACCAGTTTCCAAGTTATCTGGAAATAGAGCGTTTCCTCGAAACCTTTTATAAGTTGAAATGGCATGAAAATGAAGAAGCAATCACCTTAGGACGAATCTTGCTAACAGAGGCAGGAAGTAAATCTAAATAAAGCACAGAGGCTCACACAAAGCTCACAGCTCTGGCAGCTTGATGCAGAGATGCTGCTGTAGTTTCTGGGAAATGAGGCTGGTGGGTCCTCTCTTGCTGCTCTGGTGGGGTACTGCCTCTAATACCCCTGCTACAAGACAAATGCTGCATGGTGATTTTGCTTTTTGCCTTTTTTTCATAAAAGTGACAATTCTCTGAATTTCTTCCAGGTAGCAAGCACAGGTATTAATGTAGGCTTTTTTTTTTAAAAAAAGTAAAGTGATACAAAGCAAACTTTCAAAAAGCAGGGGATGCCTGTAATTCAAAAACTACTGATGAAACACAGTCGGCAGAAAGCCACTGGCTGCATGTTAATGTAAATATCTATTAAAGCAACTTGCTATACTGATGAGCTGTCATAATACAAGCAACAAAATTCGGCCAACTGTTCTCACGTGGGAATATGCTATAAAGCCAGCCAACTCTTGTTTGAAATGCTATTATCTCTGACACCTGGTTGCCTAGAAACTGTTAGTTTTTCAGCCGTTGTCTGATTCTTTGTGACCCCATGGACTGCTGCACACCAGGCCTCCCCATATTTCACCATCTCCCAGAATTTGTTCAAATTCATGTCCGTTAAGTTGGTGATGCCACAACCATCTCATCCTCTGTCGTCCCCTTCTCCTCCCACCCTCAATCTTTCCCAACATCAGGGTCTTTTCCAACGCGTCAGTTCTTGCGTCAGATGGCCCAAGTATTGGTGCTTCAGCTTCAACAGCAGTCTTTCCAATGAATATTCAGGATTGATTTCCTTTTAGGATTGACTAGTTTGATCTTCTTGTTGTCCAAGGGACTCTCAAAAGTCTTCTCCAGCACCACAGTTCGGAAGCATCAAGATGTTGTAATACAAACAACAAAAATTGGTCAACTGTTCTTATATGGGAATATTTTATAAAGCCAGCCAACTCTTACTTAAAATGCCAGAATCTCTGTATGAAATCTAATTAACATGTGTGTCTATGGCTATGTTTATATTGAGAAAGGAATCTTTTTAGTTTAATTTTCAGCATGATACCTTTTCCAATTTAGGGTGCAATAGTTACTTATACTGAGGAGCATCAAAGTTGAGGATTCTACCTCATCATGTTAGCAGCAGGAGAAGGTGAATAAGAGTCAGTAATCCTAGTGTATTGCATGCCATGGGCTTCCCCGGAGGCTCAGATGGTAAATAATCTGCTTGCCATGCAGGAGAAGCGAGTTTGATTCCTGGGTCAGGAAGATCCCCTGGAAACTGATAACACATGTAAACTGATTTTAACCTTCAAGAGCACTTGTAATGAATTAGATGAAAGAGAACTATTTCATTAAAAATGCTGAACTTCAGAAATGAAAAGTGCAGCAATTCAAGTAATTTTGGAAAATTTTGAAAATTATGGAACTACAGATAACATTTGATAACTAGATAAAACATCCAGTGGCTAAGTCCATATTACCACTCTTGATCTGATGTGAAGAGCCAATTCATTGGAAAAGACCCTGATGCTGGGAAAGATTGAAGGCAAGAGGAAAAGAGGGAGGAGGAGGATGAGACAGTGGATGGCATCATCAACTCGATGGAGCGTCAGCAAACTCCAGGAGATAGTGGAGGACAGGGAAGCCTGGCGTGCTGCAGTCCGTGGGGTCTCAAAGAGTCGCACACAGCTTAGCAACCAATCAACAACAAACAACTATGCATGATGTAGAGCTGCATTTGGAGAGGGATAATTGGGTGTGACCTCATTTGGTACCAACTTTGGGGAATCTCATGGAGTTGTTCACTGCCATGATCTTTTAGCTGTCACAGACTGCCTTGGGCCATTTGGGAGATCTCAAGAAACAGGAGATCACCAGCAGTCATGCAGGCTGGTAACATAGGCAGTGTACGCACAAGGCCTGTGGGAGGTGGGCTGGGCAGCTAACACATGATGATTACTTACACTGAGTTTCTGCTGGGCTCACGGAGCCACAGCGCTGTATTGTGTTTTTTTTTTTTTTTTTTTGTCCTATGTTTTTCTTTGAATTGGCTTTTTCCTTTCTCTATTGATCACAGCTCCTCTTTAAACACAGTTTCTAAATCACTTAATGTGACAGATCTCCCCTTCTGTTGTATCTCCAGGAATTTAGAAGTTTCAGTTAAAGTAGCTACCAAAAAAAAACCCAGAAAATCTAGTTAAAATTCCAAACCAGTGATGCAGTCATTGCTCAGATATGTTCCATAAGCTGCCAGCCTCTTCGGGTCATCAAGACATATCTTAAGGTATTCACAGTAGTGTCTTATCTTTCTCTTGTACCTGAATGTCTTCATTTCTGTTCATGACCACCTGGTGTCTGCAAGGGAATTTAGATTTCCAGAGATAATCAGATTCAAAACATGGCTTCATTTGGATTTCTTTTCCTGAATCTCTTCTCTCAAATTTAGAATTTTAGGATATTATCCTTGCATATTGGCCCCTTTAAGTGGAATATTCTCCCCATGAATAATGAACTGAAATGTTCTGTACATGCCCACATTGTTTTTGAGATTGGTACATTATACTTGAATGATTTAAAGATGTATATCTAGACTTATTTTCTTTTTAAAATATACAGGCACAATAATTTTGCATAGTTAAGTAAAAGTGGATAAATGCAGTGAACTTTTAAAATTCTGAGTTTAGAAATTGCAGGGAGCCATCAGGATGCCCCCTCACTCGGGTGAGAAGGAAACTGCAAAACCGGATTTTCCTTGGGGCATCCCAAGGCAAGGCTCCTCCTGTATTTTTCTTGGGAAGTTCTGTTTATGCTCTGAACATTAGCTCATCTCAGTAGGTCAGTCCCAGTTAGAAATAATTCATCCTGAGATAATTCCCTCACACCTTATTTCCCCCAGGGGATTTGGGAAGGCAGATTCCCTTCCCTGGGGACAAAGGAGGAATAAGGGACATTTAAATAGATTACTACACCTCCTACTCTTTACTGGGGAGTTTCTTTCTACTTAGATTGATGTACTTATCCAAAGTATGCTGGAGACAATCAAATGGTAAACATACTAATGTTAAATCTAATTATGCAGAAATCGAACTTTTGCAAGGAAAATGAGCTTAAGGTTAAAGTTGTTGATGATAGGCAGAAAACAAGATTGTATAGAATAACATGTGATGTAATGGGTGTGTTTCTTGCGTATAAAAACTGTAAACCAACAACAATAAAGAGAGAGACTGCTCCATCACCACATATCAACTCAGCTCAGTTCTTCCGCTGACGCCACTCATCCCTTAAGACCCCCGGACCCGAGGCTGGACCCCTGCAAGAAATGTCATCACAATTTTATTGATCTGAGATACTTTGTGAGTATCTGAGTAACGAAGAGAGATGAGCCATTAGAATTTGGGATTTTAAGAATTTTTATGTAACAGCAACAACAAAAAACCCTATCATTATTGATTTTGAGAGCCAAAAATGTGAATAAAAATGCAACTGAGTGGCTACAAACAGACAGATGGGGTCTGGGGAAAGGAAAGCTGACAATCATTTGAGGAGAAAACAATGACAGAATCTAGCCTATGTGTTTTAGCACAAAGGCGAGAGACAAGCTCTATGATATGTATTATGTAATGTTTCATAGACACTAAAAGTGACATAGACAGCACAAGATGAATTGAGACATTTTTGTTTCCTCTACTGTCAGAATCAGTGTAGAAATAGGAAGACGACGTGAGGAGAAATCGCAAAAACTAGAGAGACCTTGAAATGCTTAAGGTATTTTCCAGATTACATTAGAACACTAAGCAGATTCTGGTTCACACCTAAGAAAGTGATTCTGAAAGTCACCTGGGGAGGAGAACTTTGAGCTTCTGGAGTTGTGCACCCTGAGTTGTGCGTTTAGTCTTTACTACCGTGAAATATGGCTTCTCTATGTCATTGTGCAAGTTAATGGGGAATGAATGTAATAGGAAAGCAATTTGTACAAAGATAGAATGTCAGACTCCTTTGATTGAGCGGCTTATGTCACTGTACAATAGCTGCAAAAAAGTTAGCTCAATCAAACAGTAATCAGATAAGATGTCACCATGGTAATGCCCTGATAATGAAGGTGTATTGAAAGTGAATACATATACAATGAATTCTTTAAAATCTCGAAAAGTGAAAGCACACAAAAACGGTGCATATATGTACATATGTATGTGTGTTCAGTCGCTCAGTCATGTCCGACTCTATGACCCTCTGGACTGTAGCCCACCAGGCTCCTCTGCCCATGGGATTCTCCAGGCAAGAATACTGGAGTGGGTTGCCATGCTCTCCTTCAAGGGATCTTCCCAATCCAGGGATCAAATCCATATCCTGTGTCCTTGCATCGACAGGTAGATTCTTTACCACTGAGTCACCTGGGAAGTCACATGTAACATAGGTGTACATAAACACACATGTATATGTGTATATACATATATTGATACATATATGCATGTTAATACTTATATGTTTCATATAATACATATATTAATGAAAATGTCAAGCTTACTTGCTCCTTGATATTGTAAAAGAAAGCCTATGTTTGTATCAGGAGGACTTAAGGAATTATTCAGATGCTACAATGTAGGTCTCTGGCACTAGGCAGAGAAACTGAATATAAATCAGGCAATTATCGAGATCTGGAACAAAGAAATTTACATAAAAGCCTAGCAAACCAACCATCCCTCATCACAGAGAGAACGGAGAAAAGAACTACTGAAGATAAGATTTCTTTCTGGTCTCCCTTAGCAGAGTCACAATTTATCAGATGGTAACAGTAAGCTAAAAAACAGATCCACTAGTCAGAGGAAAAAGGTTATTTCCATATTATCCACATTAGCGCAGGAAGACAACAGGATAGGAGTGCGTATTACCAGGTAGAAAAGACATACTTAGGGGATTAAGATAAATGAACTAAGAATGCAAAAGCAGAAACAGTCAGGGGGTGAATGACATTTTCACTACAGTGAGTTATACCAAATTTGTTTATGAAATCAGATATGCTTTTCCCTAAAAGAGTGGATAGGACTATCTCAGAGTATCATGAACAGTTTCCTGAACACCAACATTAGTTCTACTTTCTGTATGATACATATATTGTTAAGTCCAAACTCCGGGTCCCAAGCCCCTGAAGAGACCAAGTCCACACAGCAATGCAAAAGCATAAAGGGGTTTATTGCTAGCCAGGCTAGGGTGCAAGACTCATCCAAGAAGTGGAATCCGACAAGAGCCCCGCGCTCCAGATCACAGTTGCTTTTATACAGGCAGTTCTTTGTTACAGCATTGGTATAGCTGGCAGTCAATGTTTGGTCAGTTTAAACTGCGCATCTGCCCTGGATGGTCTATCTCTTGGCGTGCGCAGGACTTTCCTGGCTTGTGGGGGGAGGTGTGAGGTGAGGGTGGAGGAGGTCGCTGGAACTAGGGCCTGCTGTATATCACAGCAGCCTGTCACGGAGTAAGGTATGGGGAGGTGTGAGGATGGGGGAGGTCTCCGCAGCTAGGGCCTGCTGTATCTCCCAGCAGCCTGTCACAGAAGCTGTTTTGTTTACACACCACATTCCCCCCTGTCTCTAGTCCCAAAAGAGGCCCAATCATGGGCCTTTAATGAGCTTTATGTCATTGTTCGGCCAAGATGGATGTTAGCGAGGATTCTGGGAAGTGGACCGACACGCAGTGTCTCTTTTAGACTTTGTCCAAATTTTTCCGGTCTGTTGTGGCTCATCAGTTCTGTATTTCTTATCAGGATCTCCTGTCATAAACCAGCTCATGCAAATGGTTACCATGTTGTCTGGCCAGGATGGGTGGTTTTAATCAGTGTTTTTCTTTTTTTTTTTTCACTAGCTTTCAGCAGACATTGTTTTGAAAATGGTAGCATCCAAGCCTTGACTTAGAAAACTCAAGTGTTCAGCAATACAATGTCCAAACTGAAATTACACCTGTAGTATTACCCAGTTATTTTTCAGGATGCCTGAACCATAGCTACTTCATTTGACTTTTAATTGTAAAATTTTTCGTAATGGCCAAAGCAGATGTCACCATTAATGATGTCAGTGTTTTTTAGATATGAGAAGATGCAAGAATTGGAACTCATAAAATCTTTTCCTAAAAAGATCTAACTATCTGAAGGCCTGTTTTGCCAGTTTTTCCCAGAGCACAGAGGGCCTCATTCCTGATTTTCACCCTGAACTCCTCTCAGGGGCATTGAAAGTCAGCAGTTGCAGTGGCCATGATTTAATCGTTGTAGATGTAGATGACAAGTGCCAGTCTTTCGTTGGCAGAGCCCCTTTTTGCTCAAAAACTTGACAATGATTTTGAGGGGGGCATTTCATGACCATTTTATCTCATGGTGCTGAGAATGTCCATTCTCAGGTTTGGCAAAGATTCCGTTGGCAGGCCACTCAATGTGCTGTTACTGGACTAGGCCATAAAACAATATCCAAAATTCTCTGGACCACCTGTCTTACTAGCCTCTTGGTCCACGAAAATATTTCCTTTGTTGCTTTTTCTCATATCTATAGTTACACTGTTACCATCATCTGTCTCATATGGGACTATATATTACTTTATTAGAAGCCTCAGACACACACTTGGTAGTGCAAGAAAGGGCAATCTTGCAAAACAGGTGAAATACAAACAACATAGCCAGCAGTACCAGGAAAGTCACAAGTAAGACTTAGGTCACAAGCTGTTAAATGCAGCCCAGTATACATCAGGTCTTCCGACCCACTCTGCAAAATCTTTATCTTCTAGGGAAACTGTATATTGGCACCACTGTCTATAAGGCACACAGTCCAGCCCTCTAGGGCTACTAGACTAATCATCTTTAGTATGATTTAATTATTTTTAACACAGAGGAGACTTTAAACCCAATTACCATAATCTGGTGTTATCTATACAAATCTATCCCATAATCGAGGGAGATTTTTCCTCTTTTGCTGAAACTTTCTTGTTGTTCTGACTGAGCTTGAGTAATAGAAAAAAGCTCAAATTTATGGCCAGAGTCAGAGCAGGCATTATTAATTGGCCTGGAGAGGGGATCCCATCTAGTAATATCACAGTGGCCTGAATATAATATTTTTTTAAGTAAATTTTCTCAGGGCCAACCAGTCAGACTCTTGTAGCAGAGAAACCTACTAAGGTAACCCAGAACTAGACACAGGCAATTGGCCACAAACCCAACAATTGGATTGATTTCTAAAACTAGTATAGGATCAGGCCTATAACAGAAAAGCATTATATGCAAAGGTCTAAGAAGTCAAGAAAACATTATAAAGGATCATATAAATCAGGTCCAGCATCTTAGGCAAGCTGTCTGTCTCTGATGTCATCTTCTCATCCTGGTGTAGTGTAGTTTCTCCTGATAAAAGTCTTTTTATCCAGGTTGGAGACAATCCCTTAAATTATGTCTTTTCCAGTCCTGGTTGCAGATCATGAGGCATCTGATCTTCATCCAAAGATAGATTACTGGGATAAGCTTCAGAAACAAACCTAGGGTGTTTTTTTTTAAGAATTTCATCAAATTTCACATTAATATCACATAACAGCAAAGAACTTTCCAAGAACTGAATCCCACTACCTCCATTGGTAGACCCCCATTAACAAAATGGGATTTAACATTTATTGAAATATCATTTTGTCTCTAAAATTATCTTCACTTTCATCAAATATAACCAGATCAAGGCTAGTTTGTTTGTACAGGTCTGTTCTCACTAACCTTGGTCTGATGATTCATATACTCACAATTGATCACAAACTTCTTATTTTGTTGAAACATCCACAGAGTCTCAGACTGAACCCCTAAAATAAAACGAGGCTGGGAAACTCACACCAAAGGCCCATCACAGACTTTGCCCAACACATCTGGGTGAATTTTTCCCTTAAAGGTCTCAAAATTCCTGGGATTTTTGTGCCTGTTAGTGAGATAACCTTCTTAGTTCATTTGATAAGCTTACTGGAAACCTAAGAATTTCAAATTTCTGAAGAAGTTAGATAGAGAAAAAATATAATTGCATTCTTTATAACATATAATTTTACCAAATTATTTTTTTATAATTAGTTTGAGAGGAAGGTTTTCCCTACTCCCGGAAAACACAAGATTTTAACCTGTAATTTTTTAGCTAGAAACCATAAAAGTTCATTCAGCCCTTTTGTTAACTTTTGTGAAGTCATCCCATTTTTCATTAGAGTAGCAGGACATATCAGAATGTTAAGAACTCCATATAATTTCTAGAATATCTGTATTAGTAATTTTATCATATATTATAACATGAGTGGATTTATTACTCATTTGATAATATTTTTATGTAATTAAACCCACCAAATAAACACAATTAGTTTAATATCTCTCTTTGGGATGTTTCAGGGGCCCTCTGAAGCACCCCAAAGTTAGCCAGAGGTCAAAGAAACCTCAAAAGAATTCAATTTAGGAAGTAATTTCAATAAATATCAAAAGGGTTTATAACAGTCAGATAGGATCATATAAGTCACTGTGAAACAAATTATTTACTAAGCCAAAATTAACAAAAGATTTCAAAGGTAAACATAGAACAGATCACTTCACAGTTAAAGAAACTTAAAATCTATTATCAAAGGTAGTTCAACATCTCAAGAAAATTCATATTTATGCACAAAACTCTTCTCTTGGGGTCCACTTTTCATAAAACATTTGTGTCACTTTTTGGATCCATTCCTTTGTTTTCCCATCCTGAAACAGCCACATGTAAGTCAGACCTATTTCCTTTTCTCTTCATAAAATGTAATTTCACTCCATATACTTTCTTTACTGAAAACACGCATCTTACTTTCTTTTAGCAACCAAGAACTAACTTTTATGTTAGCATTTTATAGATTGGCAATCATAAATACCAGTGATAATTTCTAAAACCCTTGCTTTTTTTAGAACATTTTAGGATGGCACCAAACATTATTCACTTACAGTCCTAAATCTCTTTAGTTTCTCTGTTAAAGGAAATGACCTTAACTACTTAATAGACTTCCAACACTTAGCACACTTAGCATAACCCTTAAAATTCAAGTTATGTCAATCTAGAGAGACTATTTTAGACAGATATTCTTAAAGAATAATCATATAAAAGCTCATATCTCATTTACATTTTTAGAAGTTTTTTTTTTCTCTCTTTTTTTAACTCGAGGTTATTACAGATATAATAATTAACTTATATTAAACCTAGGTACAATGAAAATGTTTTACTTGATGTTAATTTTTAAGACATGTCTATATTAGATAGATCAACAAATATCAATATCAGGTATCTGATACTGAATATTTCCCAGTTCACATGAACCTGGAATTCACTGTTTAACTTAGAATTATCTGACTTGCAAGTGCTTACCTTTCCTCAAGCCAATTAAACAGAGCTCGTCCACAAATCAACCCCAAAAATCATTATGCAGAGACAAAGACATACCAAAACACATTTAGACAGACACAATGCAAGATCTAGCTTCATTTTTTAAGTTTAGAGGTCAATAAAGTCTCTTTGTTTCTTACCAGTCGGGGCACTCTGGCCAGCTCTCTGCATCAGGAGGAGACCAGGGACAAAAGGGTCCCAGTTGCGGCTGCTGGGTCCAGTCCATTGGCAGGCAAGCCAGCCCCTGAGTACCCTGAGTGGTCAAGATGTAAGTCTCAGCGAAGAAGAGGGGGACCCCTTCCAGGGCCTGAAGCTGGGTTTTTGTCTAACACTTGGAAATGAATTGTCCAAGAAGACACATGTGCTGACAAAGCAAGAGATTCCATTGGGAGGGGCACCCAGGAGAACTGCTCAGCGGTGTGGCTCACAGCACAGCCACACAGACAGACAGAGAGACAGAACAAACAGTCCTCTGGGAGTCTGGAGGCAAAATTGGAACAAAAACCAGGTACACAAGACGCTGACAATGCCGGCTCACACAAAGACACAGCATACAGACGAACACCAGATGTCGGCCGAAAACACACCAGAGGGGCTCTCTCCAGCTCCTCTGTCCTTTTCCCTCCCTAGAGTTATCCTATGGAAAGGCGTCCACTGCCCACCAGATTTGAAATCTGGAGAGCAGCTCTCCTTCCCATAGAGCCACTTTTTACCCTCCAGCGCGCTTACAAAGCCAGCTGCCTTCCAGCAACGGATGCTGGGCCTCGGTCTTATGCTGGCTAGAGCGACCCAGTCGCCCCGGACCTGACCTGACACCGGTGTTTACTGCTTACCCCTTCTGCCAGTAGGATGTTGTTCTCCTCAGTTGATGGGATCCCAGACGAGCCCCCAAATGTTAAGTCCAAACTCCGGGTCCCAAGCCCCCAAAGAGACCAAGTCCACACAGCAATGCAAAAGCATAAAAGGGTTTATTGCTAGCCGGCTAGGGCGCAAGTCTCATCCACACTGTGGAATCCAACAAGAGCCCCGCGCTCCAGATCACAGTTGCTTTTATACAGGCCGTTCTTTGTTACAGCATTGGTATAGCTGGCAGTCAATGTTTGGTCAGTTTAAACTGCGCATCTGCCCTGGATGGTCTATCTCTTGGCGCGCGCGGGACTTTCCTGGCTTGTGGGGGGAGGTATGAGGTGAGGGTGGAGGAGGTCGCTGGAACTAGGGCAGGCTGTATATCACAGCAGCCTGTCACGGAGTAAGGTATGGGGAGGTGTGAGGATGGGGGAGGTCTCCGCAGCTAGGGCCTGCTGTATCTCCCAGCAGCCTGTCACTTAAGCTGTTTTGTTTACACACCACAATATGACTTCAAAGTTTCCAAAAGCATTATGTAATGATTGATAATCATACATTGTTTTAGAATACTAAATCTAAACTGCATATACCATGGGAGACCAATATCAGAAGAAGGTTGTCATGGAAGCATAATCAAAGGTGTTTAGTTCCAATTGCTATTTTGGACAGAGAGAGGAAGAAAAAGAAAAAGAGGCTGCCACCTTTCCACCAGGTATTGCAATGAGACAAATACACTTGGTGTGTCCCACTAATTGGGCGATGCACTGTGTCCCCATGAGTTTCTCCCTTATCTGTGGGAGACGCACCACTCTTTGAAGCGCCATGAATTTGCCTGCAACACGTCTTAAAATATGCACATTGCTTTGCAGTTATGTGAGTTTGGAAAAGAATTAACTACACTTAATTTCCCCTCCATACGCATCTTCCAAAACGTAAAGATTTATTAGTGGAATAAATACCATACACTAGATAATAAGAATACATATTTGATTTTAGGATGTACCTCGTGTTTATTGTTAGGAAAACACTCCTTTCTTTCTGTTACTAAAAGTCTCTTTAAACAGACTTTTGGTCACAGTGGGGGAGGGAGAGGGTGGGGTGACTCGAGAGAGGAGTATTGAGACATGTATATTACCGTGTGTAAAATGGACAGCCAGCGAGAACTTGCTGTATGATGCAGGGAACCCAAAGCTGGTGCTTTGTGACAACCTAGACGGGTGGGATGGGGAGGGAGGCAGGAGGGAAGTTTAGAAGGGAGGGGACGCGTGAATGCTTGTTGTTGATGTACGGCAGAAACCATTACACTATTGAAAAGTAATTATCCTCCAATTAAAAAATAAAATTGAAAAAAAGTCTCTTTAAAGATCACTCATTATAAATTCTCATAGAATACAGAGAAATCTTCTCAAGCCAAAGCAGGAGGCATGCTCTCATATCAAAGAAAAAAAAACACAAAACAAAAAACCTTACTTTTCAAAAACTACATACTTTTATCCCCCAAAATACTTACTAAAATGCATTTAATTGTTTCAAGATAAAATTTACCTCTCTGAGAAGTACAAACTCTGATCAAAGTTCAGTTTTTGCAGATATTTCAACTGAATCTGTTACTTTTACTAAAGTATAGCTTTTAAATTTTATTTATTTTTAAAATTCAGACCTTTCACTTAAAAAAAATATTATTTATGTATCTATTTGTTTTTGGCCTCACCTCGAGGCATGTTGGATTAGTCTTCCCCCATCCAGGAATCAAACTCAAGCCCCCTGTATCGGAAGGCGAAATCTTAATCCCTGAACCGCAGGGAAGTCTCTAAAATAGAGCTTTTTAATAGTAGGTGGTTAGATCTAAGGCACTTCATGTCCTTCAGAGTTTAAGAAGACTTTGCTCACACCCCATCACAGCTTTCCATGTCACTCTCATTCTTCTCAGTCTGTATTCATATTAAAGCCATGTCATCCATTCCTTGTTTATTTCATTAAACAATTCACTTCTCCTACCTTGAACACATCTGATTGATTTGAGTGATATTGTCTTATTGAAAGTTAAATTATGTTAGACAAACACATGTAAGATAAACACTGAAAGAGATTATCATTTGAGAAAAAAATTAAAAAGATGATTTTCTATTGGGGTGAGACAATAGATTTCTAATTTAGAAAAAAAAAGCTATTAAAACCATTTTAAGACAGAAAAAATAACTGTCTAACTTTTCTGTAAGGAATTGTTAATATTATTAGGAGAAAGTTGGTGTAATTTTGGGTGGGCCTCTGGTTTGGTGGCTTTATAAAACCTGAAAATATGCTGAAGGGGCCGAGAAATGCATTTTCTACTATGACTTATTACTTTATTAGTGTAGTTTTAAATTTTAAACTATGCTTCAGATGGCTGCAACTTTTATGTTTCTCAGTATCATACATAAATGTTCCTTTTGAGGGATTCTGTACAGGCATTGTCATAAACATCATCAGTATTACTTGGCAAAGCCTGGAAATAAGTACAAATGACAGCAGATATATGAATGTCTATTTTCCCAGGGTTCTATACTAAGGCATGCTTGGTTAGTGCTTAGATGGGTAAATCACAGGACTCTGTTTTAATAGGGTAATTCCTGCCTCTGTGTCAGTAACACTTCAGGCATCAGGGTGACATTTTAGGTTAGAGAAAAGTAGGCAGAACATTGAACACAACTATATCTTAATTACTAACTATAAGTAATGAAAACCTTACAGAGAGCAGGAATCTATGTTGCCATGGAAATTGAGTTCATTCACATCCCTCTCTCACTGGAAGGAACAGAATACCAAGCTCCTGCGAAGGCACATTGGGAAAGACAGACAGATTGAGCCAATCAGCTTGTCCTCTGTGTCAGAGAACTACCAGGGTCCGGCCTGGAGTGCTCCTGTTGGTGTCTACACAGAATGCATAGGCCCACTAGAAATGGGTAGCTGGATTAGTCTCAGTACTCCCAAAGTCTCATGATACCATTCTTTTTTTTTTTTTTTTAATTTTTTACTGGAGTAGAGTTGCTTTACAAAGTTGTATTATTTTCTGCCGTACAGCAAAGTGAATCAGCCACATGCAAACAGATAGCTCCACTCTCATGGATGTCTTTTTCATTTGTGCCATCAAGGAGCACTGAGTAGAGTTCTCTGTCCTATACAATAGGTTCCAATTAGTTATCTATTTTGTTCATGTCTGTGTATGTTTTTTGCTCAGTTGTGTCTGACTCTTTGTGACCCCATGGACTGTAGCCCACCAGGCTCCTCTGTCCCTGGAATTCTCCAGGCAAGAACACTGGAGTGGGTTGCCATTCTCTTTTCCAGGGAATCTTCCCGATCCAGAGATTGAACATGGATCTTCTGCATTGTAGGCAGATTCTTTAGTGTATATATATATATATATACATACACATACATCAGTCCCAGGTGGCGCTAGTGGTAAAGAACCTGCCAATGTAGGAGACATAAGAGATGTAGATTCAATCCCTGGGTCAGGAAGATCCTCTGGAGAAGAGGATGGCAACTCACTCCAGTGTGCTTGCCTGAAGAATCCCATGGACAGAGGAGCCTGGTGGGTTATGGTCCATAGGATCCCAAAGAGTCGAACATGACTAAAGCAACTTAGCACACACAGGATATATATATATCAGTTCCAATCTAAGCAACGAGAAGAATGCTAACAACAAAAAAGAAAAAATCTACAAACTTTGTCTTCAGCTAAACCAGAGGCGAGAGAACACTGCATCTTTCTATTTGAGAATTTACATCCTTATATTTGCTAAATCAACTGAGAGCAGTTAATGGAACATCACAGGGGATTGCAAAGTATGGAAAGGAGTTGGCAGTGCTGGTGTCAGGAATCAGCCGCTCAGTTTAAAGGCGGAAGGAGCCCGTCTCTGCCCTGAAAAGGACTGGCTGAAACAGCGCCATCTCTGTACCAATGCACAGAAAAAGCAGACAAATTTCCTGAGAGTTCCAGCGATAATAAATCTCAGAAGAAAGGAAAAGGAAGTGGAAGAAAATTCCTTTAAAGGTCAATCTTTTCCTGGTAGCAGCATTCACTGAAGGAACACAGGTTGTGGTTTTAATATTTTAAATATTTTCACACCACTCTCTACTTGCTTGGTTTGTAGGGAGAAGTCCTATGTAGTTCTTATCCTTGTTTTCTCTATAGACGATGTTTTGGATTTTGTTTGCTTGCCTTTCAAGATGGTCTTTTCCTCTAAGTTTGTTGCAGTATGAATATAAGATGCCTGCAGTTTCTCTGGTGGCTCAAATGGTAATGAATCTGCCTGCAGTATGGGAGATCTGGGTTTGATCCCTGGTTTGGGAAGATCTCCTGGAGAAGGAAATGGCAACTCACTCCAGTATTCTTGCCTAGAGAATTCCAAGGACAGAGGAGCCTGGTGGACCACAGTCCATGGGTTTGCAAAGAGGTGGATATAATTGAGCAACTAATTCTATTCTCTTTCTCTATATTATGCCTAGGCATAGACTGTTTGGTATTAAGCCTGCTTGGTATTCTTAGAGATATCTGGAAATGAAGCTTTATGTGTGTCATTATTTTGTAAACCTCTAGTCATTATTACTGCAAATATTTCTTTTACTTCAGTCTCTCTTACTTCTCCTTAGGGTGCTCTAATTATCTGTATAGTAAACCTTTTGAAATTCTAATATGGTTCTTGGATATTATGTGCTGTTTTTTTTAATGTGTTTTTTTGTTTCCATTTTAGTTTAGGAAGTCTCTATTGAGATATATTCAAGCTCACGGTCTCATTTTTTAAATGGTGGCAAAATGTACAAAACTTAATCTTTATCATTTTAACCATTTGTGAGTACATAATTCCATGGCAGGGAATACATTTATAAGGTTGTATAAATTTTTCATCATCCCCAGTATAAACTCTGTACCAGCCCCTGTTGACCTTCATTCTACTTTTTGTCATTGCCCATTTGCCAACTCTTGGCATCTCATATAAATGGAATCATATGATATTTGTTCTTCAGTATCTGGCTTATTTCATAAGCATAAACGTTTTTAAGGCCCATCCATGTTATAATACGTATTGAAATTTTCTTTTTATGGCTGAATAATTTCCATTGCATGTGTATACCACATTTTGCTCATAAATTTATTTACTATTTCACCTTTGGCTGGGCTCTCCTATTGACTCAGATGGTAAAGAAACTGCCTGCGATGCAGGAGACGCAGGTTCTATCCTGGGTTGGGAAGATCACCTAGAAAGGGGGAGTGGCTACTCACTCCAGTATTCTTGCCTGGAGAATTCCATGGACAGAGGAGCCTGGAGGGTAACAGTCCATGGGGTCGCAAATTTCACCTTGGGTTGTTCCCATCTTTTGGCTATTGGGAGTAATGCTACTATCCCATTGGTATACATGCTCGCTGATACTTTTCTATGCTATGTCCAGTCCACCGGTGAGCCCAAGGGAGGCAACTAGTGACTCTGTTGTAGTGTATTTCACTTCCAGCATTTCATTTTGATTCTTAGAGTTTCCGCCTCCTACCTTCATTAATATCCATTCTTACATATTGTCTACATTATTTTTAAAGACCCTCCCATACTAATAATTTTATTTTTAATTAATTACTTATTTGCCAGTTATTTAAATTTAATTGCATTGTACTTTTAACTCTATACCAATCTATGGTCTGTCTAGCTCTGATGCTTTGTCTCTTCACACCATGTTTTCTCTATCTTCTTAATAGGCCTTGTGATTTTTTTTGGCTGAAATCTGGATATGATGTATCAGATAATATAAACCAAAGTGAAAGATCTTTCTTGTGGGTTTTATGTTTATCCGATGAAGAGTTCGGCTGTATTTCCTTTTTGCTGTAGCTGTAGATCCCAGAGGATTCTGATTCCTCTGATGTTCTTGTTTTTTTAACTCCCCTGCCATCTCTGAGTTTAAGAGAACCTAAGAACTCCTGCCTAATTAGAATCTGGGCCCTGCAGCTCTCGAAAATGTAATCCGCTTTTATAATTTCAGATTCCTATTCATGCGGTGTTAGGGCCTCGGAGACAGGATTCTACAATTTTAGATTAAATCTCAGTTTTCAGTGGGCCTGTGCCCTTGGGCTGTGACCTTTACAGATGTGATTTTTTTTTTTAAGCCCCTTTCACCTCTTAGGTGAGACACAGGCTATAGGGGATAAACTTGGATAACACCCCCACTCCCGTCCCATAGGAAGATAGCTGGTATAATACTCTTCCCCCTGGAGAGGCTTTTGTGATGGAGAATGTTCAGAGCATTTTTCAAAATGATTCTTTTCCCCTCTTCCTTCCAAGAAGTGTGCATTTTGAAACAATTTCAGAATTATGAGCATCACTCTTCATTTTACAAAAGAATTTTACAAAGACATGCAATAATAACAGAGATTTACTATTTTTAATAGTTTTGTTGGCAATCCACACACCATTCTTTAGCAAGTGATCTTTTACAACAGACACTATAGAAAATGGGGCTGGTTATATTTTGAAGAGTTGTGCTTATTGACTATTATATTGAATTTATAATAGGGGAGTTTTCAAAATTCTCATCAGGCACAAAGATTAGAGTTAAATATTCTTTACCTGGGCTTCCCTGGTGACTCAGATGGTAAAGAATCTGCCCGCAATTAGACCCCTGGGTCTAGAAGATCCTCTGGAGAAGTGAATGTTTATCTACTCCAGTACTCTTGCCTGGAGAATCCCATGGACGGGGGAACCTGGTGGGCTACAGTCCACGGGGTCACAAGGAGTTGGATATGATAGACTGAGTGACTAACACACACACACACACACACACACACACACACACACACACACACACACATTCTTTGCCTAGTTCTGTATTTGAATTAAGCAAGATAAAACGTCTGGAAGAGATCCTTTGCATTGTTTGTCATATCTTGCTACTCTCATAGCTTCTTTCTACAGCAAGAAGAAAATAACGTAATTCATTTTTTTTAGCATAGATCTTCCTGTACTATGGTTGATTTTTTAATGATGTAGAAAGTATCTAAATGAGAACAGTCGTCTGTCCACAAAAATCAGTGTTTTAAGTATGAATTTGCCTGTCATTTCTTAATAGGCATGCATCTCAAAGGAATGAGTATTTTACATCGACTATGGTATTTTTTCTGAAAGTATATTCTAAAGGAAAAAATGACTTTTTTTTTCCTATATTACAACTGAGTCTCATTAAAAATGCTACTCTTTGTTGGATAAAAAGGTTTCGAATAAGAATAAGTCTGCTATTGTTTCACGTTAATCCCTGTGGCTCAATTGGTAAAAATCATGCATTTGGCTCAATTGGTAAGAATCATGCATTTGAAAAGAAGCAAGGCTCTCCAGGGCTACCCGATAAAGAAAAAGTAAGTCTACAAACAATCAATGTTATAGCTCAGCATTATCACAGCCTTGAATCTTCGTGGTTTCAATATAGATTCAAGAACAGTAACCAGTGCAAAATTATAGCATACTTATGAATTCTGGCAGGACAATATCAATGAAATATTCCATTAATTTGGCCCACATCTAACAAATTACATGAAGCATAAACCCAAACATAAAAACCAAATCACTTTTTTGTTCAATTTTAAAGGGCCTGGTTTCTCTGTTGCTTGTATAATTCAAACACAGGGTCATTTATTTTATCAAACTTTTTAAACTGAAAAGTTAACCTAGTTTCTATGCAGAACAAGAAAAAAAAAATCTCACTTACTAATTCAATTTAACAAAAGCATCAACCCTTTTTCTACTGTATTAGCCCATTTGGGGAGTCACATTTCTGACCCTAAAAATGAGTTTACATCTTTTGGAAGTAATGCTATATTACAGTAACTTGGAATCATGTCAAGCCAAAAAAATCAAAGGTGGTAATGGAAGTAAGATCAGTGAAGGAGGTTCTATGAAAAAAGATTTGAAGCAGAAAAAATGTATATATTTAAAGATGTTATGAATTTTGAAAAAAAAATACAATAAGCTAAACAACTGATAATGAACAGCATTGAACACAAACACCAGGAAGCATCTCACTGCAAATATTCTACACGCTGTGACAATTGTTAAAAGATAAATTGAGGCACATTAACATTTTTAAGAGTTCATTTGAGCACGAATGGATTCCAATTGAGCAGTGCCAAACCAGAAATGATTATGAGGATTCCACCCACAGGAGCCAGGGAAAAGTGTGGAAACAAAGAAACAGCATTATCGATAAAATGACACAGTAGATAATAAGCATGTTGAATGGACTGAAGCTATTTGCCAAAGGCCCTCAGGATCTTTTAAGTGAATTTTATTTCAGGAGTCAAGGTGTGTTGGTGGAATAATTTGAGGGAGAGAGATAATATTGTTGCAGGAAACTGGGCTCTTGTCTAACACTCGGAAATGAATTGTCCGAGGAGACTCATGTGCTGACAAAGCAAGAGATTTTATTGGGAAGGGCACCTGGGTGGAGAGCAGTAGGGTAAGGGAAGCCAGGAGAACTGCTCTGCCATGTGGCTCACAGTCTTGGGTTTTATGGTGATGGGATTAATTTCCGAGTGGTCTTTGGCCAATTATTCTAATTCAGAGTCTTTCCTGGTGGCGCACGCATCGCTCAGCCAAGATGGATGCTAGCCAGAGGGATTCTGGGAAGTGGACCAGTGTCTCCTTTAGACCTTTCCCAAACTCTTCCGGTTGGTGGTGGCTTATTAGTTCCGTATTCCTTATCAGGATCTCCTGTCATAAAACAACTCATGCAAATGGTTACCATGGTGCCTGGCCAGGGTAGGTGGTGTCAATCAGTTTGCTTCCCCTAACAATATGATTTAAGTGATACTAATATTTCTTATTAGTGATACTAATATTCTTATCAGAAGGAAATGGCAACCCACTCCAGTATGCTTGCCTGGGAAATCCCATGGACAGAGGAGCCTGGTGGGCTACATACAGTCCATTGGGTCACAAAGAGTCAGACACGACTTTAGCAACTAAACCTCCACCTCTAATATTTCTTATTAATATTATTTACTAATATATATTTACTGTATTTTACTTCAGTTTAATGAGTTCTTCTGTGTCTGGAGCATCTGGATGAAGAGTTGGGTAGAAAACGAGAGAAGAAAAGCTGGATTCAGAGATAAGACACAAAACATTTTACTACATGATTCCACATAGTGGACGTAGGGGTGGGAAGAGGGAAAGATGCTTCATAGCCTGTAAGATTTGGGAGTTAACAAAATTTTTTAAAAAATTATTAGAAAGGAGGGAGAAATGAGAAAGGAAGGCAAAAAATTGGTTCCATTTATGATCAAGAAAGGCCCAGCAGACTGTGTAACACATGGGAATAGGGCAAGAAAGGGGTCAGGTCTAGAAATATAAATCAAAGTCAACCTGGTACCATTGATATTTTAAAGTATGTGAATGCATAACCAAGAAAAATAAGGGCACCATATTTCAACCCTCAGGAGCATTGTTTGTTATTTGTTAACAGGTACTGCACACGTGTAGAAAAACACAGGAGTGATTTCATTCGAGAAAACAATGTACTATTTCCAGGCTTTCAGTATGACAGGGATCAGAGTGACAAAATGGTGTGTTGAAAAGATGATGGATGGAGCAGGAGTGTCTTGAGAATGCCATTTACTCAAACATGCTCAAAGGCAAAGGAGAGTGTAGTGTTTGCAAGATAGTGTTTAATTATCTGAAAAAGGAAAGTAGAATCTGTGAGGGAAAGTGCCTTCAATCAGTATAACACTTTTTAATAACTGCTATCTTATCTTGAGTAAACTGCTTTAATAGAATAAATCACTCATGGAAGATTAATCCTTTCACACGGCAGTGTTTAGGAACATCTTAGTGCTTTCTTTTATAACTTCCAAGTTTTTAGACAGACCTACTTCCAGTCATCTGTGAATAGAAGGTAGGAATAAGTATCCATTGCTGCAATATTCTCGGAATGGGAAGCTATAGGAATTTATTATTTTTCTGGTTGGTTTGATACATAGAATTTTAATGATTGTGACATGCTGCATTTACCTGTGGTTCCATGGTTTGCTAAAGACAATGCAGAACTGCAGAATCCCTGATTCTCTGTTTAACAGTTATCTTTCAGATTTGAATTATTTTGGTGTACTAAGAATCTGAGAATAAGCACAGGGCTGTTGGCAAGCATTCTCAGACTTGGAGTTTGCATAAATGGATTCTTTCCTGTCTATGTAAAAATTTGAATACATAAACTGTAGTTTTAAATTTACTTGTTTTGAATAAATTAATGCAGTATTCAAAACCATGCTAAGTTGAATCTGAGAAATGAGCCTTAGGGAGTCATTGTATTACAAATCTAGATACTTACTATTACTTAGCTAATTACAAACCACGAAAGCTAATCAGCCATAAGATAAGTTTGCATATTTTTAATTAAACTCAAATTAAAAGTAATGCACTCCACTTCCACAGATTTTTATATTCCAATAGAGTTTGCTTGATAAGCTTTGTCTTATAAAAATTCTCCAATGATAGGTTTCCTTTACATAAAAATAATCATATTTAATACTTATTGAGGTCTTATCAAGTTTCAATTACCTTTTAATCCCTTTTATTGTTCAATTTAATTTTCAAAAAATATCTCAGAAGCTATTATTATCTGTATTCTGTATATTCAAAAGTATGCACAAATAGATTAAACAGTTTGAGCAAGGTCATACATGTATTGTGAAAATGCATTTACGCATATATGAATGTTATATTTTACAAGATACAGCTGGTTAAAGGATTTCCCAGGTGAATCTAGTGGTAAAGAACCTGTCTGCCAATTCAGAAGATGTGAGAGATGTGAGTTTGATCCCTGGTCAGGGAGATCCCCTGGAGGAGGGCATGGCAACCCACTCCAGTATTCTTGCCTGCAGGATCCCATGGACAGAGGAGCCTGGCGGGCTATGGTCTATGGGGTCACAAAGAATCAGATAGAACTGAAGTTACTTAGTAGACATGCATGCAGATGGTTAAAACTTCTATGAGGCTTTTTTTCCAGATAAAAGAGTGTCACCAAATTTCCATTTATCAGCTATGATAATAAAAGATGACAGTTTTAATACAAATCTAGGAACCTTAAAAGAAGTTCCTAAAAATTATGCAACAATGATTGCTACCATTACAGGTAATTTAGCAAACAAAGGTCTTTGGATGAGAGATCATACCCATATGGCCAACACTTAATAAATGTTATCTATAAATTCCCTGAATTGCACTGTTATATTCTATTACAAATCCTTAAGGAAGAGCTTTATAAGTACCTGAGACTACTTAGACTCTTCCATTTATTAATTTGAGCAGCTGGTATCCAATTGATTCATGCAGAAATTGTTTATCCTTCCTGTCTATTTTGGAAATATAATAATTGCTTGCTGGGTGTCAGAAATATACCAATTACCGAAGATACAACAGTAATAATGCATAATTTAATTAAACCCACTGACTATTCTGCTTCCTTGGTGACTTAGATGGTAAGGAATTCGCCTATAATACAGGAGACCTGGGTTCAACCCCTGGGTCAGGAAGATCCCCTGGAAAAGGGAATGGCAACCCACTTCAGTATTCTTGCTAGAGATTTCCATGGATAGAGTAGGCTGGCAGGCTATAATCCATGGGGTCACAAAGTGTTGGACACAACTTAGCAACTAACACATACACACACCGAGTATTGAAAAATATAAGTGAACAACCTCTGTAATAATATACTAGCAAAATTATGAATTGACAAGGTTGTTATTGTTTAGTCACTCAGTCATGTCCAACTCTTTGTGATCCCATGGACTGTAGCCCACCAGGCCCCTCTGTCCATGGAGTTTCCCAGGCAAGAATAGTGGAGTGGATTGCCATTTCCTTCTGCAGGGGATCTTCTTGACCAAGGATAGAACTCATATCCCCTGCAAGTCTCCTGTGTTGTAGGTGAATTCTTTACTGCTGAGCTACCTGGGAAATAAAAAGGAGGCACAACTAAACTTCTTTTGGAAGTGAGAGGGATCAAGGAAGTATTTTCTGAAGTCCTGGAATGTCTATTGGTATGGTCGTGAAGGGATGGGGACTGGCATGGACAGCATCTCCACAGAAAAGACTATTTATCAAAGTCTTTCAGAAATTTTTCTAACAAATATGATATTTTTACTACTATTTATAAATTTCCTTTCCTGATATCAAATAAGGTATATTTTATTTGCAATAAATTTCAAGAGCATGCTCAATGTGGTGACTAAAACAGATGTGTGTGTTTACATCTGTCTCCTTGCAGTCGTGGCCTGTAGCCTGCCAGACACCTCTTGTCCATGGAATGTTCCATTCATACTTTTTAGTAATTCAGTACACCATTTAATGATTACTTATGATATAGCAGATAAATATCATTAGTACATTCTGATATATCATAATATAGACCATCATATATCATGTCATCTTAGCATCTGGGAATACAGAGGTGAATTTATTTCGTCCCTATCCTAGGGGGAGAAAGTGTACGTGTTTTGTCTGGATGGGATTTTCAGAGTCCAGAAAACACAGAGGAGAACACACATTAACGATCTGAAGTAGTATGATACAGATCATTATTAGAGAAGTAATTACAAAATGCCATGCAGAAGAGATGGAGGAGGAAAAACACTGTACATGACAATTAAGGAGAGAGTGGCAGAGCAGCATGCTTTTTAATTGGACTTTCAAAACAGGGTATACACATGTAATCCAGGTGCCAGAAAGAGGTTAGCTGGAAATTTCAGCTCATTATTTCAAATTCCTATGCAATATACCATACATGTCCATAGCCCTACCACGATTTCTGCAAATTCCTGGAAATTTAGACTTTCAGAAATACTTATAACTCTAGACTTTCACTTCCATAGATTTTTTTAACCTGATTTCATAGTACCAACCCTTTCATGTTCCACTCAAAACAAACTAAGTAAATAAGTAATTAAAAAAATATTTATGGCTATGTTCAGAGAGCATAATGGGATTTTTTGGTTTTTTTTAATCCATTAACATGAGGCATGTTTTGATGGGATTCCATTAGGATACAGTTCCATTTAAATGTAAAGAAAGTCAGTGAATCTGAATGAAATCTGCTTATGCTTTTCAATGAATCTTAGTCTTTCTAATCCACACTTGTAGGACCAATATGTGTGCTAAGTTGTTTCAGTCATGTTCAACTCTTTGTGACCCCATGGACTGTAGCCCACCAGACTCCTCTGTCCATGGGACTCTCCAGGCAAGAATTTTGGAGTGGGTTGCCATTTCCTTCTCCAAAAACCTGGGTTCCCTGGACAACTGATTGATGTGGAATATTTATTATAGATCTCAAAGAACACACATGGACTTTCAGAGCCCATAGTTAACTTGGTCTTTAGCAATTATTTTGTGTGTGTGACAGGTATACTCAGTCAACTTAATGTGTGTGCCAGAACAAATCCTCATAAAATACATATAATACCTAATTCTGCAGGGCCTTCATATAAGGTTTATGTTCAATAAATCTGCTATTTAAACAGAAAAGAGAAGAAAATAAATCACTAGCTCTATGAAATGAGAAAAATAGAATATCCTAGTCCATTTTTCTTGTTTTCTAAATATACATAAATACATAAATAAAACCAAATTTAATGTAAAAAGTTTTGCTGTGATGTACCATGCAATTGTATGATTTAAGCTGGAATAATCTTTTTTTTTTTTTTATGATCTTATGACACCAGGTGCTCTTGAAGGCAGTATTTCAAGTCAATTCAGATTAAATTGGCTGACAGGAATTTTGCCCTTTCAGATCACTTGCATTTTCCAAATGCAGATATGAACATTTATGGATCATTTATACTTCATTAAATTTTATTCTATATTTCTGGCATATGATAAAGTTTAATTGAATATTTTATACACATTAGTTTGATGCTCTCTGTTTTTTTCCCTTATCATAACACAATTATCCAAGTTACCTGAAACAAATTCTAAGCAACTTGAGAATAGTGAGTTATTTTTTTCCTTTGAGCACCCACATTATTTAGCACTTTGCTTAGACAGTTATGAATAATTGATTTATTTTATAAATGAGTTAAGCCTTTGCATATTGCTTGTAATATGAGCTTGGTAATCATTGGTTTAATTAAGGAATGAATGAAAATCAAAATAACCATCTTATATGAAAACCCTGTTGTTAGATCTTGATGGAGTTATTGAATCATCTGCTTCTTCACTGGTTTTACAGTGTTCATGGATTTTTCTTTAACAGAGTTGTCTAATACTTGGGTTTTCAATCTGTGTAGAGGCCACATAGGAAGATAAGGGCCAAATGCATTTCCTTGCTTATATTTCCCTAGAACTTCATAAAGAACCTGGTACTTTGTATGCATTCAGTATTTATCCAATTAAAGATCAATTTGGCCCAAAAGACCTCACCTTACTTTGGCCTATAAAATAGCATGTGAATTGGTCCCTCGCTAAATTTCTAATTCTATGTTGTATTTCTCATGACACTTATTTTGTACCTCTTCCTATTGCTTTACTAACTCCAGCTAAGCTGTTTTGAATTCCCTCTTAACAACCATTGTCTTTCCTCTTTCCTCTGCCTGGCATGCTCTTTACAAGATTTTCAAGGGCCTCATTAGTTTTCATTAATAAATCTCAGTTTACCGGTTTTTATTTTATTCATGATACATTTTCTTATCTGAAACCTCTTTCCACGTTTATTCCTTTACCTGCTATCACTTTAACCCCTGGATAACAATTTGGACATTGTTCGTTTTTGTTCACCCTTGTCTTCTCAAAGTCAAGAACGATATTTGGTACACGTTAAGTATTTAATAGAAAGTTTTAAAATTTTTACATAAGGACACACATTCTGAAAAAGGATAAATGATTTACAAAGTATGCTGTAGAAACTGCCCATGCTTCTATACCTTTCAGAACACTGCTATTTAATGGATGCTTCTGGGGGCATTCCTGGGGCCACTGTATCACACGTTTACACAGAACAAAGGAGCACATGCTGAGCTTGAAATAGGGAAAGACAATCCTACACATGGTGATGAGCCAAGCAAAGTCTCTGTGACTCCATCTCTGGGTAAGGAAGTGTTCCAGAACCAGAATACTTCCTTATCTGATGAAGTAGAGGTCAAAAAACTGTGCAAGACTGTTGCAATCTCTTGAAATCAAAGTAAGCTAATACGTTCTTCATATATCCATGTGATTTGGTTTTTTTGGTGGTTGTTGTTGTTGTTGTTTTTTGCTGTTGAATATTAAGATGTCCTCATATATTTTGGATATTAGCCCTTAATAAGATGTATGATTTTCAAATATTGTCTCACATTCAGTAGGTCGCAGTTTCATTTTTTTTATTGTTTCCTTTGTTGTGAAGAAACTTTAGTTTGATGTGATCTCCTTTGTCTATTTCTGCTTTTGTTGTGTGGACTTTTGGTATCATTTCTAAGAAATTATTGCTAGGACCAATGTCAAGAAGTTTTCTCCTATGCTTTCCTCTAAAAGTTTTGTTTTCAGGTCTTATATTTAAGTGTTTAATTAATTTTTAGGTACTTTTTTGTGTGATGTAAGATAAGGGTTTAATTTCATTCTTTTGAAGACAGATATTTGGTTTTCCCAATATCATTTATTAAAAACTATCCTTTCCCTCACTGCACATTATCGGTACTCTTGTCAACAATCAGTTGATGACATATGTGTGGGTTTATTTCAGGATTCAAAAATGGGCAAGGAACCTGAATAGACATTTCTCCAAAGAAGATATACAAATAGCCAACAGTATTTGACAAGCAGTTCACCATCATTAATCATCAGGGAAATGTAAATTAAAACCACAATGAGATATCACCTCATACCTGTTAGAATAGCTCAGTAGCTCAGCTATGTCTGACTCTTGTGACGCCATGGACTGTAGCCCACCAGGCTCCTCTGTGCATGGGATTATTCCCAGCAAAAATACTGGAGTGGGCTGCCATTAACATTATTCAGCCTCAAAAAATAAGGAAAATCCTATCACCTGTGACCACATGGATGAACCTGGAGGACGTTATATTTAGTTTTATAAGCCAGTCACAGAGGACAAATACCGCCTGATTCCGCTTATATGCGGCACGTGAAATAGTCAAACTCATAGCAACTGAGTATAGAATGGGTGGTTACCAGGAACTGGGAGAGAAGGAAACAGGGAGGTGTTGGTCAAAGAGCACAAAGTTTCAGTTTTGCAAGATGAATAAGTCCAAGAGAACTAGTGTGCATCATGGTGACCGAAGTTAACAACGCTTAAAATTTGTTAATAGAATATATTTCATAATGTGTTATCACAATAAAATAACAAAATAAAATCAAAAGGGTAGGAAAAAGAAAGTATTAGGTGGTGGATAAGTTTATGGCATATATTGTACTGATGGTTTCACAGATGTATACTTATCTCCTAGTTAATCAAGTTGTGTACATTAAACATGTATGCTTTTGTATGTAAATCGTGCCTCAATAAAGTGATTTAAAAAAATAAATGTGATATTTCTCATTATTGTTAATTTTCTAAACTCACAGGAGAATATTAATCCACATTATTATTTTTTATTCTTTGCCTTGGTGATGAGTTATATATGTTTACTAACTGTATTTTTTCTGTAGTGTCTGTGTGTGTACACACAAATGTGGTCATACCCACTGTAATGTTTAAAAACTTACTGATCTATACTAACTGGACTTTATCTTTTGTCTCCACAATCCTGAGAAGGTAGCTAACTCACTGCAGTCTGTATTACTAAGAGGACAGTTTGCCTTCTCTTTTAAGAATAGATTGTACAGTGCATTCTGATCGATTCACACCAAGCATCACTGTGAGTGGTGAGTGTGTTACTGTGGGATCATGGGCCCAATGGACTGATACTGTCTATGATTTGTTCTGACAAGTCATCCACTGGTGTATTCTTATGAGGGTGGTTCAGTTGGAGGTGCTGAGCGACAGAAAAAGACCTTATGATTGCATGATATTTAATGTAAAAAGATCATCTTTTAGGACACATGTGTTTCCTGAGAAAAAAGAAATATAGGGTTTTGCACATGTATTATTGAATGCCTGGCTGAATTAAACAGGGAATTAGATTCAAAGAAGCTTTTAAGAACACTATGTGAAAGTTAAGTTACAATTATAAGTTTGATAATAGCGACAATTTCCAGGTAACTTACCCAGTCCCAGCTACTATATTATTCACTTTAGATGCATGATTTACAAAATTCATGTTTATCAATCAATGAGTAGTTTAATTGGCTAAGTTATTGTGTAATCATATCTGGTGCTCATTTATGTCAAATTCTATAAAAAGAAATAAAGAACAGACTGGAATGATCACTGCTCTAATGTTGTTTATACATTATTTGAAAGATGACAAGAAAACATTTTAGAACATTAAATATTTAATTGAGAAGTTCAGAATGCTCTGCAAGAACAGAATCAAAAAGCAACAATCCAGAGGGTGAGATAAGAATCCAATCAGAATTTAAAAAAAAAAAGAAAAAGCTGAAAGGGTGGATCTTATTAGGGGAAGTGGTGAGAGGAAATGACAAAAGATTTAGGGAGAGAAGCCAAACAGAATATTTTGCAGCAGCCATCCAGGTAGCATGTGTGGGCTGAGGATTCCCAGGCAGGCAGGACGTTTCCAGGGAACAAAAACCTTAGAGATGTTTGTAGTGTGGAGTGGGTGGGGCTAGGAGAGAAAAGTGATGCTGGAGTGTCAGAAATGACATCACATCATGCCTTCTAAGACATGGAAAGGAGATTTTATCTTCCTACCGAAACCTAGTACAAGCCCTTGTATGCTTGTCTTTTGAAGTATTAATAACAGGCTGATGCAAGAGTTTTCCAGAGTTTGGAAATTCTGAAAGAGATGGGAATACCGGACCACCTGACCTGCCTCTTGAGAAATCGATATGCAACTCAGGAAGCAACAGTTAGAACTGGCCATGGAACAACAGACTGGTACCAAATCGGGAAAGGAGTACATCAAGGCTGTATATTTTCACTCTGCTTATTTAACTTATATGCAGAGTACATCATGAGAAACGCTGGGTTGGAAGAAGCATAAGCTGGAATCAAGATTGCTGGGAGAAATATCAATAACCGCAGATGTGCAGATGACACCACCCTTATGCCAGAAAGCGAAGAACTAAAGAGCCTCTTGAAGAAAGTGAAACAGGAGAGTGAAAAAATTGGCTTAAAGCTCAGCATTCAGAAAACTAAGATCATGGTTTTCGGTCCCATCACTTCATGGCAAATACATGGGGAAACAATGGAAACAGTGACAGACTTTATTTTTTAGGCTCCAAAAACACTGTAGATGGTGACTGCAATCGTGAAATTAAAAGACACTTGCTCCTTGGAAGAAAAGCTATGACCAACCTACACAGCATATTAAAAAACAGAGACATTATTTTGCCAACAAAGGTCTGTCTAGTCAAAGCTATGGTTTTTCCAGTAGTCATGTATGGATGTGAAAGTTGGAATATAAAGAAAGCTGAACACTGAAGAACTGATGCTTTTGAACTGTGATGGAGAAGACTCTTGAGAGTCCCTTGGACTGCAAGGAGATCCAACCAATCCATCCTGAAGGAAATTAGTCCTGAATATTCGTTGGAAGGACTGATGCTGAAGCGGTAACTCCTATACTTGGGCCACCTGATGGGAAGAACTGACTCATTTGAAAAGATCCTGATGCTGGGAATTTTGAAGCCTGGAGGAGAAGGGGACAGCAGAGGATGAGATGATTGGATGGCATCACCAGCTCAGTGGACATGAGTTTGAGTAATCTCCGGGAGTTGGTGATGGACAGGGAGGCCTGGCGTGCTGCAGTCCATGTGGTCGCAAAGAGTGGGACACAATTGAGCAACTGAACTGAACTGAACTCAAGAGTTAATGATTGGGAAATGTGAAGACGTAGAAACAAAGAATAGCTGTTGGACTGGGGAACTGGTAACTATTTAAGCCATAAATCTGCCACATAGAATCACTGAACTCTCAGTTCCCTGAAAGAAAGATAGGCATAAAGGCTTCACACACATTCCTAAATTGTTTGTATGGAAGTAGACATTTTCCCCACCCCCCACATACACCAGATGAAAACTGCGACAGCAAATACACAAGCCCTAGACTGGTTGGAACCAGAAGGTTGATGATGCTGGCTCCCAATCATCTCACCACCAACCAGTTAGAGGAAAGTCCATGATCTGATCAAACCCTGCTCCTTGAGCCACGACTACAAAATTGGTCACTGCTCCCTCCAGGCCAGGTCACAGTCTTGAAGGCATTAGCTCGCTGGGGCAGCCTCTGCCTGGCAAAAAATCCTCCTTTTTCCTGCTTCACCCAAAATTCTGTCTCTGAGATTCAATTCGGTGTTGATTTACAGAGACTGGGTTTCAGCAATACCACCTGGGCAGTGAGTAGTAGCTCTTGATAGATACTGAGCAAGTAGGGTGATAAGTGTGAAAAGATATGTGTTTTGGGACCATCCCAGAGAACATAGTAAGGAGAGTAGCAAGAGCGAAAAGAAATCACAGCAGGCTTCAGGTTTCGGGTGAGAATTGGTGGCAACCTCTAGAGGCTAGCATTGAGGATGGACAGGGGTATTTAGAAGGCAGAGGGGATAGAATTTCATGATTCCACGGAATGGAGTGTGAAGAGCAAAGGGTAATCTCTATGTTGTTGATTTTGACACTAAGTGAGTAGCGGTGACATTTGCACAGGAAAACGAACACCAAAGAGGTGAGGCTTCACAGAGGTAAGTGATAAATGTATTTTTAATATGCTGAGTAAGGTGGTTTTGAAATGGAACCATTGAGGGAAGATGATAAAGAATAGGGTATAATGGTCCAGAAGTCAGTAAGACTATCTGGGCCATCACCACTACCCACCATGTTGTGGATTACCATCATGAGATAACTGGATCGTGAAGTTGATGCCCTCATCTAGGCTGTTGCTATTTGGTCGTTAAGTAATGTTGGACTCTTTTGTGACCCCATGGACAGTAGCCTGCCAGGCTCCTCTATCCATGGGGTTTTGCAGGCAACAATCCTGGAGTGGGTTGCCATTTCCTTCTCCAAGGGATCTTCCAGACCCAGGGATCAAACCCACATCTCCTGCATTGGCAGGCAGATTCTTTGCCACTGAGCCTCCAGGGAAGACCTTTCTCACCTAAGAATACAGACTATAATTCAAACTTAAGGAAAAAATCTGCATCTGATGAACAGAAAGTAAAAAAAGGAATTTGTAAAGTTATAGCAAAAGAGAGAGAAAGAGGTGATCTCAGTTAAATCTTCACTGAGTGTTGAGGCCATAAAGATGTCCCTGACATGTGAGTAACAGGACAATAAGTGTTTATACATTTTATTCATTTTTATCCATTCTAATAGAAAGGTAGTGGTATATAATTGTGATTTTAACTTGCATTTGTTTCGTGAATAATAATGACTAACATCTTTTCATGTGCTCATTTACCATCTCTATCTTTCCTATACGAAGATCTTTCTTTAATTTTCATAATTTAATATTTGAAATTCCTTTATCTCTCCAAAACCAGTTAATTGCCTCATCTTTAAAATTATACAGTATGATCTACCTTTAATTTCTACTGACTTTTCTGACTAAACATAAAAACCTGCTCAAATCTTTCCTACCTTGAAAAATAAGTCTCACGTGCGTGCACACACACACACACACAGCTTCAGGGTGTTGACCTGTCTCACTGTCATTTAATCGCCACAGTCAAAGTGCTTGGCTGTCTACATTTTCTGTCATCTTGTATCGGTTGGAGGTGTATAGCATGATGATCTGACTTTCATATATTATGAAATGATTACTAGAGGAAGTGTAATGAGCATCCATCGTATTATATAGATACAAAAGAAACAAAAAGGGGGGGTGGGAAATGTTTTTCTTGTGATGAGCACTCAGTGTTTACTCTCTTAACTTTTATATATAACATAAAGCCATGTTAATTGCAATCATATTGTACATTACATCCTTAGTGTCTTTTTATCTTGTCATTGTAAGTCTGTACCTCTGAACACCTTCAACTAATCCCCCTCCCCTCATCCCTCGCCTCCGGTAAACACAAATTTGATCTCCTTTACTATGAGTTGATTTGTTTGGGCTTCGGCAGCGCGTACAATTGACCTACAGCGCCGTGTTAGTTCCTGGTAGACAACAAAGTGACTTGGTATTTCAATACATTACAAAATGGTGGTAAATTACAGTAGCAAAACCAAAACCCAGTTATACAGGAAGCAACTATTTGGGCACAGAAGCAAGTAACAGGCATATTAAGCTTTTAGTCAATGTCTTCATTCCCTCAACTGCCATAGAAATCATCAAGTAACAACATTAATGATAAAAATCTCATGATTATTAGCGCTATCAGTTTTTAATACATTGTCACCAAAGACGGAAGCTCAGACACACTCATATTTGTAGTCAGTTCTGTGGATAACTGGCCTGGCTTTATAGAAACACAAGATCAAGGAGCACAAAATGTACGTGTTTGATATAGTAAAATCTTTTGTAGTGTGAATGTTTTTGCTGTCAGTCTTTCAGATTATTTTGGTCTGCTTATCGGCATGTTTATGCAACTGCTGATGCACATAAAGTTAAATGTTCACTGTTCTACATTTTTCACTTTATTTCTTAGATATTTAAGTATCTTAAACTGTATTATCTTTGTAGGGTATTCAGTTTTATAGATTGGGAGCTGTTTTCTATACATTAAGAAAGGGCGAGACAGTGAATGGATGGATGTAATTTCCCGAGAAAAAGGAACTAAGTACACACACATGAAATTCATGGCACAATTTTTATTATATACATTTTCCTGTCATCCATATTTACATCTTCACAGATAAGAGAGCAACTCATACATATAATAACAAGATGATGAATTTCATGTATTTTAATTTTCAAATGAGGTCTGTAATGCTCTCAGCCTGAATATCCATAGTTATCTGAGATGGCAATCTAGCTCCATATAAATGCAAATTAACATTGTTTATTTCAGCAAACCCTTGCATCTCAGATTAGTCTAAATCTAAATCACATTATTCAGGTACTCGTTTCTCAATCTAAAAATCACTGGGAGATGTGAAGGAGAAAGTCTTCATTTTTTCTTTTTTTTCTTTTGTCAATAGTGACCATTCATTTTGAGGAGACAGAAAATAGTTCAAATTGAAATCTTAGGAAAGTTTAGAAGTTTTAAGTTTATTTTTGAGAAGTAAAACATTTAGGATTAGGGAGTGGAGAAAAAGAAAAGCTCTACATTATAGAAGAATGCCGAAAATGCAATAGCTCAAGCAAAATATACTTTTCCCTCTCTCTTTCAAAGAATAGTCTAGTTCTCTATCCAAACAAAGATGAATTGAGTGTGTATGAAGTGTACAAGTGAATGAAGAGCTGGCATCAGCACAGCCATTATTCCTGGAAAGAATGGGCCTGCCAGCCGAGTCATGCATGGTCTCCTTCAGTACTTCGCTCAGGCTTACATCCACTGTACTTTTAGACTGCCTTTTCTCTGCGGGAACATTCTTCTAAAACTTGTTTTTAAAACAAGCTTTGTAAAATACCAGGATTTTTTTTTTTTTAATGGGGACAAGAAGGAAATGGAGATTAGAAAGTAAAAGCACTTCTCAGAAGGATAAGATTCGGAATAGGTCTTAGAATTAAAATCTATCCTGGCACCAAACAATTTATATTTGACATTTAAAATTGTTCTTAAAGATGGTATCAAGTTATGGTAATGAGGATGGAGGTGACAATGATGATGGTGATGGTACCACGATGTTGATGGTGGTGGTGACAATCGTGGTGGTATTTTAATACAAAGAAGTTTAGAAAATAAATTCCAATTTTTGCTAATTAAGATTCTAAAGTTAAATGTCTAGTTATTTTTGAAACTGATGTTCAACCCCAAGCTTATGCAATTCTAATTTATTTTCTATTGTTTTCTAAGTAGGAAGTAGTCAGTTTATATTTAAGAAGTGATCTAACAGCAGAAAAATCTCAACACACATGGAGACTCCATATCACCAAGGGCAAATTTACTTTGGAATAAAATTTAAATAATTTAGCAGAAGTTCCCAAACCACAGAAATGAGATTTTCAGTGGCCCTTGATGGTTTGGGGAATTTAATATGATCTCACATTTATCTAAAATGTGTGATTAAAGTAGTCCAAAGACCACAGTATAAAGGGTACAGATATCAGGCCTCCAGCACATTGACTATTCAACCCAATTTACCTTCTGAAACACAAAGTACTAGGGCACATTGTGACACTTTAGTACAATTCAGTTCAGTCACTGTCCAACTCTTTGCAACCTCATGGACCATACAGTCCATGCAATTCTCCAGGCTAGAATACTGGAGTGGGTAGCCGTTCCCTTCTCCATTCAAGGTGATGGATTCCTTAAATCTTGCCCATTTGACTCCTTCTACCACTTTTATGCTGGCAAAAGATTTCATTCCACAAATTGAGGCAGTATGTATTATAGATCTGAGAAATTGTCCCCCAAACATTGCCCTGCTTCATTGATCTCTGCAGAGAGAGGGATGCTCTGTTATCCAGAAAATCAGTGACAGAAACTGCTTCTTCCAGAAAAAGACATACATGTTTGCATATAATTATACTCAGTGAATATGGAACAGACTTTAGTCATTTATTCAGAGAACGTGGGAAAGAGGGAAAGGGAGAGTACAATATTTCTTACTGTTTAAAACACTTCATTTATTTTTATATCAATATCAATATTAATTTAACTAGTTTCATGGATTTTATCCACTTCAGCAAATTTTGTAACTGAATTACCCCTCCAGTTGCTATTTCACCATTATTTAAATTTTATTCAGTTAACATTTTTAAAGAAGGAAAAGTCAGAGTTCCATCTGTTCAGTTCTTTATAGTTTTTAACCTGTACAAAAGGCTAATCATTTTTTTCCTTAAGAAACTGATTAATTTTTAAGTTACTCATCCTTTCTTGTAAAGCTACTAAAAATTTTGTTCTGTCTCCTTCCTTTACACACTACATCTTGATATTTAACTGTAACTTTTTGAATCCTGCTTTGTCTTTCTCAAGAGTCAAGGAAAACAAATTTTATCTTCTCAGTAGTGAATCGGAAATTGTGTCCTCAATTCTCAAAAGATGGAAAACATTCCAATTTATTTGAATCATTAATTTAACTATGGACCTCAAATTCTTGACATTAACAAAAGCTGTCTTACAACTCCTCTTTGCTTTGCATTCTCCTATGGATTCCACATAACGTATCAAGTTTCAGAACAAGTTTGGTTTCACAGAACATCCTAACCAGCAAGAGCATCTGGATTCCAGGACTCCTCTGGCTCATTTTGTTATTTTGTAAAATCACAGTATTGAATGGTCATTGAAACCTAAAGTAGGAGACACAGATCTATGAATTATTAGTTTATGTCTTAGTGAACTTTCTCAGGAAGGTCCTTTGTTAGAGCGCATATGAGGTACACAAATTGTTGACTGCACTCTTCTAAGACACTAGGTATCAAAGTGCCTTGCGAAAATTAGAAAGAGGGTGATTTTTCTTTAGTAATACATAAAAACTACTTTTTCTCAAGCTGGTGTCTGAAATTTCACACTTACTATTTCTTTGGCAACGTAAACAATTTTGTTTGTGTTACATGAGACCAGAATCTAGGTCAAACTTGTTCACAATTGTATCACTACTGTCTACCTAGGCATAAGTTTGGAAATTGATATTAACTTATTATATTACTACGTTGACAAGTTTTTCAGATGTTTATACATTTTTGTGAGTTGGTTTAGCTCAGTATTTTTTTTCTTGAAAACCTTATTTATTTTTTTTTTTTTTTGCTAGAGAATGAAAAGTTTGCAATCACAGGAGAATGAAGATCCCCCAGTTTGTGCCTGGCATTTCACACACACACACCACAGGAAGAAAAACACTCCAGCAGCCTTGTGAGTACATTGTCTACTGGGGGATTTTACAGGAGAAAAATACGTGATAGTACTCAAGCTAATAGAAGTCTAGGAAAAATTGAGAGACCCTGAGGCTCATGAAATGTTTGATCATGTTTTGCCTGCCCTGCTCCCTTTTGCCATGTTATACGTATGGAGGTAGATTTTGAGATAAAGACCTAAAGCCCAGAGGCTAATGTGGATATAGTTGTGATTCAACTGTGGTCAATTTAGCTATGTTTATGATGGATCAAGCATCCTTTCAAGAGAGACTCTGGTTACAAAGACATAGCTTTGTTTATAATGACTGTTTTCAGAGAATGAATGATTATACACTTGAGGTACAATGTCCTGGAAAAAAGTGAAATGTGCTTAATATAGCAAATACATTTTGATTTTTCTCTATTCAAAAAAAACTTCAAGGGACTTTTAGAAAGTGTAAATCAGGCAGACTGATGAAACATGAAGAGAATACTCCTTCTTAACCTGCCATTACCCTGATTCCCTAGTGGGAAAGGGGGATGGGGCTGTCTACTTCAAGTTTATCAGCTCTCACCACAGTTCCCTCTCAGCCTCCGCATTTTAAAGACCAGAGATGCCACAGATTTATCTTTGCCTTTCCATATTGACAAATGCATGTCTCCTTTTTCACCTTGACACCTTAACTGATCTCTTTCTCTTTTCAAACTGACTGGCTGCATACTTGGTGTACTCATACCTTCCAATGAAACCTCTCACGAGCAGGACAAAGGCTGAGCCACAGCCTTCTCTTTCCGTCACCACCTCGGGTTCACTGAATACGGCGGTGCTCTTGAAGGACAGGTAGCGCCATGTTAGCTCAAGGCTCTACAGTGGTTCTTACAGTTGATTGTTGTTGACTTTCTGAGTTTGGAGGGGGCTGGGATAAGCCATACATATATAACCAGGAGGAGACGACTTTGCTGGTGAGACTGGGTTTGGTAACTAAAACTAGTGAGAGGAGGGTTTATTTATTTTTTCAAGATCTCTGGAACTGTGTATACTTCTGTCAAAATAAATGACCTCTGAATCCCCATCGTCTTGACTCTTTTTCCAAAATCTGCACCTAACAAAGGATGGAGAGAAGGTGTTTCACTTAGGTTCAAGAATCACCTTTCCCATTTTTCCTTGGGTCCAGGCTTTGGGTTCAGACCTTGAGCAGTGAAAACTCATACTTCCTGCAAGTTTGGGTGGGTGGCTAGAATACAAGGGCTCACGTTCCTAATGGGGGAAGAATTTGAAAGATCTCTTCTTGTAGAGAAGAAGGTACATTAGCATCGGTTTTCTCATATTAATAAATAAATACCTAAATGCATGAAAAGGTAGTTTTCCATTCCTTCCACATCATTTGTCTTCACTTCAGAGTAAGCTTCCTGATAGAGAAGACTCTGGTTTCTATTAAAATTCTCATTCTTCATTTATTTGAAACAATTGTTAAATAATTGTGGTGTGTAGTTGTTTAGTCGCTTAGCCATGTCCAACTCTTTGTGACCCATGGACTGTAGCCTGCCAGGCTCCTCTGTCCATGGGATTTTCCAAGCAAGAATACTGGAGTGGGTTGCCATTTCCTATTCCAGGGAATCTTCCCAACGCAAGGACTGAACCAGCATCTCCTGCATTGTTTGTGGTCTTCAGCACTGAGCCACCAGGAAAGCCCTACTACATAATTAAAACATACCAAAAATTATGATGGAAAAATCAGGGAAAACCATGGTAAAAAAAAAAAAAAAAAAAATCAGGTAAGTCACTTATGTTACCTTCCTATATTAGCCAGCCACTTACAAAGAAAATGATGATATAGATGAACTGGGAAATGGTAACCCACGCTAATTTTTCTATCAATCCTACCTTACTTATCAGTCAAAGGTAGAAAATGTTCACAAAGTGTGAATATTGCAAGAAGTTAGATAAAAATAGCGATGTTACTTTGGTGCAGTGTTTACACTGTTCTGGCAAGAGTGAAATACACATGTAAGCCACAAGCCTCAAAATAGAAACTGTATAATTTTGGTGAGTCTGTGTACTATTTAATGTTCATTTTTGCACTCGACACCATTCTTGTTCAATATAAATATGAATATAAAGCAAATTTATATTAATCCTTTTAAAGATTTAAGTGTAAATGATTAAAATAGCAAATGAAAAGAAGTGCCGTGACTAACGAAGAGAAACGGTACAGAAAAAAAGGGAGGGAGAAGCTTTATTTCTTAGCAAAATTTCTTCTTTCTGAACAAAGGTCCACTTTTTAATTTCGTGATGGGTCTCACAAACTGTGGAGCTGACATTGCCTCTAGTCTCTCCTTGGGGGACAAGTTGAGATTTTTTTTAAAGACAGAGAGAACTAAGTCTAACTTCCAAGTTTATTGAAAATATGTAATATGGACTATAGCAATAAAAAATACTAGCCTGAAGTTATAAATAAACAGAGTATCATTACCATGTGTATTTCTTGTTGAATTCATTTACTATTTGGATAATGTAAAATTGACCTTGAGAGCCAAGTAGAATTAGGAATTTTGATTATCTAAATTTAATGATGAATTTAATTATTCAAATGATGCTAAGAATATGTAACAGTAAAATTCAATTGCAAATAATAAGTTACTGCACAATTAACTAATTCAAACCAAATGATTCAAATCAAGTATGTTTTTGCCATTAGTATTATTTACAGATAAAATAATCTGATATATCTAAATTTTCTTTTATGTTTATTTATTTACTTATCTTTGACTGTTCTGTGTGCTTTGCAGGATCTTAGTTCCCTGACCAGAGATTGAACCCAGACCCCTACAATGGAAGCATGAAGTCCTAACCACTGGGCAGCCAAGGAAGTCCCTCTTCTTTTTAACACTTGAGAATGAGAATAATTTTCTAATAGTTATATATAGGTGCTTATATAAATGTAATTTATTATATATATGTAATACATAAATACTTGCATATCTATATTAAATATTAATAGTAAAGATTTAGCTTTCTAAAAATTTTATATAATTTAGTGTATGCAACAAAATATCAATATACTGAATTTTACTCTGACTTGTGAATTTTCAACAAGGAAAATATCCATGGAATCAATTCATTAAGTTCCACATTTTGTGCATGAGGAAATTAAAGAACAGAATGGTTGAATGGCTCAGAATCATGGAGTTGCTAGGAACTGGGGCTAGAAACCAATTATAAGTCCTACAGAAAGAATCACTGCTTCATGCTGTTCTCCTTAGAAAAGCCTTTGGAAAGAATTGAAATTCAATATAGATTTTGAGTGTCTCCACTTTTGGAGTCTTAAAGGTTATGAGATTAGATGCTGGCTAAGAGTAGGGATCAATAGAGCTTACAGCCTGTAGGACAGGAAATAAATAATGGGGAACTAGTGAACATTGACTTCACTGAGAATGTATTTGCTCATATTTATGCATCCTCACTTGTGCTTACAAAGACATGAGCAAAAAGATAAACATTAACAGTAAGAATATCAGACTGGACAGTACTATCCTAACTATGTTCTGCAAATAGGATCTGCAAAGCCTTGCATTTCTAGAGTCAGAGTCATCATAGAAGCATGTCCTTAAATCAAAAGCACAACATGTAATCAAACTATCAACAGTATATTTACCCAAAAAAACTACTTATAAAGTCAGAGGAAAGAGATACATTAATGGAATTGGCTTTACAAAAATAGGGAATAATCAAAATGTTTGAATCTTGGAGTTTTCTATTCTTAAATTTAACTGAGTTAACTGGAAATACTTTTCAATTTTTTCCCTCATATTTACAGAAATAAAATGTAAAATTTACAGGGTGCTTTCAGAAGTAAAAGGCTAGTTTACAGGGCAGTTACTAGTTAGATATATACCAAAATAAGTGCAAAAAATGTGCTATGCAGCCATATACATTGAGTGATCCAAAAAGTTCATTTGGGCTTTTCCATAAGGTGTAGAGCCACCCAAGATTGACGGGTCATGGTGGAGACTTCTGAGAAAGCGTGGTCCACTGGAGAAGGGAATGGCAAACCACTTCAGTATTGTTGCCTTGAGAACCCCATGAACACTATGAAAAGGCAAAAAGATAGGACACTAAGAGATGCACTTCTCAAGTTGGTGGGTGCTCGATATGCTACTGGAGATCAGTGGAGAAATAACTCCAGAAAGAATGAAGAGACATAGCCAAAGCAAAAATAACACCCAGTTGTGGACATGACTGGTGATACATTGGACCACTCAATGTATAAGCAAGGTCTGATGCTATAAAAAGCAATATTGCATAGGAACCTGGACTGTTAGGTCCGTGAATCAAGGTAAATTGGAAGTGGTCAAACAGGAGATGGCAAGAGTGACATCAAAATTTTAGGAATCAGTGAACTAAAATAGACTGGAATAGGTGAATTTAACTCAGATGAACACTATACCTACTACTGTGGGCAAGAATCCCTGAAAATAAATGGAGTAGCCATCAGAGTCACAAAAGTCCAAAGAACAGTACTTGGATGCAATCTCAAAAACGACAGAATGATCTCTGTTCATTTCCAAGGCAAACCATTCAGTATTATGGTAATCCAAGTCTATGCCCTGAACAGTAATGCTGAAGAAGATAAAGTTGAATGGTTCTATGAAGACCTACAAGAACTTTTAGAATTAACACCCCAAAAGATTTCCTTTTCATTATAGGGGACTGGAATGAACAAGTAGGAAGTCAAAAAACACATAGAGTAACAGGAAAATTTGGCCTTGGAGTACAGAATGAACAAGGGAAAAGACTAATACAGTTTTGCCAAGAGAACACACTGGTCATAGCAAACACCCTCTTCCAACAACACAAGAGAAGACTCTACACATGGACATTACCAGATGGTCAACACCGAAATCAGATTGATTATATTCTTTGCAGCCAAAGATGGAGAAGCTCTATACAGTCAGCAAAAACAAGACAGGGAGCTGGCTGTGGCTCAGATCATGAACTCCTTATTGCCAAATTCAGACATAAATTGAAGAAAGTAGGGAAAACCACTAGACCATTCAGGTATGACCTAAATCATATCCCTAATGATTATATAGTGGAAGTGAGAAATAGATTTAAGAGTCTAGATCTGATAGAAAGAGTGCCTGATGAACTATGGACAGAGGTTCATGTCATTGTACAGGACAGACAGCAAGAACATTCCCAAGAAAAAGAAATGCAAAAAAGCAAAATGGCTGTCTGAAGAGTCTTTACAAATAGCTGTGAAAAGAAGAGAAGCAAAAAGCAAAGGAGAAAAGGAAACATATTCCCATCTGAATGTAGAGTTCCAAAGAATGGCAAGGAGAGATAAGAAAGTCTTCCTCAGTGATCAATGCAAAGAAATAGAGGAAAACAACAGAATGGGAAAGACTAGAGATCTCTTCAAGAACATTAGAGATTCCAAGGGAACATTTCATGCAAAGATGGGCTCAATAAAGGATAGAAATGGTATGGACCTAACAGAAGCAGAAGATATTAAGAAGGGGTGGCAAGAATACACAGAAAAACTATACAAAAATGATCTTCACGATCCAGGTAATCACAATGGTGTGATTATTCACCTAGAGCCACACATCCTGGAATATGAAATCAAGTGGGCCTTAGGAAGCATCATTAAAAACAAAGCTAGTGGAGGTGATGGAATTTCAGTTGAGCTATTTCAAATCCTAACAGATGATGCTATGAAAGTGCTGCACTCAATATGCCAGCAAATCTGGAAAACTCTCAGGTGGCCACAGGACCAGAAAAGGTCACTTTTCATTCCAATCCCAAAGAAAGGCAATGCCAAGGAATGCTCAGACTACGACATACTTGCACTCATCTCACATGTTAGTAAAGTGATGCTCAAAACCCTCCAAGCCAGGCTTCAGCAATATGTGAACCATGAACTTCCAGATGTTCAAGCTGGATTTAGAAAAGGCAGAGGAACCAGAGATCAAATTGCCAATATCCACTGGATCGTCAAAAAAGCAAGAGAGTTCCAGAAAAAATATCTATTTCTGCTTTATTGACCATGCCAAAGCCTTTGACTGTGTGGCCCACAATAAACAGTAGAAAATTCTTAAAGAGATGGGAATACCAGACCATCTGACCTGTCTCTTGAGAAACGTGTATGCAGGCCAGGAAGCAACAGTTAGAACTGGACATGGAACCACAGACTGGTTCCAAATGGGAAAAGGAGTACGTCAAGGCTATATAATGTCACCCTGCTTATTAAATTAATATGCAGAGTACATCATGAGAAACACTGGGCTGGAAGAAGCACAAACTGGAATCAAGATTGCCAGGAAAAATATCAATAACCTCAGATATGCAGATGACATCACCTTTATGTCAGAAAGCAAAGAACTAAAGAGCCTCTTGATGAAAATGAAAGAGGAGAGCGAAACATTAGCTTAAAGCTCAACATTTAGAAAACTAAGATCATGGCATCCGGTCCCATCACTTCATGGCAAATAGATGGAGAAACAGTGGAAACAGTGTCAGACTTTATTTTGGGGGGCTCCAAAATCACTGCAGATAGTGACTGCAGCCATGAAATTAAAATATGTTTACTCCTTGGAAGAAAAGTTATGACCAACCTAGACAGCATACTAAAAAGCAGAGACATTCCTTTGCCAACAAGATCCATCTTCATCAAGGCTATGTTTTTTCCAGTAGTCATGTATGGATGTGAGAGCTGAACTATAAAGAAAGCTGAGTGCTTTTGAACTGTGGTGCTTGAGAAGACTCTTGAGAGTCCCTTGGACTTCAAGGAGATCCAACCAGCCCATCCTAAAGGAGATCAGTTCTGGGTGTTCATTGGAAGGACTGATGTTGAAGCTGAATCTCCAATACTTTGGCCACCTGATGTGAAGAACTGACTCATTTGAAAAGACCCTGATGCTTGGAAAGATTGAAGGTGAGAGGAGAGGGGGACAGCAGGAGAAAGGGACAACAGAGGATGAGATGGTTGGATGGCATCACTGACTCAATGGGCATGAATTTGGGTAACCTCTGGGAGTTGGTGATGGACAGGAAGGCCTGGCCTGCTGCAGTCCATGGGGTGGCAAAGAGTGGGACATAACTGAGCCTCTGAGCTAAACTGAACTGATGTGAATAAAACTGGGATAGTTCCTGTGAAGAGAAGTAGTGGTATGGTGGCTAGAAACGACAGAGGAATATGACTAGTTTAGGAGCTCAAAGGAAGCTCCTCAGGAAGTTCTAATTGATCTAAAGAAGAATGGGTTTTTCCTGCATAAGAAGGAGGAAAGGGCATCCCGAGCAGGAGAGCAGTATGTGGTGGGAGCTTTCTATTTTTAAGAACCTAAAGAGTGCAAATGTGACTGCTGTGGAGAGAATAGAGTATGTTTGGTACAAGACGAAGCTGGAAAGAAAGGCGAGCGATCTGAAGTACAGCCCCAAAGAGGCACATTGAGGATCGTGACATTTACTGTAACAGTAGTGGAAAGCCACTGGACAGCCTTAAGAAAGAGAATGACACTACCATATATGTATTTAAAGGTCCCCCTCTGGCCGTATCATGGAGAAAGGTTAGGGCAGGGAAAAGAAGGTACGTGGATAATCCTGCTAAGAGGAGACAGGTAATTTCACCTTGGCATGCTTAGAGTGGATTGGGGGGGGAAAAGATTGACTCCAGAGACCCTGAAGATGTGAAACTAAGTTGTTGATGATGTATTTATTATTGGGAGGAGTAGAAATGTGGCATCAAGTATGGGTGCCAGGGATGCGGCTTTTATAGACAGATTCTGGCTACATTCAGAGATGTAGACCAATGAGAAAGAAGAATTGTGGGGGAAGATAATGACTTTAATATCTGGCGTAATGGGGGACACATTTCAGGTACGTACCAGGATATGTTAATTAGACAGGTATACATACAAGGTCTGGATTTATGAAGAGGCTGGAGCTGAAGATATAAGTTTGGAATTCATAGCCATATGTATTTTAACTGAGGCTATGAATATGAATGAGATTGTTTAGAGAAAAGAAGAAGAAAAATGTAGTCAAGACCAAATCAAGAGAAACTCCAAGAGGTAACAACTACCTGGAGAAATATGAGTGTAATCTGCTGCTCAAAGGTAGAATAAATCTGAGAGTGTGTGTCAACATAGCCATAGTAATAATTATTACTACTTCTGTTGTTCATCGTCATTTTACGTCATTACATAGCAGCCAGGATAGTTGGGGGGAGCGATCAGGCGAGGATGGTTTCAAGAAGGATAAGAGTAAATGGTTTCAAAAATGTGAGTGAGGATTGGGGGAAATCAGAGCACTTGATGTGCCATTTTTAATAGGTCTCTTCTTTAAATGGTGCATTACCTGTCTAAGTGTAAATGTTTAGGCAAATGTAGGCTTTCATTATTCAGAAAATATTACAAAATAATTACGTGTCACTGTATAAATTCATCATATAGATTTTGATCTTCACCCTCTTACAGCGGTATCTAAATACATGTAATAAGTTAAATGTACATATATAGTCTAGCACAATGTGAATTATTTAGTAAAACAAAATGTTGTTCAGCTACCACCTCCAGGTAGTGTGAAACCAGTAAACTGTGGGTAAGTCCAGCAACACCAATTGGAAATTAAAGAAAACTAAAGCTAGCTCAGCAACACAAGAAACAATATTCTTTTATAGAATAAACTTTCAAGTTTATGCTGAGAGGGAAGATTTAGAAAATCAAGTAATTTGTCATTTTTCTCACCTAAATGCTTCTACTGCTCAAGTACTCTGCAAAACATAGCAAACAACATATATGATTTTGGCAACTACACAAAACGTAAATCTCTGCTCCATTCTGACACAGTTGCTTTTCATTTACAGAAGATAGGAATAAGAATGGATATTTAGGGTTATAGATTTTCCTCTCCCACTGTGTTGGTCTTTGAATGAGCAAGGCATTTGTGCATTTAAATATATATATATATATTTGCTTTGTGTATATTATGTCATTGTGATATGCAGTACTCTCTGTAACTCGGACCCCAGGAGTGGTTCTGCAATTTGGGCTGAGAATGTCCAGTAGATTTACCAATACTAGGATTTAAAATCTAAAAGAAATTGCTTCAATAAATAGGTTCATCTGTACCATTTTCTCCAGATCCTATATATTATGTGTTAATACATGACATTTGTCTTTCTCTTTCTGACTTACTTCACTTCGTATGAATTCAAAAGAGAGAAGCTACATGTATACATTTGGCTGTTTCACTTTGCTGTACAACAGAAACTAACACATCATTGTCAAGCAACTATGCTTTTGCTGCCATTTAGTTGCTAAGTCGTGTCCAACTATTTGTGACCCCGTGGACTGTAGCCCACTAGGCTCCTCCGTGCATAGGATTTCCCAGGCAAGAATACTAAAATGGGTTGCCATTTCTTTCTCCAGGTGATCTTCCCAACCCAGGAATCAAACTCACGCCTTCTGCTTGGCAGGTGGATTCTTTCCCACTGAGTCAACTGGGAAGCCCAAAGCAACTACACTCCAATATTTTTTTTTAAAGTTGCTTCAATAAGCAACTTTAAAAAAAAATAAAACTTTTTTTTTTGAGTTTCATGATAGAGATGAAACTCAGATTTGAAGGGTGAGCAGAATACTGACTTTCAATGGGACATAACCTAAAAATGGGAGGAGATTTCAGTGAAAGAATTTGTGCTTGAGAAAGTAGCATTTTAAATATATAAACTCTAGAGGATACTAAATTAGAGTGACTATGAGCTGGTTTCTACAATTATTTGTCTGTTCATCTCTAATATCTATCAAGTATTTATATAGGTTCTTGTCATTCATATGAAGTGTCTCATAGAAGTAGAAGGCAAGGGAAAATTGATTAAGGGGCATAGTTTTACAATGTTCTATTCTATAAATTATTAATTTATGAGCTTATTTGGTGTAAGTTTGTGACTTTCAGTCAACCTGCCTGCCTCCAAACCAATGGAAATAATCCAGGATATGACCATTAACATAAAATATTTATGGCCAGTGTCAGAGGTACTGACTGATTTGTATCATCCATAGTAAATCAAATTGGAATGTTGATTGATTTCTGTGTTTAATTCTTATAGTAGAAATGCAGTCAATCATTTTCTATGCATTGACTACTCACACATCTAGTGCCAAACACATAACTCAAAAGAGAAAGTCATTGTACTTACAGCCAAGCAACGTTATTAGTTTGATAATTTAGAAGAATGTAACAGGTTTTAGACAAACAGATAAATAGAAAATGGAAACATACTGATGCAAAATATATTTACTTATAAATAGGAAGAAGACTCTTAAAGCATAGCTGGCCTAATTATAGGGTAAAATCTGAATCTGCTATGAGAATTTCCTCTATTTACAAATTCAACAGGAGAATTTCTAAATTATTTTTAGAAAAATTAAAATGTTTGGAGAAACATGAAATGTTCACATGTTTTGCAATTGCTGCCTTATTACTTAGATGAGGTGGAAATATCTTGGTCACTGAGCGTAATAAAATAAGTAATAGCCCTGTGATGCGTAATCAGATCACTACTCCTAGAGCTGGTCCGCATCTTTCATGAAAAAAAATATAGAAAGATTTTTGGAAATTTAGAACTGTGGGGACAAATAGATTTCCATAGGTATATCCAGTTTTTTTTAATGTGACTATGTTTCATTTACTTTGAAAAGTATGAAAAAATTGAAATATATTTGCAATAACGAATGTCCTTATGTAATTTTAAAATTTAAAAGGTAAAGTTTCTTTAAAGCATGGATATAAAGAGATCTTCTGAACTTCTTAACCCCTGGATCAGTTTGAGTAAAGAATTATTTGGCCTGTGCCCATCTTCCATTAAACTTTTTATCCTTCAGCATAAACACTGAACACACTGAAGTTGTAAGCAGACCAAAGGGCCAGGCGTCAGGATGTCAGAGAACAGCTTCAGTGAGTAAGAGCACAAACCTGTTCAGAGAACAATCTCAGCAGCATCCAGTCCAAGGGACCCTATTACTAGGAAATCAGGCAAACAAAACAAACCCAAACATGAAGATGCGCAAATAAAGACCCAGTCTCAATTTGGCAAGAGCTTACTAGCCAGCTGTGGGCAGTGTGGCACATTGAACTCATAGAGACAAAGGGCATCGCTCAATCTGGTTTACACCAGCGAAGTTGCATCTTTGTACAAACTCCACTTTGTCACTGTTCCATACAGTGTTTATACATCTTTGCCCCAAGCAGACCACACAACACAAGGTGTATCCCAGTAAAAGTGTGTTAGAAAAGACATTTTGAATAGGGGGTTTTCATAGAAGTTTCTGGGGGATTTATGGAAATAGGGCTTTTTTTTTTTTTTCAGGAAACGAGAACAATTTTGTGAATTGTTGTTGTTGTCATTTAGTTGTTAAGTCATGTCTGACTCTTTGTGACCTCACAGACTACACCATACAAGCTCCTCTGTCCATGGGACTCTCTAGGCAAGAATACCAGAGTGGGCTGTCATTTCCTTCTCCAGAGGATCTTCCTGGATCAAGGATCAAATCTGAGCCTCCTGCTTTGACAGGTGGATTCTTTACCACTGAGCCACCAGGTAAGCCCACTTCTATGATAGATGACCTTAATAACATTATTTAGAATAGAGGAAGGGGGAAATTAAAGCTGTGTGTGCTAAAGAAGGAACAGTCTCTCATATTAGTCAATATAAAGGGATGGCTTGTTTGTGTCGCTCACTGCTGTCACAGAATGGTCTCGTCTAAGTCTGGTATACAGTACAATCATTAATGCTCATTAGAAAAAGAGGATTAACTTTAAGTGCCAGGCCAGCTGCTAGCAAGACCAATACCTATCTCCTAGACACTGGCTAATGCTCACCTTTCAGAGTTTTTCTTATCTCCAGTAATATCATTTTGAAATATTTTAAGTAAAATTTAAGTTTATAAGATTTATCCATTATCTAGTAGCCCACACCACTTTTATGACTAATAAGACCTTACTTAGGAGGCACATTATAAAACTTGTCCTCTGTAAAGGACACAGTGCTCAGCGAAAAGAACAAAGAGAAGTTAAGGAATGTTTCTTCCAAGTAACACATGTAAGCATATATGTTATGTCTTTGTTTTCCACTGCATATGATAAATATATAACAATAAATGAAAGGTCTTTTATATTCATAACTAATATATCAATTCTGCTTCAAAACAACTTAAGGCAATTCATAATAAGATGCATACACTGCAAATGTCTTATGATAAAAATTTGCATAAGACTCTTACAATAACATACAGAGAGAGAGAAAGAGAGAGAAAGGCAGAAACCACTTAGTAAATCTGGCTAACATAAAACCTGTTATTGACTAGCAAGTTTATCACTGAGTTTCTGGCAACAAAGGAAAAGTAGAAAGGAGTTATATAATTTCATAAAGAAAATGTTTTTGTCTTTTAACTAATTCTAAATGTAGCTTAAGAACCAATTGTAATAAACATATATAAGAACAGTGCAGACTATTTCATCAACAAACCAAATGAAGAAAATAATATATTCATAGAACTTTATGACTAAATTCTCAATAAAGCTTTAAGATAGAGAATTAATTAAAACTCAGGAGAGTAATTTATTTAAGGAAGAAAAGAATAAATTAATAAGGGCCAAGTATGCAACTTCCTACAGATCATCATATAAAAGAATTTAATTTAAAATATCTATGAAGTAAATAGATAGATTTTTAACTGCATTTTTAATGCCCTTGTCTCTTTTTCAAACGGGCTTAAGGAAATAATTAGCAGCCTTTTCAGAGATAAAACTCTCAGGCAGGAAATTGAGAAGCCCATTATTGCATGTAATTAGTGAAAAACAGAATTCTACATGAGGCTATCACATGTGAATTTGAAAGCAAAAATGTCTAAAAAATAAGTTTTATATATGATTCAAATAACAGTTTTATAGCAATCAAGGGTTATAGTGTTCCTAGCATATATTATAAAAGATGGAAGATATAATGTTTTCAGCTTCAAAATTCAGAAAGAAAGATGGTCCATAAGAACAATCATGGAGTTGGTTTTGCGTCCATGAACACCTGGACTCAAGCAGTAAGTATTTCCTAATTCTTTTCCATAATGAATTTCATGAGAAGTCTTGGTCCATGCAAAATAGGAGTTTTAGCATAAGAAGAAAAACTATTCACTTATTCTGTGCTCTTCACTATGGCTGGACAGCTCTTTGCAAGTCTGGTGGCCACATCAGGTTTGTGTGTGTGTGTGTGTGTTTAATAAGTTAAAGAAAAGAAGACACATTTAAGACAGATTTGTTGTTAATCACTGAGACTGAAATCCCTTAGAGTACATGATCCCATAGTCTCAAAGTAAGATTGCAGAATCTTACTTTTTGCAGAAACATCAATCTATTCTCAGTGTAAACAGCCTCACCTATAGGTTTCTGTGATGCTAAGGTTTGCTCGCAGATTGACCAGAAGCAAGCAAGGAAGCCCACTGATTAAAACCATGAAAATAAGATAATCTATTTTCTCATTCAGAAGACTGGATATCTTGAAAGATCAGAAGGCAGCATTGTTCCTGCAGTGCGCCTGCCTACCCTGGAAGTTGGGTTTATCGTTGTGACTGGCATCGGCAGGATTAGAGACTTCAGTCTACAGCTCGATCATTATTTAGAGTGTAAGATGCAACTTTTACTTCTGAATTTCCATAAGAACTGACAGAGTGGTGAGGGTGCCCTGTGTGATACACCACATGCAGGTCTCAGGTTTAAATGTAAATGGTGGTGAACTCAGGGAAGGGAGAATTTCAGGTTTAGTAAAGGCTTGGCGACTCCAATTTTCTCAGGGGATAGAGGGGCTGTGATAAAAATCAGACTTAGATATAACAAAGCAGCCAAAGCAACAATAATAAGTTATGGCATGCTGGTAAACTGAGTCCCAGAGCATGGTGAAATCATTTGTAGTACTTGCCAATGTCCATGGTGTAAACACTACCATCATTGTAGATTTTGAGCTACCACGATGACATCACTAAATATATCATGTCCAGGACTCGATGGACATGTGTTTGAGCAAGCGCCAGGAGTTGATGACGGACAGGGAAGTGCTGCAGTCCATGGGGTCACAAAGAGTCGGACATGACTGAGCGACTGAACTGAACTGAACTGAAGCAAGGTATAAGGAAAAAGTCAAAGAAAAACATGATTACCATGGTTTTATTTCATTGTTATGTCTTAGGAGTCTTTTTCTTTTCCTCTTAATTTTCCTCCCTCTCTTCCTTTTTCCTTTATTTCCTTAACTGCATGTAATGCTTATATAACATATTTACAATACTATAATATTACCGTTTTTACTAGTAGGCATTTCACAAGCTTTCTTTATTAGAAAAGCATTTGTAAAAATAGTTATAATAAAATAAATGTTGTTATATAACCAAAAACATAGTCGCAAAGGCAGTCTGATGCTTTAACACCACATACAAGCAGTTGGAAGAAGCAGATGTCTACCAGATCCATTGATTTACTTAATAAAAATAAATAACAAGCACTTACAGTACTGCAGCTATGCTTTCGGTCAGTGAAGTTCCCTTTCTTCTCCAGAACAGTGTTTACAAAGTGTGGTCCCTGGATCAATAATATCAAGATTAAGAACTGATAGAAAAGCAAATTCTAGGGCTCTGTTCTAGACCTTCTACACTGGAAATCGGTGTGAGTCCCAGCAATCTGTGTGTTTAACAAACCCTCCAGGCAATTCTGATGCATACTCAGGTCGGAGAACCTCTACTCTGGGATACATGTTCTAAGTCACCAGAACACAAGGAATTCTTCAGAGTGAAGATATGTTTGGTGAGGTGGTCCCAAAATCACTAGAAAAAAATCAAGCAAGTTTACTTCTTACTCCTTTCCTGCAAATATTTTAGATTTTAGGCTTTAACTACTGAAGTAATCAGTCCACCAAAGACAAAAATAAAGTCAACATGGGGACTAGCATTCAGCCTTAGTTTGTTCCCTTTAAAATTATAAACAATTCATTAACAGAAGCCCCAGTTAAATAGAGCTGGGAGACCAGAAGGAGATGCTCTTGTGTCCTGCAGGAGTCCAGCTGGAAGAAGAAAGACTCCCTCTTCTCGCCTGGCAATAACTCAGCCAGTGAGAGATGGTTGTAACCATCTCAGCCAATGAAATGGTTCTGACTCCTTGCTCACTGCAGGCCTCCCAACTTCCTTTTCTTTTCTATAAAAGTGATATTCTTTCTCCGTCTTCAGGGACTTGCTTAGGGTTCATCATGGCTATAGATCCTGAACTGCAGTTCTTTGCTTCTCCCAGAAAAAGTCCTCTTTGCTGAAAACATAGCTGGCAGTCTATTTTATGTTGACAAAATACCCTACTAATCACACTTTTCCCAAATGGGTTATGCTGAATTAAAGGTAAAGCTTCTGCCAAACATTTTATTACTTTTCAGTTTGGTTGCTAGCACTATCACCCAAATATTAAAATAGATTCATTTTTGTAGTTGTTTAAAACTAAGATTCTTCAGACTCAAAGAGTAGTTCTTATATATCTATAAATATAGGACATGCAAGTAGCTAACATCATTCACAATACTCAAAGCTTCATGTTTCTCACTGTAGGGAACAGAAACCTCAGTAACTAGCACAATGCACATTATCTAAATTTTGGGTATCTTACATAAGTCTAACAGCATTTTAAATAAAATAAAAGGTAATTTCAATTCTGGTTAGAATGATTTTTAATTAGGTAGTAATATCAATATAAAAACACTGGCAAAAGGTTGTGTACTTGTCTGTCTAAATTATAATTTTAAAAAGTAAAATAGATATTAATTAGTAGCCAATAAAGGAAGCTATGACAAATTTCTTCTGCATAATTGCAAAACCAGCACATTCTCAGTTTATATGCTTGTCAGTGAAAGTTCAGAAGAAAATGTATTTTTTTTTTAAGTTTTATATCACATTTTCAGATTAAAAAAAAAAAAAACTGTACAAAGGCTAGCCCACTACTGGAGGGTGATGAGTCGGATTGATTCACGGAAGCCTTTTGGTAACTTGTGTTTGCGCCCATCAAATAAAAGGGCACAGGCACCATTCATAGTGAGGATGAGCATAGCTCTAACTAATATAAAATCTATGGACACTTAAATTCCTGACTGTCAAATGAAAGAAACTTACAAACAAAGGAAACTTAACCAAACACCGTCAGCCTGTCTATTAAGTGGCAGATAGCAAAGTTTTTGATTCAGTCATTAAATTAGAACACTATAATATTAGTTCACGTGGCTTTTTTCTTTTTCCTTTTGCTGAAAATAACTAAAATGAGCAAAAACAAGAGAGCTGTTAACAAGAACTTTTGCAAAATATTTCAAGCATGTAGCTACTGCCTCAGTGAAAGTACTGAACAATTCATTTGGGATAATGTAATCATGCTCATATATTTATAAGAAAATAAAATCTGAGCGTTGAGAAAATAAACCTCATTTCCTATTTCCCTCTTCAGTCTTAATAAGGTGATAGCTATTTTAATTCAAATCTATAAATGCAAAATGCCTTACACAGAAATAAATGTATTTGTTGTAAGTTATCAACCTATCTTGATCTCATTTGTAACAACCGCATACTAGATTTTATAATATTATTAAGATATTTTAAAAATAAACTCCTCGGGCTTCTCTGGTGGCTCAGTGGTCAAGAATCTGCCTGCCAAACGGAGCCTACCCTCTAGAGCCTGGCAGCTGCAACTACTGAGCCCTTGTGACACAAATTACAGAAACTAGCATGCCCTGGAGTCCGTGCTGCACAAGAGAGGCGACTGCAATGGGAAGGCTATGCATCCCAACTAGAGAGTAGCCCTTGCTCTCTGCAACTAGAGAAAAGCCCACATCGTAATGAAGGCCAGCACAATCAAAACTAAAATAAATAAATAATAAAAAATAAATAAATTCCTTACTAAAATATGTGAAAGAATTATGGTCAGCCACTTTAACAAGACTTTTAACCATCTGAAGTTGTTGTGCAATAATAATCATCATGATATTTTAGGTATTCAAATTCCAAGGGGGAAAAATAATGAGTGTGTAAACAAAAGCTCCTTAAATCATTCCCTTTCATAAGTTTTTGAAACTCTGTAGTCTTTATACTATATTTTAAAAATTAACAATTGATCTAGTCAGCAGTCTTTGAAGTTTTATAGAGCTAACTCTTGAAAAGGCTTGGGTTGTTTATTAGATATTCTTCTCAGGAATTTAAGTACTAGGACCACAAGTTACATGAGGTATATGACTCTCTTTTCATAAATGTCTCCTAATTTCTCTGGAAAACTCAGAAAAAAATTATTCAGTACAGAAAAGAAACAGTTTAAATGCTAAATATATTATTAACACATGTAAATGGTTTAAAACATCTCTGAAAAAATTAGTATATAAATATATACTCCTTACAAGAATGGTTAAAGATTTAGGAAATATCAAGACCATAATCTATGCTCCATACAATCATTTCTCATGTATCAACTGGGTAAAGTTTATGAAATCATGCTCAGGGAAGGATTTATGAGTCACTGAATTCATCCTCCAGGTAAGGATTATTCAAAACTCTTCTAGACACCAGAGAAAATATGTTCCTTCTAAATAATTCTGTAGGAGTCTCCACTGAGCCTAGAAAAATCATATTCTTCTGTCTGCTCTTTACTGTTAGGAAATAGACTGTTTTCTTTCATGCTCAAACCAATACTTGGTTGTGATCACCTATGCAGCTCAGTGCTCATCCAACCTGCTCTGTGATTTTCAACACACTTGTATAACCCTTAACCAAGAGTAGTTAGAAGATGAAGAGCTATTTGGGCCCAGTGCATCGCTTGCTTGTGACAGGTGGCCAGAAACATACAAAGAAAAGGGGAAAAATGGTGACTATTGATCAAGGTAACTAAGTTTATACATTCTGGTGATATCAGAAATTATTAACACTTTTTATAGAAGAAAGAGGGAAACAGGTGGGAAAACAGACTTTTCTCACACAAATGAAACAGCATCAGGGCTCCGAAGTTAACATAATAATAATAAATTTTAAAAGCCTCTAAGTTACTACTTTTCCTTAATATTTTATAAGGACACATTGAATTTTAAATGAACTGTACTGTCTCCAATTTCTTTATTACTGTTTCCAATTACTTTCTATATTGTTAAAAGTCTTTTAAAAGCAAACAAAAGAAGAGAGAGAGAAAGAGAGATGAAGCACTGTTACAATCTATCATTTGAGAGTTCTCTTGAGTTAAACCATATTAGAAAGCTACACATAAATAATTGTAGATAAAATTTTTAAACTGTAGCATACTACTTAAAATATTTGGAAGCTATATTTTTCCCCAGCTTTATTGAGATATGACTGACAAATAAAATTGGATATATTGAGATTGCAACACATGAAGTTTTTCAAGGTGTGCAACATGATTTAATGTATATATTCATTGTGAAATGATTACCATGATCATATTAATCACCTCACAGAGGTACCATGGTGGGGAAAGAAGTGGGAAAACTTAAGATTTACTCTCTTAGCAAATTTTCATTATACAATACAGTATTATTAGTTATAATCACCATGCTGTACATAATTCCCAGGAGTTACTCATAGGGCTTCCCTGGTGGGTCAGAGGGTAAAGCATCTGTCTGCAATGCGGGAGACCTGGGTTCAATACCTGGGTCAGGAATATCTGCTGGAGGAGGGCATGAACCTACTCCAGTATTCTTGCCTGGAAAAATCCAAGGACGGAGGAGCCTGGTAGGTTACAGTCCATGGGATCCCAAAGAGTTGGACACAACTGAACAACTTCACCTTCTAACTGGTAGTTGGAAATGATTATGCAGTAGAAAAAATATTATTAGTAGAAACAAAGAGAAGATGGTATATGTGAGAAGATTTTTAATTCAGTGCACTGGTTTCTAAAAAATATTTGATGTTTACGGTGGCTGTCAGTCAGCAATGTAAAGAAATATGACATCAAGGCACATCCTGTATCCACTCATTGCAATGGACTCTAAGTTGTCATGCATGCCTGCATGCACGCTAAGACACTTCAGGTGTGTCCGACACTGTGCGACCTCATGGACTGTCGCCCGCCAGGCTCCACTGTCTATGGGATTCTCCAGGCAAGAATACTGGAGTGGGTTGCCATTTCCTCCTCCAGGGGATCTTCCCTGACCCAGGGATCGAACCCACATCTCCTGTGGCTCCTGCACTGCAGGCAGATTCTTTACCACTGAGTCACTGGGGAAGCCCCCAAGTTATTATGAACTGACACAATTGGAGAAACTGGACTCCCAAGGAATTCTGACAGGTGTCTGCATTCTGTAAACTTGCATTCACATTTGTGGCTTCACCAGAAATACACTGTCAGAGAGATGAGAGGAGAGGGTCTTTACTCGTCTGTTGGCTCAGCAGTCAGACGAGGTGAGCCAACAGCCCAGAATCCAATGGGATCTTGGGGAAGCTGGAGCAGCTGAGGGGCCTCGGGGTGACTGTTTGCTATGTGGGGTTCACTTCTAAGTTCCCATCGCTTCAAGGGTTGAGACGTTTTTGTCTAACAAGATTCACAGACTCAAGCTGAGAAAAAGTCAAAAGTTCAGCACTAAATAACCTCAAGGACAGAGTATTTTATATTCATTTCTTTCCCGTTCAATGTGAGAAAAAATATCAGAGACATGGCAAAATGGGATGGGACTGAAAAAGGGTTCTATTTTGCAAACTGTATTAAAAAGTAAAAAGAAAGAAAAAGTAATGGCTACAGACACAACAAAACCTCACTGAAGTGCTACCATAATTACTCCTTTGACCCTCAAATTAGTGATCACAAGTCCTACATTCTTCTAAGCATTTTGAACATATATAGATAGATAGATAGATAAAGATATATATATGCTAAGTCACCTCAACCGTGTCCAACTCGTTGCAACCCTATGGACAGTATTCTTGCCTAGAGAATCCCACGGACCACCCAGCATCTTAGCCTGTGGGATTCTCTAGGCAAGGATACTGGAGTGGGTTGCCATTTCCATATATGTGTGTATATATATATATATATATATATATGCCATTTCCATACACACACACACACACACACATAAACACTTCTGCTCCAAAGAACTGCATTCCTGAAGATGACTGCTGAGTGTCTTTGGTTAAGCAGTTTTACATTCTGCTTGAACAAAGGGAAAACTGCCATGATCCAGTTTTACACATCTGGGGCGGGAAAGGAACAACCCCTCCAGGCAGAAGGGTGGTGAGAGCAGCCTCATGGTCAGCAGCATATGAAACAAAGGACAGACACTTGTTTTGACTTATTTAAGTACTGGTGAAGAAATCTGGATAAGCAAATTGATTATTTCTCCTTTTTTTTCCTGTTAAATCACCCTGAAGTAGAACTAAAATAGAGATACATAAATTCTTAACTACAGTTAAAATTGAAGAAGTGGATATTAGAAATCTAGAATCCAAAATAGGAGGCCTCTGAATAATTGGGCTTCTCCTAGTGGCACATCTGAGATGTGGGTTCGATCCCTGGGTGGGGAAGATCCCCTGGAAAAGGAAATGGTAATCCACTCCAGTATTCTTGACTGGAAAATCACATGGACAGAGAAGCCTAGTAGGCTACAATCCATGGCGTCACAAAGAGTTGGGCGTGACTTAGCAACTAAATCGCAACAACAGTAAACAACGATTAAGATAAAACAAAGATATGGGAGGATGTTGGGGTAACATCCATGACTGTAGATCTCAGACAAAGCTCAAACTCATTCCCTAATTGAGCTATTTTTAAGGTGAAAAAAATGCTAGTTATTTGTTTCCCACAAAAGAAACTCAGAGTTGAGACATGTAGTTGGAGCTAACCTGGGCCACTGGTTGCTTTCAAGGAGAAATCAAAGAATTTGGGCTGAATGAGGATCAGTCATCCACTCAGACCTGAAGGACAAGTCTTGACATCCACTCCCACCAGGCAGGGCTGGCTTGAAATGGCTTCAGAGTCTGGTGCTAAAGAAACTTAACTTTCTTTTACAAGAAGGAACACAGGAACAATAAAGGCTGTGTAAAGAATTCATTAAAAAGAAGAAGAAAAGAAAGAAAAATTGTAGGAAAAACAAATAATTTCAGTAAAAAGAGATTTCACTAAACTTCTCTTTGGACTACATTAACATATCACTGAGTTAAAGTGAAGTGTAAGCTATGAGGCTGAACTTTGAATTTTGGGAGATCTTTTTGCTGACTATGTCAGGCATTCAACTCAATTCATGGACCTGTGCTGTGACCTAAGAAATGTGTAAAATTTTGAACAGCAATGCTTGTTTATGAAGAACATGTGTATTCCCATTATGTTTGGCACTAAGCTAGACAGAATTTTGAGTTTCCAAAATAATGGTTGGGAAGACCTCAAGGAGAAGGACATGGCATCCCACTCCAGTATTCTTGCCTGGAGAAGCCCTGGATGGAGGAGCTTGGCGGGCTACAGTTCATAGGGTTGCACAGAGTCGGCCATGACTGAAGAGCCTCAGCACGGCATGGCAAAGTAATTCCATATCTGACTTTTACAGGTTGTCTTACACCTCCCAGCCCAGCTCCACCCTGACTTCAGAGCCCAGCTGAAAGAAGAGAATTCTTCAGAATTCTAGAGAATCCCCTTTAACGAATAGCAGTCAACTTAATTAATTTACAAGTATTTGAACATTTGGTAGCCACCTTGCAGTCTCTTCCAGTTCCGTATTATGAAACTGATTTTCATTAACTTTACACACAAATGGTTAATTTGCTGTTGACGACAATGATGACAGCAAGCAAGCTCAGTCATGTCCGACTCTTTGTGACCCCATGGACTGTAGCCCACCAGTCTCTTCCATCGAGGCAAGAATACTGGAATGGGTTACCATTTCCTTCTCCAGGGATCCTCCTGACCCTGGGATTGAGCCCTTGTCTCTTGTGTCTCCTGCACTGGTAATCAGATTCTTTACCACGGCTTCCCTGTCCCTCCGTGTGCCATCTGGGAAACTCAAATCCAAAAAAGACCTAAAGTTGTTCGGTGGTTAAATCAGTCTCTCCTGGATCCCATCTTTCAGAGAGCTGAACTCAGTAAACTTATTCAAAAATCTGGGTACAAAATGCAAATTAACTGTATGTTTAGATTGCTCCTAAAATTCAGTTGAATCTTAATACAAATCTCATGAAGCATACCCTTTCTCCTGATGGGGTTCAGGCAGACTGCCTCAAGATATGCCACTTGGGCCTGTAGGTTATTTTGAGTTGAAAGTGATTCAGTCCAGGAGACTCAGGAAGAAACTCTGCTCTTTTCCCTCAACTGCCTAAAAGAATTTAGATAGATGACTTGCTCCAGGAAGGGAGCCATCACCATAGATAACTATGGTATAATATGAACTACATATGGGTAGACAGGGAGGAACCTAGTAAAGTCTATTTGTTAAAATTCCTCTCTGTATCTCATTGCTTCTGTATGTTCAGCAAAAATTTATTTATTAAACATTCGTTCTTCTCTGACTGATGTGAATTATTGTCCTCCCATTTCATATTCTAGACCCCCACCTGCTTTTCTTTGGCTTGGAACAGCATATAAACCTCAATTGCCTGACTATCCTTTGCTCTTGTGGGGTTCTTATATATATGTATTTAAATTTATTTTTCTCCAATACTGTATCATGCCAATCTAATTATTAGGCAGTTGGAAAAACTGAGAAAGGTAGAGGAAAATGATTCCTCCCCAACAATACAAACATTTATCATTAGAATTTTCCATGACTCCTTCCCCCCAACCCCCCAGGCCATGTGACATGTGGGATCTTAGTTCCCTGACCAGGCATTGAACCTGTGTCCTATGCAGTGGAAGTACAGAGTTCTAACCACTGAACTTCTGGGGAAATCCCTCCATAATTTTTTGTTTGTTTGTTTGTTTTAGTTCCTCTGAACAGATGTCTTTATATTAATATCTTGTTCAGGGAGTGCCCCAATCATGTGACACATTGCATTCTCAGAAAGGTGACTTTTTTTTTACACCATTACTGCCCACACTTTAACAGTGAACTATATTTAGTTCCCACTTCATATAAATGTAGTAAAATCATGACATTTCCACAAATATGTATATTGCAGTCTGTATGAGAATATCAGAGTCCTCTTGTAATAATCTTGTCATTTTAAATTAAAAAAGTGAAGCAACTCAGCTTCTGAGTTATTTAATACATCAGATATCTTGCTTGCTTAATAGGGACAGATAGTTATTAAATTGTTTACACAAACAGAATAAAATCAGTCATATTCATAACTCTGGCAAATAACTAATTAAATATTAGCCACATTCAAGAGAAGAGCACCCATACACATACCTTTATATTTATATTCAGTATACTTGAAGACTTTTCAATACAAAATATTTCTAGAATTGTTACTTTTACTCTCATAAACTTTTATCTGTGTATTTGAGCAACCAAAGCTACACGAACCAAAATTTATTGGATCCTTCTCAAATATTGAAATGGTTTTTCTTTAAGAGCATAATGCTATAAAAAATTTTAAATGCTTGCAATTATTTATAACTAATATTAGTAAGGCTAATGAGGGGAAACTATTTTGAAAGGCTAATATGCTACATAAAATTATATGTACTATACAAGAGTGATGTTTAAAATACCCAGCTGTGATCATTTTGTCAATATGTAAAGGAATTAACTACAACTGTAAATTGAAGCATCTAATTTAATAGTCCTAATGATATTTTTAATTCTCCTCCAAAGCGTCATGCAAGGATTGCCAAGTACTTCATAAAATTAATACTCTACTTCTCATTCTTCCTGAAGGCCAAGAATATCATACCAATTCCCTAAGAGACAGTTGAAATGGTCGTGATTGAATTTTCATGCTGAAGAGTGGAAAACAAGAAACATACATTTCCATGTAAAAGATCAGAAACTCACCTGAGATCAAAGGTTTTCAAAGTTATAATATTGAGTTTTACATAATTACATTGAATCATTATGCATTCTGTAAATGTGGAAAGTCAATGTTTTAAAGTTGGACTTAATTCTCCAAATGTTACAGTCAGGAGGGATTCAAACCAGGCCAGTGGACAGATCTGATTGTAATTCCAGGCTAGGTGGATGAAGGAGAGCTGGACCTCAAACCAAACCCTCCCCGGATAGTGAGGAACTTAGGAGACTCCCAATCGATATCTACCCAGCACAGAAAATTCATTCTGTTCCCAGGTAAATGCTGTTCAAACTAGGCTATGAACTAAGTAAGAACTTTTCAAAAATTCTTGGAGTTGCTAGTACTAGGGTAAATCTTAGATTAGACACTGGTTCTTCTGTGATTTTACCCTCACTTTGCTCATCAGAGTTCTAGGCACCCACATCTTTCCCCAAAGTCCAGTATCTGTAAGATAATCTCTAACGATTTTTGCTACACTGTGGTATGGTTTACCATATGCCACTATACCAATAATACTACGTATTAATACCAAGTGTTGAATACTACCACTATGGTGACATTATATCATCACCTACTGGGATCTTTCCTTGCACAGAATTCTGGCTCATCTTTCCTGCCCCTGTAAATTCATCTGACTTCTAGACTATGGGAAATTTTTTGTCTGATCTGCCTTCATTAAAATGTTATTAGTTGCTTTATTTTTATTATTTAAAATAAATAAATTGTACATACAATTTAACAATAAGTTATTAAATTTAATAAATAATCTTTATTATTCCTAATTAACACTATTTATTTCCTTCTTAAATACTATATATAAAGTCACTATACTATGTCATTATTCTCTGTCTGAATGAAGTTTTGATAAAATACTGTAAAACGATCTTTACTCACAAACAAGGGAAAACTGGTTCTGATCTGAAAGGGAAGGAAACAATTTCTACTATTGGTTGCAAAAGAATTATACAAATTATCATTTGAAAATGTAATGAATCATGAGAAAAAGCAGACACTATGATATTTTCAGAATTAAAGTTTACTGGTTACTGCCCTGTAAAGGGAAAAATATATCCTGCCAGAATAAATAAATATGAAAATTATCATTGTATGTCAATTGGGGAGGTGTTATTTTAAACAGTGAAGTATTGCTTAATTCATTTTCAATGTCATTAGTTCTGTACATTTTATGTTAAAAGAATGTCAGTTTTCTTATAAAATTTTTTTTCTTGTTAGGAAAGTTTTTGAAAGATTCCCTCTCTTTTTAACAATAAAGGAGATTTCTCTCCATTTCACAACATCATATGCAAAAATATAAGATGTCCTCGGGGTTAGGGACCTGCAGGAGCCTGGGGTTCAAGCTCCGCTCTGTGCAGTGAGGGTGAGTGTGATGCTCGACAACGCCCCCAGCAATGCCTAGAGTCTGGAGCCACAGAGTGGGGCGTTGTGCAGGGGAAAAGAAAAACATGGACAAAAATAAACATTTTAAAAAGAATGGAAAAATGTTAGCCATATGCAAAGATTTAATGAGGCTGTCTTCCAAGACTCTAGACTATTGCAGACCACTACAGAAATCATATCTGTATGTGCTTTTCCATTATCAAAAACTAGTCTCTAGTATGAGCAAAACCATTTTCATTTTCTGATGGTGCTTGAAACTCTCCTTCTCTTCGATTACCCTGCGATATCTCATAGTCCACATTTTGGATGAGCACAAGCATTTCTCTGTTAAAAGTAAGTCCTCAGAATGGTGGTGGCATACAGAAAGAACACAGTTAAGAAATCAGGGTGGGGAATGGAGTAGATCAGACATTCTATACTCAACCACATTGTAGTTCTGGACGTTGGGAGGTTGATGGTGGACAAGGGGGCTGTTAATTTTGAAAACAGAAGGTAGACCTTGGGGGAGACGTAAGTGACCCTTGATACAGTGGAGCTTAGTGGAATGTTGTTGGGACAAATAAAACTGATATGTAAAGGCTCTCCTCTCAAATAGTTGTATGGCTTTGGAGGCTGTTACTCGACTTAACTGAGCCTCCCTTTTTCTTCTTTGTATTATGTGGTATCAGATATACAGTGCTCACAGAGTGGCTGAGTAGATTCAGTGAAATGTATAGTGGGGATAAGCAACTTGAATAGTTCAAAGTTATTCAATAAATACCACTGATTCCTACAAATTATTTTCTTTCTCTCCTTACCACCATCCTCCTGACCCTCCTGTGTTTTTCCTTCCCCAGCCACCCACCTTCAGCTCCAAATAAAGCATCAGAATAAAGTTCCTGAGAATGTGTTTGCTTCAACATGGCACAGCTGCCTTTTAAGAGGTCCAGACGGAGATTTTTGAGGTTTCATAAAGCACAGCTGATGTTCCAAGAGCAAAGGACCATCAACACTCTGGAAGGAAGAGCCCAGGATAAAAAAAAAAAAAAAAACAGCAAACATTTGTTCTAAGCACACTGTATATCAGATGTCTAAATGATTTAGGAAGAACAGAATGGTATTTAGGCTGTGAGGAATGAGGGTCCCTGACACCATGCATAGACAGTCAGTAGGCAGATCAAGACAGATGACACATGATCCATGACCACAAGGCTCTCAAGGTCTTCAAGGTCGCACATCTGTAAGAGTCCTTAGCAGGTGGTGGATGGATCTGTTATTTCAGCTTCTATTCAGAGCTCCACCCAGCCAGATGACTTTCACTAAAGGAAAACAAATGCATTGCAGAGTTTTGTTGCTTGTAATGCCTACTAACAGCGGAAACTCAAGTTTCAAAAAATTGATTTCTGATAGAGAAAAATTTTTTTCTTCTCTGTGAACAGTATATATATATATACTTCCCAGATGGCACTAGTGGTAAAGAACCTGCCTACCAATGCAGGAGACTTAAGAGATGTGGGTTCAATCTCTGGGTTGGGAAGATCCTCTGGAGGAGGGCATGACAACCCACTCCAGTATTCTTGCCTGGAGAATACCATGGACAGAGGAGCCTGGAGGGCTACAGTCCATGGGATCACAGAGTCAGACAGAAATGAAGCGACTTAGCACTCACACATACACATGTATACCATGCCCATCCTTGCAAGAAATGGTCTCTTGATATCTTTAATTTTCTTGAAGAGATCTCAGATTTACTTCTGTCTCTAGTGAGGTAGGACAAAACACCAGACTTTGTCAGAAAGAATAATCCTCTAGGAGAAAGCCTTAGCATCAGAAGGACACACAGTCCCACACAATGGCGCAGCTTTAGAAAGAAAAGACTTGCCCCTACATGTTGCCAAAACTTCTGTTATACAAGCTCTTCCTAAACTGTCCTTTACTAGGGCAGCAGTTTTTTTGTTAGGCCAGGTTTAACAGAATACTCTTCAAGCCCACTCAGCAACTCTGCACATTGAGAGAGAGAAGATAACTGCAAAATGAAGAGCATGAAGGAACCAATGGTATTCATCGCTCTCATTTTTTTAGTGTGTCTGAAACAGGAGAAAACAAATAGTATTGCATTCTATCTTTAAAAAAAAAAAAATGAGGCAAGCCAACTCCAATACTTGCCTAACCAAGACAATTTTCTGATTTTAAAGAAAGCTGAAATGGCACATGAACCCCTCCTGAGTTCTCTGGCAATGAATCCCACCCAATAATGAGAGAATACGGAATCAAGCAAACTATTATTAAGAGCAGAGCTATTCATATCTCACAGAGCCAAAACTGGATGAAGCACAGAGAAGAAAATTAGGGTAATTTGTCCCACAAACATCCAAATCAATAAGGAAAAATTGAAAAATGTAAAGGAAGGATGAATGGGAGGTTGCATGATGCAGAGAGCTGTTAAAGAGCTCGTGTGTGTGTGTGTGTGTGCGTGTGTGTGTGTGTGTGTGTGTGTGTGTGTGTGTTCTCAGTCATGTCCGACTCTTTGTGACCCCATGGACTGTAGCCCACCAGGCTCCTCTGTCCATGGGATTTCCAAAGCAAGAATACTGGTATGGGTTGCCATTTCCTTCTCCACGAGATTTTCCCAACCCAGTGATCAAGCCCACGTTATTTGCCTCTCCTATATTAGTAGGCAGATTCTTTACCACTAGCGCCCCCTGGAAAACCCAAAGAGCTCATCCTTCTGATTTTTTCCCAATGACGTGTAATAAGATCAGTGTATTTTTCTAGAATGGAGCTGCAGGAGTTGTTTGTATATTTTTGAGATTAATTGTTTGTCCGTTGCTTCATTGGCTATTATTTTCTCCCATTCTGAAGGCTGTCTTTTCACCTTCCTTATAGTTTCCTTTGTTGTGCAAAAGCTTTTAATTTTAATTAGGTCCCATTTGTTTATTCGTGTTTTTATTTCCAGTATTCTGGGAGGTGGGTCATGAAGTATCCCGCTTTGGGTTATGGCAGAGAGTGTTTTGCCTATGTTATCCTCTAGGAGTTTTATAGTTTCTGGTCTTATGCTTAGATCTTTGATCCATTTTGAGTTTATCTTTGTGTATGGTGTTAGAAAGTGATCTAGTTTCATTCTTTTACAAGTGGCTGTCCAGTTTTCCCAGCACCACTTGTTAAAGAGGTTGTCTTTTCTCCATTGTATATTCTTGCCTCCTTTGTCAAAGATGAGGTGTCCATAGATGTGTGAATTTATCTCTGGGCTTTCTATTCTGTTCCATTGATCTATGTTTCTGAAAAATAAACAACCCAATTAAAAAGTGGGTCAAAGAACTTAACAGACATTTCTCCGAAGAAGATATAAAAATGGCTAACAAACACATGAAAAGATGTTCAACATCACTCATTATCAGAGAAATGCAAATCAAAACCACAATGAGGTACCACTTTACACCAGTCAGAATGGCTGCCATCCAAAAGTCTACAAGCAATAAATGCTGGAGAGGATGTGGAGAAAAGGGAACCCTCTTACACTGTTGGTGGGAATGCAAACTAGTACAGACACTATGGAAAACAGTGTGGAGGTTCCTTAAAAAGCTGCAAATAGACCTGCCATATGACCCAGCAACCCCACTGCTGGGCATATACACTGAGAAAACCAGAATTGAAAGAGCCACGTGTACCCCAATGTTCATCGCCACATTGTTTACAATAGCCAGGACATGGAAGCAACCCAGATGCCCATCAACTGATGAATGGATAAGAAAGCTGTGGTACATATACACAATGGAATATTACTCAGCATTAAAAAAAAATTCATTTGAATCAATTCTACTCAGATGGACGCAACTGGAGCCCATTATCCAGAGCGAAGTAAGCCAGAAGGAAAAACAACAATACAGTATATTAACGCATATATATGGAATTTAGAAAGACGGTAACGAGAACCCAACATGCGAGACAGCAAAAGGAACGCAGATGTATAGAATAGACTCGTGGACTCTGTGGATGAGGGTAAGGGTGGGATGATATGGGAGAATGGCATTGAAGCATGTTAATTATCATATGTCTAATCAAGCGCCAGCCCAGGATTGATGCTCGGGGCTGGTGCAGCGAGATTTCCCAGGGGGGAGGGAGGAGGGAGGGGGGTTCTGGAGGGGGAGCATATGTAAACCCATGGTGATATCATGACAATGTATGGCAAAAACAATAAAAAAAAAAAAAGATCAGCGTAGGTAATAAAGTGGACGGCCATTCATCAGTCTCTTCACATATTCTTGGCATGGTTGTCCAAGAGGAAACAGGAGAGCGCTGTTGTGTGTGGTCACGAGTCTTGTCCTTTTAATCACCCCAGGGATTGAGCAACTCCAACAAATTGCTGCTTAAATTGTTCTCCCTTATCCTTATTTTTGATGGAGGGTTATGGATTTTCCAGGAGGGGAGACATAGAATCAGAAGGGAACATCAAGAAAGGTATCACTCATAATAGGATAACCTCTCCACTGGGGCATAACAATCACTTAAGCTAATGTACAAGGTAGAGGTAAAGTCCTTCCTCCTTCTTTAAAAGGAAAAAAAAGTATCATCTGAGTGGGAGGTTGCAAAGTAAGTCACAGAGGTAACTGGAAAATACAAACAAAGTCTGGTTAACCAAACTGTCAGATTACTCTGTTACACACATTACCATTTTTTGAAACCTGATTGACACGTAATAAAGTACATTTACTAAAACGTGTATATTCGTATAAAATTTACATATGTTTACGTCTAGAAAAGCATCACCCTGCTCAAGATAGCAAAACTAATCAATACCAAAAGTTTCCTGGTGTCACTTCATATTCCTCCTCAAGACCCATAATTCAAACACAAGAAACCACTGATTCAGTCTTTAACTAGATTTTATCATATTTTATATAATTTTATAGAATAGACAACATATTTTTTGCCAGCTTCCTTCACTGAGTAAAATTATTTTCAGATTCATCCATATTGTTGCTGTACCAAGCGTTCATTTTTTAAAAATGTAAATGAATGTATTCCATTCAATGGAGAGAAGATTTTTAAATTATATGTAAGAAGATAGTTTGATAAACTATAACTAAGAGATAGTCTAGGTAATATATATGTGTTGTTACACAAATCGACTTTGATCAAATCACGTCCAATAATACATCATATAGCTCAATAACCTATTTTTTTTCCTCCCTTATGTTGGTCATACAGTTAATGATGATGGAAATTCACAATCCTATTAAACACTAAGTCAGTAAAATACAAAGTTCAGTTTCGGATCACTGATAATTAAAAAACAAATATCAACTAATCCAATAATATACAGACATTGTCAATTAAGAAATATTGGTATTATAAGCAATCAACCTCCAAATGCCTATACAATTTTTGAACTCATTTTTAAATCATTCTTGCTTAATCTGTCCGGCTAATTCACATAATTTTTGCTTCCACTAACTTGGAATCTTTTTTTTAAGTAGGTAAGGTTTTTCTGGATTAGAAAGAGGAAAATCGGGAGTGGTGATGACGTGCCAGGGTTACATACAGAGCAGGAGTGGGAGAAACGGGCTTCAGGAGTTAAGTAGTAGTAATCTATTTGGGATATAAAGGGAAGAGTGCCTCACAAAAACAGATGGTCAGTTCTTCACAAACTCTGTGAAAGACAAAAAGGAAGTCCACTTTGCACCCCAAACATGCCAGGCCTGGGACATATAGACATAATTACTGGGCGACCTTTGGTCTCCTCTCAGCTTTCACATTTGTTACACTGACAGCATCCCAAGGATCCTACAAGACAGAACCTGCGGCAAAGATAAATCGCAGACGCTGTATCTGGGAGATGAAGATCCAGGTCAGTGCGACTTAGGACGAAGAAAAATGAGGCAGGGAGGAGACGCGAGGTGATTTGTAGCCACCAGGCCCGCTGCTTAGGAGACGTGACCAGATGCTGCGGATGGGCCGGCCGGCCGCAGAGGGAGCCTCCAACCGGCTCCGCGGCGACCCCGCCTCCCGGAGGGGCTTCTGGAAGGAGCGAGGAGGCGCTGAGCTCCCTGCCACCTTTCAGTCTCACAAGCACCTCCCTTGCGCTTCGCGCGGCCCCGTTTAGCTCCCCGGGGTTTCAGCCCAAGACGGAAAAGGACCGAAGAGGCCGCACGAGCCGGAAACCGCCGGCCCCTCCACCTCGCTCTGCAGAGAGCAGACGGGGGTCATGGCAGACGCGGGACGGAACCTGGTATCCCTCCTGCAGCAGAATAAAACATACCCTTAGTACGTGGCAGTGATTCGGCGAATGTTTTCTTTTATCCGTCAGGAGCATTAAAAAATGTTGCCACTTGATGGTAAGGACCACATTAGTTTCATGATCTTATCTCAAGGTAATGCTGACCCTCCTGCTGTTGGTTGCAGTATATTTCCATTCTCCCAAACATCACACTGATTCATTGTATTGAGGCCAGGCTAATCTGACCAGGTGAGCGGAAAATGGTAAGTGTCCCAGTCACCCAGGAAAGCGTATGAATAGAAAGATGTTGTTTTTTAGTGGCTCAGTCGTATCTGGCTCTTTTGTGACCCCATGGACTTGTAGCCCACCAGGCTCCTCTGTCCATGGGATTTCCCAGGCAAGAAGAGTGGAGTAAGTTGCCATTTCTTCCTCCAGGAGATCTTCCTGACCCAGGGATGGAACCCAAGTCTCCTGCATTGGCAGACAGATTCTTTACCACTGAGCCATTAGGGAAGCTTAAATAGAAAGGTATAAACTAAAGATTCCTGAGCTTGCAGCATCATTGACATTTTTTAAATATCACATGAAAACCCCTTGCATCTTCCACAGTGTATAAAGTGGAGTTGTGTAGTTCACTTGAGGTTTTGTATTTACTGGGACAGGTCATTGGCAAAGTGCTCGCCATAATTCCCTCTCTTTATCCACACCCTTAGGAAGCTGTCACACACACTGATCACAGACTCTGACATGTGCATTGGGGTGGTCATTGGGAGCACAGTAAATGTGACACAAGCAGAGATATGAAAAATACCTGTAACACCCAAGCTTGCTCTCTTGTTGATAATGGACAACAGACTAGTAGTGATAAATATTTTGAGAGTAAATGTGTTTGTCATGAGTATTGAATGAAATGAAACTTAGTTTAATTTTCTTTTGCTTACTTCTGAGTTACTGATGCTTTATATTCACTGTGCTATGCTGAAGATAACACCAACTTTTACAAAGTGCTCAGCACAGAATTTTATCTGGAAGAAACACTGAATACAAATTATTTCGGTAATTGCATGATTTATTATCAAATGGCCACATCTATTAAGACTATTTTGGGATACATTTTATGCATTAAATAATACTGTTTGAAGTTATACGCATGCATTGCAGTCTAAAATTGTGTCACTTTATAAGAATCAAATTATAAATCAAAACCTTCAACATGATTGATAATATACTGTCAAAACCCAAAGTGTTTCAATATTGGAAAGAAACAAGAGCTTTACCAGCGTTAGAATTGATACAGATCAAGGATTGTTTTAGCCCAGTTTCATAAATTTACAGATTTATAAAGTGAGGTTCAGATAAGTTGGCTTTAATTTTGGGTTCCGTGCTCAGTTCCAACATGGGGAGGTGACTTCCCACACACACCACTGAACAATGCTAGGGCCATCAGCTGGGTATCCTGTGATTCAGCTCACTTCTCATGCTGCCTCCCTGGAGATGAAATCAGATTCCACAGGTTAAGGGCTCAGTCCCACCAGACGTCCCTCCACCCCACAGATCAATCACAAGTTCTGAGCAGTACGAGTGCACGCGTGCTGGGTGGCTTCAGTTGTGTCGAACTCTGTACGCTGCAGCGCACCAGGCTCCCCCATCCCTGAGATTCTCTAGGCAAGAGTACTTTACCACTAGCGCCCCCTGGGAAGCCCTCAGGTACTGCTCACCACCTGGGTGTAAGTCAAGTTCCTGCGTCTCCTCCTTGGGTTTTTGACTACTCCCTGCATTACCAGTTTATTACAAAGGATGCAAAGCAACAGCCAGATGAAGAGATATACAGGGAAAGATCCCAAACACAGGAGCTTCTGTCCTCTTAGAGTTTGAGGCCCAATTGAGGGGATATGGAAGCAGTTTGGTTCCCCAGCCTGGAAATTCTCCGAAACCCGTCTTTTCAGAGTTTTATGGAAGCTTCATCTCATAGGCATGATTCATGAAATCACTGACCATCAGTGATGGATTTAACCCCCAGCCCCTCTCGAGAGGTGGACCTGAAAGTTCTAACTCTATTTCTGCTTAGTTGCCCTGGTAACGAGTCCCCAGTCTTAGGTGTTTTCTGAAAGTCATTTATTAATGAACCCAGTTACAGTGGAAAGGGCTTGTTATGAATAACAAGGCACGTATTTCAGCTTCGTGGCTCTGAAGTGATTTCAGGAACTGAGGACAAGAGAGCAAATATTCAAACAAAAGATGTTCGCACTGCTCTTGTTGCTCAAGAAATTCAAAGGGTTTTTGGAGCTCTGTGTCAGGAACCCTGTGCTCAAATATGAAATATAAATGGAAGTATATTTTGGTCATCTGAATGACCAAATATATATTTCATATAAATCACAATATTGCAGCTGTATATTTAATTTGGGCTTGCACAGTGGCTCAGTGATAAAGAATCTGCCTGCCAGTGCAGGAGATGTGAGCTCCATCACTGCGTCAGGAAGATCCCCTGGAGAAGGAAATGGCACCACTCCAGTATTCTGGCCCACGAAATCCCATGGACAGAGGATCCTGGTGGGCTACAGTCCATGGGGTTGTAAAATAATTGGACCCAAAAGTGACTAAACAACAACAATAATATTTAATTTAGCACATTAATTATCAAAAGCTTCCAAGACACATAGTATCTTAGAGGTGGGAGGATTCCTAGAATATAACCTAAACATTTCAGTTTCCAATAGGAAAGCATGAATTCCACAGAAGTTAATTTCCCAAGACCAGCTAGGATCCAGCTGTCTTGATTTCAATCTTCATGTCTCTTTCTACTGTAATCTCATTATTATAGCTGACTCCACAACAAAGACTCTTCTACCTTCTTAACTTGCTTAAGAGGCTTTAGATATTCTTGTTTACCTAAGTTTGGCCCGACCCTTTTCCCCAGTGAAATTGCTAGCTTGAGCAAAACCCTAATTTACAACCTCAGATTGCTGAGATAATATGTTATAGTTTTGAAGAAGGAGGCCTAAATCTTCTTGAGGAAAACAGCACAGGGGCCAGCAGGAAATTGAAATTCTTAACTCATCACATAGACTCCAAGTAAATAATAAAATGCCTCAACTGTTGATTTTGCTCTCTCATAGAAAGATCACAAGACCATGACTTAACAGATTGCTCTGTAGGAACATTTAGATCAATCACAATCATCAATGGCACGTTGAGTCACTAGATAGGACTGGAAAGTCTGCAACTGATATCTTATTTGGAAGCTGAAATCACAGAGACCTCACCCTCTTTATCCTTCCTGCCCTAAGAAGTCCTATGTTCCAGCAAGCCAGTGAGATAGATCTGAGACAAACCTGAGTCTTTCCATCTATAAATCTTTCTCTGCTCCAAATTCTGACACTTCAGTGTCCTTGACCTCACCGTGCCTTGGGCACATGGACTTGAGTTTGACAGCAGTTTCACTGAATATAGTGTAATTTTACAAAAACTTGAGCAAATTAAAATAAAGCATATCTATTTCATAAACTAAAATGAAAGTCATATCTGGCAAAAAAAAATGCTGGCACTGTTGCTATTTTGCTCTTGGATCATTGGGTAGCAGTATGAACACTGCTCATTTTTTATTTTTAATAACATGTGTCTGAGAGTGCCTGAATAGCTGGTTTGGAAAATATCTATGGTGAGTGCTATTTGTTTTTATTATACTGTTAAATATTATTTTCTCACACTTGGAAATTACAATCAAATGTATTGTTATTACAACAATTCCACTGTAATGTTTAACCAGACATTTTTTACTCTATACCTGAGATCCAGTTACAATTTTTATATTTTATTCTGATTCACAAACCTTTTAACTATAAAGACTCTCAAGGTTTGAAAACTTAGGTAGGCCCTTGCCTGAAGCTCACTGATAAATCTCTAATAGATGGTTCTCCAAAAATCTCAATGAAAAGGAATAGAAGTTCCTCTTTGTATTAAGCCAAAATATGTCTTGTGAATATTTCCAACTAACTTCCATAATTTTGAGCCTCCAATCAACTGTAGTAATTTAATGATTCTTTGGTATTTCAAATTCAAATAAATGCTTAAAACAAGGTATAGTACTTGTCTTCTACCAAACTAGATTTCAGATATAAGCAGAAGTATTTCTAGACAGTTACCTTTTTTCTGGCTTATGTCGAGTTTTTAATATCTTACTTTAAATATGCAAATACAACCAAATACCTTTATTTCATGAATCTATTTTTATCACTCAATTAATATTTATTTAGCATCTACTATGCTTCTGTAAGTGTAAAGAAAATACACATTTCTGAACTCCTGAAATATGTTTTTGATGTGTTGGTATGGGGTGAGATGGGTGACAAAAATGATTAATATATAAATTTTATAATTTGTTAAAAGGTTAGAGGTGTTAGGGGAAAAACAATCATTCAGACAAGATGGTTGGAAATTTGTATTGGAAAATGGAAGGGAATATTTGCAATTTTACAAAGGGTGGCCAAGTAATAACTTGAGAGTCATTCAGAGAAACTTGAAGCAGATAAAGGAATCAAACCAAATTTAATAAATCTAACAATTTTCTTTTCATAATTTTCAACAAAGAATTCCATTTTCCTATATTCTTATCTCTTATTGTGAAATTAGTATTTTCTAAGCCACAGTACAGAAATTTATATCTTTTCCAATTAATGTGTTCTGGTATATTAAGACCATAATTCTAATTTGTCCATGTAATTATGTAGACTCTGTAAATAAATTGTCTGTAACATAATTATATCAAGACACTATCTGCATAATAGAAACCATATTCATTCTAAAAAAAATCAATACTATTAATTCTGTAAAGCTAAGGGTAAACTATTACACTTTATAATGCTATGAGAAAATTTTCTTTCAACTTATTATCTATGTTTAAGTAAATCTAATTATCATCTTTTGCTTTAGCTATCCAATTCCACACACCAATTATATTTTCATTCAAATAACATATCTTTAATTTCTCACAAGAATGTCATGAACGAGTTTTTTAAATTCTTAGATCAAGTCACAATTTCAGCATTTACCCATAACTAACAGTCCAGGGAGAATATTCAGAAAAAAAAAATGTCAGGCAGCTGTCATAATCTATTAATTTTTACTGTTTTTAGCAGTTAGAATATCCATGAAGAGAAAGTGCTAGCCGCTCAGTCACATCTAACTCTTTGCGATCCCATGGACTGTAGCCCATCAGGCTCTTCTATCCATGGAATTCTCCAGGCAAGAATACTAGAGTGAGTTACCATTCCCTTCTCCAGGGGATCTTCCTGACCCAGGGATCTCTTGTGTCTCCTGCATTAACAGGCAGATTCTTCACCTTCCGAACCACCAGAATATATATAAGTATCCAAAAATGATAAATGTCTTTCTACCAGTGAATTTTGTTTGCATATTGATATCAAGTTCAAATATATAAATTGAGATGCCTAAGCTCTCCTGCTTTCAAAGCAATCAATCTGCTCTTTCCACCTTGGCTTTGGAGGAGAATCCACACCCAGACTCTTCTGGTTGTTGGTGAAGCCTAGCTCCCAGTGATTTAAGACCGAGTTCTCCAGTCTTATGGTGGTCATTAGCCAGGAATTTCTCACAACTCCTATAGGTCAATCTTCTTGTTCACAATGCTTCCATCTGCATGTCAGCAATGTTTCATTGATTTACCTTGTGCTTTGAACATCTCTAACTTTTCCTACCATGATCAATTGGAGCAAACTTCTCTTTTAAAGAACACATTCAATTACATGGGCTTCATCTTCCTGGATATCCTTAAACAACCACTTAGACAATCTTTTTTTGATTATTTCAAGGTCAACTGACTAATAACGTTAATTACATCTGCAAAATCCTTTTGGCCACATTACATAATCACCGGCATAACATAAGAGTAAAGTCATGTGGACCATTTTAACATTTTGCCTGACACACATGAAAAGCACAGAAATGACAAAGATAAAAATACTAACATTGCAAGTCTATTTGGATAATTATGAATAATATTATAAAGCTTCCTTCAGAATTCGTTAGGCAGTGTTGATTGAGTTATACAGAAACCAAAAACTTAAAAAAGAAATCTAAGCCTGGAAAGCAGTAAAAACACAAATTCTTGAAGATTCTCCACACCTCATTCAATTCAGTTCAGTTCAGTTGCTCAGTAGTGTCCAACATTTTGCAACCCTATGGACTGCATAACGCCAGGCCTCCCTGTCCACCACCAGCTCCCAGAGTTTACTCAGACTCATGTCCATCGAGTCGGTGATGCCATCCAATCATCTTATCCTCTGTTGTCCCCTTCTCCTCCTGCCTTCAATCTTTCCCAGCATCAGGGTCTTTTCCAAGGAGTCAGTTCTTTGCATCAGGCGGCCAAAGTATTGGAGTTTCAGCTTCAGCATCAGTCCTTCCAATAAATATTCAGGACTGATTTCCTTTAGGATGGCCTGATTGGATCTCCTTGCAGTCCAAGAGACTCTCAAGAGTCTTCCCCAACACCACAGTTCAAAAACATCAATTCTTTGGTGCTCAGCTTTCTTTATAGTCCAACTCTCACATCTATACATGACTACTGGAAAAACCATAGCTTTGACTAGATGGACCTTTGTTGGCCAAGTAATGTCTCTGCTTTTTAATATGCTGTCTAAGTTGGTCATAACTTTTCTTCCAAGGAAAAAATGTCTTTTAATCCCATGACTGCAGTGATATTGGAGCCCCCCAAAATAAAGTCTTTCACTGTTTCCATTGTTTCCCCACCTATTTGCCATGAAGTAATGGGACCAGATGTCATGATCTTAGTTTTCTGAAATTTGAGTTTTAAGCCAACATTTTCACTCTCCTCTTTCGCTTTCATCAAGAGGCTCTTCAGTTTTTGTTTGCTTTCTGCCATAAGAGTAGTGTCATCTGCATACCTGAGGTTATTGATATTTCTCCTAGAAATCCTGATTAGAGCTTGTGCTTCATCCAGCCCAGCATTTCTCATGATGCACTCTGCATACAAGTTAAATAAGCAGGTGACAATATACAGCCTCGACATACTCCTTTCCCGATTTGCAAACAGTCTGTGGTTCCATGTTCAGTTCTAACTGTTGTTTCTTGACCTGCACACAGATTTCTCAAGAGGCATGTCAGGTGATCTGGTATTCCCATCACTTTCAGAATTTTCCACAGTTTATTGTGATCCACACAGTCAAAGGCTTTGGTGTAGTCAGTAAAGCAGAAGTAGATGTTTTTCTGGAGCTCTCTTAGTTTATCAATGATCCAACTGATGTTGGCAATTTGATCTCTGGTTCCTCTGCCTTTTCTAAAGCCAGCTTGAACATCTGGAAGTTCACCGTTCACATACTGTTGAAGCCTGGCTTAGAGAATTTTGAGTATTATTACTTTACTCACGTGTGGATGAGTGCAATTGTGTGGTAGTTTGAGCATTCTTTGGCATTGCCTTTCTTTGGGATTGGAATGAAAACTGATCTTTTTCCAGTCCTGTGGCCACTGCTGAGTTTTCCTAATTTGCTGGCATATCGAGTGCAGCACTTTCACAGCATCATCTTCTAAGATTTGAAATAGCTCACCTGGAATTCCATCACATCCACTAGCTTTGTTCATAGTGATGCTTCCTAAGACCCACTTCTCTTCACATTCCAGGATGTTTGGCTCTAGGTTAGTGCTCATATCATCATGATTATCTGGGCCATGAAGATCTTTTTTGTACAGTTCTTCTGTGTATTTTTGCCACCTCTTCTTAATATCTTCTGCTTCTAGGTCCATATCATTTCTGTCCTTTATTGTGCCCATCTTTGCATGAAATGTTCCCTTTGTATCTCTAATTTTCTTGGAGAGATCTTTAGTCTTTCCCATTGTATTGTTTTCCTCTATTTCTTTGCATTGATCATTGAGGAAGGCTTTCTTATCTCTCCTTGCTATTCTTTCAAATTCTCATTCAGGACTTCAGGTTAATATGCAGATGGATTTCAACTGTAAGCAGAGATGACACTGTAGCCAGGAAGGGTTCATTTTGACTCCAAACTGGATCTGTTTCTCTGACTTGAATCCTTGTTTTATTGCCATGTTTGCCTGCCTCAGGGAACTCTGTCCCTTCTTCTGCCTAACCCTTAAATGTAAGTGCCTTTGTTTAGTTCACTGGGAGATAATCTGACTCTGGACACCTGTGAAGGACTGTGACATTCTTAAGTTCCTTGTGTGGGGAACTGCAAGTCCACTACTTGGCTCGTCAGCTTCTTGCCAGTGTGGCTCAAAATTCACATTTAGGGATGATGGCAGAACTGCAGATAGCTATGCATCCTTGTGTGTTGATACGGCAGAGGATATTCCATTTCACACCACCTGTGAAATGGCTATAAGGAAGTGAAACTTGCACATCTCCCTGCCTAAGGCTTGCCATTCTAGGAGATATTTGCAAGAATTAAATGATCTTTTTACTGTTTTTCCTCACCTCCCCCCATCTCTGATCCATGAAAGAACTTGGCATGCAGACCTGACAAGATAGTTATTTTGAGACGTTAGTCTGCCATCTTTTTGGTCAGCTGCCTCTCTGAATAAAGTCATATTCCTTGCCTCAGCATCTCATCTCTCAGATTTATTGGCCTATTGTGTGGCAATTAGAGTGAGCTTGAACTTGATAACAACACTGCAGAAGGTCAACAGACTCTGTGTTTGAAGGTGAATGATGTCAAGCTTAAGGATACTAAAGAGAAGCATTCAACTTCTGCCTTACTAATCCCTTCTAATCAAAATTTAAAAGATTGAATAAGTACAACAAACATTGCTTTTAAATAATTAAGGCAACCAGTTGTTTTAAAGAAAGTAAAATCTTGGCGAGGCAAACAGTTTTCTCCTGTGGGTTGGGTCCCACCAACAACCAACAAAGTTTGGATGCAGATTCTTCTCCAGAGCTTCAAGAGAAGAGGTCAGTCCGGCTGACACCAGGCAGTCTTGTTAAGGTCTTGTATGATCTTAAGCAAAGAATCCATCAGAGCCCAGACTTTGTTCTTCAGAGCTGTGATATAGCATAAGTGTTGTTTCAGAAGCTGTATTTGTGACATTTTGATATGAAACAATAGAAAAACATCCTTTGTGGAATGACTTTTTGCCTGGTAAACTCTTACTTGTCTTTCAGGACTGAGTCAAATTGAGTCCTACACTCTTCATTTCTGGAAACTTTTGTTATTTCTTTGACATTTCTGTAACCTCTTGCTATTTATTAGTTTCTCTTTGTATGTATACCTTTTTGCATATCTTTCTGTATGCTTCATAATGGTTTTGTAATTACTATAATAATGATAATAATTAACATCATAATCATTCTATACCCAACTTTCTCTCTCAGTAGACTGTTATATCTTATAGACAAATCATATATTAAAATTCAGAATCTGTAGTCATGGGTATGCCTTGAAAATTTTGTGTGCTTTGTTTGTGAATTTAATGAATTTAATGCATATGTGCTAAATGCTATTATCAACTGATAATCAGGGGGAAATATCTCTGTATTTAAATTGAAAGTTATTCCTGAAAAATCCTATCCAAATTCCTTGACCAAATACATGAATTCAATCAAGATGCTTTAAATTTCACTGACATATAATATTAACTGTAATGGAAAATCTTAACTTTAAGATGTTTATATATAGCATTAAATTTTTTGAAATCAATGAGATTATTAAAATATTTAGATCAGAATGTATCACTGTGTAATGTTTAGCTTAAAATAATTTTATGAATTATATAAAATAAAGCCATGTGATGTAAAACAATGTGATGTAAATAATTTAAAATAAATGGCATATTCTATTTTAATCAAATTGCTAATTTGTAACTCAGGCTGTCTCACAGATGGAAACTAGCACAGAAAGCAATCAATTTGATCTTTGAAGAAAAAATCTGTCTTCTCCTCTTGCTTAAATGTGCCTACACATTGAGACTATGTCCTTGATCTAACCATATACTTTCTTACAACAAAGAATTTTCACTGGTATATAATACAGACTCGAAGAATGCAATCTCTATTATCCCCTCAAGCTTGACTAAATAAGTAACTTGGATTTATTAGTTTTTAATAGTGCACCTAGTAAAGCCTTGAAGGGATTTAAACTAGGAGGATATCAAAATGAATGGGAGAAGGCCATTCTTAATGAGTCAGAGAAAAGATAGGAATCAGTACAATTTTTCCTTAATGATGATGAAGTTTTCTCTCTTTTCCTCCCCCTATTTCTCTGCTACATTTGCTCAGAAAAGCTATCTCTATCTAGCTATCATGTGATACTAAGTAGAAATTAGCTTCACAGTTTTATACATGTTTATGGTCTTCAGTGCCAAATAACTGTAGTATTCATTTAACTTCTTTAATCATCCTTGAAAGCAAATGATGCTAAAACACATGAAAGTTAACAATGAAACTCTACATTTGAGGAAGCAAATGAGAGAGTAAACAGATAGAGTAATGAGAAAAATATAATAAAACCATGAACACTTAACCAAGCAACTTTGTATATTTTGAGAGAAATTGCACATGCTTATTAATCTTAAAGAAGTAAACCGATAATCTGCTCCACCTCTCTGGCACTAAAATGGCTCAAATGTTACTTTCTAATTAAAAAGTTATATTTGTTAGCAAATACTAAATGATGATCCCCAAAGAAAAATTGCAGGAATAATCACTCTATTTTCTATAAGTAAGAATTTATTTATTTGTTTATTATTATTTGTTTCTTTTGGCTGTGGCATGCAGAAATTCCCTGACCAGGGATCAAACCCACAGTTCCTGAAGAGCAGAGTCTGAACTGGAGCCCCAGGGAAGTCCTGTTTATTTATTTTTAAGAACAGAAAGTCAAGCAGATAGTAGAGCTAACCTTTCATGCCTGAATGGAAGAACTGGTTCATCTCTATTAAGATGAAGGTCAGTGAGCCAGGAATGAGGGGTTTTCTTCTCAAGCTGTTCTAAATTAGATCAAGCTAAAATTTAGAAATTCTAAATTTTGAAGGTGAAATAGAAAATAAAATACCAGCTGCTAAGACAAAGTTCTGTAATTACTAAATTTTCTCTCTATTGTCTAAACCTAAGTCATCACCAAAGTTGTAAATGAAAATGTCAGCCAAATTGTATTGTAATGTGTACCCAGAAGTAACTCTGATAATGTTTAAGTTATTGCTAACAATTAAAAATCCTTATGATTTCACACCCACCTATAAATTATTTCCTTTAAATTATATTTTCCTAGGATTGCAATAAACATCCCCACCAGAACTACCGTAATCCTTCAGTATATGGGAAACACAACACTCCTGATTTGTGTTTGAAACTGTCAGTGTCAGATCTCAACCTCCTTTAACTCTTCACACTAATGTTAATGATTCCTTCAATCATTTAAAACACAGAAGTGAGAGAAAAAACATTTTAATAGTCATTGTTTCATAAAAAAGATGATATTTAATTCTCTTTTCTTTAACATAAGATTTTCTGAATTATAGGAAAAAAGAATGGTGCAAATTAATAAAAAAAATAATGACTACAGTATTTGATTTCCCAGCAAAATATGGTTCTCACAAATTGTAGTATCATATTTCAAAAGGAATATGATTTTAAAACCATTTATATGAAAATAATCATTTGAACACCATTAAATGAGATGAAGGTTGACTGTCTTTGAAAGTATAACGGCTGTTTTTCCGATTTCTCAAATATCTTTTTTATACAGCTTCTTCTATATTGAAGAATAAAGTTGGAAAGCATTTAGTGTGGCAAAACCTGAGTGCTTAACTTCCCTTTGCAATAAAGTAAAATGGAACTGTGGGGAATGAACATAAAATAAATAAAAATCTTTGCACTGATTTGAGAACTCAACATCATTTTCAAGAACAAAGCTGGTAAAGCTTTGAACAATGCTTTTTATTCCTTAGAATAGATGAAATATTTTGTAATTTACCACAAAGCTAGAGTTAAGCTGCATTTAAATAAGAAAACTTAATGGGAAAAAAAATCGCTATGCCCTCTAAGTCCTTGAATTTTCTTTTCATTATTCTACATGTACTTCAGTTTCAAAAGATATTTCTACCACAAATTGACAGGGACAGAAGAGGAAGGAGAGGAGGTAGGGTTAAAGTGAGGAGGAATGTGGACTTTTTCAAACAACATGATCAGGCCATTTGAATAACTATGAACCCAAATGTATCCTCAGGGAACTGTAGGTGAATTGCAAAGTTCCATATAGTTCAAAGAGAAAGCACATAAAAGGCTCCTAGACAAGACAGAGCTGGATATGTGTCATAAAGACTAGGTTATTTATATAAAGAAACTTGGAAGAGATATTCAAGGAACAGGAGGTAACAAGAGAAAGTTTAAAAGAATATAAATAGAATATTGCACCCAGGAAATGTACTGGTCTTCATCATGACTGAAAGGAGAAGGATCAGAGAGTAAGAAGCATGCCCCACCGCACTTCATCTTCAGTGTATGACATAAAAAGTACCCAAGAGTCTCTCTGTATGAGGGTCAACCTAATTATCAAATGAAACTTGATTATTTCAGTTTTATGAGTGAATATTCATGTAATTTCTCCCTTATTTAAAGCACAAGGAAAGACTGCTTTATATTATCAATGAGTTGTTGTTTGTTCACTTAGTTGTGTCCAACTGTTTTGCAACCCCATTGACTGTAGCCTGCCAGGCTCCTCTATCCATGGAATTTCCCAAGCTAGAATACTGGAGTGACTCGCCATTTCCTCCTCCAGGGGATCTTCCCAACCTCAGGATTGAACCTATGTCTTCTGCCTTTTAGGTGTGTTTTCTACCACGGAACCACCAGGGAAGCCCTATTCTATCAATGAGATGCTAGAACACAATATTAAAATTGGATATTCAAAATTAAAATTACTAAATCACTTAAGTTTACTGAGAACTGTTTCACACACAAATAACTGGCTGTCATACAAAGCCTAGCAATTTCAAAAAGCCATGTCAAAAACTATGTTGACACAAATACAAGGAGAAAGAATGGCAATAATTCTCACAAACTGAGGAAACATTTGCTATGAGTACAGCATTATTCTCCACTAATGAGCAGATATGGGCTCAGAAGTTCTCATACATACAAAGTGCATTGAATTATTATAAGGGAAAAAAAAAAAAACAAATGCGGTGAAAACATAACCTCCAGCAAGAACATATGTAGACAAAAACATTAAAATACTGAAGATCAAGTGGAGATGGCACATTGGACATCTATACTACTACACACATACAAATACAACTCTGAAGTTGACAAAATTTTGTATATCAAATTTGTATGCTAAATTTCATTTGTGTCAAAATGTCACCTTCCTTATATACCTGGAGATAGATGATGTTAATTTAAATCCTCATTTTGACAGTGAATGACAACCATACAAGTTTACACACTAATTTTTGTAAATTAATAGAGGTTTTAGAGCAGTTTTAGACATTCCTGAGCAGTGTAATAGTGTAGTGAATTCTCATATAACTCCCTCTCTCCACCAGTTTTTCTATTAATATCTTGCTTTAGGGTCATACATTTGTTACAGTTATTAGTGATTATTAACACATTATTACTGGCAAAAGTTCATAATCCTCGTTAGAGTTAAGTCTTTGTGTTGTGAAGTTCTATGCGTTTTGACAAATGCATAGTCTCATGTTTCCACCACTACAGAATCATGCAGAAGAGTTTCTCTGCCGTAAAAATCTGATGTACTCCTTTTGCTCATCTTTCCTACTGCCTCCTGAAACTCTGTCAACAACTAAGTTTTTTATATACCTATAGTTTTGTTTTTTCCAGAATGCAACACAGTTAAAAAATAAAATATGTAATGTTATAAAACTAGCTTATTTCACTTAGCAGCGTGAATATGGACTTTGTTCAGCAGTAAAGAATTCACCTGCAATGCAGAAGATGTGGGTTTGATCCCTGGGTCAGGAATATCCCCTGGAGAAGGAAATGGCAACCCCCTCCAGTATTCTTGATGGGAAATCCCATGGACAGAGAAGCCAGGTGGGCTACAGTCTCAGTTCAGTCCCTCAGTCATGACTGACTCTTTGCAACCCCATGGACTGCAGCACACCAGGCCTCCCTGTCCATCACCAACTCACCGAGTTTACCAAAACTCATGTCCATTGAGTCGGTGGTGCCATCCAACCATCTCATCCTCTGTCATCCCCTACTTCTGCCTTCAATCTTTCCCAGTATCAAGGTCTTTTCAAATGAGTCAGTTCTTTGCATCAGGTGGCCAAAGTGTTGGAGTTTCAGTTTCAGCATCAGTCCTTCCAATGAATATTCAGGACTGATTTCCTTTAGGATGGACTGGTTGGATCTCCTTGCAGTCCAAGGGACTCTCATGAGTCTTCTCCAACACCACAGTTCAAAAGTATAATTTCTTCGGTGATCAGCTTTCTTTATAATCCAACTCTCACATCCATCCATGACTACTGGAAAAACCATAGCTTTGACTAGACGGACCTTTGTTGGCAAAGTAATGTCTCTGCTTTTTAATATGCTGTCTAGATTGGTCATAGCTTTTCTTCCAAGGAGAAAGCTTATCTTAATTTCACGGCTGCAGTAACCATCTGCAGTGATTTTGGAACCCCCCAAAATAAAGTCAGCCACTGTTTCCATTGTTTCCCCATCTATTTGCCGTGAAGTGATGGGACCAGATGCCATGATCTTAGTTTTCTGAATGCTAAGTTTTAAGCCAACTTTTTCACTCTCCTCTTTCCCTTTCATCAAGAGGCTCTTTAGTTCTTCTTTGCTTTCTGCCATAAGGGTGGTGTCATCTGCATATCTGAGGTTAGTGTTATTTCTTCCGGCAATCTTGAAGAAGCTTGTGCTTCTTCCAACACAGTGTTTCTCATGATGTACTCTGCATATAAGTTAAATAAGCAGGGTGACAATATACAGCCTTGACGTACTCCTTTTCCTATTTGGAATCAGTCTGTTGTTCCATGTCCAGTTCTAACTGCTGCTTCTTGACGTGCACACAGATTTCTCAAGAGGCAGGTCAGGTGGTCTGGTATTACTATCACTTTCAGATTTTCACAGTTTATTGTGATCCACACAGCCAAAGGCTTTGGTGTAGTCAGTAAAGCAGAAGTATATGTTTTTCTGGAACTTTCTTGCTTTTTTGATGATCCAGTGGATGTTGGCAATTTGATCTCTGGTTCCTCTGCCTTTTCTAAACCAGCCTGAACTTCTGCAAGTTCACCATTTACATACTGTTGAAGATGGGCTTGGAGAATTTTGAGTATTACTTTGCTAGCATGAGATGAGTGCAAGTGTACAGTAGTTTGAACATTCTTTTCCTTTCTTTAAGATTGGAATGAAACTGACCTTTTCCAGTCCTGTGGCCACTGCTGAGTTTTCCAAATTTGCTGGCATATTGAGTGCAGCACTTTAACAGCATCATCCTTTAAAATTTGAAATAGCTCAACTAGAATGCCATCACATTCACTAGCTTTGTTTGCAGTGATGCTACTACCTAAGGCTCACTTGACTTGGCACTGCAGGATGTCTGGCTCTAGGTGAGTGATCACACCATCATGATTATCTGGGTTGTGAAGAGCTTTTTTTGTATAGTTCTTCTATGTATTCTTGCCACCTCTTCTTAATATCTTCTGCTTCTGTTAGGTCCATACCACATCTGTCCTTTATTGAGCCCATCTTTGCAAGAAATGTTCCTTGGGTATCTCTAAATTTTTTGAAGAGATCTCTAGTCTTTTCCATTCTATTGTTTTCCTTTATTTCTTTGCATTGATTGCTGAGGAAGGGTGTCTTATTTCTCCTTGCTATTCTTTGGAACTCTGCATTCAAATTGGTATATCTTTCCTTTTCTCCTTTGCCTTTTGCTTCTCTTCTTTCCTCAGTGATTTGTAAGGCCTCGTCAGACAACCATTTTGCCTTTTTGCATTTCTTTTTCTTGGGGATGGTCTTAATCCCTGCCTCCTGTACAATGTTACAAACCTCAGTACATAATTCTTCAGGTACTCTATGAGATCTAATCCCTTGAATCCATTTGTCACTTCCACTGTATAACCGTAAGAGATTTGATTTACATCATAACTGAATGGTCTGGTGGTTTCCCCCTCTTTCTTCAACTTAAGCCTGAATTTGGGAATAAGGAGTTCATGATCTGAGCCACAGTCTTTGGGTGACAAAGACTCAGACGTCACTTAGTGACTAAACAATAATAACAAATGTGCATTTAAGGTACCCCACATATTTTTCATGGCTTTCATAAGCTTGATAGCTTTTTTTTGATGACTGAATAATATTCATTTGTATGGCTAAGCCAATTTATTTATCCATTCACTTATTGAAAGGCTTCAGATGTACGTGTTCTTATTGATTATGAATGAAACTGCTATGAACATTCATGTTCCCATTTATGCATAGATGTAAGTTTTCATCTCATTTGGGTAAGAAAGCTAGGAATGTGAAAGGTGTAAAGACAGAGGTGAGCTGGTAATGAGCTCAGAACACTAAAAGGCCAATTTAGAAAATATCATATATAGGCAATATTAAAAAAAAATCCATAGTATAGTTTGTCTTTTTCTTCTCAATGGGAATTTTCAAATAAATCTTCTTTCAACATAAAGCTTTGATTTCTAAATTGTGATTTCACAAGTTCTAAATAAAATAATGTACAGAGTTCTCAATGAGCAAAGTTTCTACTTGTTGTTAATGTTTCTGGCCCTGGAGACAAAGTTGGCATGTAGTTCTCAAAACAAGGAAGTGTTTAATGAGGACATCCATCTCTTGTCATGCTAATGAGGTAACTTTTGCTAGTGAAATAACTGCCTTCAATAATTAACAGCTCAGGGACATTTTAGTGGCTGACAAATAGCTTTGAAACCCAGCAAGTACCCCTTAGTCATTAAACATAGCTGTTTAATGAAAATTCCTAATACTCAATACTTATTTATTTCTTCTTATATTTAGTTTCAGGAACCAATGGAAAGTAACACTGATAAGCCATATTATTATTTTCTGATTAAAATGCTTATACTTGTTATAAAAACCCAAAGTGCAGTGTTCATTTAGATAACAATCCATATTTTCTTATTCATTGCATATGGTTATGAAATATATATCAAAGAATATAAACAAACAACAGAAAGATATATGACTGAATCACTGTGCTGTCCACCTGAAATGTATGCAAATCTCTTGCAACAAGTGCTGTGTAGTAGCAAATGCTCAGCCACTACTACCATTACTTAATTGATGTCCTTCAATTCAATGTGATCTATAAGCAATTAAACAATAATTTAAGCAAAGAGAAGCAATAGACTCAGCTAAGCATGAAAGTAGGACATATAACTAAAATAGGATAAAATATGTGTCGAAATCAATGGAAATTATCACATTGTCACAACTGATTTAAAGTAGTAGTAATGAAGTGTTAGTCATTCAGTCCTGTCCGACTCTGTGACCCCATGCACTATAGCCCACCAGGCTCTTCTGTCCATGAAATTCTCCAAGCAAGAATACTAGAGCTGGTAGCCATTTCCTTCTCCAGGGGTCTTCCTGACCCAGGGATTGAGCCAGAGCCTCTTGAATTGCAGGCAGATTCTTTACCATCTCAGCCACCTACACAAAGTAGTATAATGTTACTCGAAAACAGAAGGTAACACATTATCCAGTCTCTATGTCTATGTATCTGTATGCATCTATCTACCTACATTATTCGTCTTATTCACAGAGTCTATATTTGTGAATATGTCCACTTGCTTCAAGGTATTTGTAACCCCAAATCAGTACTGAGACCACTCTCGACAGATGTTCCTGGATCTGGTCAGAGCAGCAAAACCCTTGAGGCACTCGGTGTGCATCCTCCCTGCACTGTTGAACAGGTGATGCTCTGCCTTCTTACCGCTGCTCTGGCACCTGTCATACAGAGGTGACCGAGGAGCGACATGGCAGGGGCCCTGCAGAGTCATGTGAGAAACTCCAGCTCTAGGGCCAATGAGTTGGAGTTTGAAACCCAACTTTGGCACTTATTGCAGGAGACCCAGGTTTGATCCCTGGTCCAGGAAGGTTCCCTGTAGAAGGGAATGGCTATGCATTCCAGCATTCTTGCCTGGAGAATTCCATGGACTGAGGAGCCTGGCAGGCTACAGTTCAGAGAGTAGCAAAGAGTCAGACATGACTGGGTGACTACCATTTTCTTTCTCTTTCATCCCTTCTGGCAACTACTATTGGGGTCACCTCTGGCAAGTAAGTCACTTACTACTGAGCCCTGTTTGTTATTTTTGTAGAATGAAGAAACCAGTCCATATACTGGGTTTATGGATCAGATAAGGTATCATTTTTTTCCAAAATATTCAAGGATACAATAATATAAATGCACACATTCAACAACATCGTCTTACAATAAAGGATAGGTTCTTTTGGACTACAGTAATTCTACAAATCATTTTTACTTAGTGCTGAACATAAACTTTCTAAGTAAATTTTTGAATGTCATTTCTATGATGAAATTCCAGTATCAGCAAAAATTGTAGCATTTCTAAGACATTTTATGTATTAATATAATATTAGGTGAATGAATGGCAATTTGGGTACCTAGATAATTTCTAAGTAGGTTAAACCTTATAAAAACAAAATAGGCAAAAACACCAGGTTATATAATGTTAGTTCTTGCTTGTCATTCTTGTCTATAAAAAGTAGATTCATATTTAATAAACATCAATTAATATGGCGAATTCAATGGTATATATGAAGTATTTATAATATGCTTATAAGTTTATGCTTTACTGCTGAAGAGTAAAGAATATTCTAGACAACTACATCATGATTAACTGACTGCATTGAAGATTTCCCAGAAGTTATTTTACCCTGAATTTTAAATAGAATCAATTAGTGGAGTTGTGAGTTTATCTATTACAGGCAGCTGCAGAATTGCAGATGCAAAGTAGGTAATTTAATGTAACTGGTTATGGATCTTTGTGTTGTTGCTTGCAAAAAATTAGAGCATTAGAGGGAAAAAGAAAAAAGTCTACCAAAGAGAAAACGGGCAGTGAAAAGATGGCAGTATCTTTCTGAATGGGGTTGAAAAACTGGGGAGTCAGGGTCCTAGAGAGGGTGAGCTGAAAAGATATGAGATAGTGAGAGAGTGTGAGTGGTAGTTACAACTGAGGCCAGAAGTTTACTGTGGAAGTTATCAGTTGTATGGGGGAGAAGGACATAATTATTAGAGAAGAGGAATTGAAGAGATAAAGATGCAAGTTTTCAAACAAAAAATCATGTAAATGCTGAAGTGAAGGAGCCTTAAGAAGGGAGTAATATGTAAGAGAGTGATCATAAGCCAAAAGCAAAATTCTTTGAGAAATGAGGGGTCAGTGGATTATGACTTGACTGGGGGGTTGTAGCTAGTGTAACCTGACGACAGGCAGTTCAGATACTGGCGGGTTTAGAGAAGGATGTAGAGGGGGTCAGTGGAAAGTGGAGATAGATTTAAAACAGGCACTGGGAAACAAGGAGAGTACCCATCTTATCTGTAGGCCCGTGGTCAAGAGATAATAAAAAAAAATGTAAGTCATTAATTCCTAAAAGAGCAAAAATCAAAACAAAAGCCCTCTGTTTAGTATTTAGTATTCATCTATTTCGACCTTTATACAAAAAGAGATTTTAAAAAAATTGACACAAAACTCAAAAAAAAAAAAAAACCTTCTCCCTGTTCATGAAATTATTTTCAAAATTATTACAGAAGTTGTTAAGTTTTATGGCTTTTCATGACTTCAGATCATAGAGTATTTCCAGCCTTTTCACTTAGGCCTTCACCCCTCCCTAAGTATCTGGAGTCTGAACTTGATCCTTCTGGAGGGTATCCTCCCCTACCCTCTACTTCGAAAGTACCAAGGTCCCATAAACAAAGTGAAGTTCAACTTGATGTTCTGCACTGTTCATGAGACATTTACTTGCAACATTTCTCATCAACTTGTTAACCACAATAAAAATGGAATTTGCATTTTCCCCTTCAGATGGAAAAGTCTGGAGGATAAAGACACCCTCTTCACAGTTTTTTTCCCCCTAGATAGTTATAAATGAGTTTCTAGATTCGGATTTGACATATGGAGTATATTTCATCAATGAAAGTGTTAGTTGCTCAGTCATGTCCAACTCTTTGTGACCCTATGGACTGGAGTCCTATGGGCTCCTCTGTCCATGGGATTCTCCAGGCAAGAATACTGGAGTGGAGTAAAATAACTTCAGCATGGAGTTGCCATGCCCTTCTGCAGGGGATCTTCCCAATCCAGGGATCGAACCCACATCTCCTGCATTGCAGGCAGATTCTTTACCATTTGAGCCATCACCAAGCTTCTAACAGCATTTCTCTGTAAAGTGCTCTCACTATTTAACAGAACAATTTGTGGGTTTTGTTGTTGTTGTTGTTTGTTTGTGTTTATTGTATTGTAATTTAGTTAACTAGCCATGACCCTAGGTGCATATTTTTTTCAGATAATCCATAATCCTAATTGACCTATACTGTGCCTGAATATATTGTCTTCTGAAGCAGCAGCAGCAGCATCTTTAGAGACCAACCTTCAGACTTTTGCCTGGGCTGCCAGCAATAGACTAGGGATGAGGTTAGTTGCTTATCATCCTTATGTTCACATTCTGTCTATCCACATTGCAAATTCTCAGGGTTATACTCAATTGTCTTCAAATTCTTTTGTTAAGACTTGCTTGCTTTCCCACCTCACACCAAGGATAGGTAAGATATCCTGCTGATCGGTTCCTCATCACATTTTTCCATCTTTGTTTGTCAAAAAGTGATAAAGAAAAGTTATTATCTCTAATAAACAGAACTCATGAGTTGAAAAAAATCATGCTCATAATGTCAATTGATAGTAATAATCAACGGTCGAATATCAACCAGAACTCATACTACCTGGAAATTGTATCTATTAATAGTAATAGATTTTACTAGTGATTTAAAGGATACAGGCAATTGTGCGGCAGAGCAAAGCATTTTTCTCTTGGAGTGTCTGGCATCATCAATACATCTTTCCTCAATCTATCTTTTTTCATTTTAGGGCTAAACATGCAGGTTTACTTAGAGCAGTGCATGCAGATATATGACAAAGAACCAGTCATTTTATAGAACATCTCCATTTTATATGCCATTAATTACAGTGATTACTGAAGACTCTTCACCTGGCTATGCCTGCAAAAATCCCTACTCACACTAAAGCATTTCACTGACAAGGAGTCTCCATTATCATTCAAGTAGCAAATAGCTTGTGCGTGTTTCCCCAAAGGCCTGTTGACAAATATGCAAGTAAGAGAAGTCAACTAGGTCACTCCTTCTCTCCCAAATGTCCTAGTGAAGATTACAATTGCACTTCCAACACAGTTCTTTGCAGAAAAGAATAGATACGGCAGAAACCAACACAGTATCATAAATCAATTATCCTCCAGCTAAAAATAAATTAAAAAGAGAAATAGCTATTAAACATTATACAGCATGTCAAGTAATATGTAGTCTATTCACTGAATGAAAAATTCCTGGAATCTTTTTATTTTTCTGTAGTTCCAATTCAACTATATTAGAAGTGATATGATTTTGAAAGACCAAGTTACAGTGTATGTTCCCTGAGTAATAGATTTTTTGGCAATTTTTTTCTCTGTGTGTTTTAACACACAGTCACAGAATAGGGCAAAGTGTATGTCTGTTGAGGAAAACCTGTTTCAAGGAAAAAAAATTTGATTATGTACACACACATCATTCCAACACTCAAACATACAGAAGACCTCTCAAACACACACACAGGTGTACTTACACAGGTGCTCACACACACAGTCTTACAATGAATGTTTAACATTTTCTAAGCTTGGTTCACATAGGAATTCAAATGAATCTCTAATCCCTTCATCAGTGTATGGGTTTGAACATTTCTTGCTATTTTTCATGACTGTGAAGGCAAGCAATCATAATTCAACTACATGCCACTTCTTAGGCTGTGCTGGTTAATCAGCTGAGTCAGTCCACAGCTGGAGTCTCTTGCAGGCTTTGATTTCACAAAGTCATTAATCTCATTTCCAACTGAGTCAAAACATTACTGAAGCCAGCGAAACCCAGTGCCTTTCCACTTCCTGTCAGAGATGTACATGTTCTTTTCAGGGCACCCAGGGTGAAAACCTTTAACATATACAGCTGGTGTTTTTTTTTCCACTTATTTTAAAACTCTTTCTTACTTATCTCTGGGTTTAATTATTCTGCAGTCTTGATCCTTGAGGGAGATTTTATCTATCATCTTTCATCTTTCCTTTAGTTTATATGTTACTTAGATGTTGAAATAGCTTATTAACTCGATGTTAAGAGACAAATATTGTAACTTTTAGCAATTTGTACTAAAATATATAAAATATTCAAATGTGACCTATAATTCTATGCTTGGTAATATACAAAGATACATGGATTCGTATAGTCCCTATACACACATGCTCACACATTAACAGGCAAATACACATACATATACGGAATTTTAGAAAATATGCTTAAAAAATTAAATGAATCTTACTTGTAGATATCGCCCTTTATAGAATTATTTTCCTTTATATTGTTTTTGAAATTTTCTAAGTGATCTACAATGTATTCTTACTGTATTTAAAGCATAAATGACACATTCCTATGTAAAGAGTATTATTATCCATATGTGCTGAAAACAATTCAATTATATAATTTTATTATTTGATTCCTAAATTCTGATATTTTATATGAATAAAAAATTTGCATTCTGTATGTACCTTTACAATTCCACTATTGATCACAGACATTTCTTTACAAATAACTGATGTGTAACATTTGAAATATATTCTTTTGCTATTTTCTTCTAGGTGGGGAAATAAATTTTAGCATTACTGAAATATAGAAAGTCTTTTAATATGAAAAATTAATATATATATATTTGGAACAAATAGAGAACACATTCTATTAACCCATTATGTAGGTCTATGTATTATATTTATAAAATGATTAATACAAACCATGAATTTTACAGAATTATTTAATATTTACAATAATCCCCCAATATAGGCAAGTAACCTCCAATATATAGGGAAGTTTAGGCTTGGAGAGCTGAACTAATATGAAAGGAACTGTGTTTATTTCTTTTAAATTATATAGTCAATTTTTTTTTGTTTCAAATTAGTGTTTGCTTATCTGCATGTTTTGATGTCACCAGATCATATTCAATTTCACTTTTCAATGTAGAGACAGTATAAAAATATTTCATTATGTAGAGATATAAATTAGAACCTAGAATGAATAATACCATGTAGCCAAAGTTAGCAAACAATGGCTATGAGGTCAAGTCTGCTCCTTCCCTCAAATTAATAGTTGGCATTTAGGATACTGAAGGAATAAGATCATCCCTTTGTGTATTGTGTATGGCTGCTTTTCACTAAGGCTGCAGAGTAATTGTGACATAGACCATATGGCCAGAAAATCCTAAGAGATTTACTATCTGTTCCTTTAATATTAGACATTTGCCAACTCATGCCTCTTTGAAATATATTCACAGTCATTCGTTTTGGAATGAGTTTGATCTAAACTTAAGTTTAGATCAAAGATCTGACACTTCATAGTTTAACAAACAAATCATAAGGCTATTTAAGGCTTTTCCCCCAGTTTGGAAATTAGACATGATTATAGTACATTCTCCACTGGGATGTTGTGAATGAAATGATATTTTGAAGGCATTGCACAATGTCTGATAATAAGAGAATACTTATTATTATTATCATCCAGTAACATTTTCTAGATAATTTTGGTTTTATTTGCTTGAAAATAATGTAAACATCAGAATGTGCTTCTACAGGAAAAATATACATCTCTATCATATTTTCATTATGTACTTCAGGAGCATCCTGAAAGTAATCTCTCTTTGCTATTAATAATTTTCTAGTCTTATATGGGTCTTTCTAGTAAATCCAGATCTTCACTGAGTAGAAGTACTGATAGTATGAGCTGCCCCAGTGCTGCTAGTGATAAGGAACCAGCCTGCCAATGCAGGAGACTGAGACACAGGTTTGATCCTGAGTCAGGACAATCCCCTGGAGAAGGACATGGCAACCCACTCCAGGACTCTTGCCTGGGGAATCCCATGGACACAGAAGACTGGCAGGCAACAGTCCATAGAGTCACAGAGAGCTGGGCATGACTGAAGTGACTTAGCATGCATGTATGACACCAAACTCATGGCAGAAAGGGGAGAAAACTAAAGAGCCCCTTTATGACAGTGAAAGAAGAGAAGGAAAAGTTGGCTTAAAACTCAACATTCAGAAAACTAAAAAAGATCATGGCACCCAGTCCCTCACTTCATGGCAAACAGATGGGGAAACAATGGAAACAGTGAGAGACCTTATTTTGGGGGGCTCCAAAATCACTGCAGATGGTGACTGCAGCCATGAAATTAAAAGACACTTGCTCCTTGGAAGGAAAGCTATGATCAACCTAGACAGCATATTAAAAAGTAGAGACATTGCCAACGAGGGTCCATCTAGTCAAAGCTATGGTTTTTCCAGTAGTCATGGACAGATGGGAGAGTTGGACTATAAAAAATGCTGAGCACTGGAGAATTGATGCTTTTGAATTGTGTGTTGGAGAAGACTCTCCAGAGTCCCTTGGACTGCAAGGAGATCAAACCAGTCCATCATAAAGGAAATCAGTCATGAATATTCATTGGAAGGACTAATGCTGAAGCTGAAACTCTCAATACTTTGGCCACCTGATGTGAAGAACTGACTCATTGGAAAATACCCTGATGCTGGGAAAGATTGAAGGTTGGAGAAGGGGATGACAGAGGATGAGATGATTGGATGCAATCACTGACTCAATGGACATGAGTTTGAGTAAGCTCTGGGAGTTGGTAATGGACAGAGAATCCTGGCGTGTTGCAGTTCATGGGATCACAAAGAGTCAGACACGACTGAGTGACTGAAATGAACTGATGCACTGAGAGTATAAAATAATCTACAAACACAGGATGTAAATATAATCCTATATTTTTTACTTATCTAAATCATCTCTCCAATAGCCGCATTTCTTATGTGTAGGAATCCCATTTCCACATTTTCCAGATCATTGATGAAAATTGTTAATAAACTCTAGGGAGTTTATAAATTCTAGGAAATTAAATCATTCATAAACTTTAGGAAATTAAAAGATGTGTGGTCCTTGGATGAAAAGCTATGACAAATCTAGACAGCATATTAGAAAGCAGAAACATCACTTGGCTGACAAAGGCCCATATAGTCAAAGCTATGGCTTTTCCAGTAGTCAGGTATGGATGTGAGAGTTGGACCATAAAAAAGGCTGAACGCTGAAGAAGTGATGCTGTCTAACTTTGGTGCTGGAGAAAACTCTTGCGAGTCCCTTGGACAGGAGGGAGATCAAACCCTGAATATTCATTGGAAGGACTGATGCTGAAACTGAAGCTCCAATAGTCTGGCCACCTGATGCAAAGATCCCACTCACTGGAAAAGACCCTGATGCAGTGAAAGATTGAGGGCAGAAAGAGAAGAAGGTGACAGAGGATTAGATGGCTGGATGGCACCACAAATTCAATGGACATGAGTTTGAGAAAGAGATGGTGATGGGCAGGGAAGCCTGGCGTGCTGCAGTTCATGGGGTCACAAAGAGCTGGACACGACTGAGAGACTGAACAACAAAAAGGGACTATTAAAATATGTAGATCCATTTAGTCCTTACAACAGTCTTATCTGGTTCCCAGCCTTGATGGTTCTTGGTCCCTAAATATACCTTTATTGTTTTTGTTTAGTTGCTAAGTTGCCTTTGACTCTTTCTGATCCTATGGACTTTAGCCCACCAGGCTTCTCTGTTCATGGGATTGTCCAGGCAAGAATACTGGAGTGGGTTGCCATTTCCTTCTCCAAGGGGTCTTCCTGACCCAGACATGAAACCCCCATCTCCTGCATTGGCAGGTAATGTTTTTAGTGCTGAGCCACCTAGGAAGCCCAATTATACAGTTACTAAATTCTCTATTGTGTAAAAACTGGGGAATAATCAGTTCAATTTAGTCGCTCAGTTGTGGCTGACTCTTTGCAACCCCATGGACTGCAGCACACTAGGCCTCCCTGTCCATCACCAACTCACCGAGTTTACCAAAACTCATGTCCATTGAGTTGGTGATGCCATCCAACCATCTCATCCTCTGTCATCCCCTTCTCCTCCTGCCTTCAATCTTTCCCAGTATCAAGGTCTTTTCAAATGAGTCAGCTCTTCACATCAGGTGGCCAAAGTACTGGAGTTTCAGCTTCAACATCAGTACTTTCAATGGACACTCAGGACTGATCTCCTTTATGATGGACTGGTTGGCTCTCCTTGTAGTCCAAGGGACTCTCAAGAGTCTTCTCCAACACTGCAGTTCAAAAGCATCAATTCTTCAGCACTCAGCTTTCTTTATAGTCCAACTCTCACATCCATACATGACTACTGGAAAAACCATAGCTTTGACTAGATGGACTTTTGTCAGCAAAGTGATATCTCTGCTTTCTAATATGCTGTCTAGATTTGCCATAGCTTTTCACCCAAGGACCACATATCATTTCATTTCAACACATAAACCCAATGCCATCTGATGTGGCCTATTTGCAATATGGCATTGCATCATTAAAAACAATTTGTTTTTAATACATAAATTGCAACAAACAATGATTTTTAAGCCATCCATAATTGATAACAGCAATGTAGTAAATAGTAGAGTTGTGATAATGAAGTGTTTCTTAAATACATAATGTTTTATCTTTGTTCTTGGGACATATCTTCACTTAATTTGTTAGATCAGGAATTTAGTCATAAATTTAGTCATTCTGTGGGCTGCTTCTCTTCAAAGAAAATCCTCACTTCATTACCTCCTAACTTGATAATTATGTGGCTTCTCTACCACGTAAACAGGAATGTCAAATTTTATGTCCCAAAGATGCAAGTATGTTTTACAATAACTTAGGGAAATTTTTTATTATTTCCATTACATTTTGTCCACAGATATATAACTTCAACTTTATTTGGCCTGAATATGCAATTTACCCAAACTTATCAGTTTGGAAAATAATTTGAAGACATATTTAACATCTAAAATACTGTTAAAGTGTTTAACTGAAGCCATAGTTCTCATTTTTCAAGCCATTTACTAGAGCTTGTTTGAGCAGTGACTTTTTTTTCCAGTTGCTAAGGAGTAGCTTTGCTAGTTCAATATAATATTCACCAGACTAGATGGTCTCTCTATGTCTTTGTATTGATTTTTCCTACTCTTGAGCATAGCTTCTCCCTGGTTCTATTATCTGGTTCTGCTCTTTATCAGTATTTTGAGAAACATAAATAATTGTGAGGAATGTTGCATAATTCTATGTGGGTTATCTAACATAGTATTACTTTCAACGTTTGTAATATATACTAAAAATGACACTCTGCTTTTAAAAAATAATTTCTCTCAAAATCTCATCTGATATTGCCATAAAATATGTATTTCTATTACATTATGCAAATTATTCTATGTTAAAGTTTAGAACATTCCTTATAAGATTTCCTTCAGATTGCTTATGGATTAAAAATTAAACACAGAGGAAAGACTCGGAAATTTGCGTTGAGCCCTAAAACCAATGCTTGTCAAGGTTTTTGAAACACTGCCTTCCCTTAACATTCAGAACCTGCAACATTCTCTTGTTTATTGCTATGTTGGGGCAATTCAAATATATTCATATATCAAAATAAATTTACCTGGTTAAACAGTGAAACGAATTCATGTACATATCTGGACATCTTTCTGAAGCCCTATGAAAACAATAATAAAAGAGGGAAAAGTGATAAAGAAAGTGACACACATATAGACCATTTTACCATATTCCACTCAGTCATAAACTCATAGTCCTCATCATGTGACAATACTGGAACAAAAGTAATGCCTAAACAAACTCCCAGGTGACTCAGTGGCAAATAATTTGCCAGCCAATGAAAGAGACTCAGAAGATGTGTGTTCTACCCCTGGCTCAGGAATATCCACCCTGGAAATCCCACAGACAGAGGAGCCTGGAGGGCTACAGCCCGTGGGGTTGCACAGAGTCAGACACAACCGAGCACGCAGACATGTACAAACTGCTAGGATGTAAGCTCTAAACACTCAGGGCAATGGCTCAAGAGGTTTTCTTGCACAGAAAGTGCAAGTACACTATCAGAACACCAAACCATGTGTTCTGACAGTGAGAACCCCCAGTTTTCTTCAGCATAATAACACGGGCCCTAATAGTCAGCTTATAATCACTACATTAGGGTATCTGGGGATTTCTTCTTGGCAAATTTATGACTCAGAAGGAAAGATCACCTGACAACAACATCACACAATCCTCTAAACAAGCATCAAGATTAATATCAATGAAGATCACTAGACAACAGGTATTCATAAGGAGCATCTAGTCTCTGTTGCAGTATTCTCTTACCTATTAACAGAAACAAAAAATTATCTCAGTTCAGTTCAGTTCAGTCGCTCAGTCATGTCTGACTCTTTGCGACCCCATGAACCCCAGCACGCCAGGCATTCCTGTCCATCACCAACTCCCAGAGTCCACCCAAACCCATGTCTATCGAGGCGGTGATATCATCCAGCCATCTCATCCTTTGTTGTCCCCTTCTCCTTCTACCCCCAATCCTTCCCAGCGTCAGGGTCTTTTCCAATGAGTCAACTCTTCATACGAGGTGGCCAAAGTATTGGAGTTTCAGCTTCAACATCAGTCCTTCCAAGGAAGATCACTAATGAAAGACAAAAGTCAACATAAACAGGAAAAAAAGAGAATTGTTGACAAAAGAAAATGAACCAAAGACAATTTCTAAAAGATAAATAAGCAAGCAACAATTTTGTTTTCTTGAGAAACAAGACAAGACAGGGGCTCGATTAAATAAAAGCAAAGTATTATGTGAAAGAAATAGTCAAAAATCAAAAAGTGCTATAAAGGGAAAGTTGGAGATGTGGTTACTTAAGGTTAGTTGAAAAGTTGGAAACTAGAGAAGTCAAAATGGAAAGTAAGACCAAAGTTAAATAATTAGTCTAGATTTATTTAGAAATTATTCAGAAAGTACAAAAGAGAAGAAAATCACTACAAAAATAATATAAGAAAATGTCTAGATAAGAAGGCTATGATTCCTAGATAAAAATAAACATTATAATGAGTGACTAACAAAATAAAAGAGGCAGGGGTATATGAGTGTTCATTACAAAAAAAATAGTCTGAAAAAATAAATGGAGAAATGAAATGTGGTTTTTGAAAATGTCTGCTGCAATGTTATTTACAATAGCAGTTTTTAAAAATTGAGAAATTAGCCTTAAATTTTAAAAGATATTGCATTTTGATTTAGATATTATGCTAAATTTTAAAATATTTTAAATCTACACATTAAGAATGAAAATAAAATAAAACATTGAGAAATCCCAATTCTTTCCCTCTTTAAGTTTTTTATTTATTTATTTTTTTTTTAACTTTTTTTTTTTTTTACTTTTTTTTTTTTTATTGTTTTTGCCATACAATGACATGATATCACCATGGGTTTACATATGCTTCCCCTCCAGAACTCCCCTCCCTCCTCCTTCCCTCCCTGGAAATCTCGCTGCACCAGCCCCGAGCATCAATCCTGGGCTGGCGATTGATTACACATATGATAATTAACATGTTTCAATGCCATTCTCCCATATCATCCTACCCTTGCCCTCATCCACAGAGTCCCCGAGTCTGTTCTATACATCTGCGTTCCTTTTGCTGTCTCGCATGTTGGGTTCTCCTTACAGTCTTTCTAAATTCCATATATATGTGTTAATATACTATATTGTTGTTTTTGCTTCTGGCTTACTTCACTCTGGATAATGGGCTCCAGTTTCGTCCATCTGAGTAGAATTGCTTCAAATGAATTTTTTTTTAATGCTGAGTAATATTCCATTGTGTATATGTACCACAGCTTTCTTATCCATTCATCAGTTGATGGGCATCTAGGGTGCTTCCATGTCCTGGCTATTGTAAACAATGTGGCGATGAACATTGGGGTACACGTGGCTCTTTCAATTCTGGTTTCCTCGGTGTATGTGCCCAGCAGTGGGATTGCTGGGTCATATGGCAGGTCTATTTGCAGCTTTTTAAGGAACCTCCACACTGTTTTCCATAGTGGCTGTACTAGTTTGCATTCCCACCAACAGTGTAAGAGGGTTCCCTTTTCTCCACATCCTCTCCAGCATTTATTGCTTGTAGACTTTTGGATGGCAGCCATTCTGACTGGTGTAAAGTGGTACCTCATTGTGGTTTTGATTTGCATTTCTCTGATAATGAGTGATGTTGAACATCTTTTCATGTGTTTGTTAGCCATTTATTTTTTTAAATAACACATTGAGCTTCAGTTGTGTCCAGCTCTTTGTGACCCTGTGGACTGCAGCCCTCTGGGCTCCTCTGTCCATGGGATTCTCGAAGCAAGTATACTTTAGTGGATTGCCATGCCCTCTTCCAGGGGACCTTCCCAACCAAGAGATACAACCTGGGAAGCCCTTTAAGACATTAGTTTTCAACTAACACTTATCACTCAAGTACAGTTACTGTATCATTCATTTTGAAATATCCAGGGTATATTATTAGCAGAAATTAAATTATGGTGTAAAATAACTTTTAGTAGAAAAGTATAAAAATTACTAAGAGAAAATAAGAATCAATACATTTACATTAAACTAAAAGTAATAGAGAACCAATTTAGATAATTATTAAAGCATCAATGAGAGCTGAGAACATATCAAAATCATTAAAGACAAAGATAAATTTAAGAAATGTAGATCAAATTTGACTTAGCACAAATTGAAGCTATATACTTTTCACTGTGAATTTATGAATATATATATGCATATTATGAATATATACCCTTTAATTAAAGAAAATCTATTTTGTTATGTATTAACAGTAAACATGTGTGAGCTATATATACACCATTGTGAATAAATATATTTGTATACATTTTGTAAATTTCATGTAACAAAGCACCTAATTGCCTTATTTGGAAAGAATTCAGAGAGAAAAAATGAAAATCATTGTTGCTATGTAAGTCTGGGTCCTAGACCTTAGCTAGCACTCCTCTTTGTATTTACAATATAATATAATAATTTAAAATATATTTACTGATTGTCTACTTAATGAGAGGCATTTTTCTCATCTTTGGGACAGAGGATGAAACAAATTTACAGGAATCTTCATTCTTATGTTACTCTCATATATCACTCCAAACAAGCTTTTCCCATAAATTGATTAATTTGTTCTTCTCAACTGAAATAAATTCTTATACCTTGATATTTGCTAGTATAGGCAGAGTACAATTAATTATTACAGTCAGACGAGTGCATTTGACATTTTATTATGCTTTCATTTTTATTGTCTCCTACACACAGTAAGAGATAATTTTATATCATCTGTAGAATGCCTGAAACATAACAAGCATTGCCTAAAATAAAAAAGAATCAAAAGCATGACAAATTCACAACATAGCCATGAATATCAAAGCCTCTGTTTGCTATGGCAACTAAAATGGAAATCTCCCCTGAATGGGCATTAAGTGTCTGGACTGTCATAACTTGTTATTAAGGCCTTGTAAGCAACATAAAAGATTATTAGAGAAGTCAAAATCTATGTTTCAAAGTAATGTTTTTATCAGGAAGAATGGCATGATGTCATAGCTCATATTTTCCTGAGCATCTACGGCTGAGAAAAGCGCATATAAAAGCAAATAGTTGCAACAATAAGCAGGTTGTGTTGGGAGTTAGCCAAGGTGCCTTAGCAGGGCAACTGTGATACCAATCTAGGTGGTTTGGTCTGGAAAAATCTGTCATTTAACTGATGGCAACATCTTTTAGCTAGTGAAGCACTTCTCACAGCTGAATTTTCTTAAACTGTTTCAATAAAATAAGAATGCATCTTTTATTTCAATAGGCTTTTCTTTTGTGATATGTTCATGTATCTATATTTGCACTCCTGGGAATTCTTTCCTCAAAGTACTATCAAAGAAAAGTACTTTAGTCAAATGCGTTAGTGCTTGTGTGAAGTTGTATAACCACACAACAAGCCCACTCGCCAGCACAGAGGAAATGTAAAACTTTGTGAGAAAAGTATAAAAGGTGGTTATTTGCATACTAAAAAAGTTCGTTTAGAGAGGAAGATTAAAGTATGTTTTGTTTGGTTAATGTCAGGAGACAGTTCTCCATAGATGGGTCTCCTGTTTCTGCCTTAAGAGCAGAGGCAATTAGATTATCTTTCCAGAATGTCTTTCCATAATGTTTATATAGTCACCAGCCTGGAAAAAAAAAATAGTGTTTCCTTCCAGAGCAGAGGGTGTCACTGAGCTTTTAAGCCTGATAAAGACAGTCTGCCATCTTGGTGAGGATCTGGGTAAGCTTGCTACAGCATATTAAAAATGATCCCATAGGCTGGGTGTTCTTGGGTACCAACCCACCAGTATCTACCTGGGTAATCACCATGCCTGATGGGGCTTGAGGGGCAAAGAGAGCCAGCATAAACAATAGGTTCAATGAAATGAAGTCCTCTGACCCAAGGATCTCATGATTTCTGCCAACATCTATAAAATCGTGACAGACTAACTTTATTGTTTGTAAATAGGACAAAAATCTGAGCCCCATAAGAATTCCTCACAACTGACAATTTTAGGATTTGGAACAATTCTCCTGTACAGTTCAGTCCCTCAGGCGTGTCCAACATTTTGCAACCTCATGGACTGCAGCACGCTAGGTTTCCCTGTCCATCACCAACTCCCAGAGTTTACTCAAACTCATGTCCATTGAGTTGGTGATGCCATCCAACCATCTCATTCTCTGTCATCCCCTTCTCCTCCTGCCTTCAAACTTTCCCAGCATCAAGGTCTTTTCAAATGAGTCAGCTCTTTGCATCAAGTTGTCAAAGTATTGAGTTTCAGCTTCAGCATCAGCCCTTCCAATGAATATTCAGGACTGATTTCCTTTAGGATGGACTGGTTGGATCTCTTTGCAGTCCAAGGGACTCTCAAGAGTCTTCTCCAACACCACATTTCAAAGCATCAATTCTTTGGCACCCAGCTTTATACTCCAACTCTCATATCCATACATGACTACTGGAAAAACCATAGCCTTCACTAGATGGACCTCTGTTGGCAAAGTAACATCTCTGCTTTTTAATACACTGTCTAGGTTAGTCATAACTTTTCTTCCAAGGAGTAAGTGTTTTTTAATTTCATGGCAGCAGTCACCATCTGCAGTGATTTGGGAGCCCAAAAATATAAAGTCAGCCACTGTTTCCACTATTTCCCCATCTATTTGCCATGAAGTGATTTGACTGGATGCCATGATCTTTGTTTTCTGAATGTTGAGTTTTAAGCCAACATTTTCACTCTCCTCTTTCACTTTCATCAAGAAGCTCTTTAGTTCTTCTTCACTTTCTGCCATAAAGGTGGTGTCATCTGCATATGTGAGGTTATTGATATTTCTCCCAGTAATCTTGATTCCAATTTGTACTTCATCCCGTCCAGCATTACTCATGATGTACTCCGCAAAAGTTAAATAAGCAGGGTGACAATATACAGCCTTGACGTACTCCTTTTCCTATTTGGAACCAGTCTGTTGTTCCATGTTCATTTCTAACTGTTGCTTCTTGACCTGCAAAGAGATTTCTCAGGATTCAGGTCAGGTGGAAATTCCCATCTCTTTCAGAATTTTTCACAATTTATTGTGACCCCCCCAGTCAAAGGCTTTGTCATAGTCAATAAAGCAGAAATAGCTGCTGAAGAAGCTGAAGTTGAAAGGTTCTATGAAGACCTACAAGACCTTCTAGAACACTCAAAAAAATGTCCTTTTCATCATATGGGACTGGAATGCAAAAGTAGGAAGTAAATACTTGGAGTAACAGGCAAATTTGGCCTTGTAGTACAGAATGAAGCAGGGCACAGGCTAATAGACTTTTGTCAAGAGAATGCACTGGTCATAGCAAACACTCTCTTCCATAAACACAATTCTCCTGCACATTGGAAAAAAATTTAGAAGGTCCTAGAGAATAACTTCTGAAGGACAAATAAAGACTGAAGCAAGTATTGATTAACTACAGCATTTGTCCCTCAGTTACCATAAATACCTATAGTAACCAAAAAACATCGGCAACATTTTTTATTCTGTTAAGGGCGGATACTAAATATTCTAAGCATTTGTGGCCATATGGTGTCTGCGGCAGCTATTAAACTCTGTCACCATAATGGGTAAGCAGTCATAAATAACTTATAAATGAATTCACATGTCTTCTAGGTCACCCACTTTGTTGGTGTACAGTAGTATTCTCTCATGATCCTTTGTGTTTCTGGGCACCACTTGCAATGTTTCCTTTATCATTTCTAATTTTATTTTAGCCTTCTCTCTCTTTTTCCTAGTCTAACTAAAACTTTGCTGATTTTTTACCTATTCAAGCTCTCTCAGATCTTATCACAATATTGCTGATTATGTGTATGTTTTCTCAGTCACTTAGTCATGTTGACTTTTTGCAACTCCATAGACTGTAGCCCACCCGGCTTCTCTGTCCATGGGATTCTCCAGGCAAGCATACTGAAGTGGGCTGCCATTTCCTTCTCTAGAGGATCTTCCCAATCCAGAGACAGAACCCATGTCTCCTGCATTGGCAGGTGGGGTCTTTACCTCCGAGCCACCTGGGAAGCCCCTATTGCTGATTTTAAGTGGTCTTTTTTCTCCAGCTTCCCTTTTCCTGTAGGACTTCCACATCAACGTATGGGTGACTTTCTAACACACAAATCCCACTGTTTACTTCTTGAGCGACCTCCAGTGTGCTCACAGGGTGCCACTGTCAATGTAAAATCAGATACTTTATTTACTCCCTGCTCCTGTCATACTCTTCTCTGTTCCACAGCTAAACCATGCACTTCTAAAACTTTTGGACAAACAATTAATCTCAAAAATATACAAGCAACACCTGCAGCTCCATGCTAGAAAAATAAACGACCCAATCAAAAAGTGGGCCAAAGAACTAAACAGACATTTCTCCAAAGAAGACATACAAATGGCTAACAAACACATGGAAAGATGCTCAACATCACTCATTATCAGAGAAATGCAAATCAAAACCACAATGAGGTACCACTTTACACCAGTCAGAATGGCTGCCATCCAAAAATCTACAAGCAATAAATGCTGGAGAGGATGTGGAGAAAAGGGAACTCTCTTACACTGTTGGTGGGAATGCAAACTAGTACAGCCACTATGGAAAACAGTGTGGAGATTCCTTAAAAAACTGCAAATAGACCTGACATATGACCCAGCAATCCCACTGCTGGGCATATACACCGAGGAAACCAGAATTGAAAGAGCCACGTGTACCCCAATGTTCATCGCTGCATTGTTTACAATAGCAAGGACATGGAAGCAACCTAGATGCCCATCAACTGATGAATGGATAAGAAAGCTGTGGTACATATACACAATGGAATATTTCTCAGCCATTAAAAAGAATTCATTTAAATCAGTTCTACTCAGGTGGACGGAACTGGAGCCTATTATCCAGAGTGAAGTAAGCCAGAAGGAAAAACAACAATACAGTATACTAATGCATATATATGGAATTTAGAAAGATGGTAACAAGAACCCTGCATGCGAGACAGCAAAAGGAATGCAGATGTATAGAACAGTCTCGTGGACTCTGTGGAAGAAGGCAAGGGTGGGATGATATGGGAGAATGGCATTGAAACATGTTAATTATCATATGTGAAATCAATCGCCAGCCCAGGTTTGATGCTCAGGGCTGGTGCACTGAGACGACCAAGGGGGAGAGAATCAGGAGGGAGGAGGGAGGGGGGTTTTGGATGGGGAGCATATGTATGCCCATGGCGGATTCATGTCAATGTGTGGCAAAACCAACACAATAAAGTAAATAAAATTTAAAAAATAAATAAATAAATGGTAGTTTTGGTTAAAAAAAATAAAACTTTTGGAAACTAATTCATGCTGTTCCTTTTAAGTGGAATATTATTCCAAATCCTCTTGTCTGTTTGATGACCTTCTACTTCTCTTGGTCCTTCTCTTCTGTTAGCTTTGTACCTCATTTTATCTATTCTGACCAAATGGATTGGCACATTATTTTTATTTTATGTAGCAATTTGAAAGTCACTATTAAAGCAGAGCTGAGCTTGCAGCATACTCTTGAATCTGCATGTTTGTTTCTCCTCATAGAAAGTAAGTCTTGATGGACATTTCTTTCTCCTAAACTAAAATACCTAGAACAATGCCAGGTATTTACATAATAGGCATTCTTTATGCATAACAGGGGTTTCCTGAATGTTTGTTGAACTTAATGGAATTTCTTGCCATGTGTCTAACACTGCAAAATACCTGATTCATCCACTGTGTTTTCCAGAGTCCTTTTAAAGTTTTCAAAAAAGGCATTATTTTTCTGTCTTAACCCTAACTCCAAACATATTCATTGTATTAAACTAACTCCTAAGGCTCAACCAAAAAGAATTTCATACGTGTAGATACATTGAACAAACGTTTATTTAGCAATGACTGCATGCCTAGTATTCTGCTAGATCTTGAGTATTAATAATAAACAGGTTATAGGCTGTATGTTTCCAGAAGACATCTCCTTTATGTGCAGAAGAAAACAGTTAAGATTTGCTAACAGCTACTGAAATCTTGCAAAATGATCTGCATAAGCCTTCTTATTTTTTTAGTTATGTTAATAACAGCATTTATTTTCTTTGATTTTAATGATGATTCAGTGGGTTGATACATGCTGAGTACATTAATTGAGAAAATGTTTGATGAGCATTAGCTTTTGTTATTGATGTTGGTGATAGTAAATAGTTGTAGGAGAACTGATGCTTTTAAACTGTAGTTTAAAAGAGAAGACTCTTGAGAGTCCCTTGGACAGCAAGGAGATCAAATCCATCTATCCTAAAGGAAATCAGTCCTGAATATTCATTGGACTGACTGCTGCTGAAGCTGAAGCTCCAATAACTTGACTACCCAATGCGAAGTGACTCATTGGAAAAGATGCTGATGATGGGAAGATTGAAGGTTGGAGAAGGGGATGACAGAGGACGAGACGGTTGGGTGGCATCACCAATTCAATGAACATGAGTTTGAGCGAGCTCCAGAAGTTGGTGATGGACACAGAAGCCTGGCGTGAGGCAGTCGGTGGGGTTGCAAAGAGTCGGACAGACTGAGCTACTGAACTGAACTGAAGTGAATTGAAGGAGTAAACCAAAAGTCCTCAAATAATAACAAAGTAGACATGATATTTTTTGGAAATGCTCTTAACATGTTTATAAGGCAAGTTTCTATTTAAAGCATTTAGCTAGATATCTTCTAGTTGCTTTTTTGGACCTAATAAATTACCTTGGTATAATTTTGGTTTTAGGCTATTGTCTACCTTCTCTTCTTAATCAATGTCCTATATTTTGCTCAGCTGGTAAAGAATCCACCTGCAATGTGGGAGACCTGGGTTCTATCCCTGGGTTGCAAAGATACCCTGTAGAAGGGAAAGGCTACCCACTCCAGTATTCTGGAGAATTCCATGGACTGTATAGTCCATGGAGTCACAAAGAGTGGGACATGAGTGAGTGACTTTCACATTCACTTTCAATGTCAAATAATTTTTAAATTGAATTGACCAAGTAATCAATATCAAATGGAAAGTGCTTTTTTCTTTTTAAACAGGAACTATTGTGACTTAGGACTACTGTCGATACTTATTTATTGTGTTGTTGTTGCATTAGTCTCTCAGTCATGTCCCAATAGACTTGACTCTTGCCGCCCAATAGACTGTAATCTGACAGGCTCCTCTGTCCCAGGCTCCTCTGTGGGATTCTCCAAGCAAGAGTACTAGAGTCAGTAGCCATTCCCGTCTCCAGAGCATCTCTCTGACCCAAGGATCCAACCCAGATCTCCTGCATGGCAGTCAGATTCTTTACCATTTTGCTGAGAAAGCATTGCAAAATTTTGCAAAATGTCTAGAATTACTTTGATAGAAATGTTGGGAGTGACATTTGGGACTTTCCTGGAGCTCCGGCGGCTATGACTTCGCCTTCCAACACAGGGGGTGTGGATTCAATCCCTGGTCAGGGAGCTAAGACCCCACATGCTTTGTGGCTCAAAAGAAAGAAAAAACAAAAACAAAACAAAACATAAAATAGAAGCAATACTGTAACAAATTCAATATAGACTTTAAATAAAAAGGGTCCATCAAAAAAATCTTTAAAAAAAACAAGTGGTGGGAGTGAGATGCATTGAAAAACTTAGCTTTCATTAGAAAAAGCTAGTGATTGAACTGAGGTCTCCAGTTCTTTAACCTCCATGACCTAAGTAAAGGAAAGCATTCCCTCTTATTCAATAAGGAAAAAAATACAGTGGGAAATTTGAGAACTGGAGAAATCCCCAGAGAAAAAAGTAGTGTCTTATAATGTGAGTCAAGACTGAAATCTGTTTTATAATGAAATTTAAAAGTAGATCTGTTTTACAATGTTCACATAAAATAGTTTTTCAGTTTTACTTACTATGCCTTAGAGAGTATAATGGGCCCTGCAAATACAGCCATGCATTAAACTGACCTGGCCACACGGTATTCACAGTGTATATGGGAGAAAGAGCATTGGATACACACAGATATGTATGGTTATACACAGTGGGACACTTTGTCAAGCAACAGAGGAGTCATGTTAACTTTTCTGGAGGTGCTCATATATGACTAAATTCTAAAGAATGGCTAGAAGACCAGCAAAGGACAGGGAAAGGTGTAAGTGTCAGGCACTCACGGCCTCATAGGTAGCATAAGCAAAGCCAGAGAACCGAGAAAGAGGATTGAGCTATGTATACTCTATTCAAGAAGGTGGGTGGTGCCTGAATATATATCCTGCAAAACTGTGCTTGGACAAGTGAACAAGGTCCAGACTAGACCACACATGCTCTGCCATGGGGGTGTGGCTTTTCTCATAGAAATATATAAGCAAGAGCACAGGATGATCATACTTAGAGTTTATCCAGAATGCACCCTGAGTAGTGCCTGGGAAGCCCTGTCTTAGATGATTACTAAATGATTATTGTGGAACCCAGGATGAGTGATCTTTATGGCAGATTAGAGGAAGGGTAAAGATGAACTCCATTCAGAAATTCTGAGGGAGAAGTTTGCAGAACTTAATGACTGGATGGGAAGATGGGTGGCAGGCAGGTTTCAGAGCTGACTGCCTCATTTCTAATGTGAATCAGAGAAGGATGCTTCCAACTACTGAGAAACTACTCAATGGAAACTGGATTTCACTGTTTGAGATGAGCAGATGGGCATCCATGTTGAAACTGTTAAGATCACTGTATACATCACTTGTTTTTAGGAAATCATCTCAGAGAACTGTTGGTGACTTTTTAGCATGCTATATCCTCCTGTTCAGACTCTGACATAAATATCATCCTGTTCTTCTCTCATAGATGGAACAGTTTTTAAAATCTCTATTATTTTTAGTAGAATGAGAACCTTCTCTTATTTAAAAAATCTTTTTGCAGCACTCCAAAAAACATAATGATAAAATAAATTCTCCTCCAAATGTACCAAGACAAAAAAATCACTACAGATAATATTTTGGTACACGTACTTCTAGGCAGGCTTCCCTGGTGGCTCACTGGTAAAGAATTTCCTGCCAATGCAGGAAACACAGATTTGACCCCTGATCTGGGAAGATCCCCTGGAGAAGTAAATGGCAACCCACTCCAGTATTCTTGCCGGGGAAATTCCATGGACGGAGGATCCTGGCAGGTCTCAGTCCATGCTGTCATCAGAGACAGACACAACTTAGCAACTAAATAATCACATATACTTCTAGTATGACTTCATAGATAGATGAACATATTTTAAACATACAGTTGTGCAAATGGAACTATATTATGCACCATTTAGTTAGACACCATATACTTAGACATCATTCTATGCCATACATTTAAAAGATATTTTTATTTATTATTATTATTTTCTTTTTAAATTTTCTTTACTTTATTGTGTTGGTTTTGCCATACAATGACATGAATCTGCCATGGGTATACATATGTTCCCCTTCCAGAACCCCTCTCCCTCCTCCCTCCTGATTCCCTCTCCCTGGGTCATCCCGGTGCACCAGCCCTAAGTATCAAACCTGGGCTGGCGATTGATTTCACATTAACATGTTTCAATGCCATTCTCCCATCTCATCCCACCCCTGCCCTCTTCCACAGAGTCCACAAGACTGTTCGTTTAGAAATTATATGTCATTTTATTTGTGTTCTGTACTTCACATTTCTGGCCCCCTAGGATAAGACCACCATGTTGAACATCTCCAAGTATCCTTTTGTTCACATTATTATTTTCTCAGAACGAATGCCAATAAGGAGAATTGCCTTTCCATATCACATAAATATGCATGTATCTGATATATATATATATATATAGCTAAATTGTTTTTAAAATGGAAGTATCATATTATACTCCCAATAACATGCTTGATTTTGTCTTCATGTGTTTAATATCTCAACTTTTTCTAATTATATGTACAGTGATATATTTTCCATGATATCACAAAATCCAAATCCACAATAAAAATTTTCAGTGAGTATTGATCTAGAAAAAAGAATAAGAAGATTCTTTTCATTGTCTCAGGACATTTTCTTTTAAAACTTATAAAAATTGCTAATAATCAAGAAATATTGATCAATTAGACATTTTTAAATTAAAGCTTTTCTTCACAAAACACCATGAAGAATGAGAAAGTAAATTGCAGAACTAGAGTTTTTTTTAGTTTTTTTGGATAACTTGTACAGGCTAGGGATAGAAATCCTACATCCCATGGGTTAATATCTGGCCAGTATCTGATATTTGTTTTTTCTTTTACTATTTCAAAGCTAAGAAGAGCTACACATTTCTAAAGAATGAAAAAAAAAAATCAACAGAAGACTACTTTATGGTAGATGACAATTCTATGGCATTCAGTTTTACAGGAATATAACCATATGTGTTTGTGGACATACTGTGCACAGTTGTTGAAAATGAGATTGAGCAGCTGAACTGAGCTCAGTGAAAAAGTAAGCAGCTGAATCCTATGTGTGGTGCTTCCGCGGATTCACAGTCCTGCTTTGTGCACCACAAAATCACAAAATAACCCAAAGTATTCAGTGTCATACACTGCTAAGCCATGGAGTTTTATTTTATTTGCTGCAATATCAGAGCTTATCCATCATGTCCAAAAAGGAAAAAAAAAAGTTCTAATTGGACTTCCACTGTCACATGTTTAAGCTACATTAAGTTCTGGAACATTTTTGTTATTTTTAATACATAAAAAAATCTATTTTGATCATTAAGCAATGGCACTAATGTAGTGCGAAAAGAATGCAGTGTTCTTTGAAATGACCAGACTCAAGCAGTCATCACAATATTCTGAATTCATAGAAGAGCAGTATTCAGAAAAACTGGAAAATGTAAGCAGGAATATTCATCACACCATAATTTTTTCCCCAAAATGCAAAGTGGAAATAAGAGTGGCAAATAAGTATGTTTGCAAGTGGCTCATTTGTTAGCTAAGTGGAGAAAACTCATTTACGGTGAGTTAATTAAATTATGTCTAATTACAGCAGCTGTTAAAAGTGTCCAAAGAAAATTAATTTGGTTATGTATATTAGTCTTTCAGTAAACAATTGCTCAGAAAGCTAAGGGCATTGAAAGCAGTATCAATAATCTTCTTATTTCTTAAGACATTATTTCTAGCAGTTGCCCTTGCCTTTTGACACATCAACATATGTTACCAATACTGTTCACCTATTTACCAGAGGAATCAATGCAGAGTATGAAGCAACTTGGTGGCTCAGACGGTAAAGAATCTGCCTGCAGTATGGGAGATCCCGGTTTGATCCCTGGGTCAGGAAGATGGCCTGGAGAAGGAAATGGCCACTTAGTATTTTTGCCTGGAGAATTCCATGGACAGTACAGTCCATGGGGTTGCTAAGAGTCAGACACAACTGAGCAACTTTCATTTGCACATGAAGTGACTTAAGAACGGGTTTCTGCCATTCTCCCATATCATCCCACCCTTGCCCTCTTCCACAGAGTCCACGAGTCTGTTCTATACATCTGCGTTCCTTTTGCTATCTCGCATGCAGGGTTCTGGGAGAATGGCATTGAAACATGTTAATTATCATATGTGAAATCAATCGCCAGCCCAGGGTTGATGCTCGGGGCTGGTGCACCGGGATGTACCAGGGGGAGGGAATCGGGAGGGAGGAGGGAGTGGGGTTCTGGAGGGGGAGCATATGTAAACTCATGGCGGTTTCATGTCATTGTATGGCAAAACCAACACAATAAAGTAAAGAAAAATAAATAAATATAAATAAAAAAGAAGCAAAAAAAAAAAAAAGAACGGGCTTCTGTGAATATCTGCACAACTTCAAAAGGAAATATTTTCTCAAAGAAATTGAGAAAACGCAATTTCAGTTTAACCAAAAGTAGAATATTCCAAGATGTGTAAGAGTTGATAGTTGTAAACGTGTGTGTGTGTGTGTAGCAGTAAAATTTTTCATTGGAAATATTTGCAAACTTTATGAAAATATAAAGGGTTTAAAGGCTATAATTACTCATTGTGTCATTCATTATCATGTGAAAAAGTTGTGGGAAATATTTGAAGTTATAATGTGTTATTGAACCAGTATCATCAGTGGAATCTTCCTTTGCTCTCTCAGATTTGGATATTCTGTAAATTTTGTCAGAAATGGAAGTTAGAATTCTCTCTTGCCTACTACTTGTTGATAATATACTAGAACATTAATAAAATTCTGTTGTGATTATTCATGTCCAAGACTGAAATTTTTCTGAAAAATAACGACCTTTATCCACCATTACTGATTATTAAATGGCCTTGAAAATTAGATTTTTTTTAATAAATGTTTCTTAATTCAATCTAAGTTTAAAAGGTAAAAGCAATATTATGTGAAAATTATATTGCAGTAAATCATTTCACTAAAATTTTTTCATTCACAAGTTATGATGACCTTTCCCCCCCCCCGTTTCTTATGCTAATAAAAGTTAAAACAAAAAATAAGATCTCTCCCTACACAGCTTTTCATGATACATTTTCTGAGATAAAACTACAGTCCAGAAGCAATGTATGTGTAAAGAAATTTTCTATATTTTAAAATTAATTTATCTACATTTAAGGAACTTTGGCATAATCTTCAGTTAGAATTGATAAACTGACAATGTAATGGCATGCTTAAAGGCAAATAACAAGAATAGGAATTAATGCTGCTTCTGCTGCTGCTAAGTCGCTTCAGTCGTGTCCTACTCTGTGCGACCCCATAGACGGCAGCCCACCAGGCTCCTCCGTCCCTGGGATTCTCCAGGCAAGAGCACTGAAGTGGGTTGCCATTTCCTTCTCCAATGTACGAAAGTGGAGAATGAAAAGTGAAAGTGAAGTCGTTCAGTCGTGTCTGACTCTTAGCGACCCCATGGACTGCAGCCCACCAGGCTCCTCCGTCCATGGAATTTTCCAGGCAAGAGTACTGGAGTGGGGTGTCATTGCCTTCTCCATAGGAATTAATAGGATACTATAAAAAAAAAACTTTCAATGAATGAACATTATTAAAATCCTGGACTGCCTTCCATGTTTGCTAGGACCTATGTGTGTGACAAGATATTTTCAAAGATGAAATTAAGAAATATGAAAAAAATCTCATTACAGATTGGCATTAAAAGGAGAAAATTTACAATCAAATGTTTAACACATCATCTAATCTTGTTCTTATCATGACAAATTTTATTGACTATATGTTAGTAACTTGAATATTTGGTCCTCAACTAAAAATAAATGACTGAATACAGATAGACGCAGGAATATTTATATCACCTAAACAATCAATTCATGCTCTTTGTTTCCTATTTTAGCACTGAAAATATGGCATTCAATTTAGGACACCCTCCAGATTGCTCTTTTATTTGTTTTTACTTATTATTTATATCATTCTATATAATAAAATACTGACAATAAATGTATAAATTGTTTTGTAGTATGTTAGTCTAAGTTCAATAAATGATATAAACTTACGTTTAGCTAATATAGGTGTAGAGAGGTTATGCCATTTGGAAGAAATTTTCTTAGGATGAATATAAGCATTTCTTTACTCCTAGAAAATCTGGTCTCTCTCTAAACATTGTTCTAGACTGTGAAAGTTTAGTTTAGGTCCAGATATTTCAAGATGTAGATTGGCTTTAATTCAAGAGAAGGCATTTATTTTCAGAAATAATAAGGAAATTGGACAGCTCTACTCTATGCTATATTATCTTCTAATTGCTAGCTATTTCCACAAATTACTACCATTATTTTAAGAAATATCTGTAACTCTTTAAAATTTTCCAAGCTGAAATGGTTATTTGCATGAGTAGAACAGGATATTGATACCAAAATCCTTACCTGTGATGTGATGACTAAGAGAGTAGTAATTAAATAATTCAAGTACAATAGTTTAAGAAGTTTTAGGGAAATTTAAATAAATGTATTAGATAAGTGAAATTTCTGAAAAAGACTATGAAATGAATATTTTTCCCAAATATATATAAATTGGGAAGCCCCTCTTCAGCAGAAAAATGTTCCTCTGTAAAACAAACTATATTTTTATAAATATTATGTTTTACAAAAATTATTTGTATTTGTAAACATTATTAGATAGATTTTATTTTATCTTATTTTAGGCACAAATATTTAATGACTGTTTTCTTCCTATTTTTTAGTACAAAAAGAATCCTATCAAACACTATAACCCTTAATTGTCACACAGCTAGGCTTTATTACTTTGGTTGTTAAACTGAAGTATGAGAGAATATAAACCAGGGAAACATACATAACACTGAACCTGGAAAAATCTGGACTAATGTGCTAGTAATATAAAGAAGATGGTTTACTTATAATTTAAATATGCCACCAAGTTGTTAAAAGATTATCTAATTTTTAGTTTATTTTCTGAAAAGTAGACACTGTTGTTTCTTCTTTTCTATTCAAACATTTATTTGTTTAAATATTCTGTTAACAATGCTGCAATCTAATAAAAATTTAAAGAAATAAGTTTAGCAAGTGTTAAAAAACAATTATAGGGTTTATTGGCTTATTACTTGGTTTCATTTAAGTTGAATTTTAAAACAAAATAAGAATCTGAAGAAGAAAAACCAAAATACAGGTTAACAATACTGAAGAATACCATAGTATTTGTAGCAGAGGTGATATCATTACAATGAATGAATATGACAGTCAAGTACATTCTTCTGCCCCTAGTTTTTAGTCTATATGGATACATATATTTGAGAGTAGAAATAGAAAAGCAGAACTTCATAACTGACATTTCTGAGGAGTTTGCCATTTGTCTGAAAGCTCCTATTGTTTCAGCTTTTTCCAAGTTGTTATTATGGATATATTTTCCTTCTTTGTTTCTTTCCATATAAAATCTCATAAAAATACAAAAATCAACCTTAAAAATTTCTAAATGGCTGTTCCCATTTGATGGTAAAATTTCCTCAATTTTGAGATAAAACTTAATGTAACAGTTACTAAATGAGTCTACCAGTTGAAAAATTAACCAATAATCAGCAAAGCTTCTTGATTTTCTAAAAATGTATTAATTTATTTAGGAAGAATCTATTTTAGTGTAATAAAGTATTAAAAACTCAAACTCTAGTTTTTATTCATTTTCATTAGAATTTGATATACAGCTCTCAGTTATTATGGTAGCAGTTACTCAGAATGAAAAAAATAAATGGCTAAGTTATACAGTTTGTTATAATGGGTACCACCTGAAATGTAACCATAAGCTTTAAATTCTTGTGATATCATTGTTTAAATCCATAGTTCCTATTCTCCATGCACTGAGAAATTGTCTGCTTTATAAACGTCTATTATTATGGCAGTCATAAACAAATATCTATTGAGTACCAAATATTTACAAGGCACTGGAGACTTCATCATAAACAGGAGGAAAATATGTCAAAATTAATTACATATAATTTGATGAAGGTCATTAAACTTATGTAAATAGAATAATGGGAAAACAGAGCTAGTAAGTAAATATCACTGGGGAAATGACAGGATTTTCGATAAAGGTAATATTTGACTTAGGTATCTAAAGATAGTTTTTCAGAGAGAGACATTCAGCCATGAGGAAAAAGCACAAGCAAATGCACAGATAAAAAAAAAAAAAACTTCTGACCATTTTTTTATAATACACGTAAAAATGAATTCAGAGAAAAGCAACTGAGGCTTTTTTTTTAAAACTCATTGTAAAAAGGACTAGTTGATAGGAACATTCAATGAGGAGAAGAAAATTACAAATGTCTCTAAATAATAGAAAGACAATAGTATGAAAGAAAATTAGATTTTGGGAGGTAGAAAAGTTCAGAATTAAAAAATGGGTACAAAGGGGAATTTGCTAGTGGTCAAATTTTACTAAAATGGGAAAAGCCTGTTTGGTAGAAGTTTGATTTTTGTGACGCTGGAAATGTTATAGTTTAGGTGGTGTTGCTTTAAATCTGTTTTTAAATTTATTTTTAACACAAACATTTGTCATGTGTTTAAATGACATGGAAAATATTAATAGAAATTATATTAAACTCAAATAACTTTTCCTCATATATATATCTTATTTTTTCATTACAAAAAATGATTTTAACATTGTAGAAAAATAGCTATAATGAAATACAAACATACTATTCAAAATCCTCCTCCAACTTCTTAGAATTTGGGCGTGGCAGGTTATAGAAAATAACCACTCCTTGAGAATCCCAATCTACGGTGGCAGATTAGAAAGCCAAAATGAAATTACTCAGAAGTGCTGAGATGCTATATGTCTTTTTGGAAAATTCTGAATTGTTTGGTGCTTTCCAACACTGGGGCTCAGGGCAAACCACCCGAAAATATGCCTCAATGGCGCATTGAACATTTTGAGTTAAAGTGACATAATAGAGGGTCATTGAAAAAGGAACACCCTGACATCCCTGTCTGTCTCCTTGAAAGCCGAAACTAAATGGCTCTTGGAAAAGGTGCCCTCCCTGAATCTGGAGATGGAAAGATACTCATCTTACCAGAGACAGTGAACCTCGGGCCAGGGAGGCCTCTAAAAACAAATTTTAAAAGTCAAAGTATTGGTCGCTCAGTTGACCCTGACTCTTTGTGACCCTATGGACTGTAGCCTGCCAGGCTCCTCTGTCCATGGGACGCTCCAGGCAAAAGTACTGGTGTGGGTTGCCATTTTCTCCTCCAGGGAATCTTCCCCACCCAGGGAACAAACCCACATCTCCCACATTGCAGGCAGATTCTTTACCATCTGAGTCATCAGGGAAGTCCAAAAACATTGTTGCTCCTTTAATTTATTGCCCCAAGCCCAAATTCTGCTCCGGCTCCTCACTCACTGAACACCCAAAGCCCAAGTTTCTTTGCCTTGTCAATTTTTCACAGATTTATTGTTTCTTTGCTAAAAAGCGTAAAAGCTGTCTGCTTTCCTTAGGTCCTATTTTTATGAGACCACTGCCCTCACAAATTAAATTTGTTTTTATTCTACCTGCTCATCTGTCTCGGGTCCATTTTATTATAGTCCAGCCATAGCAATTCAAGGGGATATGAGGGGGGAATTTCCTCCTCTCCAAAACAAACAAATTTCTCAAACCCAGTTTAGTATCTTCTTAGCTACTCCCTGTGCCTCCCAAAGCTCCCAAACCATTCTGGGTCCAAATTAGCAACATGGGGCACACGATGTAAGTAAAATGGATTTTGTGCACTTATTTATTCCAGATTATTGTTAATCTTTCATGTGTTCACTTAAGTATTCTTAAATTCAAAAAAAATGTTACCACGGAGCTTAAGTGCAGCCATGAAACTAAAAGCCGCTTGCTCCTTGGAAGGAAAGCTACAACAAACTTACACAGCATATTAAAAAGCAGAGAAATCACTTTGCCGACAAACATCCCTATCGATAGTCAAAACTATGGTTTTTCCAGTAGTCGTGAATGGATGTGAGTGTTGGACCATAAAAAAGGCTCATCACCAAAGAATGGATGCTTTCAAACTGTGGTGCTAGAGAAGACTCTTGAGAGTCCCTTGGACTGCAAGGAGATCAAACCAGTCCATCTTAAAGGAAATCAGTCCTGAATGTTCCTTGGAAGGACTGATGCTGAAGCTAAAACTCCAATACTTTGGCTGCCTGATGAGAGAAACAGACTCATTGGAAAAGATCCTGATGCTGGGAAAGATTGAAGGTGGGAGGAGACAGGGGTGGCAGAGGATGATATTGTCAGATGGCATCACCAACTAAATGGACATGAGTTTGAGCAAATTCTGGGAGTTGGTGAAGGACAGGGAAGTGTGGCATGCTGCAGTCCATGGCTCGCAAGGAGTCGGACGGGACTTAGCAACTGAACAACAATGAGAAAAAAAGTTTATCTGGAGAATTTTCACGGTCATCCTATCCTTTTTGGAAACTTACATTAATTTTTTATATATTTCTGGGATAGTGTATTAGGCATCCTCAAAATTAATGCATTACCTATACTCCAAGCTGAGAAAACCTTCAAAATGAATTTACAATATGAAATTGCAAAGAGTGCAATTGTGGTTTCAGAAGAAAATTTAAGTCCCTATCGAAAAATATTATTTATTATCACAAAACCAGAGTTCATAGTACTAACAATCACATATCATAAAACAGTCATTCTATTAAAAATAATGAACTAATTTATTATTTTTAAAACAACAACCTACTCTAGAAGAACTATCTCCTAGAAAAATATGGGGCTCAAAATACAGCAAATATATGAAATTATTTCTGAAGGAACAGGCCAGGTGAATCAAAATACTTTTTCTTTTTTCCTTTTCCCTACATTTACTAAAAGTAAGCATGGGAAGGGGAATAGAAGCATTTTTCATGATTACCCTCTCACTTTTGATATTATCCTAGGCTCCTGATAACAAAACTGGGTGCTATAAAAGCTGGCTCATTGCTTAGAGAAAGAACAGAAAGAACTATAAAGCATTTTATTAGCAGAGAGAATGATGCAATTTCTTCTCTAGCATCTCTTTTAATTTAAATTTCATTCCCTAAAAAGCCCACAGATACCCTGTAGTAAAGTACAGACCATAATAGAAAGTACAAAATGAAGAAAAGTCATATTTTGGGAGAGTTCAAGTATACACTAAGGTGCCCAGAGGTGTTATACAGAGGAGCAACTCTGTGTGCCAGTTGAGAATTCACTTGCCAATCAACACTTACAGGGCTGTGATTTTCCTTTTTCACCCCAGTAAATCTTTTATTTCAGGCTATCACATACTATTTTTAGGACTCTCCCAAAAGTAATTGGTACTCTATTTCTAATTAATGGTCTTTGTGTTGTGCGTGGACACATCTCAGTAGGTATGCTCTGATAATTCATTGATGAGGGAATATTCTATTCTAACAAAAAAAAATCTTTTTTACCCATATTTGATCACATTGTTGTTTTCTTATTTTTCTCTTCCTCTCTTTCTTCCTTTCCCTTCCTCTCACTGTTCCTTTCTTTTGTCTTCTTTTCCTCTCATTTTCCATCAACTCTGTTGGAAAGAAAACTTCCCCACAAATATTGGACATCGTTTTGAAAGCAAGGTTCTTTATATCTTGGGAGTGACAAAGCACAAAGGACTTCATATCATGCAACCTAAACCAACATTAGTGAAAAATGGAGCATTTCCTGCCATGGCAGTAAACAAGGATGCCGCAGTTGTCAGCGATTGCAGCTCTCCAGTGTGGGCTGGTGAGTCTGAAGGGCGCTCGGGAGGAATACCTGCGGTCCAGAGGCCATCAGACCGTAGCCACTCCCTACAGAGAGCGCCGAGGGAGCACAGGATGTGAGAAAACAGGATGCCTGCCCCAGATAGCTGAGATGCATATGAGAGGAATGACTTCAGTGAACCCAGACTCTTGCATCTTCCCGTACATAAGAAAAGCTCCAAATTCCTTAATTTGAGATATCTTGTTTCCTTTAATTAACAATCATCTTTTGATGTTCAGACTACCTGCGCTTTGTTGTCAAACTTCTACATAACTTGACTCATCCCTCTTTGGCATGGGGACTAATTTAGGCTAATTTTTAAGAAATACAAGACTCAGGAATTTCTTGTTGTTGGTGCTGTTCTCTCTCCCTTAATTGCCTAAAAAGAGTGTAGATAGAGCACCTATTCCTGGAGTACAGCTAATACCAGAGATATCCGCAAGGAACATTGGCTGCATGTGCTGGGGCAACTTGGCAGGGCTTGGAGATCAAGTCCATTCTGTGTCCCATTGTCTCTGCCAGACCCGGCAAGCATTTGTTTAACAAAAATTTGCTTTTTGATCTCCCTGTGAATTGCCTTTCTCCCCTCTGAAATCCCAAATTACTGTCCCAACAGCCTCTCTTACTTTAAGCTGAAGATGATCCCTGAGATGAGGGGTTTTGAACATTTGGGGGAGTTATTGAGTTTTCCTCGGTCTCTCTTATGTATATGCATTATTAAACTTTTATTTGCTTTTCTCTTGTTAATCTACATCCTGTTAATTCAATTCATAGACCAACCAGAATAAGTTGTATGTGTGTGTGCTTAGTCATGTCCGACTCTTTGTTACCGCATGGACTGTAGCCCGCCAGGCTCCTCTGTCCATGGGATTTCCCAGGCAAGAATACTAGAGTGGGTTGCCATTTCCTACTCCAGGGGATCTTCCTAATCCAGGGATTGAACCCATGTCTCCTGCATTGGCAGGTAGATTCTTTACCATTGAGTCACTGGGGAAGCCACCAAGTAAGTTAGAATGGTAGAAAAATGTTTCTTTCTCCAGACACCAAGAATCTCTCACTTCTACGCAGAGGTTTTCTAATCTAGTCTGTGCAATAGAAACAATGGTGACTTCCCTTGCTTAGAAATTAATTTCTTTGGTTTATGTGTCTGTAACATAAGAGGAATCTATGCTGAGGCCAAAGGCAGCTCGTAACCAAGCAAGTACCTTGTGACACACATGCACGGTGCTCTAAGTGATCTCAACTGTTACATAATTATTATTTACAAAATGTGGGGAAGACTGAGAGGCCTTGGGCTGAGAGACCCCAATCATGCCATCTTGGCTAATTTGCTCTTTCCTACAGGTTATTACAAAATATTGAATAAGTTCCCCATTTTATATAGTAAATCCTTCTTATCTATTTTATGTATAATAATTTGTATCTATTAATCCTATGAGTTTGTTTTCTATGTCTGTGAGTCTGCTTCTGTTTTGTATATAGATTACTTTGCTTCTTTTTTTACATTTCTCTTATAACAATATTTGTCTTTCTCTGTCTGACTTCCTTCACCATCTGTAATATTCTAGATCCACTCAAGTTGCTTCAAATGGCAAGTTTCATATAATTAAAATCTTTGTAATTTCTATTCCAATATACATTCAGCAATACTACACAACACCATTTGTTTTGTCCATAATCAAAATATTTCCAGTGCTGAAGGAACAACTGCTGGACAAAATTAGACAGGCCAGAAAGACTTTATTTAAGTCTATAATATTATAGTTGGCAGAGGCCAGATCTGAGTCTGAGCTGAACTCTGCTGCAAAATGACGAGGTAGGTCTTAAAAAGAATCAGGGTAAAGGGGAGATGGTAAGCTATTTGTTTGTTATTTGGCTTCACTTCGTTATGCAAGATACCTATTAAAGCAGGTTCCTATGCTTCTACAGGGATCAGGAAATGGTGTGTTCTTTTCCTCGATGATTATATTTCAAAGAGATGATTCCCAGGTTTTTGAAAAAGGTAAGTCTGAGTTATGGGCTTCCCTGGTGTCTCAGACAGTAAAGAATCCACCTGCAGTGCAGGAAACCTGGGTTCAACCCCTGGGTTGGGAGGAGGGCATGGCAACCCACGCCAGTATTCTTACCTGGAGAATCCCATGGACAGAGGAGCCTGGTGGGCTACAGACCATGGGGTTGTGAAGAGTCAGACACAACTGAGTGACTAAGCACACATAAAACTACCAAGAGGCTTAAGAAAATTTACTTATTTCCTTAGTCATTCCTCACAGCATGCAGGATCTTAGTTCTCCAACCAGGGATTGAACCCAGGCCACAGTAGTGAAATCACCTAGACCTAACCCCTAGACAGCCAGGGAATTCCCTAAGAAAATGTACATTTCAAAGGAGTAGACAGAGGATTTACACTTACAAGTTTTCTGAAGCACTGTATCTAAGAAAAGAAATATCAGAGGTCTAGAATTTTTACTTCATCTCAATATCCTCCAAATCTCCATCCATTAAACTTAATAAGTGTTCCATGTGAACTTGAAGAAAATGTGTATTTGGCTGGTGTTAGATGGAGTAATCTATAGACGCCAATTAGATTAAGTTGATTGATATTGTTGTTCAGGTCAACTATATCCTTACTGATTTTCTGCCTGTTTGATTTATAGCTGACAGGGGGATATGAATGCCTCGAATTAAAATGGTGGATTTATCTATTTTTGCTTTCAGTCCTATATTTTTCCTCATTTATTTTGAACTATTTTATGTTCTTTTATTATTTTGATATTTATTATATCAGGCTCATGCACATTTGGGATTGTTAAGTCTTCTTAGAAACTGACCTCTTTATCATCATGTGATACCCCTTTTTCCTGATAATTTTTAGTTCTGAGGGCTGCTTTGTCTGAAATTAGTATTGCTATGCAATCTTTCCTTTCATTAGTATAAACAAGACATTTCTTTTCCCATCCCATCACTTTGAGTCCATCTACATCTTCATATTTAAACTTTTTGGTAGACAACCTATAATTGGGTGTTATCTTTTCCTCCCACTTTGACAATCTCAGTCCCCTATTTTGGTGCACTTGGATAGTCCACATTTAAAGTGATTAGCAATATAGTTGGGTAAATATCTACCATATCTGTAGCTGTTTTCTACTTCCTGCCTTTTTTTTAATCCTCTTTTCTTGCCTCCTCTGGTTTTTATTAAATGTCATATAATTTCATTTTGTCTCTTCTCTTAGGTGTCAGTGATTTTTCTTTTAAAAAAATAGTGGTTGACCTAGAAGTTACAGTATATTTTTAAACCAATCTAAACCCATCTTCAAATATCAATATACTGGTCCACACAGGTCTCATAACAGATGATTCCTAATTCCTCCTTCCTGTCCATTGGGACATTGCTTTTGGTTGTCTACTGTATCCATATGCTATAGTCACCCAAGATAGTCAGTGTTACTATTATCACTTTAAATAGTTATTCATCAAAGCTCTGAGCTTCTAGGTTTTAAGCTCATCAAGTAAAATGATGAGCTACTGAAAGTAACCATCAATCTATTATTCACCAATTGCAACAGTATAACAAAGGGACTGTGCAGGAAAGGAGATTGATTCCCACCGTGTTTCTACAATGTTCCTCTCAGGAGAGCAAGGATCAGGTGAAACAGCACAGGTAACATGGACTGGCTCACTGCCAAGAGAGCCTGCAAGCAAAAGGCTCCTGCAATTTACAGACCTGGGAGGCCAGGGAAGAGGAGGTAGGGGAGGGATAGGAGGACATACACATATACCAGTGACACCACTGCCACGGTATCATTGTGATAGACACATTTATCACCTTGAAAGGTTTCCTTGTGTTCCTTTTTTGGTGTGTGTCATGGCATTCCTTTTGTTAATGCTGGAAACAGAACAACCTGGGGTAGAGATGCCACTCTGTTCTTGCCAAGAGGAAGGACCTGGAAAGTCATCACCGGCCTCAGAGTACTGAGGAAGGTGTTACAGTTCATGTAAATCCCTGGGAAGTCTGCATAGGTTCCTACGAACACAACCGCCCCTGTTCTTCAGTCGTTATGCAAATTATGAAACCAGGGGTTCAGCTGAGAATAGAGTCTAGGTGGCAATAGATTAGCTGAAGTCAAAATAGAAGATGACTGAAAATGAGAAAGTAAACAAGCAGATTCAATATACTAAAACCAGAGGATTTTTTTCATAGTTTGATCTCACAAATTAGATTCCATCTTCTTATTTTTTCATTTTTAAACACCTTATTAAAGTATAAAAAACAAGCAGAAACATGCACAAATCTTAAATGCACACCTCAATGAAATATCATGAAATGTACATAGCCCATGTCAAGAACAGAATATTATCAGCAGCCCCAATGAACTCCAACTATATGATTTGAAACAGAAATATTTTTCCAGATCTCTCACTGAATATGCATTAAGAAAAATAATACCACTCTTTGTGCTTTTCACTTTTTTAGCCACACTCTAACATCCTAATGGCTATTTAGAAATGTTATTATATGTATGCAGACATATCTGCCTTGATGAGAAAATTCAGCATGCTCTACTTTTTGTGACCAAAGCAACCTCTGTATTTCATAATCTAAATTATTGAGCAAGCTAAACAAACCTTTTTTTTTTCCCTTAGGAAAGTACTAAAAACAGACACTTAAAAATAAGTATTTTGGTTAAGCACATTGAAAAGACTGTGAAAATACATGGAAGAGACCATGTCAGGTAACTGGTACAGAGCAGGGATTAAAATAGACAGAGTCTGACCTCATGCAGTTGAAAATGATCTATAAAAATTCTGTCAAGGTGCACATTCATATATACATTCTAAGTAGCATAATCAAGCTATATTAAAATTTCAATTTGTACTCAGTAAACATTTGGAGTGGAAAGATTGTTTATAAAGTAATTAGGTGTTTATAGTCATTTCCTGAGCTCTAGGAGCACATCAGAAAGTACGTTTATCACTTTTACTCCTATATTGCTGGAAACAGACTAAAAAAGGAAGCAGATCTTTTAGAAAGACCTTATTTTTATTCTTTATTATGGGTTTGCATGACTTCAGGCTTAGGCTTTATGTTTGATTGTATTTGGTGCCTACTGTCTCGAAAAAAAGTATAATCACATATACTAGAAATACGATCATAACATCAGAAGGAAAACACACACTTGTCTCACTGGACTATTATGAGCCATCTGTTTATGTTAATCTATAAAAGGAAAATAAACATACTTGTCAAGAATCACGTGCTCAAGGGATTCAATATTGACATTTTACATTTTCTTTGGAAGTATGTTAAACAGTACTGACAGTGCGTCTTCACATGTCTAATCTGTGCTCGTCCTCATTCTGAAAGTGACCTCATATCAAGGAGGTAAACTGCGAAACTGAGGCATGTTCATCACTGCTGGTTTCACAGGGTCGGTGTCTCCTTCCAGATATGCTACACACACTTAAAGAAACCAACTGTGTATCTACAATATTTAATACAAGCAGGTTTGACCTACATTTTTCTTTTGCAAGGGTGAGCTTTGTAGTGACAGGTGTGACTGCCACCACTTCACAAGAATGATATATAATGCAAGGCTCTGTGACATCTCTTAAGATGACCGAGAACAACGCTTAACTGCAATCTTCCACGGTTTTGTAGATTGACAAGAAGAAAAATGTACTGTTTAAGGAGACCTGTTGACTTTTATAGCTCAGAATTAATTTAAGTCACAGCAGTGGTTCCATCTTTCTATCCTAAAAAGGGTTAGCTCTGTAGGACAAACAGAAACAATGAAGTCTCATGACTTTCTATCTTTGAGATAATACTGTGATGACCATAGGACATCACAAGTGAGCAGGGCACAGTCACTGTTATACAAAAGATGGTATTCAGAAAGTTCTTGCATGTAAGATATAGTTTATTGAATAAAAGTTTTTTCACCTGTTCTTTGAACATTCGTCAAGAAAATCCATATATTATCAGTTAGTATATATATCAGTATCACATCAGAAAATAAAGGCAAGTAATTTGATCATCCAAGTATATCAGGGGCACTTTCTTCTCTCAAAATAGTAAGCTACGTGTTTATTATTTAAACAAGACTTCAATGTTTAAGAGATACTTAGGATCAGACAAGAAAAATGAGCAGGTTAGTCATCGCTATCATCAATCTTCTTCTATGTCTCAATTAATAAAAAATGATATAGGGCCACCTACCCATGTCAGGATGTGGATTGAAACTCTTGGGGGAAGAGTAATTAAGACTGAACAGCCAGCAACAAGGTGGCCAAATTCTGCCCAAAGTTTCATCTGCCGACATCTTCTTCTCGACTGAACACTAAGCATGGGACAGGCTCTGTGCCAGCCTCTCACCTCTATATTTTATTTTTATACACAATTGAACTTTTACAAACGCAGAGTGTGAAGAAGAGACATACCTCGTTCATGTTCACTTAAATAAACTTTCTAGACTATCACACTGCTTTTCCTCATTTTAGTTATTCAAGCTCAACATAAACTATATACCAGAAAGTTAAAAGATGATTTTACTATATTCACATTTTTTTTCAAGAGTAAAACTTCAAATTTCCTTTTTCTTATAACTGAACTATAGTTGATTTATAATATGATATTAATTTCAAGTGTCCAAAATAGTGATTAGACATTTATATACATTATGAAATGATCACAACAAATATAGTAACCATGTGTCACCAGAGTGTTTACAATATTGTTGACTATATTCCCTATGCTAATACATCTCCATGACTTACTTATTTTATGACTGGAACTTTGCACCTCTTAATCCCTTGTACCTATTAATATTTCGCCCATTCCCCCACACTCTTCACCCTCTGGCAAACACCAGTCTGTGCGCTATATGTATAAGTATGTTTCTATTTTGTTTTGTTTGATCATTTGTTTTGCTTTTCAGATCCACATGTAAGAGATGTCATATAGCATCTGTCTTTCTCTGACTTACTTTGCTTCACATAATACACTCTAGGTCCATTCATGTTTTGCAAATGTCAAAATTTCATTAATTTTTCATAGCCAAGTAATAACCCTAATATCCTATTTCATATCTTCATATCTATTACATCTTCTTTATTCATTCATCTGATCATGATAGCCCATATGTTGATTCCATAACTTGGCTATGTAAATAATACTGTGATAAATATAGGGGTACATATATGTCTTCGAATGAGTGTTTTTGCTTTCTTTAGATAGACATCTAGAAGAGGAACTGCTACATTGTACAGAGGTCCTATTTTTAATTTTTTGAGGAACCTCCATATTGTTTTCCATACTGACTGCAGTATATTTTGCACTTCTGTCAACAGTACATTAGTTCAGTTCAGTTCAGTCGCTCAGTCGTGTCCGACTCTTGTGACCCCATGAACCCCAGCACGCCAGGCTTCCCTGTTCATCACCAACTCACAGAGTACCCAAACCCATGGCCATCAAGTCGGTGATGCCATCCAGCCATCTCATCCTCTGTCGTCCCCTTCTCCTCCTGCCCCCAATCCTTCCCAGCATCAGGGCCTTTTCCAATGAGTCAACTCTTTGCATGAGGTGGCCAAACTATCAGAGTTTCAGCTTCAACATCAGTCCTTACAATGAACACCCAGGACTGATCTCCTTTAGGATGGACTGGTTGGATCTCCTTGCGGTCCAAGGGACTCTCAAGAGTCTTCTTCAACACCACAGTTCAAAAGTATGAATTCTTCAGCACTCAGCCTTTTTTCACTGTCCAACTCTCACATCCATACATGACTACTGGAAAAACCATAGCCTTGACTAGGCGGACCTTTGTTGGCAAAGTAATGTCTCTGCTTTTAAATATGCTATATAGGTTGGCCATAACTTTCCTTCCAAGGAGTAGGCGTCTTTTGATTTCATGGCTGCAGTCACCATCTGCAGTGATTCTGGAGCCCAAAAAATAAAGTCTGACACTGTTTCCATTGTTTCCCCATCTGTTTCCCATGAAGTGATGAGACTGGATGCCATAATCTTAGTTTTCTGAATGTTGAGCTTTAAGCCAACTTTTTCACTCTCCTTTTTCACTTTCATCAAGAGGCTTTTTAGTTCCTCTTCACTTTCTGCCATAAGGGTGAAAGTCTACATATCTGAGGTTATTGATATTTATCCTGGAAATCTGGATTCCAGTTTGTGCTTCTTCCAGCCCAGCATTTCTCATGATGTATGTACTCTGCATATAAGTTGAATAAGCAGAGTGACAATATACAGCCTTGACATTCTCCTTTTCCTGTTTGGAACCAATCTGTCATTCCATGTCCTGTTCTAACTGTTGCTTCCTGACCTGCATACAGGTTTCTCAAGAGACAAGTCAGATGGTCTGGTATTCCCATCTCTTTCAGAATTTTCCACAGTTTATTGTGATCCACACAGTCAAAGGCTTTGGCATAGTCAATAAAGGTGAATGCTGGCAATTTGATCTCTGGTTCCTCTGCCTTTAGTGTTCCTTTTTCTCCATAACCCCATCAACATTTGTTATTTGTACTTTTTTTGATAATAGCCATTCCGAAAAGTGAATGGTAATATCTAGTTGTGGCTTTGATTTGCATTCCCCTGATAATTACTGATATTGAGCGTATTTTCACATGTTTTTTGACCATCTGCATCTTCTTTGGAAAAATGTATATTGAAGTTCTCTGTTCATTTATTTTTATTAGTTTTGCCATACAATGACATGATATTGCCATGGGTTTACATATGCTCCCCCTCCAGAACCCCCCTCCCTCCTCCCTCCCCCCGGGAAATCTCGATGTACCAGCCCCAAGCATCAATCCTGGGCTGGCGATTGATTACACATATGATAATTAACATGTTTCAATGCCATTCTCCCATATCATCCCACCCTTGCCCTCATCCACAGAGTCCACGAGTCTGTTCTATACATCTGCATTCCTTTTGCTGTCTCGCATGCTGGGTTCTCCTTACAGTCTTTCTAAATTCCATATATATGCATTAGCATACTGTATTGTTGTTTTTCCCTCTGGCTTACTTCACTCTGGATAACGGGCTCCAGTTCCGTCCACCTGAGTAAAACTGATTCAAATGAATTTTTTTTTTTAATGCTGAGTAATATTCCATTGTGTATATGTACCACAGCTTTCTTATCCATTAGTCAGTTGATGGGCATCTAGGTTGCTTCCATGTCCTGGCTATTGTAAACAATGCAGCGATGAACATTGGGGTACACGTGGCTCTTTCAATTCTGGTTTCCTCGGTGTATATGCCCAGCAGTGGGATTGCTGGGTCATATGGCAGGTCTATTTGCAGTTTTTTAAGGAACCTCCAAGCGGGATCCTCCATGACCCACCTCCCAGAATATTGGAAATAAAAGCACGAATAAACAAATGGGACCTAATTAAAATTAAAAGCTTCTGCACAACAAAGGAAACTATAAGCAAGGTGAAAAGGCAGCCTTCAGAATGGGAGAAAATAATAGCCAATGAAGCAACGGACAAACAATTAATCTCAAAAATATACAAGCAACTCCTGCAGCTCCATTCGAGAAAAATAAATGACCCAATCAAAAACTGGGCCAAAGAACTTAACAGACATTTCTCCAAAGAAGACATACAAATGGCTAACAAACACATGAAAAGATGCTCAACATCACTCATTATCAGAGAAATGCAAATCAAAACCACAATGAGGTACCACTTTACACCAGTCAGAATGGCTGCCATCCAAAAGTCTACAAGCAATAAATGCTGGAGAGGATGTGGAGAAAAGGGAACTCTCTTACACTGTTGGTGGGAATGCAAACTAGTACAGCCACTATGGAAAACAGTCTGTTCATTTTTAATCAGATAGTTTTTTGATGCTGAGGTATATTAACTCTTTGCATAGTTTAGCTCTTAATCCTGTATCATCTGTGAACCAATTTGTGTCAGCAAACTGGTGCATAGATTGTGTCTATGATACCACAGTGGGCAATTGTTGGCATTTCTCCTTTCCATCAGAGCAAAGAATTGTTCCTGAGCACGTGTTATGTAATGCATTAAAATCATAGACAGAAAGGCGTCTCACATGGTGATTAATAATTTACAATTCTATGTGCTGGCTTTCTAAAATAATGACATGATCATCTTTTTGTATTTCATTAAAGCAATTTCCCAAGATATCTGTTTCCATGATCCTAGAATAAAAATATTGTTTTGCCCCAGACTTCTGATAAAAAAAAATATAAGAAATTGGAGATAAATTTAGCAGACAAAAAACTCAACAAGGTGCTCACAACGAGGTATTAAACAGAAAATGAATTATATTTTTGCCATGTTAATTTTAGAATAATTAGCAAACAATAATAAAGACCAATGCATGCAATGCATGGAAATTACAGGGAGTCCAATTTTCATTCAATGGAAAGATGAACAAAACCTCTTGCAGGCAAAACTGCCCAAGATAGAACAGGCAGTGAGTGACAGGGCACTTGGGAGGGAAGACAAGGAATGGGGTTACATATGAAAAAGCTGATCAGTTCATTAGCTGTGAGGTGATACACACTCTGACAGTGTCTGGTCTAATCTAAATGCTCAATATCTTTTCCAGTGCTAAGTTTGTGTGATTCAGTGACCGTGAAAAAGTATCTCCTTTTGGTAGACCTACATTTTGGAAAGATTATGTCTCAAAAGATCTTCTAAAAGGCAAAGCTTTTGAGTCACTGATTTATTTATATATTTTTTCAACTTATTTTTTTAGGGAAGGATAATTGCTTTACAGAATTTTGCTGTTTTCTGTCAAACCTCAACATGAAGCAGCCATAGGTATACACATATCCCCTCCCTTTTGAACCTCCCCCCATTTCCCTCCCCACCCTCCCCTCTAGGTTGGGGCAGAGCCCCTGCTTGAGTTTCCTGAGCCACACAGCAAATTCCCGTTGGCTCTCTATTTTACATATGGTAATGTAAGTTTCCATGTCACTCTTTCCATACATCTCACCCTCTCCTCCCCTCTCCCCATGTCCATAAGTCTATTCTCTATGTCTGTTTGTCCACTGCTGCCCTGTAAATCAATTATTCAGTGCCATTTTTCTAGATTCCATATAGGTGAATTAGAATACAATATTTATCTGTCTCTTTTTGACTCACTTCACTCTATATAATAGGTTCTAGGTTCATCCACCTCATCAGAACTGACTCAAATGTGTTCCTTTTTATGGCTGAGTAATATTCATTGTGTATATGTACCACAACTTCTTTATCCATTCCTCTGTCTATGGCCATCTAGTTTGCTTCCATGTTCTAGCTATTGTAAATAGTGCTGCAGTGAACAATGGGATACATGTATCTTTTTTCAGTTTTGGTTTCCTCAGGGTATATGCTTAGGAGTGGGATTGCTGGTTTTCTTCCTAGTTTTTTAAGGAATCTCCATACCATCTTCCATAGTTACTGTATCAATTTACATCCCCATCAACAGTGCAAGAGTGTTCCTTTTTCTCCACACCCTCTCCAGCATTTATTCTTTGTAGATTTTTAGATGATGGCCATTCTGACTGGTGATATCTCATTATGGTTTTGATTTGCATTTCTCTAATAATGAGTGATGTTGAGCATCTTTTCATGTGTTTGTTAGCCATCTGTATGTCTTCTTTGGAGAAATGTCTGTTTAGCTCTTTTACCCATTTTTTTTTATTAGGTTGTTTGTTTTTCTGGCATTGAGGTATATGAGCTGCTTATATATTTTGGAAATTAATCCTTTGTCACTTGTTTTATTTGATATTATTTTCTCCCATTCTGAGGGTTTTCTTCTCAATTTGCTTACAGTTTCCTGTGCTTTTGTTTTTATTTCCATTACTCTAGGAGGTGGGTCATAGAGGATCTTGCTTTGATTTATGTCATTGAGTGTTCTGCCTATGTTTTCCTCTAAGAGTTTTATAGTTTCTGGTCTTACATTTAGGTCTTTAATCCATTTTGAGTTTATCTTTGCGTATGGTGTTAGGAAGTGTTCTAATTTCATTCTTTTACATGTAGCTGTCCAGTTTTACCAGCACCACTTATTGAAGAGGCTGTCTTTGCCCCATTATATATTCTTGCCTTCTTCATCAAAAATAAGGTACCCATAGGTGCATGGTTTATATCTGGGCTTTCTATCTTGTTTCATTGGTCTATATTTTTGTTTTTGTACCAGTACCATTCTGTGTTGATGACTGTAGCTTTGTAGTATAATCTGAAGTCAGGTAGATTGATTCCTCCAGCTCCATTCTTCTTTCTCAGGACTGCTTTGGCTATTTGGGGTCTTTGTGTTTCCATATGAATTGCAAAATTTTTTGTTCTACTTCTGTGAAAAATGCCATTGGTAATTTGATAGGGATCACATTGAATCTGTAGATTGCATTTGGTAGTATAGTCATTTTCACAATATTGATTCTTTCTACCCAGGAACATGGAATATCTCGCCATCTGTTTATGTCATCTTTGATTTCTTTCATCAGTGTCTTATAATTTTCTGTGTACAGTTCTTTTGTCTCCTTAGGTAAGTTTATTCCTAGATATTTAATTCTTTTTGTTGCAATGGTGAATGGGATGGATTCCTTCATTTCTCTTTCCGATTTTTCACTGTTAGTATATAGAAATGCAAGTGATTTCATATTCTGCAACTTTGCTAAATTCACTGATTAGCTCTAGTAGTTTTCTGATGCTATCTTTAGGGTTTTCTATGTAGAGTATCATGTCATTTGCAAACAGTGAGAGCTTTACTTCTTTTCTAATCTGGACTCCTTTTATTTCTTTGATTGCTGTAGCTAGAACTTCCAGAACTATGTTGAATAATAGAGGTGAAAGTGGGCACCCTTTCTTGTTCCTGATCTTAGGGGGATTGCTTTCAGTTTTTCACCACTGAGAATAATGTTTGCTGTAGCTTATCATATATGGCCTTTACTACATTGAGGTAGGTTCCTTCTAGGCTCATTTTTTGAAGAGTTTTAATCACAAATGGGTGCTGAATTTTTTCAAAGGCTTTTTCTGCATGCTTGACATGATTTCAATTTTCTTAAATTTACCGAGGTTTGATTTGTGACCCAATATGTGGTCTATCCTGGAGAATGTTCCATGTGCACTTGAGAAGGTGTATTATACTGCATTTGGATGGAATGTCCTGAAGATATCAATGAGATACTTCTCATCTAATATATGATTTAAGACTTTTGCTTCCTTATTAATTTTCTGTTTGGATGATTTGTCTGTTGGTGTGAGTGGGGTGTTAAAGTCTCCCACTATTATTGGGTTACTGTCAATTTCTCCTTTTGTGTCTGTTAGTGTTTGTCTTATGTATTGAGGTGCTCCTATGTTGGATGCATACATATTTACAACTGTTATGTCTTCCTCTTGGATCAATCCCTTGACCTTTAGGTACCTTCCTTATCTCTTGTAATATTCTTTATTTTAAGGTCTATTTTGTCTGATATGAGGATTGCCATTCCATCTTTCTTTTGCTTCCCATTTGCATAGAATATATTTCCATCCTCTCATTTTCATTATATATGTGTCTTTACATCTGAAGTGAGTTTCTTGTAGACAGTCTTGTTTTTGTATCCATTCAGCCAGCCTATCTTTTGGTTGGAGCATTTAATCCATTTATACTTCAAGTAATTATTGATATGTATGTTCCTATTGCCATTTTCTTAATTGTTTGGGGTTGATTTTGTAGATCTTTTTTCTTCTGTTTTATTTCTTGACTGTATAAGTCTGTTTAACATTTGTTGTAAAGCTGGTTTGGTGGGACTGAATTCTCTTAACTTTTGCTTGTCTGAAAAGCTTTTTATTTCTCTATCAATTTTGAATGAGATCCTTGCCAGGTACAATAATTTTGGTTGTAGATTTTTCCCTTTCAGTACTTCACATATATCCTGCCATTCCCTTCTGACCTGCAGAGTTTCTGCTGAAAAATCAGCTGTTAAGTGTTTGGGGTTTCCCTTGTATGTTATTTGTTGCTTCTCCCTCACTGCTTTAATATTCTTTCTTTGTGTTTAGTCTTTGTTACTTTGATTATGTGTCTTGGTGTGTTTCTCCTTGGGCTTATCTTGTACTGGGACTCTTTGTGCTTCTTGGAGTTGATTGACCATTTCCTTTTCCATGTCGGGGAAATTTTCAACTATATTTCAAAAATTTTCTCATACCCTTTCTTTTCCTCTTGTTCTTCTGGGACTCCTATAATTTGAATGTTGGTACATTTGATATGGTCCCAGAGGTCTCTGAGACTGTCTTCAGCTCTTTTCATTCTTTTTACTTTATTCTGCTCTTCAGAAGTTATTCCCACCATCTTATCTTCCAGCTCACTGATTCATTCTTCTGCTTCACATATTCTGCTATTGATTCCTTCTAGAGTGTTTTTCATTTCAGTAACTATCCTGTTTGTCTCTGCATACTTATTCTTTAATTCTTCTGGGTCTTTGTTAATTGATTCTTGCATTTTTTCCATTTTTTTCAAGGTTTTTGATCATCTTTACTATCAATATTCTGAATTCTTTTTCAGGTAGTTTGTCTACTCCCTCTTCATTTATTTTGACTTCTGTGTTTTTAGTTTGTTCCTTCATTTGTGTAGTATTTCTCTGCATTTTCATTATTTTTTTTAACTTATTGTGTTTGAGATCTCCTTTTCCCAGTCTTCAAGGTTGAATTCTTTCTTCCTTTTGGTTTCTGCCCTCTAAGGTTGGTCCAGTGGTTTGTGTAAGCTTATATAGGGTGAGATTTGTGCTGAGTTTTTGTTTGTTTGTTTGTTTTTCCTCTGATGGGCAAGACTGTGGTGATAAGCCTGTCTGCTGATAATTGGGTTTGTATTTTTGTTTTGTTTGTTGTTTAGATGAGGCATCCTGCATAGGGTGCTACTGGTGGTTGGGTGATGCCAGGTCTTGTATTTAAGTGGTTTTCATTGTGTGAGTTCTCACTATTTAATATTCCCTAGGGTTAGTTCTCTATTAGTCTAGAGTCTTGGAGTCAGTGCTCCCACTCCAAAGGCTCAGGGCTTGATCTCTGGTCAAGAATGAAGATTCCAGAAGTGTTTTGTTATAGCATTAAGTGAGATTAAAACAAATATCCAAAAATGAGAAACCAAAGATGAACCAGAGAAAAATGTCAGTTACAAAATCAGGCAGATAATAATTAAAATAATGGAATATACACATATACACCAATAAGCAAAATCAAAACAGTCCAACAAAAATAAAGTACAATAGATTGACCTGGCAAACAAAGGAAACCAAAAATTATATCTTCCAGAACAAAACGAACTAAAGCACAAACTGGAAAACAAAATTAAAGCAAGGTGGTAATTGGGGAATAAAGCAATGAAAATAAAACTAACAAATATATTGAGAGGAAAGGAAAGAAAGAAAGAATAGATATGCCAAGTTAAAAAGAGGTAAATAAAGAAGACTTATATACATTAAAAATTAACTGCAAGGGGAAAAGACCAATAGGAAAAGCAAACAAAGAAATAGATGTAGAAAAATAATAATAGGTTTTAAAAATTAAAATCCAAAAGAGAGAGAGAGAAAAAAGAAAACTCCCAGAACTGAAAAAGTCCAACGTAGAGGCAGAGGTTTATAACAACAATAAAAAAAATGTGACTGAGGGAAAAAAAGAAGAAAACAAAGATCAAAAGATTAATTAGACTTCATAGTGCCAATAAAATTGACAATTACAATCGAGGGGAAAAAGAAAAAAAAATCCAAAAAAAATCTACAGAAGTCAATAAATGGTTTTCTTGAGTAACTGTTACCAGAGTCCTTTCCCTAGCTGGGAGTCACAGTCCACCTCACCTCTCTAGCATGCCCTGTGCTGATCTCTGGACCTGCTGTGGGGAAGCTCAGATTCTGTGTTCTTGCCTCCAATGTCTACAGCTCAGAACTAGTGCATTTTCTTTGATGGGAACTCTCAATGACCTTTTATATGTTCTTAGACACAGAGCCTGCCTAGTAGATCATGTGGATTTAATCTGCAGCTTGTATAGCTGGTGGGAATGTTTTGAGTCTTCCTCCTTAGACACACTGCCCCTGGGTTTTAATTGTGTTTTTATTTCCACCTCTGCATGTGGGTGTCCACTGGGGTTTGCTCCTGAGGCTCCCCTGGAGGGCTTGGGTTTGCCCCTGTGAGGGCCAGGCGTGGAGGTGCTGCAGCTGCTTGGGTCACAGGGATTCTGGCAGCTCCAGGTACTCTGGGGACTTGGCGGCTAGAGCAGCAGGAAATATAGTGCTCCAGAAGGGTATGGCAACCAGTACTGGCCAATACACTCCAGTATTCTTGCCTGGAGGACTCCCCTCCCTGACAGAGAAGCCTGGCAGGCCACAGTCTACAGGATCGCAAAGAGCTGGACACAACTGAAGTGACACTGTGTGCATGGACACAAGACTTTTTGCCTGTGGCAGCTCTGTCCCAGTTAGAGTTGAGCATGAAGGTGGTGCAGCTGCTGGGCTTGCGGGGAACCTTGGCTGTGCCAAGTGTGCAGAGACACAGACTGCCTCCATTGCAGGAGTTATGGCCCTATCACAGTCTTTTTGTGTGCCCCTGGTAGCCAGTGATCAGACGGCCTCTTTGGCCAGTCTTTCTCCACAGCTCCACCCGTTCAGGCACTTAGAGGGCTCCCTTGCCTGGGGTCCTTCTCTGTTGTTTGGCTTCTCGGGCACAGAGAGCCCCCCCTCCAACTGGGGTCCTACTCTGTAGATCATCAGGCACTTAAAGGGGCACCCTGGGTGGGGTCCTGCTCTGCAGTTCAGTGCGTCAGGCATTTGATGGGCCAGCCTCTCTATCGTTCAGCTGCTGATGCTGGCGTGTGGGGAGAGAGAGGCTATGGTGATGGCTCCACCCACTACATGTGCCTCAGCAGTATCGCCTGGCTTCCATGGCTGCCCGGCTTTCCTCCACAGGCATTTCCCTCCAGATTTTCCTCCCTCACATCCCCTCAATCCGTCTCTCCACAGTCAACAGCAGCCCTCGCCCTGGGAATGCTCCACAATCCCTAAACTCCAGCTCTCAGCTGCTGCGCCTTCCAGGGGACCTGCGTCCCTGTCCGGGGTGTGTATGGCTGCGGCAAGGACTGTCTGATTCTCATTCCAGTTAAGCTGCCACAGATCAGCTCTTTCACTCTCAGCCTTAAATGTTTCTCCTCTGACTCAGACAATTGCCCTGATGTGAAGATCAGGCCCCTCCTTCAGTTACTCACCTGCCAAGGGCAGGTCCAGTCCTACTAACACTCCTGTTGTTCCCCCTAGTTCCTTCATCCTACCAAGTTTTGCGTGGGTCTATATATTCTTTTCCACTGGTCAGGTACTCCTGTCCACTCTCAGCTGCGTGCACTTCTGTGCGCACTTGTGTGTCTGAAGCTGTATTCCTGATGTATTTATGGAGAGAGATGTACTCCAAGTCCACCTACTCCTCCGCCATCTTGTTCTCTCCCTATTTATATTTTATATTGGTATTACATGGTAATGGTATAATTGTCCCAAATACTGTAAGTCAAGGTTTAGTGAAGACAAATGAGGGCAATTACATCTCATGAAGTCCTGAGCACTGTTATAAATTATCATTGTTGTAGGTATTTAAAGCTGTACAATCTACCCTAGTGATTCATTTTTTTTTCTATTTATGTATTTAAATAGACTTTCTATATCATCACTTGTATACTGATTCAGAAACTATCCCTTCATATCTGCAAAATTTCCTGAGTCCATGGCTACTTCTCTGAGAATCGTGTTTCTTCTTCTGTTTAACTTATACATTCTTACACATGACTAACTTATATATAGCATGACTTTAAATCTACTTATATCAAAATGCTCCAGCATCAAGTAAAATTTGAAAATTATGTTTTAAAAAGTATTAATTATACATTGAAATTAGAACTGTATCAAAGTGGAAAGTTGCTATGTAATACAGGGAACTCAGTTCATTACTCTGTGATGACCTAGAGGGATGGGACGAGGGGCTAGAAGGGAAGCTCAAGAGGGAAGAGATACATGTATACAGATGGCTGATTCATGTTGTTGTATAGCAGAATCCAATACAACATTTTTTAAATCAATCACCTTCCAATTAAAAATAATTTAAAAATAAAAAAGAAATAAATAAAAAATTTGAATGTTTTGTATTTTGTAATAATAATCAAAGTTTAAATGTCCTTTCCTGATTCAACAAATCTTATACATAGCTTATATCTAGTGATGTTGTAGAAGATTCCATGATTTATTCACACAAACATGCATACAAACACATAATTGTAGAAGTATTTTGGCATGTATAATAGTACAGTTTAGGCTAGCAAAATAAGTGAAGGACATTAAGATTTTATCATCTTGGAAATGATATGTTTCAGAATTATACAGTATACACTTATAAACGTGAGTGTGCATGTGTATACGATATTCATTGCTTACATCTTCCTTCCCACTTTCACAAGATTGCTATGACATGTGGTATAGCAGACAGAATTCTACTACAGACTGACCAGAGCACATATATTGGTAAACCTGCTAAAATCATGCAGTGCTAATTCTAAGAGAGCAGAGATCTCTATTATCTTTATATATTTTAACACCATAATAATGATTTATTATAAAGTTTCTGTGAGTTAAATATAGTAACTCCTAGTAGTTAGAAAAGCAAGGAAAACAAGTGTATGGAAAGAAAACATTGTAAAGCAGAAATGCTTTCTTGTGTGACCTGTGGGAACATCTTATTTTTCTGTATCCCCAGGACTTTTTGATATTATCTAGATTATGGCATGCCTATATTCCTATGAGCATATATTTTTCTTTTTCACTATAACACTGTAAAGTTTTCAAGATGAGAAGCAAAATATTAAGCTTTGAAAGTCTACACAGTACTAGTACTGAAAGACTCTCTTGTGTAGGGTAGTTGCTCAATAAATATTAATTGGATTGCATTTTATTGTTCTTTTAATACATCTAACAATGTATAAAGTGTTTCTGTAAATGTTTCTTCTTTTTTCCTTTGCATTTTAGATTGGCAAAACATATTAAGCAGACTAAAAACATCTTTAATAGAGTAATTTTTAATATGCTTCTCTAACCCCAGAGAATCTTTTAATAAAGAGATTAAAGTGTTGAATTTTTATGCCATGCACTCAAGGGAACAATGTGTGACCCAGGTGACTAATTGAAAGCAAGGTTTTATTGCAGTACATTGGGCGTTGGATGCTAATTACATCAGTTAGAACATTTTCTCAGCATTATCCATTCATGAAGAAGTCAAATACACAGGGGGCAAAATTTAAAATAAGAAAGAAAAGAGAATAAAATATTTAAGTGGAGACATATATTAGAAGACAAGAATCTTCACTTAATTTTTATCCATTAGGTGTATAGCATTATAAACTATATAAATTATAAACTAAAATTTATGATTTTATCCATTAGGTTTAGAGCATTATAGTTCCCCTCAAATTTTACATCACTGTAAAAACTTACAAATATGTACATTTTCATATATAATACACATAGGTGTTTGAAATCTTGAAAACTATAGTAATTTGTTCATATAGGTCCCATAAATAAAAATATGGTGCTCTTTTGCCATTCTGGATTATTTCTTTTCACTATGAGCAATTCACTATGAGTTGTGACAATTTTGCTTCCATGGATTTCATGAATTCATCTCATTTTAGGAGGTTATTTTATGGGGATCATGAAAATTAGAATAGTTTCAAGTTAACAGATCTGAACAAATACAACATATCAGTTAAAAACCAGGATTCATTCTTAAAATAAATGTCACATGTAATGCTGAAAGGGACACTATTCTTTGCCTTTTAAGGCAGTCGTTTATAAAGGTAAAACGCCAACTTAGAGAGAATGAGCTTTCTGGAATAGAGGGATTTCTCTCACAACTCACCTATGTAGAGAAATAAAAAAACAGCCTGTGAGATTCCTTAGCATATATAGTTCTCTAGGTCATCTAGAACCTCCTCAGAGGTTAAGATAAGTTATTTAATAATTTACTAATTCAGTAATATTTCTGCCTTGAGGAGACATTCAGTGAATCAGAGAAAGACTTCATTATTTTGGTTTTAATTTTATTTTAAATGATGGAAGAAAATAACAGAGCAGAGAGAAAAAAAGAATATGTAATACTGATTCTTTTTCCCCCGTAAGTTATGTTCTATGGGGATTGGAAACTATAAAATGAATATTTGAAAATAGCCATTTCTACTCACTTCCCAGATGGCAGGGAAAACAAACTATTCCCCGATGCCCTGGGCAAGAGAGAAGAGAGGTGGAAGACAGTTAGACTATAGAGGAAGAGGCCAGGGGCTCTGTTCCTTGATGCCTCTGACTCGTCGTTGCAATCTCGTTCATTCGCTTAGTCATGCCCAGCTCTTTGTGACCCCATGGACTGTAGCATGCCAGTTTTCCCTGTCCTTCACTGTCTCCTGCAGTTTGCTCAAACTCATTTCCATTGAGTCAATGATGCCATCCAGTCATCTCATTCTCCATCAGCCCCTTCTTCTGCCCTCAGTCTTTCCTAGCATCAGGATCTTTTCCAATGAGTTGGCTTTCTGCATCAGGTGTCCAAAGTATTGGAGTTTCATCTTCAGCATCAGTCTTTCTAACAAATATTCAGGGTTAATTTCCTGCACGATTGATTGGTTTCAGCTCCAAGCAGTCCAAGGGACTCTCAAGAGTCTTCTCCAGAGCCACAGTTTGAAAGCATCAATTTACCCATGTCAAAACCAGTGACATCATGAAGGTTCTAATGCTACCTTAGCAGGACACCAAGGAGCAAAGGGATATCAGGGAGCAAAAAATTGTGTGCCTAGGAACAAAGTGTCAGTGCTAAGGACATGCTGACTGCTGATTAAATGCTTATTAGATGGCATTTAGTTCCATTATCATGCTTGTGATGGAATAATATGTATTTAATCTTTTTTTCCTGATCTAGGTGGTACTAGAAGTAAAGCACCTACCTGCCAAAGCAGATGTGAGAGACACATCTCCTTGGGTTGGGAAGATCCCCTGAAGAAGGTAATGGCAACCCACTCCAGTATTCTTGCCTGGGAAATTACATGGACAGAGGAGCCTGGCAGACTATAGTCCATGGGGTTGCAAAGAGTCAGACACAACTGAGAGACTAACATACACACATATGTGACATCATTCCAGGTACACTTGAAATGAATAAACTTCCCACAAGCAATACTGCCAACTCTACTATAACAAAAGCAGCAGACAGACATCCAGGTATCTAAAGTGAATGTAAAGATATTAAAATTAATAGCTTAACGTTTAATACAAATATAGATCATTTCGCACATCTAAGCTTAAACATTTTTTTAGCTTCTTTTTGCTGTTAATGAATATCACTAACATGTTTTTGAAAACCACAGAGTGTGTGGTACATAGGGCATTTCATAAGAAATAGGCATGTAGCCCTGGGTCTGGCTTACATTAAGTCAATAATCATGAGCCATTAATTGACAATGAATTATAATATTACACTGGTATCTTGATTTGTTTCTTTCTTAATGCATTGTAACCTATGCATTTTCAGGCAAAGTGAAAAGCATTCTTGAAAATCCATTTAACTAATTAGTCCTTATTTAAACTCTGAGTACCATGGTACAAGCTTCTGTCAACACCTAAAGAATATCAATGATGTCTGTTTATATCCACATTGAGATCCAATAAACACAGAGGAAACTTTCTCCAGAACTGCCTGTGACCCTTCACGAGTTGGAGATGACTCTCCAGTCTGGGTGGTAGATGATCACCCAGTACGGTGCACTTAGCAGACGCATAATCAGAGCTTTCTAAGACTCCATCTATTTAGTTGCTTCATAGAAGAGATAACTTACTACATTTTTAATGTACCAGTTCTAGATAGGAAAATCACCCTCCCACACTAACCAAGCCTCTTAAAATCTGACTACTCAATAACAATAGAGTTCGAGAGGCCATGTAAAGGTGAGCCCTGATTCCTTAGAGAAGATGCTCTGACGGCCTCTTCTTTCCAATGAAGGAGAGAGAAAATTAGCTTTTGTGAGATTGACTGTGAATGACCATTTTAAAATTGCAGAGGTTTCTCTTAGCTAATCCAGGCTGAAAGCATAACATAATTGTTTGAATCACCTTAGATGATTTTTTTTAGTGATGCAACTAAAATTCATTCATTTTCAATAAATTTATTGTGACATTTAATCATCTGGCATTTTTTCTCTGAAGGTTTAAACACTTAAACATCTGTTATGATCAAACAGCTTGAAGATAACTGCTCTTTTTAAATCATCTCAAGCAAGGTTAAAATAAACAGTCAAAATAGCTAGAACAAATCAATCTTCTACAAAAGCATCTTAATGCTAATATTTCTCATTATAATTAGTTTCCCTCTCAAATTGTAGGCCATTACAAGTTCAATCATCTTTAATTGGATTTTTAATCTTTAAATTTCAATCATTTTGATCCATAATAATCCACTTAGATTGGAAATTATCATCTCTGGTTGACTTAATTTGGTAAATACTGTGTATATTACTTTCGATATTTTATTTACTAATCACAGTTTAACACATATGTTTGTGGAGAATGACATTTATAGCACTAGAATTGAAAAAACTATGTATTTTAATATAATTTTGAAATTCCATATACATAGATCAATTAAATTTTCTAGAAGTGATAAAAGAAGCCTTTTATCTGTAGCTTTGCAACCAATTAGCATTCATTTTTAGTAAGAAATATTTGTTAACAGAGAAGTCTGTCAAAACTTAAATACTTATTTTTCTGACAAAATCAGATGTTTTCACTTTCTTTTACTATGAAATACAACACATAGAAATATACATGGATGGAGGAAAAGATGAGAAAGTAAAGATTAAAAATTGAAGAATTCCACTGAAAGAATAGGTACATCTGTCATGTGCCTGTGGTGATGACCAAATATTTGGCTATCTCTCTGACAATTTATAATTCTTATACCTAGGCTGGAGTTAGACATTCAGGTTCCTTCCAAGATGAAGGAATTCATAGTGACTGATGGAGCTTACATCTTCCACATAATCAGTCTCAAGGATAAGGAAAGGAAAGCATGAAGATATAGAAAGTACTGTTTATAGCTCTCAGGGAGACTAAGACATATGAACTAGTATGTTGGTAAGAATTCTCCTTTTCTCCAGCCTTTGTCAGAGCCATGTTGATCAGAGTATGAGGCTGGGTGTCCTTAGCAGTATGACAAAAGTAGTTGCAGCAGACACCATAGAGGATAGGTTGAGGAAACAAGGGTCCCGGTCTACTTCCACCTCCTCTTCCAAACCCCAGGAATGGCAGACTATAATGGAGGGACTCTAGACCATGGACTTTTACAGTAGGCTCATCTGGAGGAGCCCTTATAAATACCATCCAAAGACACACTCCTGACCAACTAAATCAGAATTTCTTATTATTGGATTTTCTTGCCTTATTGCACTTGCTAGAACCTCCAATACAAAATGGAAAAGAAAAGGATAATTATTTTTTCTTGTCATTGGTTTTAAAAGGAAGAGTTTCACATTTCATCCTTAAGGATTTTTTTGGGGGGGTGGTATACATTAATTCTATAGATACTTTGTTTAAAAAAACAATCTCTTTAACAAGAATAAACAACTTCTCATGTGGTACTAGTGATAAAGAACCTGCCTGCCATTGCAGGAGATTTAGAGATGCCAGTTGATCTCTGGGTTGGGAAGATCTCCTGAAGAAGGAGATGACAACCCACTCCAGTATTCTTGCCTGGAGAATCCCATGGGCAGAGGAGCCTGGTGGGCTACAGTCCAGGAGGTCACAGAGTTGGACACAACTGAAGGTGTGTTAGCACAATGCCCTTTTGTTTTTCTTAAAGAAGTTTACTCATTTGTTTACTTATTTAATTTCACTGGATCTTAGTCGCAGCAGGTGGGCTCTAGTTCCCTGACTGGGGATAGACCCCAGGCCCCCTGCACTGGGACCACTGGACCCACTGTACCAGCAGGCAAGTCCCAACACAATGCACTTTTACATCTATTGTAATGTTCAAAAATGTTCCCTCTAGTCTGTCGATGTTGTGAAGTTTATTTATTAATTTTCAAATGTCACGCTATTTTTGTATTTTGTATTTCTATAATACAAATTAATCATCAAACTTTATCCATTTAATATGGACTAGACAGACTAATCAGCAAAGCGTCTGCCCACAATGCAGGAGACCCAGGTTCAATCCCTGGGTGGGAAAGATCTCCTGGAGAAGGCAATGGCACCCCACTCCAATACTCTTGCCTGGAAAATCCCATGGACGGTGGAACCTGGTGGGCTACAGTCCATGGAGTCGCAAAGAGTCGGACACGACTGAGCCACTTCACTTTCTCTCTTTCTTTAACATCTGTGTTAAATAAATTTCTTCCAGAGAGAAGAGAAAGTGGGAATTATTCTTAATTCAGTTTATAAGGCTGTTCTATTCTTTTTAATGAGACTAGTCAGATTTTATACTCAGATTATAAACTGGGACTTCCCCTGTGGTCCAGTGGTTAAGACATCACATTTCCACTGCAGGAGTTGCGGGTTTGATCCCTGGTTGGGGAACTAAGATCCCACAAGCCACAGGCCACAGCCAAAGAAAAAGTACGATGATAAAAATTAAAGTAGAAATGGAAGCTAATAAACTAATGAATAACGTTTTAAAGTCTTGAAGAAAACATTAGTCTATCTGCCACTTCTGCTGCTAAGTCACATCAGTCACGTCCGACTCTGTGCGACCCCATAAATGGCAGCCCACCAGGCTCCCCCGTCCCTGGGATTCTCCAGGCAAGGGCACTGGAGTGGGATGCCATTGCCTTCTCCAGGAGATCTTCCCTACCCAGGGATTGAACCCGGGTCTCCTGCATTGGAGCAGACGCTTTACTGTCTGAGCCACCAGGGATTTAACATAGATGTTAAATCTTAAATATTTGATAGAAATCAGCAACATTGACAAGAAGAATCTCTAGGAATATTTTAAGTTCCAGATTCAATTTGTTTAATAATTTTATGAACACTTAGAGTTTCCTTTGAGAGGGTTGCCTGGCTTGTCTCTTTCTATGAACTTGGCTGTTTATTCAAACTTTTAAACTTATTGACATTAAGTTATTTTTATTTTATCTTATTTTGAGTGTTCATGAGCTAATTTGCCCTCTCTTTTTTGTTTTCTCTAAGCTTTACTGAGGTATAATTGATATACAAAAAATTGCACACATTTTGGTAAGTTTGGACATATGCATATACCCATCTTACCATCACGACAAGCAATATACTAAATATGTCCATTACCTCCAAGAATTCCTTGAATTCTTTTTTGTGTGCATTTTATGTGTGTGTGTATAATAAGAACATTTAACATGAGAATTATCTTCAAAATATTTTAAAGAGTACAGTCATCTATTGATACCTAAAGTACATCTGGTCTCTAGAACTTATTCATCCTGTCAACTAAAAAAATAGCCACAACCTGAAAATAGAGAGTTCTTTTATTTGGTGGGACAGTTAAGGACTCTGAGCCCAGGAGGCAGCATGTCAGGGAGCCCTGAGAGACTGCCCTGAGGTGGCAGGAGAGGGAGTCAGGCTATACACAAGTTTGCAACAAAGCGGGCAGTCAGTCTGAACATCAGGGATTGTTGTTAAGTAAGGAAAATCAGATACCAAATTCAGGAATTTAATGTTCTTCTGTGTATGGGAAGATTCAAGTCTCTGGGCTCACTGAATTCAGTCCTTTCATATGCACCTCAGCTATCTGGGGCCAAATCCTGGCCGATGTGGTGATGCTGACTGTTTGCGCTCCCACCCCCCACCCCCGCCCCAGCAGCTCCTCAGCATTCACCCTGCGGAAGGCAGCATCTGCTGGATCCCAGACGTTGTGTTCCCTTTGGAGAGCCCTCATTCCCATTGGAGGCCCCAAATCACTGATGGCTGTGACATTTCTTGCCCACCTCTATGGTAGGAAATACTTTATTTCACAAACTTGCATAAGTGAAAGTTAAAACACATTGAGCAATAATTCCTTATTTTAAAAAATTTTGAAAAAAATTATACAGAGGATATGGGCAATCGATTTTTGTTTCTTTCCCCAAAATTCGTATGTTGACACCTATTCCCTAGTGTGACAGTATTTGGAGGGGTGGTGACCATGAGGGCAGGATTAATAGAGAGATCACAGAGGGCAAGGGTGGGATGATATAAGAGGATGGCATTGAAACATGTAAATTATCATATGTGAAATCAATCGTCAGCCCAGGTTTGATGCTTGATACAGGGTGCTCAGGGCTGGTGCACCGGGATGACCCAGAGGGATGGAATCGGGAGGGAGGTGGGAGGGGGGTTCTGGAAGGGGAACACATGTATACCATGGTGGATTCATGTCAGTGTATGGCAAAACCAACACGATAATGTAAAGAAAAAAAAAAAACTTTCTATTTTCTCCAAAAAAAAAATAAAGAGACCACAGAGCAGCTCCTGCCCCTCCTGTTAGGTGGGGACAGATGAGAAGATGGCCATCTATGAGCCAGGAAGCTAGCTCTCACCAGACATCAGATCCGTTGGTACTTCAATCTTGGACTTTTCAACCTCCAGAACTATGAGAAATGAATTTCCCTTGTTTGTAAGCCATTCCGTCTATGGTATTTTTAATGGCAGCCCAAACAGACTAAAACATTCTGTCCTGATCCCCTCCATGCTTGACATTTATTACTTGTGCACGTGGTCTTCTAGTCTCGATCCATCGTCCCAATATAAGAGCAATTGTATGAAATTATCTTTCATCATTAATGCCTATTAAAATTTTCAAGCAACAAACTTTTGGATTTATTTTTCTTGTCTGTTTTGGTTACTAAATCATTGACTTCTGCTTTCTTCTTCATTATCTCCTTTCTGATATTTTCTTTGGGTGTTTTGGCTTATGCATACTAATTAATGGGGATAGATCTAGTTAGTTGCTTTCTAACAGTTCTTCTTTTGTAATATATGCATTTAATGCTACTAATTTAGCTCTAAGTATGACTTAATGCTTCTCACAAATTGTGCTATGTCGAAATAGTGTCCAGATAAAAAAGTCTATCTGTTTAAACTAAATCGATTACTGACTGAGTTATATATGATAGAGTTTATCACAGTCAAGAATACATGATGCTTCTATACAGTGGTAAACACTTAAAACTGGAAAGAAATTTGGAGAATTTTTTCAACAAATTAAGGAAGGGCATATACAAGAGTGATACATTTAGCTTCTTGCCTGAAAGACAATAATTGTTGTGATTCTCAAAGTGAGTGTCAGTGTTGTTTCATAAAGGGAGCAGGAGAGGGTAGAAAGGTCTGTGCATGAAAATGAGCAAAACAAAGCTTCCTACTTCCATGTGAGAAGTGGATAACATTCTGAATTGCTCTTATGCTTGAAACAGCCATCTTATAATGAAAAGCATTATTCACTATAAAAACACGTCTTCCCTTACTAAATTGTAAGCTTTCTGAGGAAAGGAACTTATCTCTTTTGTTTAATCAAAGGCTAGCAGTGCCTTGTGGATAATAGATGCCCAATAACTGCTTGTGTAATTGAATACACGGACTAGAGTCCAACAAAGTCTCCTTACATTGTTCAGCATGGATTAAAACCATTGAGAAACAGAACCCCAAGTGGGTCTGTGTGTGTTCTGTTCTCTCTCCTGCTGGATGGTGATAGGAAGCCTGAGCAAGGGGTTCTATTGAAGTGTCAGTGAGAAAGAGAAGGTCTGACAGATGAACAGAAAGCTGTGGGAAGCCTGGAATCATGTCCCTGGACAGAGCGGTGTGCTGTGCTAAGTCACTTCAGTTGTGTCCATAGGCTGCCAGGCTCCTCTGTTCCTGGGATTCTCCAGCCAAAAATACTGGAGTGGGTTGTCATGTCCTCTTTCAGGGGATCTTCCAGATCCAGGGACTGAACCCGGATCTCTTATGTCTCCCACATTGGCTGGCAGGTTCTTTAACACTAGTGCTACCTGGGAAGTCCTTAGTGGTTTGGAATCCAGAACCTCTGGGTTGACTGAGATGCCTGAGGCAGAGGCGATGTTGGTCCTGCACAGATACAGAACAGGCAGCCAGCATCAAGCTTGGTGCCCTACAGCAGTAGAGAGAAGAGCAGAGAGGATGCCTCTCCCATAACATCTGCTGTATTATAATAAAAGTAATATTAATAATAACATAGCTGCTAACCCTTTGGGGTGATACTGTCAGGAGTTTTCAAATTTAGAGGGAAAGTTATTTAACTTAACAACATACAGTCCCTAATCTGAAAAACATGAATATCATAGTGTCTTGATGGGTAATTATGAGATAGAAGAGAGATCATATAAAAGAAGATTTAGGTGAGCGCTTACTGAGGCAGGTTTCAGTAAATTACTACCAAGCAACCAGTGACAAAGCCAAAGTATAAACTTCATTTGTGTGCATTATCACAAATAGCTTCTGGGCTTTAAAACATTGCTCCAATAATTTCAAAATCTTCACCCAAGAATTCTTGGAAGATGATCAACAAGACAATTCATGGCTCTGGTAAGAAAATAGTGGATGAAGTATAGGGGCATATTTTTTTTTCAGGACTGACAATCAGGATTTATTTGCATGCAAGACTATATTAGCTAAACTTAAAGAGTTGATCATTATTATCAGGTAAATATATTCCTTCTCATTCTAGTTTTTCTCTGGACTAATAACTTTTTTATATTATTTTACCACATTAGCTGTTCATCCTTGTAGAGTTAAGTGTTTGCTGCTCTTGTATCATATCCAGCTTTGATGTCAGAGTGTTAAATTACAAGCTTCATTTCTACATTGGATCTTTGCTTCTTCTACTGTGAATCAGAAGGTTTCCAAGGTGGTGTCTACCTTGGTACACCTGAACAATGCAGATATATAAGATTATGTTTTATCTAGGTATTTTCTATTTGCCAAGAAATATAAACATAGCAAACACAAGATTATGATATGACTGAATTCCACTTTTCAATCCAGGTAGTCTTAAAATTTATAAAATCATCAAACTATTTTAGCTAACTGAAATATCAAAAACTTCATCAGTTCAGTTGTCACTCAGTAGTGACCGACTCTTTGCAACCCCATGGATGGCAGCTTGCCAAGCTTCCCTATCCATCACCAGAGCTTACTCAAACTCATGTCCATAGAGTCAGTGATGCCATCCAGCCATCTTATCCTCTGTCGTCCCCTTCTCTTCCTGCCTTCAATCTTTCCCAGCATCAGGGTCTTTTCCAATGAGTCAGTTCTTCTCATCAGGTGGTCAACAAATATTCAGGACTGATTTCATTTAGGATTGACTAGTTTGATTTCATGCAGTCGAAGGGACTCTCAAGAGTCCCTTTCCAATACCACAGTTTAAAAGCATCAGTTCTTCAGTGCCCAGATTTCTTTATAGTTCAACTCTCACATCCATCCATGACTACTGGAAAAAATCATAGCTTTGACTAGATGGACCTTTGCTGGCAAAGTAATGTCTCTGCTTTTTAAGATTCTGTCTAGGTTGGTCATAGCTTTTCTTCCAAGAAGCGTCTTTTAATTTCATGGTTGCAGTCACCATCTGCAGTGATTTTGGAGCCCCAAAAAAACAAAGTCTCTCACTGTTTCCATTGTATCTCCATCTATTTGCCATGAAGTGATGGCACCAGATGCATTAATCTTAGTTTTCTGAATGTTGAGCTTTAAGCCAACTTTTTCACTCTCCTCTTTCCCTTTCATCAAGAGGCTCTTTAGTTCTTCTTCACTTTCTGCCATAAGTGTGGTGTCATCTGCATATCTGAGGTTATTGATATTTCTCCCAACAGTCTTGATTCCAGCTTGTTCTTCATTCAGCCGGTCATTTTGCATGATGTACTCTGCATATAAGTTAAATAAGCAGGGTAACAATATACAGCCTTGACATACTCCTTTTCCTATTCAGAACCAGTCTGTTGTTCCATGTCCAGTTCTAACTGTTGCTTCCTGTCCTGCAAACAGACTTCTCAGGAGACAGGTCAGGTGGTCTGGTGGTGGTGGTCTGGTATTCCCATCGCTTTCAGAATTTTTCACAGTTTGGTGTAATCCACACAGTCAAAGGCTTTGGCATAGTAAATAAAGCAGAAATAGACGTTTTTCTGGAACTCTTTTGCTTTTTCGATGATCCAGTGGATATTGGAAATTTGATCTCTGGTGCTTCTGCGTTTTCTAAATCCAGCTTGAACACCTGGAAGTTCACAGTTCATGTACTGTTAAAGCCTCGCTTGGAGAATTTTGAGAATTACTTTGCTAGCATGTGATAGGAGTGCAATTGTGTGGTAGTTTGAGCATCCTTTGGCATTACCTTCCTTTGGGATTGGGATGAAAACTGACCATTTCGTGGCCACTGCTGAGTTCTCCAAATTTGCTGGCATATTGAGTACAGCACTTTCACAGCATCATCTTTTAGGATTTGAAATAGCTCAACTGGGATTCCATCACATCCATTGGCTTTGCCCGTAGTGATACTTCCTAAAGCCCACTTGACTTCACATTCCAGGATGGCTGGCTCTAAGTGAGTGACCACACCATCGTGATTATTTGGATCATGAAGATCTTTTTTTATAGTCATTCTGTGTATTCTTGCCACCTCTTCTTACTATTTTCTGCTTCTGTTAGATCCATACTATTTCTGTCCTTTACTGTGTCTATCTTTGCATGAAATGTTCCCTTGGTATCTCTAATTTTCTTGAAGAGCTCTCTAGTCTTTCCCATTCTATTGTTTTCCTCTATTTCTTTGCATTGATCACTAAGGAAGACTTTCTTCTCTCTCCTTGCTATTCTTTAGAAGTCTGCATTCAAATGGGTATATCTTTCCTTTTCTCCTTTGTCTTTAGCTTCTGTTCTTTTGTCAGCTATTTGTAAGGCCTCCTCAAACAACCATTTTACCTTTTTGCATTTCTTTTACTCATGGATGGTTTGATCACTGCCTCCTGTACAATGTCACTAACCTCCATCCATAGTTCTTCAGGCACTCTATCAGATCCAATCCCTTGAATCCATTTCTCACTTCCACAGTATAATCCTAAGGGATTTTATTTAGGTCATACTTGAATGTTATAGTGTTTTTCCTTACTTTCTTCAATCAAACTGATCCCATGGACAACAGCCTTGTCTAATTCAATGAAATCATGAGCCATTCCATGTAGGGCCACCCAAGATGGATGGGTCATGGTGGAGAGTTCTGGCAAAATGTGGTCCACTGGAGAAGGGAATGGCAAACCACTTCAGTATTCTTGCCTTGAGAACCCCATGAACTTTATGAAAAGGCAAAAATGATAAACTGAAAGATGAACTCCCCAGGTGGGTGAAAATGACAAGTGAAAGTCACTCAGTCGTTTCTGACTCTTTTTGACCCCATGGTCTATAGAGTCCATGGAATTCTTCAGGCCAGAATATTGGAGTGGGTAGCCTCTCCCTTCTCCAGGGGATCTTCCCAACCCAGGGATCGAATCCAGGTCTCCTGCATTGCAGGAGGATTCTTTACCATCTGAGTCACAAAGGAAGCCCAAGAATGTTGGTAGCCTATCCCTTCCCCAGGGGATCTTCCCAACTCAGGAATCGAACCAGTGGATTGCATTGCCTGCATTGCGTCTCCTGCATTTCCAGTGGATTGTTTACTGACTGAGCTATCAGGGAAGCCCCAGGTCAGTAGGTGCCCAATACACTACTGGTGATCAGTGGAGAAATAACTCCAGAAAGAATGAAGAGACAGAGTCAAAGTAAACACAACCCAGTTGTGGATGTGACTGGTGATGGAAGTGAAGTCTGATGCTATAAAGAACAATATTTCATAGGAACCTGGAATGTTAGGTCCATGAATCAAGACAAATTGGAAGTGGTCAAACAGGAGATGGCAAGAGTGAACATCAACATTTTAGGAATTAGTGAACTAAGATGGACTGCAATGGGTGAATTTAACTCAGATGACCTATTAACTGTGGACAAGAATCCTTTAGAATAAATGGAGTAGCCATCATACTCAAGAAAAGAGTCTGAAATGCAGTACTTGGATGCAATCTCGAAAATGACCAAATGATCTCTGTTTGTTTCCAAGGCAAAGCATTCAATATCACAGTAATCCAAGTCTATGCCCCAACCAGTAATGCCAAAGAAGCTGAAGTTGAACAGTTCTGTGAAGACCTACAAGATCTTTTAGAACTAACACCCAAAAAAGATGTCCTTTTCATTATAGGGGACTGGAATGCAAGTGTAGGAAGTCAAGAGATACCTGGAGTAACAGGTAAATTTGGCCTTGGAATACAGAAAGAAGCAAGTCAAAGGCTAATAGAGTTTTTCCAAGAGAACACACAGGTCATAGTAAACACCCTCTTCCAACAACACAAGAGAAGACTATACACTTGTACATCACCAGATGGTCAATACCGAAATCAGATTGATTATACTCTTTGCAGCCAAACATGGAGAAGTCCTATACAGTCGAGAAAAACAAGACCCGGAGCTGACTGTGGCTCAGATCATGAACTCCTTATTGCCAAATTCAGACTTAAATTGAAGAAAGTAGGGAAAACCAGTAGACCATTCAGGTATGACCTAAATCAAATCCCTTACAATTATACAGAAAACATTACAGGCATACCTTATATAAAGATATCCCTACATGAAAACTGGTGGTAAATAAAAGAATACTGAGGGTGATAAAAAAGTAATAAAAGTGAATACAATTGTCCATGTAAAAGTTAGATTGTCAAATTTAGCAAACTATTATTTTCTAGTGAAAAGTGCTGTGGTCTCTTTAATAGTCACAAATAATCAAGGACCTAATACTTTAGTCTCATCAAAGTATACTTCCCCATTGGTCAGTCTCCATAAGGACAGAGAGAAGGGTTGTCTTTTGAACTGACACATCAGTAGAATGCCAAATCGCTGGTGAGTTCCCATTTACTTACCTAAAGCAATAAAACACTCAAGGAAAACTAGTCCACATAGTTAGTTATAGAAGCAGTGTAAGAGTCACAGATAGGAATACAGAGCTCAATACACAAACATTATTATAATGTAAACACAAGTAAGTAAAAGATCAAAGAGGATGAATGATCAAGATGTGCATATAATCTTACCATCAAAACTGAAACTTTATTTTGTGTAACAAAGCATAATCTAAATGAGTTAATCGATGTCTACATCTTTCTATACTTGTTTCTCAATTTTTTGAAGACAGAATTGCCTTATTGTGATCAGAATTATTCTATTCTTAAGGCTTTTTAAAAATTAGAAATGATATTTTAAAACGCTTTTCTTTTTATTCTTTCTTCAAAGAGATGAAATTCATTTTATTTTAAACAAAAAAAAAGATCTTATTGCATAGTATGTTCTTAGCATCTGACATTCAGAGGCATGAATGATTGATAACTCCGCTTTACTTAGCAGGAAGATTAATCTTTATGTAGATTCAAGAGTAGGAAGAAAGAGACATTCACATTGCTTGGTTTTTATGCCAAGACTGCTGTAAATTAGAAGTGTCAAAAACTAATTTGTCAATTTATATGCACGGAAATAACTCTATTTTTGTTTAAATGTATTAACATTAAAGTTTCCTATATGAGGTAACCACTGCATATTTTAAATATCATAAACTTATAATTTATGTCTATGAAGTTATAATTCTATCCTTTTATTGGTGATTTGCTGAGCAACTTAGAATGCTTTCAGGAATCACTGGACATTAGTTTCAAAAATGAGTCATGGATAATGGAAATGCTATGCTTGCATCTATAAACTGTAAGTGTGAAATTACCACACATTCATGGTGAATATTCATTATAAACTGACTTTATTACATGGTTGAAGAATATTTTAAGTTTTCTTTTCATGTTCAGAGAAATATGATTATTAAAATTAGTTTAATAACTCTTTTATCAAAATTTAAGCCTATCTGGATAATACCTATTATATATAATAAGTATACATATATATTTTTCCATAAATATATTTTTACAATAAATAGTAAATTGCCTCATTGAATTTGAATTAGTACAGGATTAATTAACAAGGTATGTCTATATTTTAGTGATAAATTGAACAGAACTGTTTAAAGGGCTTTAGTTATTGGGAAAGAACAAGGTTAAGGGAGAAAAAGGAAACTCTGGATACATGAATAAGAGTTCTGTCTTTATTCTATATCTAAATTAGAGTTATCTGTTTCTTCTGTTGTATTCTACTTTAAAATAGGTTATATGGTTTGAAGGTCCAAAGCTTCTTATTATACTAAAAATATTCATATGGACAGACAGTCTTAAAAATAATATAGTAAATGGCACCATAAATCAAAGTTATGTTATTCAAGGTGGTGGTCATTGTTGCTGCCCCACTGCATCCATTTTATCCAACTAGTGCATTATTTTCAACTTCTTGTCAGTGATGGCTACTATTAGCCTTCAGCTTGAGCCTAAACATCGTTAAAATTAAATACAAAATGAAGACTGGACTTGAGAATTCTCTAAGCAGATAAAACCATTTAAGTCACATAAGCAAAACTAAATCTCTTATTTCATAAACATAAGTGAAAGCTCACTTAGGTTATTTCTTGTATATGCTTCTGACAATGATAATAGAAGCTTAAGTCAGCTTCCAAAAGTGGAATGATATAATCGCTTTTAACCAATCCCCTGCCATCTGGGAACCTTCGCTGTAAGCAATTACCATAAAGGGTAAATAGTGTCCTGATTTTATGTTATAAGCCATCCAGTAATTCATGCCCTGGAGCTTAAGTCTGTGAATTTAAAGGCTCCCACTTTACAAGTTGCTCTTATATGCACATTAATCTCTTTCTAAATATGATTCATTGATTTGGTGGTTTTAATTTTGCTATTCCTAGATTTTTTGATGGCATCATAGACATTGAAATTCTCACTGTTTTTGAACCTGACAAGCTTTTCTAAACCTCTTCACCCGCATACTTGTCAGTGCTTCATCATCTTTCACCAGATAAATTCTAACTCAGCTTTTAAGGGTCACTTGAAAAACACTTCATCTTTGCATTTCCATTAGTTATGTCACATTAGTTACAGAATTAGTTATGTTCTATAATTTGTCTGTTTACACGTTCCACTTCCATTCCTCTTTTTACCTAGAAATGTGTTAATGCTTTGATTGTTTCTGTGTTTCTGGAGGATACAGTCATTTAAATCCATGAAAAATATGCATCTGCTTTTTGAGTATACTCCTGTTAGGTGATAGCACTGGGTGCCGTTCCTTAGCAGCACTGTTCTATGTGCAGCTGATCACCTTTCCTGGGAAATTTATAAAAACTATCCCTTTGTTGTTAGCTCTGACATAAAATATGAAATAGAAATGTGGTAATGTGTGTTTTGTTTAAACTTTCAATTATCAATTCAATAAATAAAAAGAATTTTTAAACTCAAGATAATGCTTTTATAATCACAAAAGCTAAAAGCACTCTCCTAAATAAAGTTTTCAAAGATATTGATATGGAAAACATCTGTTTAATAAGACAGGAGGATTGACTCAACTATTACATATTAAGAGATATATCATATCACATTGTTTGCATTTTTAATATTTTGTATCAAGGCTCTAGCTATAATCATTTCTCACAAAAGAATGTTTTATCTGCCTCCTTATAATAACTAAATTAATTTACATTATTAATGATATAGTATTGGTACCATTCTGTAGTTTGGGGGGGTGTTTTGAATGTATAAGCAAAAAAAAAATGATTGCATAAAAAGTACTGTATTTCCATCAACTAAAAATATTGTTATTGCTAATATTTATTATTCTATATGAATAAATTTATAATAAAATAATAGAACAGGAAATTGGAAAATAAATCTTTGCCTGGCAAAACAGGTAGATGCTACTATTTGGGGTCTTCACACAGTTTGAAATAATGTTAAGTTTTACAAACATAGGCAGAAATAGAACTGCCGGACTTATGTCACAAACCCAGGAATGTGGAACCTGGAATATTCCACAGAGATTAATTTACAAAGATTTGAATCTATGCTTTCCAACACTGACTTCTACTTTGAAAGCCAACAGAGGATGTTCAACATATAAGAAAGGAGCTCTACATGGCGGTGTTATCACTGCAGGCCCCTAACTCCCAGTAAAATGTTATTTGTTACACTTTTTTTTACCTGAGATATAAAGTGAGTGGAGGGATGATTGAAAAGAATTAAGTCTGACAGCAGGGCAGGCAGAGAGCACCAGGAGGATCGGGAATATATACACATTATTTTCTGACCTTGAATTTGGCTTACCTCAATCACACAAGAGTGCTGCAAGGACTTCCTCAGAGTCATTACAATCTATTAATTTATAGTCCCCAAAATACCTTTCACCATAATTTATGAACCCACAGCAGGACTTAAAAGTTAAGATGGCAACTCCTTCTAGTTCAGTGATCTACAATGTGAAATAACGCATTCCTCTTGACAAAAATAGATTTTCACTGTATTTTAGGTGCACATTACAATTGTCTGAATCCATGCCTATACTTGCGTTTAAGATCAGTTTTAAAACATAATGAAACAAGTGCAGGTACAAGAAATAAGAAAACCGTTTCTTTGTTTTCTTGGTTGTTTTTATTTATTTGTTTATCCTGGGACCTACAGAATTTCACACTCAGGCTACAGTGAAAGGGTAGGGTATTTTGACAGGTTCATATCTATTATATTTAGTATGAAAGGTTATGCATTTTGGTGGAACTAGCACTGATTTTGGAATCTAGTTCTGGTTCTACCTCAACTTGCTGTCTGTATTGACTCAGTCATCTTACTTCTTGGGACTTCTTTTTCTCTATCTATTAAATGAAGACTGGAATAGATACTCCCAGATATCTTCCAAGTAAAAACTGTTTTCATTGCCATAGAATCTGTCCAAAGCCAGTTCAAATAACATTGTGCATTGTGTCAAAATATTGCCTAGTACTTAGAAGGGACAAGAGAGATGACTGGGTACTCTTGCAGCACAGTCCCAGGCTTATTTCCCCTCCCACCCCAACACACACACGCACACACACACACACACACGCACGCACACACACACAGGCACGCACACACACACACGCACACACACACACGCACACACACGCACACACACACACAAACACACACACGCACACACACACGCATGCACACACGCATGCACGCACACACACACATGCACACACGCATGCACACACACGCACACACGCACACACGCGTGCATGCACACACACACACACACACACAAACACACACGCATGCACGCACACACGCACGCACACACACGCGCGCGCGCACACACACACACACACACACGCACAGCAATTCCCAGCTATTGACTTGTAGTTATTTGTTTTCTTTCTTTTTTTAAACCTATAAGAAATACAGTTAATCTCTATCCTGTGAAACAGATAAACCTAGAGACTGTGGTTTGTAAAACATTAACTAAGAGCCAACTCATTGGAATTGACCCTGATGCTGGGAAAGACTGAGGGCAGTCTTCCCAGTGCTATCACCTAACAGGAGTATACTCAAAAAGCAGATGCATATTTTTCATGGATTTAAATGACTGTATCCTCCAGAAACACAGAAACAATCAAAGCATTAACACATTTCTAGGTAAAAAGAGGAATGGAAGTGGAACGTGTAAACAGACAAATTATAGAACATAACTAATTCTGTAACTAATGTAACATAACTAATGGAAATGCAAAGATGAAGTGTTTTTCAAGTGACCCTTAAAAGCTGAGTTAGAATTTATCTGGTGAAAGATGATGAAGCACTGACAAGTATGCGGGTGAAGAGGTTTAGAAAAGCTTGTCAGGTTCAAAAACAGTGAGAATTTCAATGTCTATGATGCCATCAAAAAATCTAGAAATAGCAAAATTAAAACCACCAAATCAATGAATCATATTCAGAAAGAGATTAATGTGCATGTAAGAGCAACTTGTATCCTTGTTCAAAGACAGAGGATAAGATGGTTGAATGGCATCACTGACCCAATCAATGGACATGAGTTTGAGCAAACTCCAGGAAACAGTGAAGGACAGGGAGGCCTGGCCTGCTGCAGTCCACGGAGTCAGACATGACTTAGCAACTGAACAACAACTAGTTTTCTAATCCAACAGCTTTACCCCAGTATTTATTAATTAGATTGACTACCTCATTTACCAAATGTTCCTTGAGCTGATTTTAACATCTAAGTGATTTCCTCATGGATCGATCAGTTAAATAAAATCTTTGACACATGTTTATTTATATTTGCTTTAGAGCCACCCGTTCCAAGTCACTCAGTCATGTACAACTCTTTGCGACCCTATGGACCTTAGCCCACCAGGCTCTTCTGTCCATGGGATTCTCCAAGCAAGAATACTAGAGTGGGTTGCCATGCCCTCCTCCAGGGGATCTTCCCAATCAAGGGATCAAAACTGTGTCTCCTGAGGCTCCTGCATTGCAGGCAGATTCTTAGCCACTGGGCCACTGGGGAAGCCTGCCTTAGAGCCATATTATACTTCAGTTTCCAAAAAACTTCACCTGACTCCTCCACAAGTCCTCGTTGGAGCTATGACACTATCTGCTTCTTCTGGAACATGCCATTTAATTCCTCTAATCTCAGCTGATTTAGCTGTAACATATTTATAATAATATGATAATTTATAATAATTACAAAGTTCTTTTGAAAGCTAAATGATTTAATACAATTTAGATAACTTATTAACTATAGTATATTATTCACAATGATTGTAGCATCTTAGGAAAAAATAAAATTATAAAGTTTTGTATAAATATCAGGAATGAAAGTGCAGGATTTTTTAAATGAGCCAATAAACTCAACATCAATTATAGAGGAATAATGATTGATTTGATTTTATATATGTGAGAAAATCTGGGAAACTTCTCGCTGTTTCTTCACAAAGTGGAAGGGGTAAGAGAGTTTTCTTGGATCTCTTGTATAAGAACATCAATCCATTCATGAGGGCTTCACTCTCATGACTTACTCACCTCCCAAAAGCCCCACCTCCAAATACCTTGGGGATTATGTTTCAGCATATGAATTTTGGAAGAACACAAAGAGTCAGTTTATAGTAGCATCTTTAAAAGTATTACAACATAGGCTAATTAAAGAGATTTCTTTCCAAATTCTTATGGTCTACTTAGGAAAAGTAAGAAATTTAGGAATGTCTATTTTAGAAAAGCTATTTTGGAAGTAGCAGCTTACTGATGGAAGATTATTTGAACTCATTCTTTGTCTCAAATAAGGAATCCCATATGAGACTGTTTTATAAAAGAGATTGACTTTTTTGTTATTTTTTGTTTTATACCCAGTTTTCCTGAAAGAAAAATGAATATTGATTCCATATATTCAAACTGATTGATAATAATTATATAATTTAAAGTATATATTGGTAACTCTCAAAACCATTGAAAATAAGAAAATTATAAAATTCCTATTTCTTTAAGAATGAGTTATTTTATACTCTATTAAGTGCCAAGTTAAATATGTAGCCAAAATTAATATTTTACTTTAGCATGTTTTCAAAACTGTACTTGTTTTTGTGATGTTCATTCCTGAAACATTATGCAATATAAGTGAGAAGGATCACAGATATGGAAAGTACTGCCAAGCAAGACAAGGGCATAATCTCTTCAGTTAGGTCTATGCTAACCCCTAATACCATTTCAAATTAAGTTAGAGAAATGCCAGATTTATGATCCCCTGGTGAAGGAAATGGCAACCCAGTCCCATGGACAGGACTGGCAGACTACAGTCCATGGAGTCACAAAAAGTTGGCTGTGACTTAGTGACTAAACCACCACCCAAACAAGACACATGCATAATCTCTTTGGTTACGTCTATGCTAACTTCTAATAACATTTCAAAGTAAGTTTGAGGAATGTCAGATTTATAAATGGCCAGCAAGTGGTGGTTACTCAACAAGTGTTTCCAGTATAATCTACATTAACTACTTCTGGCAGGATCTCCTTTCAGTCCAAATCCCTACTCATAAAATTTCTTCAGTATCTGTGAATAGTGCAGTGTTAGCATGAAACATCACTAGCTGGATAATCTCAGTGTTCATTAAAGATGAAGATTAATGTGCCATACCTCAGGTATGCTGAAGTAGAATATTCGGCAACATAGCTAGACTTGACATTTTAAGCAACTCAGGTATATCTGAGCATGATAAAGTTTGGAAACTCCTGGAGTAATAACGAAGAAAACAGAGCCAGATATCATCAATACATGAGTAAATCTGGAATTTTACTAAAAAATAATGAAAATAAGTATGAGGATTTAAATAAATGACATATTACTTTTGAAAAACAAATATACAATCAAGGTGAGTGTCTCATTAATAATTAGAGATATATGAACTAAGAAAATAACAATGGACTCAAATTTAGGATTTTTCTGATCTGTGTATGAATTAGTTTATAATGAAAATATTCTATTGTACTTACAATGCTGAAAAAAAATGTTAGGACATGACAAAATCCCAGATTTCAGGTTTATAACAAGTTGAAAGCTGCCTGGATGAAAGGTGAATGAACAGAATTTACAAACAACAATCTTTAATTAAACAAAACACAACAGCACCAGATTAGAGGAGTTTAATAATCAGAGTATTTCTGCTCTTCAAAGTAGAATAGTATATGTATAAAGACTTCAATTATATGATAATTTGAAATAGAAGTAATGATACATATATATGTGATAAGTGCATAGCATGAAATGAACCAGCTTACTGATGGGCTATAAAATTCTCAGAAATATCACTGCTCTTCATGATCTGCTACTGCATATAAATGAAATCACATGCTAGTATGTGCATGTGTGTGTGTGCATGCAGTATAAAATATTTCAAGACTTTAAAAGTAGGAATATACTAAATGATATTAAACGAACCAAAGCAGAACATTACCTGAAGGCAAACATTGTAGAAGAACAAAATGAAATTTAAAATAATGGACATTGGGGGAATAATGTTCATTATTTTGAAAGTAGGTAGTTAAAATATAAATATTGAGAGTTACTGATGAAGAAAATGAAGTTTGACATTTTGTATTTATTAATCTAAGAAACAAAGCCTAATATGTAAGTGTACATTGAGTGCAATTTTTAGCATTGTGGTCAACAATTAAATCTAAATACTCTTGAGAATCCCTTGGAATACAAGGAGATAAAACTAGTCAATCCTAAAGGAAATCAACCCTGAATATTCATTGGAAAGACTGATATGGCTGCTGAAGCTCCAATACTTTGACCACCTGATGTGAAGAACTGACTCACTGAAAAAGACCTTGATGCTGGAAAAGATTGAAGACAAAAGGAGAAGTGGGCAGCAGAGGATGAGATGGTTAGATAGCATCACCAACTCAACAGCATGAATTTGAGCAAACTCTGGGAGATAGTGAAGGACAGGGAAGCTGGTGTGCTGCAGTTCATGGGGTTGCAAAGAGTTAGACCTAACTTAGCAACTGAGCAACAGCAATAACTCTTCTACAAGACATATAGATGTGGAAGAAGATATAAAAACACATCTTTAAATGAACAGCGAACATTGCAATAAACTATGAGAAATTACTCAAGTCCAAAAACAATGAGTCAAAAGCCACATTATAGAGAATGTTTACACTCTCCAGCTACTCTTTGGGAATTTCCTAATCTCCATAACTTACAATCTGAGGTTTTAATATCTGCCAGAGACAGGAGGCAAGGCTTCAGGTCCCCAAAATATAGTACAATCAATGCTCGAAATAAGTCAGAAATCTTCGGGGTCCCTCTTTGCAGGGAAAGGACAGACTATGTATAATCAGCAAAAAGGAAATAGGTCTAATGTGGTCTGTGCTCTAATATGAAGAAAAAAAATAAAATCGAGATCCACCCTCAACACCTGAGTTTTCAAAATAAAGACCAGATGTATGAGCACACTCACAGGAGGGGCCGGTCAGGAAACTCAAAGTTGAATGTATGTATTTATTATCTATTACAGAGATTGATGGGTGAGTAGGTAGGTAGATAGCCACATAGACTGATAGATGGGGTCGCAGAGGTCAGACACGACTGAAGTGACTAAGCAGCAGCAGCAGCAGCAGACAGACAGATATTGCTTTGGAAGGATACACTCTTTAAGTCTCAGAATATTCCCACAAATAGTCAACTCAATAATTTTATCACCTAATAAATTCAGTAGTCATTAAACTAAAGTGATATCCTGTGAAAAAATATTATTGAAACACCACCTAAAGTGTATCTTTAGAAAACAGAGTAAAAGAAATGGCACTAAAATCATTAGTAAGAAGAAAACAGTTACAGGTACAACTATAGTGAAGATGAAAATAACAATAATATTGTGATCAAATTTATGTAAATTTTAACCTAGCAAGATTAAAGCAAAGATGAACACATATTAGGTCTGTATAATTATAAAATTGTACTAACCATCCAAGGAAGAAATAAACCCAAGCTCTTACAGATTCTACAGGTGAATATAAAGAGAAAACACTTCCTAACTTACTCTCTATGTCTCATATAATATTAATATGAAAATCATACAAGGAAACTAACAAAATAAAATTGTAGACTAATTCCAATCAGTAACTCAGGGGCAATAATTCTAAAGACAATGTTAGTAAAATGAACATTATAACTTGCATTTTAAAAATCTATAAGGATAGAAATGGACAACACCACATAAAATATAAATGGCTGATTAATAGAAAATCTAGTAACATTTAGCACAGTAACAAGGTAACAGAGGAAAAATCCTGAGACCACAATAACAAATGCAGGGAAATAACAATAAAATTTCCCTCAAAGTCATGATGAATAAAAGAAAAGTGAATCATTCTTAGCAAACTAAATAAGGAAATTATTTAATTGATACAGAGAACATTACCAAAGCATCTAAGAATATTGTACTGAATTTCATTGTATGGTAGCTTATTATATTGTGTTAGAAGCGACATAAAAGTCAGTAACCACCTCTGATTATGTAATATCACAATTACTCTGCAAAAGTGTCATAAGAAGTATAATGAGAATAAATAAATGTTAGAATGTTGAGTAAAAATTTACAAACAAGCAATAATTAGTTGTATATAAAATACAAAAATTAAAAGAAAACAGAGAATATACAAATACTGAAAATATCAGAATACTGTAGCAAAGATTCTTTAAAACCACATAAATGAATATAAAAAGAAAATGAAACTAAAAATTGATAAAGTTCAAATGAAAAAAAATACAAGTCAAAAGTGTAGAGAAAAAGACATAAAGCTACTAAAACACATGTTTTAAATGTATCTGAATAAATGCAAATTGGGAAAAGAGCATGTCAAGGCTGTATATTGTCACCCTGCTTATTCAACTTATCTGCAGAGTACATCATGAGAAATGCTGGGCTGGATGAAGCACAAGCTGGAATCAAGACTGCCGGGAGAAATATCAATACATCAGATATGCAGATGACACCACCCTTATGGCAGAAAGCGAGGAGGAACTAAAGAGCCTCTTGATGAAAACCAAAGAGGAGAGTCAAAATTTGGCTCAAAATTCAACATTCAGAAAACTAAGATCATGGCATCTGGTCCCATCACTTCATGGGAAATAGATGGAGAAACAAAGGAAACAATGACAGACTTTATTTTCTTGAGCCCCAAACTGCAGATGGTGACTGCAGTCATGAAATTAAAAGACACTTGCTCCTTGGAAGAAAATTTATGACGAACCTAGACAGCATATTAAAAAGCAGAGACATTACTTTGCCAACAAAGGTCCATCTAGTCAAAGCTATGGTGTTTCCAGTAGTCATGTATGAATTTGAGAGTTGGAATATAAAGAAAGCTGAGCACTGAAGAATTGATGCTTTTGAACTGTGGTGGTGGAGAAGACTCTTGAGAGTCCCTTGGCCTGCAAAGAGATCCAACCAGTCCATCCTAAAGGAAATCAGTCCTGAATATTCATTGGAAGGACTGATGCTGAAGCTGAAACTCCAATACTTTGGCCACCTGATGGGAAGAATTGACTCATTGGAAAAGACCCTCATGCTGGGAAAGATTGAAGGCAGGAGAAGGGGGCAACAGAGAATGAGATGGTTTGATGGTATCACCGACTTGATGGGCATGAGTTTAAGTAAGCTCTGGAAGTTGGTGATGAATAGAGAGGCCTGGCGTGCTGCAGTCCATGGGGTCGCTGAGAGGTGGACAGGACTGAGCGACTGAGCTGAAGTGGATTTGTGTGATGATTCTTGTGTATATGTTTGCTCTGTCATGTCTGACTCTTTGAGATCCCATGGACTGTAGCCCACCAGGCTCCTCTGTCCATGGGATACTCCAAGCAAGAATTCAGGAGTGGGCTGCCATTTCCTCCTTCCGGGGATCATCCCAAAGTAGTTCAAAACACCGTAGACAGTTTTGAAGAGGCTTTAAGGCTAAATGACATGTCCTTACAGATACCAAGACTAATTGTGAAACTATACTAATGAAAACATTGAATGGTGCAAGTATGAGAAAGTAGACAAACCATAAAAAAATCAAGATAGACCATCACATACATGTATAGATATTTGAAATATGAAAGAAAGGAGCACTGCAGATGACTGAGCAAATAATCCATGGGCAGTTTGTTATCCATGTAGACAAACATTGGATTACTATCTCATTCCACATACATAATCAATTTCAATTACATTTTGTATGTTTGTCTCTAGGCAACAAGATAGAGAAGAGTTCTTTAGTGAGAACATGCAAAATAAAGAAAAATTTATTAAACTTAGTGTTGTTACATTAAAAGAGAGGGGCTTCCCTATGGCTCAGCAGGAAAGAATCCACCTGCAATGCAGGAGGAGTGGGTTTTATTCCTGGATGGGGAAGATCCCCTGAAGAAGGAAATAGCAACCCACTCCAGTATTCTTGCTTGGAGAATACAACAGACAGAGGAGTCCGTTGGGCTACAGTCCACCAGGTCGCAAAGAGTCAGTCATAACTGAGCAACTGAGCAGCAGCATTAAAGAAAACTTTGGTTCGATTCACAAAAGCCTTTTTAAAAGGCAAATCTCCTAAATCAGGCTGCGAAGGAACCAGCCAGCTCTTCCTTCCTCCTGGTGGTTTTTCCTTCCCACCCCAGTTTATCTTTTGTTTCCCTGCTCTCCCCTACCTCTCACACCATTTTGTGAACTGTCATGTGTCACCTGAGCCTCCAGTAAAAACAAAAATGGGCTTTCCTGTTTAAAATAAAAAGGCAAATCTCAAACTAGATGATAATCAAAATACTAGAGCAAAACGTTGCTGGTCAAAAATATAAGGAAATTCTCTAGGCTAATATCCAAGATTTATAATCCAATATAGGATTAAAGTCAACATACAGATATGCAATATATAGAGGAAGAAAGGATGCAACATATAGATATGCAATGTATAGAGGAAGAAAGGATGCCAGTAAACATGAAAAAATACTCAACTTTACTGATAATCAGGATAATGAGAATTAAAATCACAGATCCCATTGCTAATGGTGTCCTAGAGAATCTCTTGGGAATGTGACTGAAATGAACAAGAATGCTAATAGCACTGCAGTAAGAGGGAAACTCAGTGATCATTAGTATTTAGTTATGAAATCAGATATGGTTTACTAAAGGCATCAGATGGAACACTAAGCTGCAGTAAGAGCAAATGGACTAGAAATTCAACAATCAATATGTATGATTCTTTGAAAAACTTGAGCAAGGAATAAAAGCAAATTGAAATATACATTAATGAATCTAAAAGCATGCAAAATAATAGAAGTAGTCTAGAGATTAAAAAAAGGTCACAAAATTTTAAGACTTGCATGGGAATAAAATATACCAAATTCAGAGTGCTTACTTTTTCAGGGTTAAAGAAAGTTTGTGGTACAAAGGGGTACATGCAGGGCTCCTATTCTATCTTTAATTTCTGTTTCCTAAGCTGGGAGTTAAATGTATGGGTATTTATTATGTTATTCATCATACATTTTATGTCTGAAATATTTCATAATAAAAAGAACAGGTTAAAATTCTTAACCACAGCTTTTTAAAATCCTGTGTGGTTTCATAAATATTTAAGTGTTATTTTTCAAAATAGATTGTAAAGTGTCTTATAACTCAAATAGATCCATTTGGAAATAATCCTAGCACTTCATCATCACTGTAAAAGGGCCAAAATATGTATACATCCCTGGACACAGACGCATGCCTACAGACCTGTAGTCTCTCTTGAGCTAAGACACATACGATTGTAAAGTTCCAGTGTACATAATATAAAAGGAAATTAGCAGCATAGTCTTATGATGAAAGCATTCAATACACACTATTACCATTTTAATTATATTTTGATGAAAAATAAATTATTTGAGCTTAAAATGATTATAAATATATCAAATCCTATATTAATGAAAGTGAAAGTCAAGTCTCTCAGTCATGTCTGACTTTTTGCAACCCTATGGACTGTAGCTTACCAGGCTCCTCTGTCCATTCATGGGATTTTCCAGGCAAGAGTACTGGAGTAGGTTGCCATTTCCTTCTCCAGGGGGATCTTCCCAACCCAGGGATAGAATCCATTTCTCCCACATTGTAGACAGACGCTTTTACCATCTGAGCCACCACGAAAGTCCACATTAATGATAGCATTATCATATCTGGCATGCATCCTCTACTTAGCTGTAAAAGAGCAAACAAATACATCAATTTGTTATTGATTAAAGGCAATGTTTATAATTTCAAGTTTACTTAAAATTATTTAATTTCTGAATCACAAGATAACCCAAATGTACTGGTCATCTATCCATTTACTCAATTATTTGTTGAATTCTTACTGTATAAGCTCTTATATGTTTCTGGATGATTAGATTAGTCAGAAAATGTTAATGACAATACTTATTCTTCAGTTGGAATTGGTAGTCAATTGACATATAAATGGGCTCCCCAGATGATTCACTGGTAAAGAATCTGCCTGCAATGCAGGAGACACATGTTCGATTCCTGGGTCAGGAAGATCTCCTGGAGAAAATGGCAACCTACTCCAGTATTCTTGCCTAGGAAATCTCATGGACAGAGGAATCTGATGGGCTACAGTCCATGGAGTTGCAAGAGTCAGAAAACATGACTTACTGACTCAACAACAAAAACAAAGACATATAAATAATATTACTTTTAGTCATGATAAACTCTGTGAAGAAAAATTGTGGTTAAAGGAAAGAGGATTAAACGTTGTAGGGGTAAAATTCATTTCTCTGTGTTATGGAAGGCATCATGAGAAGGTATCATTTGGTTTGTGATTTGAATAATGAAAACGAGCCATGTACGAGATCTGTGATGAAGGTTTCCCAAAGGGTGGGATCAGTCTCTAAAAATCACTGAGAACTTGACAAGCATGGTATATGGAAGGGAGAGAAAGAATCCCATTATAGATGACCACAGAAAGGTGAGTATGAACCAACTCATCTATTATGATATGACATTGCAATAGGAAGTCACTTGAGGGTTTTAAGACAGTACTAGTGTGATCTGATAGACATCACAAAGGTGTTACCTGGTTTCTAGAGTCAGTGAATGCTGGTCAGAAGTATTTTGGAGTTGCTGTGTTGGAGATGGGGTGGGGTCTAGTACAGTGTGAGTAGAGAGAAGGATCTGTAGTTTCCAGGACTTGCAACTGGATTGAAACCTGACTACTGGTAAAACATGAAGGAATTAAGAGTTTTATTCTGGTTCTGCTGAGTTAAAAATGTGGAATGGAAGTGATGTAGTTCAAGTGATCATGAAACAGGTTATCAGAATGGGAGTGTAACATAAGGTGTGTTTGTGTGTTAAGTCACTTTAGTCATGTCCAACTCCTCGTGACCCCATGGACTGTAATCCACCAGGCTGCTCTGTCCATGGGATTTCCCATGCAAAAATACTGGAACACGTTACCATTTCCTTCTCCAGGGGATCTCCCCAACCTAGGGATTGAACGCATGTCGCTTATAGCCCCTGCATTGGAAAGTGTGTTCTTTACCACTAGTGCCACCTGGGAAGCCCAACATAAGGGAATACACAGTAAAACGCTTTGAAGACGGAGAGATACTTTCAAGTTAGAGTTTAAAAACTATTCAGAAGTGTGTATAAACTTTTTTAATTACTTCAGTGGCATTCCTAGTTAAGAGTAAGTTGTAATGAGAATTGTTTGTTGAATAAAATGGAGGAGAGTAAACTGCCATAAGGTTTCATCTTACATTCTGTAAAAGTATGCAATTAGAAACAACATTAGCTTAAGCTATATAATGAGTAGATAAGGGCTATGAACTCAGTTTCTTTTCTTACATCTACAAATTCCAAATGTTCTGCAGTTACCAAAAAATACCCTGAAATAATTAGCTAACTTTTCTCACCCATACTGATTAGGACAGAAGAAGGTTAAAGAATAATGAAGACCAATAACAGAAGACAATATGGATATTTTCAGGAAAGAAATAACACTCAGCCACATAGAGTCAACTATGTCACTCATTCCTTTGCGAGATGAGATTGGTGATATCAACTGTGTCATTATATATGTCACTTGTGGTTCATTGTTTTCTTTTTGTGCATATTAATAAATTAAGATCCCAAAATGTATTTATCCCCTTGGAGTTCAATTATTCTTAAATCAGGGTTATCATTCAAATATTCAGAAATTAGAAAACAATAACAAGAGTAACAGAGGTATAAGCCAGTTCAGTTCAGTTCAGTCACTCAGTCGTGTCCGACTCTTTGTGACCCCATGAACCCCACCACGCCAGGCTCACCAACTCCTGGAGTCCACCAAAACCCATGTCCATCAAGTCAGTGATGTCATTCAGCCACCTCATCCTCTGCCATCCCCTTTGCCTCCTGCTCCCAATGCTTCCCAACATCAGGGTCTTTTCCAATGAGTCAGCTTCAACATCAGTCCTTCCAATGAACACCCAGGACTGACCTCCTTTAGGATGGACTGGTTGGATGTCTTTGCAGTCCAAGGGACTCTCAAGAGTCTTCTCCAACACCACAGTTCAAAAGCATCAATTCTTCGGCACTCAGCTAACTTCACAGTCCAACTCTCACATCCATACATGACTACTTTGTTGGCAAAGTAATGTCTCTGTTTTTAAATATGCTATCTAGGTTGGTCATAACTTTCCTTCCAAGAAGTAAGTGTCTTTTAATTTCATGGCTGCCATCACCATTGGCAGTGATTCTGGAGCCCAGAAAAATAAAGTCTGACACTGTTTCCCCTGTTTCCCCATCTATTTCCCATGAATTGATGGGACCAGATGCCATGATCTTAGTTTTCTGAAGGTTGAGCTTTAAGCCAACTTTTTCAATCTCTTTCACTTTCATCAAGAGGCTCTTTGGTTCCTCTTCACTTTTTGCCATAAGGGTGGTGTCATCTGCATATCTGAGATTATTAATATTTCTCCCAACAATCTTGATTCCAGCTTGTGCTTCTTCCAGCCCTGCGTTTGTCATGATGTACTCTGCATACAAGTTAAATAAGCAAGGTGACAATATACAGCCTTGACGTACTCCTTTTCCTACTTGGAACCAGTCTGTTGTTTCATGCCCAGTTCTAACTGTTGCTTCCTGACCTGCATACTGGTTTCTCAAGAGACAGGTCAGATGGTCTGGGATTTCCATCTCTTCCAGAATTTTCCACAGTTTATTGTGATCCACACAGTCAAAGGCTTTGGCATAGTCAATAAAGCAGAAATACATGTTTTTTTCTGGAACTCTCTTGCTTTTTCGATGATCCAGTGGATGTTGGTAATTTGATCTCTGGTACCTCTGCCTTTTCTAAACCAGCTTGAACATCTGGAAGTTCACAGTTCAAGTATTGCTGAAGGCTGGCTTGGAAAACTTTGAACATTACTTTACTAGTGTGTGAGATGAGAACAATTGTATGGTAGTTTGAGCATTCTTTGGCATTGCCTTTCTTTGGGATTGTAATGAAAACTGACCCTTTCCAGTCCTGTGGCCATTGCTGAGTTTTCCAAATTTGCTGGCATATTGAGTGCAGCACTTTCACAGCATCATATTTTAGGATTTGAAATAGCTTAGACGGAATTCCATCACCTCCACTAGCTTTGTTTGTAGTGATGCTTTCTAAGGCCCACTTGACTTCACATGCCAGGAAGTCTGTCTCTAGGTGAGTGATCACAGCATCATGATTATCTGGGTCATGAAGATCTTTTTTGTACAGTTCTTCTGTGTATTCTTGCCACCTCTTCTTAATATCTTCTGCTTCTGTTAGGTCAATATCATTTCTGTCCTTTATTGAGCCCATCGTTGCATGAAATGTTCCTTTGGTTCTCTAATTTTCTTGAAGAGATCTCTAGTCTTTCCCATTCTGTTGTTTTCCTCTATTTCTTTGCATTGATTGCTGAGGAAGGCTTTCTTATCTCTCATTGCTATTCTTTCGAATTTTGCATTCAAATGGGTATATCTTTCCTTTTCTCCTTTGCTTTTCACTTCTCTTCTTTTCACAGCTGTTTGTAAGGCCTCCTCAGACAGCCATTTCACTTTTCTTCATTTCTTTTTCTTGGGGATGGTCTTAATCCCTGTCTCCTGTACAATGTCATGAACCTCCGTCCATAGTTCATCAGGCACTCTGTCTATCAGACCTAGTCCCTTAAATCTATTTCTCACTTCCACTGTATAGTCATAAGGGATTTGATTTAGGTCATACTTGAGTGGTCTAGTGGTTTTCCCTACTTTCTTCAATTTAAGTCTGAATTTAGCAATAAGGAGTTCATGATCTGAGCCACAGTCAACTCCTGGTCTTGTTTTTGCTGACTGTATAGAGCTACTCCATGTTTGGCTGCATAGAATATAATCAATCTGATTTTGATGTTGACCATCTGGTGATGTCCATGCGTAGAGTCTTCTCTTATGTTGTTGGAAGAGGGTGTTTTCTATGACCAGTGCATTCTCTTGGCAAAACTCTATTAGCCTTTGCCCTGCTTCATTCTGTACTCCAAGGCCAAATTTGCCTGTTACTCCAGGTGTTTCCTGAGACTTCCTACTTTTGCATTCCAGTCCCCTATAATGAAAAGGACATATTTTTCAGATGTTAGTTCTAAAGGATCTTGTAGGTCTTCATAGAACCATTCAGCGTTACTTCTTCAGCGTTACTGGTTGGGGCATAGGCTTGGATTACCATTATATTGAATGGTTTGCCTTGGAAACGAATAGAGATCACTCTGTCATTTTTGAGATTGCATCCACGTACTGCATTTCAGGCTCTTTTGTTTACCATGATGGCTACTCCATTTCTTCTAAGGGATTCCTGCCCACAATAGTGAAGAAGGAATTCATAGGGCCCGATCTCCATTTCAGGCCTGTTCATGCTGATCATGCTTGGGCACCTCTCTGAACTCTGTGCTTAGTGCCTGTGGAAATTACAATGGAGGGATTAGGCACCCCCTCTGGACAGGAGAATCTGGAAGGTTAGATTCAGGATACTCAACACCTAAGTGATAACATGTACTAATCACCCCTGGCTCCTGACAGGTCATAAACCCTGGCTCCTGACAGGTCATAAACTTTCTGATAGTAACCTTGGGCTTATCGACTATTAACCATTTGGAGTGTAACCTTGGGCTTATTGATTATCGACTGTTCTAACACATGATACTTGAATGATGGCATTATTGTGATTGTATTTACTTTTCCTTTGTTGATGCAAGTTCAGGGTGATTTGGGGTGGTGGGTTTAGACACGTACACATGGGTATAAGAGATCCTCACAAATGCTGGTCGGGGTCCTTGGCTAAGAGGAGACTCTGCCTTGGGCCCTCCGGTGTAATAAACTGCACTTCACTATCTGCATCGTCCTTCTGAGTGAGTTTGCTTCCCAGAGCGCGTGGCTATAACAATAGTAGATATAATGGTCATCTGAGTTAAATTCACCCATTCCAGTCCATCTTAATTCACTGATTCCTAGAATGTCGACATTCACTCTTGCCATCTCCTGTTTGACCACTTCCAATTTGCCTTGATTCATGGACCTAACATTTCAGGTTCCTATGCAATATTGCTCTTTACAGCATCGGACCTAGGTTCTATCACCAGTCACATCCACACTGGGTATTGTTTTTGCTTTGGTTCCATCCCTTCATTCTTTCTGGAGTTATTTCTCCACTGATCTCCAGTAGCATATTGGGCACCTACCGACCTGGGGAGTTCATCTTTTAGTGTCCTACCTTTTTGCCTTTTCATACTATTCATGAGGTTCTCAAGGCAAGAATACTGAAGTGGTTTGCCATTCCCTTCTCCAGTGGACCACATTCTGTCAGACCTCTCCACCATGACCCTTCTATCTTGGGTGGCCTCACATGGCATGTAGTATTATATAATTACTTTTGTCTGAATTATACGGACCTAAACTGATATCTGCAGGGAAAATGATGCACACTGAGTAGATAAGCACAATTCCAGTATCTCTTACAGAATGATGACTTCTTCTCCTCCTCAGTCTTTGAAGAGAATAGCTATAAGCTATCCTCTCCGTAACAAATCCTACCACAATTCTAGTAACCTTTAAAAGGTCTCATAGTTGACCATTTATATTCAGGTCCTTTTGTCTCCTGTTTTTCTAACTGTTGTCTTTCCCGGCAACTCTTTTCAGTGAACCTCCCTCATAACCATACATCAAATTTTGCTCTAAATGTGAAATAATGAACTTAATATCAATCACCTTGTTTGAAAGTTTAACATACAATGAAAGATAATTAGATTTCAGCCACTTATTGTTTGTGTGTGCTCAGTCGTGTCTGACTCTTTACAACCTCATGGACTGTATCCTACAGGCTTCTCTGTCTATGGAATTTTCCAGTCAAGAATACTGGAGTAGGTTGCCACTTCCTTCTCCAAGGGATCTTCCTGACCCAGGGATCGAACTGAAGTCCCTTGCATCTCCTGCCTTGGCAGGCATGTTCTTTACCACTAGCGTCACTTGGGAAGCCCAGCCACTTATCATTTAACATTATTATTACTACTGTTATTTTGTTATTCTTCCCATTATTCTATTCTTCCTGCTAGCTTGTTTGGCTACACTGTTCTTCAGTCTGATCAGGAAAGGTAACCCACTGAGCCTCTCAAAAATTATTTCTCCATTAGCACCTTCTAGTCTTTATACCTTTCCCATTGCAATCTGGATGCATAAATACTATAAATATAGATCACACGGTCCATGCATTAAACTGCTATTCTGCCTAAAGTCTTAATTTCCTGGTCCCATTTTCTTTTTCATTCACCATAGGGATGGAAAATAAGATGATTTCAAACTACTGCTCTCTTCATTCCTTTCTCTCCACTGCTCCTTAGAAAAAAATAAATCATAGTGTAAATTGATGATCACCAAACTTCCAGTATGAGGAAAATGTGTACTTAAAAAGTTCATGTTCCAATTTCCATCATTTTCACTCTTTTTAAAATTCAGCCTTCATATTATACTGTCAGCAAATGGACTCATTGACTTTATAAGGTGAAAGAAATTATCATAAAGAAATATTTGTCCCATAAATCTTCAAATATACAAAATAAGACCACTTGAGTCTTCAAGAAGTTAATGACATGAAAAAGAAAGGGTGGGGATTATTCTAGACCGAAGGAGACCCAAGAGACTTAAAAATGCAGGGTTTATATCTTTTTCATGTTGATTTGAACAAGTTAAGTGTAAAATTACCTCTTTTAAGACAAACATGGACATTTCCATAATAATGAACTATTTGATAATATTAAGGAATTGCAATTTTTAGGTGAAATAATGTACTTTTGGTTATGTCAGAAGATGTTATAACTTTATAAGTCTAAACTAAACTATATAGGAATAAAATAATCAGGGATGTGATTTAAAATATTTTAGCAAAGCAAAAATAAAGATAAAGCAAATACAGCCAAGTGTTGAATACTATGGGCTTCTACGGGGGGCTTGATGGTAAAGAATATGCCTGCAATGCAGGAGATATAGATTCGATTCCTGGGTTGGGAAATCCCCTGATGAAGGAAATGCAACCCACTCCAGTATTCTTGCTTGGGAAATCCCATGGACAGAGGAGCCTGGTGGCTACAGTCTATGGGGTTAGAAAGAGAAGGCCATGACTTAACAACTAAAACAACAAAAACAAAAAATTGAATATTGTATCATTGCATACTATAATTCTCACTAAAAAATAAAAGCTTCCTCAAAACTCTAAGAGTACTTAAACTCACCTCAAAATGACTATTTATTTACTAGACAATCTGCTTTCCCTGTAAAAACATCATGAATAAAAATCTTTGAGAACTAAAATGAGTGTTGATTTTAGTGGTATAGACTAAAAAAAAAATTCTGGATTTGCTTTTAAAGTCACATACCATAGGTACAATAGTATATTCAATATATTATATAATACAATAACACAAAATAAGGTTTATCAACAACCATAACATTAAATCTAAAGTAAACTCTTAACCCCTAGCTAAAATGTCTCTTTTAAAAATCAGTGTAAATGCAACAGAGTGAAGAAGAACCGTATTTGACTTGATCCAAATTAGTTCACAGATGCTGCTCAGTCGTGTCCAATATTTTGTGACCCCGTGGACTGTAGCCCACCAGATTCCTCTGTCCTTGGGATTTTTCAGGTAAGAATACTGGCATGGGTTGCATTTCCTCCTCCAGGGAATCCTTCAGACCCAGGGATCAAACTGGAGTCGACTGTGTTTCCTGCATTGCAGGCGGATTCTTTACCAGCTGAGCCATCAAGGAAGTTCTGATAAAATTTATGTCCTAATAAAGATAAAATTGATAACCTAAACTAATAAAGATACAATTGATGACCTAAACTAATAAAGATACAATTTATGACCTAAACTGGGCTTCCGTGGTGCCTTAGGCAGTAAAGGATCTGCCTGCAATGTGGGAGACCTAGGTTTGATCCCTGGCTCAGGAAGATCCCCTGGAGAAGGAAATGGCAACCCACTCCAGTATTCTTGACTGGAAAATCTCATGGACAGAGCAGCCTGGCAGGCTATAGGCAGTGGGGTCACAAAGATTTGGACATGACTGAGTGACTAACATGACCTAAACTAATAAAGATAGATGATATGTACCATATTTTGCTGATGAATAATACTAGTTTGTAAGCTCTCTAATATATAATGGAAGAAAAGATGTGAGGTTATTAAAGAATCAATTAAAGAACTATGATTAAATTTCTCAAAAGTATTTCATATAATCCAGTTGCATAATGGGCTTAAATCTTCAATTTATCTGAAATAATATTCGATTAGAACATTTTGAAATTTTGGAAAACATCATTGATAAATCATCAACTAGACCTAGGGTTTATTTAATAAAATTTTCACAGCGGTATGCATAATTCACAAATAAAATCAACATACATATAATGACAATATGTCAGTGTTCAAGTTAGGATAATATGTCTGATTTTTTTCATTGTTTTATGTCTTTTGTGATTACTCTGTGGATTTAGCCTTTTTTCAGGTCTTTCTGAAATATATCCTATATGCCTAATCAACATAAAACTTTAATGACTTTTCTAACACCAAAGTACCCTCTTCAAGGATTCCTCCTTGTTATAAAACTAGTCCTAACTCAGAGCCTTCAGGAGGTGTTGGTCCTGCCAAACTCTAAATCTATTATAAAACTTATTTGCCTTGTTTTTATTTCTTCCATGCTCAGGGGTTCTGTAAATAATATGAAAATAATATTGCTGAAAATTCTTGCAGGTAACTTGTATCTAATTCAATCGGGACTTCACAAATTTCATATTAATTTTTCCTAAATGATTAAAGATTTAATGGAAACTCAAGCATAAAACCAGGTGGTGCAGTGGTAAAGAATCTGCCTGCCAGTGCCAGAGACACAAGAGATGCATGTTCAATCCCTGGGTTGGGATGATCCCCTGGAGAAGGAAATGGCAATCCACTCCAGCATTCTTGCCTGGGAAATCCCAAGGACAGAGGAGCCTGGCAGGCTACAGCTTATGAAGTCACAGAGAGTCATATGATTGGCACATTTGCAGGCATAAAAAGGTATCCAGGAAGGTTATGTTTAGATAGCCTTAATTTTATGTCAATATGTAAACTTTGGGTTTTCACTTCTGTCCTTAGGGCTAGTCCTACACAGAATATGGGAGTCTTATATAATTATGCGTGTCATCACTGATACATATGGTGCTCTGGAAACAGTCAGGAGAAATAGTCAATAGGCAATTCTCCTGCTAAAAATAATTTGATTTATTTATTATCCAATAAACCTCACTGACCTGAGTTCTTAGCTACATAATCAATAGACATTAGGTGTATTAATAGGTTTTGGGAGACTTGCAAGTGTTTTAAGGACAGCTAATATACATTTTATGATTCCTTTCAGGTTTCTATGCTTCAGATATTAATCACATTTCTGAAAAAAGATCAAAAAATATGTTGCTGAAATTCATCCTCTTTGTCATCTTATAAGGTTCAGCTTTATTAGTATAAATGTACATGTAATTTAAAGGTGCTTGGCACAACAGGTAATATTTAGGCCTTATTTCTATAAATAAAAAATTGTGTTTACAAGTAAAATTAATCAATGCTTTATTGCTTATAATCACCTCATCTGAGTTTTGATGAACTGTTAGTGTGAAACAGAGGTGAAATTGAACAGATGATAAGAAACAAGCCCATATATCCTAGGGTTCCACTTTCATTAAACTGCCTCAAAGTTTCTATATATCTCTTTTGGCCACCCTCTTTCTAGCTGTGTCCTGGGTGGTAATTAACTGAGGGAAATGTTGGTGAGGTCTTCAGCGGGGCTGTGGGGGGAAGGACATCTTCTCCTTGAAAACTTGGAGCAGCAGCCAAATTGTCTGAAAATACATCAGCCTTTTACCAATGTCAACACTGGTCTGATTGGCACAAGCTTGAAAGTCCTTATCAGCACTTGCCACTTGTCAATTCTCGCTGTTAATTTTGAATCTTACCTTCCACATACTGGGCTTCCCTTGTGGCTCAGATGGTAAAGAAACTGCCTATGATGCAGGAGACCCTGATTCAATTCTTGGATCAGGAAGATTCCTCCCTTAGAGAAGAGAATGGCAACCCACTCCAGTTTTCTTGCCTAGAAAATTCCATGGACAGAGGAGCCTTGTGGGCTACAGTCCATGGGGTCTCAAAGAGTCAGACACGATTGAGCCACTAACACAGCTTCCAAATACTAGACTATTCTTACTGTATGCATTTATTTGTATAAATACATTCAGAATCCAAAATAATTTGAAACTAGATTTTGTGCTAAGCTCTGATCACTGATGTGGTTGCTGATTATTAATATCTAGCATTAAACCTCCTTGTGGCTCACATGGTAAAGAATCCTGCAATGCAAGAGGCCTGGGTTCAATCCCTGGGTTGGGAAGAGCTCCTGGAGAAGGAAATGGCAACCCACTCCAGTATTCTTGTCTGGAAAATTCCATTGACTGAACCTGGCAGGCTATAGTCCTTGGAGTCACAAAGACCTGGACACAACACACACACACACACACACACACACACACATACACATTAAACATGTAAATTAATTGATCAAATGTAGTCAGATTTTGACAGGGATAGCAAGTGAATACAAATGATGCAATATTAAAACCATGCAGAAAAATATGTGCAGAATTAACTGCATTTGGCTTAGTGACCATGTCCTGGATGTGTACTATATAACAGTACGTTGGTACGGACACCTTCATATGGTTACCTCTCCTATTTTCTTTCATAACAGAAGCATTTTCAGAACAACTTAATTAGCAATTTGTACATACTCGAATATGTAATTTGCTAAGAATTGATATTTGTCACAACTTTATAACCTTCTTATTATCTGTACTACTATAATTCACACCAACCATCATCACCATCAACCACATCAACCATCAAAGCTCTTCAGAATAACATGTGCTTTCACTATTCAGATACAGGAGGAGCAGGGGAGGAGGGATAAAGGTACATTGAGACAAATTAGACAGTCAGATACTTGTCCATAAAAGATGTCCTGCTGTTACTCTTTTAGGGACTTTGTCTATAGTCCATTTTATATGATCCTGCTGAGTGCTACTTTTTCAAGAATTATCTTCTATCCTTTTGAAAGACACTGCATAAGCAGGACTGAGAACAGCCTTACCAATCAGGGTACCATATTAATTTTAGCCATTTTAGTCTCTGCCTGTAATCTCCACTGCTGAGAAAAATCACCTGCACTTCAGAGAGAAAAATAAATTTAGTGATTAAACATCAGGAAACACATATTAATCTATCTAATAGTGGTAGAAGAATTGACTGAGAACAGCCTTTGGGGGCAAGGGAAGTGTGTTAGTTGGTTGGGTTATGGGAAAATAGCAAATTCAGAAAGAGCCTTACCTGTCCACTAATGAAGGGCTGACTCAGTGACAGCTAGGAGGGAACTTACTTTACCCTTGTGATGGGGCATAATAATATATGTGATTTTTACTCCTCTGGTTAAGATCAAAACGCAGTGCCTTCTTTGAGTCTTGTATTCTATGTTGTGCCTAGGTAAACATTTATTTTTACTTATCTTGCCAAGAGCTTGTAGATTTTTGTGAATATGTAAATTGAAATCTTTCTTGAGTTTTAGTGAATTGTTAGTTTTTATCTTTTCAAATAATAACTTCATGTCTTCCTCTACTTTCTCTCGGTCCAAAAATCCAATCACATGTATGTTAGACCTTCTCAGTAGTTGCTCATCTGTTATCACCAAACCAAGATTTTCCTCTTGAGTTGGAAACCCACACAGACAACATAAGTAAATAGACCCTTACTAAGAGAAATACTAAAAAGTCTTCTTCAGTACAAAGAAGATTGCCTCAGGTAAAGCTAGGGGATAAGAAAGAAATGAATAGCAATAGAGTGGGGGGAATTCTGTGGGTAAATGCAAATAAATATGGATGGCCATAGTCTGAGAAAATCCCTTGGTGGAGTTTGTTTCAGACTGGAAATAGAAGTGCCTTGAGGCAGAGAGGAATTTTGATTTGTTGTTTCCAGCTGCTGAGGGCTCTAACAATATGGCACCATTTTAAAACAAGCTCATAACTTGAGATTGAGTCAATTGTCTATTGCTAATTTGTTAAACTTCTCAAATGAACAGTCTTCCAGAGCTTTTCTTTTACAAATTAACACACTGTCCAAGTTCAATAGTAAATACATTTTAACCCAGTTTTTCAAGCTATAACTTCCAACAATCAGTGCTATCTTCTTTCTGAGCTACCAGTTAACTCCAGCATTATAAAATTATGAAGAAAAACAAAAATATTATCAATATTTAATGATATATGGCATTTTCTTACAAGGAAAACTACTTAATAATAATTGTTATGCTATAAAAACCATTCTAACCTTCTTACTTGGCTGCAAGCCTTCATATTCTGTAAAAAGAACCATCAGTCATAAATGAACACATTTTTAAGAAAATAATGAAGTATATTTATATAAAGTCCTGTGCACATGAATAGAACAGCTGTGTTTCTATGCAGTATGTGTAATTTTCACAATTATTTGATGGACAAAAAAATTTAAATCAATACAGATTGTGACTGTACAATTAAAATTATTAAAACCCATTGACTTCAGATTTTTAAATAAGAGTATCACTTTGCATGAGTATAAAAACAATCACACAAGATAAAAATCTTTCAACAAAGATGGAGATTTTAAAGGAGCTGATGGCAGGAAAGAAATGAAGCCTAGGAAAATAACAAAAATATATAACTTTATAATTTAAGAGAAGCTCATTTTAAGAGTCTTTTACATTATGTCAAGTATTTCATTTTCAAAAATATCCGTGTCATTACAGGTACATGATATTGGCTGCTCAAAAATATCATGCCCTCTGGGCAGAATTAATGTTTTCCTCTGCTCCTCTTGACGGTAAACACTGATACCTTCCATCTGAAAGCTATAATTTATCATGTTGCTAAAAGTGTTCATCTCTCAGTTGTGTTGACTCTTTGCAACCCCATGGACTGTAGCCCTCAGGGCTTCTCCATCCATGGAATTCTCCAGGCAAGAAATCTGGAGTGGGTAGTCATTTCCTTCTCCAGGGGATTTTCCCAACCCAGGGATCGAATCCAGGTCTCCTGCATTGCAGGCAGATTCTTTACCATCTGAACCATCAGGGAAGCCCTCAGCCATTCCTATTTAAGGCCATCGACATACAGAATAGAAGGTTAATCCCTTTTAATTAGAGACTTTCATGCTGGTATTAAGCAAACCAAATTTGAATTATTTTCTACTAACTGTTAAGTCTATATTTAAATCCTTGTCAAATCCACATAACTCAATCTCAGCTTTAATGTTTAATAAATATTCAGTTTTCTGGATTGGCAAAATCTATATATATTGCTAAAACCTGCCCACTTAGCTCTAAAAAACCATTCTCCCTGATGATTTGGTAAGGTACCATTTATTTTTGACTATTTTTATCATAATTAGTGAACCTCTTAGATATATTTCATGCTCCCACATCCGAGTTTGAGTATTATCATTTTTCAGAGACTTCTACAAAACTCCAACTACTATAAGTTATTGTATTGTGCCACTGATCTAGACAAAATCTTGTGCCCATTCAGATTCTGTGACTTAGACTAAAGGTTCCCAATCTGTGTAAGGAACACACTTTTATCAGGACTGGTTACTTCAGTTCTGATTTATTTCCTCTACCCTCCAAACTGCTGAGGTCCAAAGATGCTTCCTGACCAAGCCCGTGTGCACCGCGACATGCGATTAGTGACGGCATAAACACACACGTTACAGGTTGTTTTGACAGTCAATGAAATCATGTGTTTGTGTGGGCTGTATAAGCTGGAAAAACACAATAAAAATGTCCTTTCTTATAAGATTACTCTAGTGAGTATGTATTTTTGTGTTTCAAAGGGATATAATATGTATTTAAGTTTGTTGTTTTTATTGACACTTCTGAGTTGAAAATGTATAGAAGGAAAAGCAATACCATAGGAAGGCTGTCAGAAACACTAGTGAGCTCCAAGACACTGAAGTCACCAGAATGGCCCATGCCCGACATGTAGGGGTACACCACACTTCCACAGCCGCAGCCGTGCACAGGGCTCCTCTCCAAGGGAAGGGGGCAGGACCAGGTGGTGAGTCCACAGAGTGGTAGCATCTCTTCCCTCGGTTGGAATGCAATTTAACGGAGCTTCTTTTATGACATAAAAGAGATCATTTACTTTGATTGACTCCCATTTATGTACTTATTTTCTTGAAAAAGTTGACTGCTTATGGGTTTTTTATGATTTTTAAACAGCTTACAAGGTGATGTGAAAAGACTCGGAATATCCATGAATATGTATCACTGCGGCATTCACTCCTTTGACAAAGAGCCTCACGCCTCTAGGCAAGCATGTACCATCTGGAGTGTATAACTGCCAAAAACGCAGAATTGCAAGGAAAGTAGTCCAAAGATTCCAGCCACCGCCACAGAACTGTACTCAAAGCCCTCCAATAAAGGTTCTGCAAGAGTTCCTAAGTCATTGTGAATCTGAGGGTGAGGAGGAAAAACATCACAAAACTACTTCTCTATGGCTTTCTAACTCTCCTAATTAGAAATCCAGAGCATGTGCTTCTCTCTTAAGGACCATCCAGGCTTGACTGTGGCTGAAGTTCCAGATGTGGGCTAGGAGACCACTGTTCCTCGAGCAGAAATACAACTAGATTTACAACCTCCCCCCTGGACTTCCACATTCTACATGCTGTTAACTTAAACATACCATGTATATTTTTACCTTAAGAAATTAAACAGACTGCTGAATGAGGCTGAATTTTGTAAACCTTGGCTATGATAAAAATAGCATATTTTATAAATGACGATGTGAAAAATTGTCTGAAAAATTAATAAATCTTCATCCGGCTCTGGAAACAAGACTAGCTCTTCGACATTTGTGACATTTTGGACATCAGAGAATTGCTCTCAGAAGGAACATGCCTCTGTGACAGGATTCTTTTTGCCAGCCTCTTCACACTTTTGCTTTTTCACCTCAGTGCTCCTGAATTTTCACATCATTGCAAACATGATTAACATTTCTTTCCTTTCTGAGGGAGGAGATCTTATTACCCACTGTGGCTCAGAACCTTGATTACCAGGGGTTGCCATATGGCATTTTCAAAATTGTTTTTGATCTGCATAATGCCATTGGACCTTTTCATTAAACACCAAACTGCAAGAAAAATTAGAGATGGCTTGGCATGCCTGCTGAGTCTTATTGGATTTAAGCTGTGCTCACAGGAGTTAAGAAAATCAGAAATCAAATTCAAGTCTTCTGGATACACACACATACGCACACACACATGCGCACACACATTCAAATTGTAAACTTGCAAGAAATGAGAGAAATTTTGATGAGTGTGAAATTACATTCTCTTTACAGATAAGAATAAAACCATAACTGCAGAAACTTCTAGTTTTTCTATAATGAAAGAGGCCAGATCTACTTACTTTCTCAGAATTTTCACACTCACACACTAGTTAATGTGAAATTGGGGAGTATATTGAAACTTACTATACTTGATCAATTGACATAGCTAAAATAATGCCCCTCACCCATTCATTTAGCCCTTAGTGGATCATATATGTCATTTTTTTCCCTTGATGGGTTGACTTTTCATCTTCAATCAAGGAATACAAATAGATGATATTTGTATGGCCAGGCCCTCCCAGCCTGCTACCCTTCACCCCTCACCCCCTACAATTTCCTAGGCATCCATAGCAAATGCCACTGGTTTTCTCAGTGCCACTTCCTGCTGAATGTACCATAAAGTCCTTCCTAGCACCATCTTCCAGAACAACTAACTACTTTCATCAGAGTTGGCACTAGAGATACAATTTATTTTGTATCTTCATTAAATCACCCAGATTATCTCTTACCTCTAAGGTGCTACCCCTCCTCCACCATCTTTATCCTTTCAAGAAAATCACAGGGATTGTTGTAGCCACGCGCTCTGGGAAGCAAACTCACTCAGAAGGACAATGCAGATAGTGAAGTGCAGTTTATTACACCGGCGGGCCCAAGGCAGAGTCTCCTCTTAGCCAAGGACCCCGACCAGCATTTGTGAGGATCTTTTATACCTATGCGTACATGTCTAAACCCACCACTCCAAATCACCCGGAACTTACATCAATGAAGGAAAGGTAAATACAATCACAATAATGCCATCATTCAAGTATCATGTGTTAGAACAGTCGATAATCAATAAGCCCGAGGTTACTATCAGAAAGCTTATGACCTGTCAGGAGCCAGGGCTTGTGACCTGTGCATATTATCACTTAGGTGTTGAGTATCCTGGATCTAACCTTCCAGATTCTCCTGTCCAAAGTGGGGCCTAATCCCTCCATTGTAATTTCCACAGGCACTAAGCACAAAGTTCAGAGAGGTGCCCGAGCATGATCAGCATGAACAGGCCTGAAATGGCGATCGGGCCCTATGAATTCCTTCTTCAGGATCACTTCTTTATTTATCTCCATATATTTCATGTAATTCAGTCATATTCTATTATATTTGGAGAAAATTAATGATTCCTCTGATGCAATATTAATTTTATAGAAGAGGAAACAAAAGCCTAGAATCAACCAACTTGTACATTTTTTTCACAACAACTTAGCTTTGAGTTCCATGGTAAAAGACAGGCATCTGAACTCTAAATCTGGGTATCATTCCATTGCAGTATATTAAATCCCATATCATTTTTAATAAACAGATAAAAAATTTTCTATATTTTAATGTTTAGAAAATCCTACAGAGAAAACATTATTTACTCACTGTTAGTGCATTTTATTCAAAAGTTTAAATGTGAGTAGTAATTCAACATTTGTTGAATCCTTATTATAATTGAAGTATGGATACTTTGTTCATCACTTCATATATAAATAACTCATATTTTCAATGCTCAATGGCAGGTGCCCATTCACACTCAAGTTTATCTAATTCAATGTGACCTTCCCACTAAACTTGGACTCTCTTCTGTTTTATTCTTCAGGTTTTATTTTTTATGTGTGTGCTCAATCATGTCCAACTCTTTGAGACCCCATGGATTGTAGGCCACCAGGTTTTATTTTAATTGAGGTAGAATTCACATAACATAAAAGCAGCCATTGAAAATGTACGACTCAGTGGCATTTAGTGCATTCACAGTATTGTGCAATAATCACATTTATCTAGTTCCAAAACCTTATCATCAGCCCCAAACCCATTAAGCAGTCATTTCCCTTTTGTCTCTCTTCCCAGCCCCTAGCAAACACTAATCTGATTTCTACCTCTGTGGATTTACCTATTCTGGACATTTCACATAAAGAGGATCATACTAGTTGTAATCTTTGGTGTCTGGCACTTTATACCAGACACCAAAGATTACAAGTTTATTTCTGGGCTCCAAAATGATAGCAGATGGTGACTGTAGCCATGAAATTAAAAGACGCTCGCTCCTTGGAAGAAAAGCTAGACAGTATGTTAAAAAGCAGAGATATTACTTTGCCAACAGAAGTCCATCTAGTCAAAGTTATAGGGCTTCCAGTAGTCATGTATGGATATGAGAGTTGGACCATAAATAAAGTTGATCACTGAAGAATTGATGCTTTTGAACTGTGGTGTTGCAGAAGACTCTTGAGAGTCATTTGGAATGCAAGGGGATCCAACCAGTCCATCCCAAAGGAAATCAGTCCTGAATATTCATTGGAAGGACTGATGTTGAAGCTGAAATTCCAGTACTTTGACCATCTAATGTGAAGAGCTGACTCATTGGAAAGATTGAAAGATTGCTGGGAAAGATTGAAGGTGGGAGGAGAAGGGGACAACAGAAGATGAGATGGGTGGATGGCATATACGACTCGATGGACATGAGTGAGTAAACTCCGGGAGTTCATGATGGACGGGGAGGCCTGGCATGCTGCACTCCTTGGGGTCGCAAAGAGTCAGACACAACTGAGTGACTGAACTGAACTGAACTGAACTGACTTTTCACTTAGCATAATGTTTCGAAGTCTGTTCAACTCTGAAGTATGTGTTAGTCTTTCATCGCTAGATTCGCAATCTCTTCCATTGATTTATATGTTGATATGGGACTTGATCTCTATGTTTTGTATATTTTAAAATGATTTTGGTTCAAATACAAACACATACACACACACACACACACACACACAACACTCCCTTGCAATGAAGCACAGTAAAGGAAGAGAGGACGTTTTTTATTATCATCTCAAACTTCTTATCCACCAAAGGGAAAGAATGCCTTTGTAGTCACCCTTCCATTTACATAGTCAGGTGCATTTTCAGGATCTTGAAATTCTTCCAGTGAGCTGAGAATCCAGCTCAGTCCAGCACATTCTCTTTTATAGGAGAAATGCCTTTCACGCCAGGTTTTATTATCACTGAGACATGTGCCAAGTAAGAGTTCCTCCTTCCATAGCGATAATGAGAGTCCTTTCCCAGTTAATACATTATCAGTTTCTTCACCTAACCTGGTAAAAAACGAGGACTGGGAGAAATCACATCAGAGTTCCTTCACAGGCTATTCTGTAGGGCTTCCTCGTGAGTATTTATAAGCACATGCCAGCCAAGAAGTAGCTCTCCAGGCTCCAGGCTTTCCCCTGAAATTGTATAAATCTACTCCAAGTAATTTGTCACCACTGTGCCCCTGGACTGGGTTAATCACACTTATCCTTGGTTTAGGATTCACCCAGAAGACACCCTGAAGTTTATTGAATCCTCATTGTTTGACTGCTTGCTGGCCAGGCTCTGTAATCATCATTTGTGTTGGGAAACAGAAATCATTAACAAACCTTTCATGTCCAAAAGGATACTGATCTTAGAAGAGGTAATGCAGTTAATTTGCAGAAAAAATCCAAAATTAAAGTTTTAATTCCAAAATAAAATATTAAATTCTGGATATTTCTTGAAAATAATTTATGGGTCACTCTACTAAAGCTGATAATTTGGGCGAATATACAAGGATACAATATTCTCTACATTTAGTATAGGTGTACAGCTGCTCTTGGCATTGTGTATCTGTGGAGGGTTGTTGGGTGTGAGTGTTAAGTGACTTCAGTTGTGTCTGACTCTTTGAAACCCCATGGACTATAGCCCGCCAGGCTCCTCTGTCCACAGAATTTTCCAGCCAAGAATATTGGAGTGGGATGCCATGCCCTCCTCCAGGGGATCTTCCTGACTCAGGAATGGAACTCTTGTCTCCTATGTCTCCTGCACTGCAAGTAAATTCTTTACTGCTGAGCCACCAAGGAAGCCTGAAGTGGTTGCTAGGGATAGTAAAATGTTTTAGAGACTTTCTGTTAAATTCTGCAATGCAAATGAATCTCTTTATGAAGGATATAAGCTTTATGAAGTATGTAAGCTAGCCAGAATTACTATTAAACTCACAGTCAATTTAACATGGGGGAACTAGGGGCTTAAGGAAAGATTCTGAGTGGATGCTCGTCAAGGAAAGCAAACTTGGTAAAGAAGGATGCAACTCCTTACCAACTGTCTCACAGATACTAAAAGTTTTGACTCATTGGCACTGATTTCACCAGAGAAACTTAAATGGAAGGAGTTTTGTGGTAGAAGTGAGCTTATTGATATATGCTTATCAAAAAAGAAGAGTATTTGGAATTTCTCATCTAAGACGTCCATCTTTAAATTGGCCAGCATGGTCTGAAAGTGGTGACATGTGCATGTCGACCAGCACCGTTCCTGGTAATGGACACGGCTGGCACCCCACCTTCCATCTCACAGGAAGACCTTTACTCAAATATCTGCAACTGTGTGCATGAAGGCATTCTCTGGCCATGACAGTGTGCTCCATCCAGCCCTAATGGGACATGGAGCTGGTAGATAAGGCTCACGGTTCTTCTCCCTAGGTCTGGATACTTCTAAGGCATACACTGTGTGGTAGTGTACAAGCCCTAGTCAGAGAGCTGCAGGGAACCAGGGTTAACCTGCTCATCAGGACAGGGTGCTTTTCCTGGCTTCCCTTCCAGTCTCACTCTCTTGCTGTCACAGCTTTGGTCTCTGGGATCCACCCCCATTAGGGTCATCCCCAGAGGCAGGTGGACTCCCATCCAAAGTTTGGTTCAGTTCAATTCAGTTCAGTCACTCAGTCTTGTCAAACTCTTTGCAATCCCAAGGACTGCAGCATGCCAGGCCTCTCTGTAAGTCCCCAATACCCGAAGCTTGCTCAGCCTCATGTCCATCCAGTCAGTGATGCCATCCAACCATCTCATCCTCTGTCATCCCCTTCTTCTCCTGTCTTCAATCTTTCCCAGCATCAGGGTCTTTTCCAAGGAGTCAGTTCTTTGCATTAGGTGGCCAAAGTATTGGAGCTTCAGCATCAGTCCTTCCAATGAATATTCAGGACTGATTTCCTTTAGGATGGATGGGTGGGATCTCCTGGCAATCCAAGGGACTCTCAAGAGTCTTCTCCAACACCACAGTTCAAAAGCATCAATTCTTCAGTGCTCAGCTTTCTTTATGGTCCAGCTTGCATATCAATACTTGACTACTAGAAAAACCATAGCTTGGACAAGATGGATCTTTGTCAGCAAAGTAATCTCTCTGCTTTTCAATATGCTGTTTAATTTGGTCATAGCTTTTCTTCCAAGGAGCAAATATCTTTTAATTTCATGGTTGCTGTCACCATCTGCAGTGATTTTGGGGCCTAAGAAAATAAAGTTTGTCACTGTTTCCCTTGTTTCCCCATCTATTTGCCATGAAGTGATGGGTCTGAATGCTCTTAGTTTTTTGGATGTTGAGTTTTAAACCAACTTTTTCACTCTCCTCCTTCACTTTCATCAAGAGGCTCTTTAGTTCCTCTTTACATTCTGCCATAAGGGTGGTGTCATCTGCGTATCTGAGGTTATTGATATTTTTCCCAGCAATCTTGATTCCAGCTTGTGCTTCATCCAGTCCAGCATTTCTCATGATGTACTCTGCATATAAATAAATGAGCAGCATGACAATATACAGCCTTGACATATTCCTTTCCCAATTTGGAATCAGTCTGTTGTTCCATGTCCAGTTCTAACTGTTACTTCCTGATCTGCACACAGATTTCTCAGGAGGCAGGTAAGGAGGTCTGGTATTCCTATATCTTAAAGAATTTTCCACAGTTTGTTGTGATCTACACAGTCTAAGTCTTTGGTGTAATCAATAAAGCAGAAGTTGATGTTTTGCTGGAACTTGCTTGCTTTTTCTATGATTTAGCAGATGTTGGCAATTTGATCCCTGGTTCCTCTGCCTTTTCTAAATCCAGCTGGAACATCTGGAAGTTCTCGGTTCACATACTGTTGAAGCCTGACCTGGAGAATTTTGAGCATTACTTTGCTAGAATGTGAGATGACAGCAATTTTTCAGTAGTTTGAACATTCTTTGGCATTGCCTTTCTTTCCGGGGTCAATGCAAATAATGCCTCACACATATCGAGAGGAGGTTAATATTTACATTATTGAGGCCTGTGGGGGAGAGCAGAGCAGGCCTCTCAAACAGGTCTGAGATTGCTTTAGAAAGTGACAAAAGGAAAGTGGCCTGGACTTGAATTGTGTTTAAGGGCTGGGCCAAAGTGAGGAATCCCCCCAGCACAGGCCTGCAGCACTTGCATGCTCCATGCAGTGCCAAAGGGGAGCATGCGGTCTTTCTCATTAGCTCATACATGTGTGAGGTAGAAGGGCAGGAAAGAGGGATGAGGCATAAAAGTCATCATCATTCAACCTTCAAACATGGGGCCAGACTCGCTTGCAACTGACATCAATGTTTGGCCAAGTGACTGAATTGTGACATGTTTCATTTGGTTGCATTTGGGTTTATTGATGCGTGTCATGATGGCGCTCTGTGCCTGAGGCCTGAGACCAGTCAAGGCAGTGAGGGTTCGCTTGCGAGCATGCCTTCTCTCGAGCATGATCACTGCATGCGTGCTGAGATGGTTAGTAGCTCTTTCTTGATGGTATCTGGAATGAAGTCATCTTCAACTAACCAAGACATTTTCAGGAATTTAATTGAGTTGGTGGGGGGGGGTGTGCTGGCACGCTGTGTGGGACACTGATTTATCCCTTTTGTAGGCTCTTTCGTGCATATTTGCACATCCTTGCAAAGGGACATACAAATGAATCGCCTTAGAGGAGCACATTATCAGTGCCAAGTCATTTCTGAGCTCCTGGAGAAAGATCAATGCAGTTAAATTTTTTTTTCCTGTAGAGTCTGTGCATGATGGCAAGGCTGTGGATACACCCCACTGGTAGCCTAATAAATGTGTAGTATTTCCTTTTGCAGCTTAGAGGCCACTGAAATAGACACTGAGCAGAATATATTAGTCAAGTATATAATAACAAGAAGATTTATTGGTTGGTAATTGGAAGGCATCAATAATGTCAATAATACTGGGTATGGCAACCTTATCTGTATCCACCAGGTTGAAGGTGAGATAATCTAACTTGAGGTGTCATTTAGTTTTTTCCAAGTTTAAAAAATAGGCTAAGGTGGGCTGTAAAGAAGCAGTGGAGAAATTCACTTCTTCACCAACTAACTAGGTTGTATATAGTAAGTTTCAAACCTTGAAGCCCCTGTTTAATTTATATTAGACCATATGAACTATTTTAACTGAGAGGTAAGGTTCATGAGGCCCCATTTTATCAAGCCAGTTTGTAAGTGGAGGAGATTTAATTTAATTTTAATTTATTATTCATTAGGTCAGAGCATCCATGCCCTCTATGAGCTAGTTTAGGGCAGTGGAGGCTAGGACTATGGGAAATTTAAGCAAGGCAATCGTTCTGAAAAGGCATGCCTGCGTGTCCTCTATTTTATATCCACTAACTCTACTAAGTTAATAGGGGCACCATGTTTAAATTTAGTGGCATCTCCTGGTCCAAACTTAAGTCCCAGTATTGATTAAGGACCTTAAGGTTTTTAGCTGGTGTACAGTACTGTCAATAGATGTTAAAGTTAACTCAAAATCTATATTAAAGATGTGTAGAAGCCATTCAGCACTCATTTCTTTATATTTTATACATTTTTTACATTTTGGAATTTTAATTGGCTCAAGCTGTGAATCTTCATTTCAGGTATGTAGTTTTTTTCATGTCTCCTTCCCCTGTATCTAGGTCTCTTTCTGTTTTTCATTCATTTGTATCTTTTGATGTTTTTTAAATCACTAGATATATTGCAGGGTGAGCCTCCTTATTCAGTTTGCCTTTATAAAGTTTTATCCCCAAGAAGCCACAGATCATTACTGTCAGGTTGCAGGGCCTCCCTCAAGGGCAATGAGTGCTTGATAGGGTTTAAAGCCCCCTGGCCTAAGCGGGTTTGAATCAGCCTCTTTGTTGTGCCAAGGGTGTATTTCTGTAGAACCTTGAGGATCAGGATCCTTTTCATAACAGGATTATAGGCAATAACAATAGTAGCAGCAGAAGTATTTAAGGGTCCCGGTGAACCATATGATTAAGAGCATGAGTCTAACCTCATGGCTGCTTTTTTCCTCTCTTCTCTCCTAAAAGCTGTTCCTCGTGAGATGTCACCCTGTGGGTTCATGTCTCCTGTAGGACATTCTTCTCCTCGGAACAGTCCATAGCAGGGGCCGATGGAATTGCACAATCAATCCGTCACCAGGTAAAGTTTCCCCCTGAGCCTAGCGTCAGTCACAGCTTTACTCTAAAACACAGGAGGTAGGTTTTGGCTGAGCCCTATGATTCAAGGAAGGCCACTTTAAGGAAGACTCCAGCCTCACACTCCTGAACCTAAATGGTGAGCATGTTAGACTTAGTTTGGTGACATCTGTAACAGGCTTGTTTGGACTCAACAATGCAATAGACACAGTTCAAATCAAAAGCTACTCAGCAGACAGCAATTCAAAGTCCATGCTTGCTATCTACCAGATTAGCAAAGCAAAGTGAGGGAAGAAAGACCCATGGTGATGGTGGTCATTGTCTTGACATCCTGATCACAAAGCCAATTTATTATGGCCAATCTGCCTTTGCAGGTCAACATACCTTCCCAGATAAATGACATAATCTTTAGTGAATCCAGTTTAAGACATAACTCTTTTATTCTGGTAACCAAACTTCCCACCTCATTTGATCAACTATTCTTCACCTATTCGATGCATGGTTTCTAATCACACTCCCCACACTCCCCATTTGCCCACAGGAATGGCTGCTCAGCCACGGCTCACCAAGCTGAGCATCCTGGGTAATGGACCAAAAAGATCATTCAGGGCCTGGTGTGGAACTCAACCCAGGGCAACACCAAAGCTTTCCCTGGAAGTTTATTTTGGATGTTTAGTGGGAGAAAGAGGAGAAGGCAATGGCACCCCATTCCAGTACTCTTGCCTGGAAAATTCCATGGACGGAGGAGCCTGGTAGGCTGCAGTCCATGGGGTCACTAAGAGTAGGACACGACTGAGTGCCTTCACTTTCACTTTTCACTTTCCTGCTTTGGAGAAGGAAATGGCAACCCACTCCAGTGTCCTTGCCTGGAGAATCCCAGGGATGGGGGAGCCTGGTGGGCTGCCGTCTATGGGGTCGCACAGAGTCTGACACGACTGAAGTGACTTAGCAGCAGCAGCAGCAGCAGTGGGAGAAAGAAGCTCTCTTTACTGAGGCTTGAGAAAAGATAACATAAACCTGCAATTGTGTGTTGACAAATGAAGAAGCTTTATCTGCAGAAAGAAGATAAAACCATTTTGCAGAAAGGAACAGGCACAGATTCTGGTTTGGGGTGGCCGAGCAAGATTGAAGGCTGAAGAGAGAGCTAGAACAGGAGGCAGAAAGAAAAAAGAATACCATGAACAATATAACAGGACTTCATGGGTCCAGCAATGCCCTTATCAGTTATTTAAACACACACACAATTAGTTTCAACTAGTTTGATTTGGTTTTTCTGATGTGCCAAACATCCCAGATAGTAATATTTATTCATATAAAAAATGGTACAGATATAGTAATGAAGGAGACTTTTTTTATCCCTTAATAGTATGTCAACAAGAATGAGTTTGTCTAATTTATATAGTTGCCTATTGCCTTGAAAGAAGTAATCTGTAAGCATCGATATGATAGATAAGTTTAGAAAGAGATTTGTCCTATTTCTGTTCCTTATCTCTTTTCAGCTGGTCCTCATCCCTTTATTATATATATCATTGCACATTTTCTCTTCCTTATGAGGCATAAGCAATGAAAACACAGAATCCACCACTGATGTGCTCCTATTACCAACTCCATACTCAATAAGTATGTTTTATATGAATGGATATAAGGGTAGGGCTATGATAACCTTTAAAATATGAAAAAAGTAATGTGAACTTAGATTCTCTGGAATATCAACTGTCTAACCCCACTTCTGAAAGTCCTCACAAGATGAACTATTTGATCCATTCAGAATATTTCAAAGAGTAACCGTCTCACATGGCATAAAAATAAAGATCTTAGGCTCCAAACCTAAAACTTCAAAGGAAAAGTGAAAGCAAATATAAACATTAGTTTTTTTTTTCTATTTCTCTATAAATCATTGACTTTGCCTTTACTGTATGTATTTTTAGACACTAGTCTTATGGAAAAAACATTAATGTAAAAGTTGAATAATAAATTTGAGATATAATACAACCAGTGATGACAGAAAAATGAAAATAAATGTGTATATTCTAGACATCTGACTGCTTTAAGTAATTCTCTTACTCAGGCATATATATATATATATATATATAATTCTAATAGATTAGGATGATTAAAATATTAGAGATTTAATTTTTTAAAATTCTGATGTAAAGTTACAAAACATCTATTTCAGTTCAGTTCAGCTGCTCAGTCATGTCCAACTCTTTGTGACCCCATGAACCACAGCATACCAGGCCTCCCTGTCCATCACCAACTCTCAAAGTTTACCCAAACTCATGTCCATTGAGTCGGTGATGCCATCCAACCATCTCATCCTCTATAATCCCCTTCTCCTCCTGCCCTCAATCTTTCCCAGCATCAGGGTCTTTTCAAATGAGTCAGCTCTTCATATCAGGTGGCCAAAGTATTGGAGTTTCAGCTTCAACATCAGTCCTTCCAATGAACACCCAGGACTGATCTCCTTTAGGATGGACTAGTTGGATCTCCTAGCTGTCCAAGGGACTCTCAAGAGTCTTCTCCAACACCACAGTTCAAAAGCATCAATTCTTTGGCGCTCAGCTTTCTTTATAGTTCAACTTTCACATTCATACATGACTACTGGAAAAACCATAGCTTTAACTAGAAGGACTTTTGTTGACAAAGTAATGTCTTTGTTTTTTAATATGCTGTCTAAGTTGGTCATAACTTTCCTTCCAAGGAAATACCTATTTAAATTTTCTAAATAACTCATACCTACATTTCCTATTTCATGTTTTCTAAAAGACTGAAGCTGAAGCACGATGATCTTGCCACTGTTGCACAGTCTACATTCCTTTATTGTCTATATTCTGCAATGTTTATTCATCACTTTGAATATGGCTCTAAAGTCATGCATAGAAATATATGGTATTAAAGAGAGTTTTATTACAGTCAAAGACATTTTAATCTGAGCTGAACATAAAAAAAAAATCATTTAGCCCTAGCTCTTGACATATGTTTTTAAATGATTTCTTTGTTTTCTGAAAAGCCATTACAAGTGCAAGTAGTACTTCTCTGACACTCAGATCTCAGGATGTAGATTCAAAGAGCACAAGGAAGGGACTTAGTCCCATAATGTACTAGGCTGGAATCAAAGTTAAAATACTTTCCCTAAATTGGCTCATAGCAAAAATCTTTTTTGACACAGAGATGGATGTTGACCATTAATTCTATAATTTTTATAAATACAGTAATCTTGGCTTTTATGGGTCTTTATGCAATACAATGAGGATTCGCAGAGTACTTGAGAAAAAAAGAGACTTATTGAATTTCCAAGATTCCACCCCTGCTGTTTTATGAGTCATTTCTGTCTCTCTTGCTAAATTCTGAACATTTCAAAGCAAGGATTTCATCATTTCCTTCTTTATATTCCTCATGAAACCTGGGAAAATGTTTCACACACAGGAGTCCCTAAAAACACTGATGTGTTATGAAGGCAACAGAAATGGCTCTGGAATCTGCCAATGATTCAGAAAGAAATTTCACATGTAGATCAGTCACCTAAAGCATCAAGCAGACAAGTAATAAAATAAAGATAGGCAGAGAGTAGCATCGAAACATATACATTACCATATGCAAAATTAGACAGCTAGTGGGAATTTGCTGTATGACTCAGGGAGCTCAAACCTGTGCTCTGTAACAACCTAGGGAGGCGGGATGGGGTGGGAGGTGGGAGGGAGGCGCAAGAGGGAGGGGACGTATGTATCCCTATGGCTGATTCATGTTGATGTATGGCAGAAACCAACATAATATTGCAATTATCCTCCAATTACAAAAAATAATTTTTAAAAGATAAAAGAATCATCACCTCAAGGTACCCATTAAAAAGGGGAAACTCCTCAGATGAATGTCCCAGGTTAGGGTTCCCTGGTTCTCTGAACTTCTCCGCATGCCTCTTCTAGATTTCAGCTGCTCTATATTCCATGTTCTATGACCCAAGGTGTACACTTTAACCATGACTAATTTTGTCTAATCAAGTGCAGGGAAAGAAGGAAAAAAAGAGGGGGGAAATGAAGGAAGGATGGGAAGAAGGAGGGATTTTCCACCTGACTTCTGCCCAATTAAATCAAGACATTTTACCAGTGGATGAGGTTCATGAGAAATAAATTAAGCCTGAGAAACTCTAGCTATTTTTAGGAAAGATCTGTGTTCACCCATTGTAACTTAGTCTATGCATATCCACCACAAAATGAGGATAGTGTTGGTAACTTTGCAGTCATTTTTATCATCAAATACAAGGAGTTTGGGTGCTTTGCTCCATAATGATACCTCTTTATACAAATATACCTCTTAGTGTCCTGTGATCTGAGGTGTACTTTTTTGTACAGAAACCTCTTCTTTCCTGTCTCCATACTCTGCACATTCTGAATCCCTCCCACATCTAGCTATTGTTATTTCATATTGTTTTTCAATCTGTACACACTTCCAAAACAGAGTCTTTACAAACCTTTAAGAAATTAAGTTTTAAAATATATTTTCCTTATTTTCTCCCTTATTTTCCTGGAGGTGTTTGATTCAGGCAAAATAAAAATCCAAGAACTAAGATCCCACATGCCACACAGCTTTCTCACCCACCAAAAAATAAATCAAGCAAAATTTTTTTAAGTTATTACAGATCTTATATCACTCTTTAAAATCTAACACGCACGCACACACACACACACACACACACACACACACACACACAGAATAGCTATATAAATTTTGGACAAGCCTCAACCAAATTTCAAGAGGATTATTATGTGATGCTCCTATAGAGTTTGCTCTGTGTCTCTGTCTATCTCTATCTCTCTTTTCACCCCTGCAGTGCTCCTGTTCCCACTGCAGTTGGGTTCTTTTGAAGCTGATGCCTTTCTATGCTGGCTTCCCCAATAGACCACTCTCTGTTTTGTATATATTCTTAAGTCAGGCTTTGTTTAAAATATCGCTGTTAGCAAAATCAACTAAGCAATTCCCAAATTACAGTCAGAGTTAATATGTATTTCCTGATGTGAGACCTCTCCTAGTATATGCTTAGTTACTAAATAAATGATTACTGTGTACCTGTCAGAGAAACAATTATACTAATCAACAAATACAAGTAAATATACATAGGTAGTTTTGTTAATGTGGATAAATATTTTGCCACATACAACTAATAAATAGAAAACATTCCACTGGAAGGATTATTTTTAGAATTACATGTGGCTTATTCCATCACATAGACATTCACTTAGAATGTAATGGGTCAGGCCCTGGTTGCTGCTAAGTTGCTTCAGTCGTGTCCGACACTGTGTGACCCCATAGATGGCAGCCCACCAGGCTCCTCAGTCCCTGGGATTCTCCAGGCAAGAACACTGGAGTGATTTGCCAATTCCTTCTCCAATGCATGAATGCATGCTAAGTCGCTTCAGTCATGTCTGACTCTGTGCAACCCTATGGACAGCAGCCCACCAGGCTCCTCTGTCCATAGGATTCTCCAGGCAAGAATACTGGAGTGGGTTGCCATTTCCTTCTCCTCAGGCTCTGGACTTCAGTCTGAAGATGCCTTGTCATTTGTTTTTAAAGGGGAAAAAAAAAGCAAGTCAATAAATGTGTGCAAGAGGCTTTACTATGATTAATTCTGGGGAAAAAAAAATTAGTTTTGAAGCTAGGTGAGCATTAGCAGGAAACCTGTGTGTCCCTAGGAAAAGAGTACAGACATTTCAAATTATACTAATTTTAAAGACTGAAATTTTTTTATGAAAACAAAAGAATAGGAAATTTCCAACAGCAATTTATTGGCATCTATGATTTCCTACAGTTGAAGTAATAGTGCATATTACTTGATAAAATTTTTACATGTAAATCACTTATTTTGCCATTAGAGAAGAACTGTTTATTCATAGAGAATCAATGAAGAATATTTCAGAATCATTTGGTGATGAATTTTAACAAGATTTATAATTATAGAGATTCATGTGGTAAGACATTTTGAACTAATCTACAATAAAAATGTGCATAGATATTCAGACATTAAATTACACAAGTCTCATTACATCTACATGCCAGCTCTTCAACAAACACTACATTAGCATTCATATGCATATCTCCTTCAAAATTACTATCAACAATCTGATTTTTAATTTACATTAAGCAATAAATGATTTCTAAATTTTAAAAAGCTATCTTTGAAAGTCAAAAATCATAAAGTCTAAGGCTATTAGAAAACTTCTAGAGTTATTCACATCACCCACATCCATAGGAAGTGCTACAGAAGAATCTTACTAAAGAAATATTCTGAATACACCTTATTATTATTTAATAAGCAGTAATTAGTTACAATCAGCCAACCTATCCAGAAGTAGCCATACAAAATGCCCTCTCGCCAATGAGTCTTGGCTTGGGCTAATAACAATGGGATGGCTAGAATATAGGAGAAAAAGAAGGAGAAAACTGTAATGACTAATTTCTAAACACAGGCATCCTTGAGAAAAGATAGGAAGGCTGAATCAGTGTGGTGATTGTTTTCACCAATTTTCCCTCAGTGATATCATGGGCACTGAGGAATTACCTTGGCTGACTCAGTTCCCAAAGGACTGCATCATCTTGGTATTCGCAATAATAATATTAAAATAATAATTATTATTTTTATTATTATTTCATGTCTGTAGTTGCCCAGTTAAGATGCTAAATGTCACTTACTTATTAATACATATTAAAACCCCAAATTGCATTTGTGCATGGATTATAATCTGGTTCAAGAAAAAATGATTTATTAGAAACATAATATCTTGCACTAGTAATATCTTGCAGTCAAGAATAACCATTTGGAGAGTCAAAGGAGGGGCCTTTTAAAAGTCAACATTCAGCCTTGAAAAGAAACAGACACCTCTATAAACATTTATATTGTGACATAGAGATGTACATTGAGCACTTGGCAAGGAAAATGGCAGAGATAATGTTGTTTTCACTGAGTTTGATTAACTTTTCCTTGGTATTTACTTTAGCCACAACCTTTGGTATTTATAGATTCTCAAAGAGGGATTGCCTGCCTGTGACAAATTCAGTGAGAAAAAGCTAATAGCAAGAAATTTAGTTTAGTAATAAGGAATGTCATCACTACCTGGCATAGAGAGGCAACTTCATTCTGAAGTTGAGAAGTGTTTTCAGTGCACAGAATGCTTGTATTACTATTACTGTTGTTTAGTAGCTAAACAACTTTGTTGTTTACTCGTGTCTGACTCTTGAGACTCCACAGACTGCAGCCTGCCAGGCTCCTCTGCCCATGGGATTTCCCACGCAAAAATACTGGAGTGGGATGCCACTTCCTTCTCCAGCTGGTATTCGCGACCTAGGGATAGAGCCTATGTTTCCTTGCATTGGCAGATTCTTTACCACTGAGCCACCAGGGAAGTCCTAATGACCACTTAGTTTCTGTGGTAAGAACATTTAAAATTAGTTTTAAGAACAGAGTGTGAGCACTCAAGATAATATTGTTGCTAAAGCACTGACCTATGGATTACGAAAAATTAAAAGATTGGAGATATATCCTAACTTGTATAATGAGACAAAGTTTGCAGAAACATTTGACCTAATCCTGTTGGCAGGGCCCAGAGGGCTGCAAACCCAGAGATCTGAGTGACAGATTTATTCCTTACCAGATGCTTACAGACAGCTCAAGACTGTTGAGCTTAGAACCAATTCAGAGAAGGGAATGGTGTGGAGAAAACCCTAATTGACTGAATTGAAACTTTCAGTAACTTTAAAAAAAGAAAAGAAAGGACAAAGCAGGAATTGATTGAATTTTACCCTAAAGTCTCTAGATTCATTTTCTGCTTTCTTAGATAAATGAAGCTTTTGAAACAATTAAGATCTATTAAATAAAGTTTTAATTTAACATTATATAGAGCTGAGTTCAAGGACTGTGGAAGTAACTTCACAATTATTATATTTCTAACAAATGTTGGCTTCTCCCTCTGGTAGAAGGAGGTCTGTCACTTAGAAATGCACAGCCAGACTCAGCCTTAGTTCAAGAATGAAGTTCTCCAAAGGGGAAAGAAAAAAAAAAACCAACAACAACAACAACAAAATTAAAAAGTAGAAGATTCCCTTAGAGCATTTTTTAGGTCCTTAGAGTAACTTTATTTTTCATGACTATAAAATTAACGTGAACTCCTCACAGGAAATTTAGAAAGTGCAAGACTGGAGACAGAATGAAAATACAGTTATTAAAAGATGACCCCCAACATAAAAGAAGCTTTCTAAGTGATCATTTCTTAGATTTCTGAAAATTGGTAAAGATTGGTTATAGGAGAGGGACCACTCCAGGAAACTGGTGAACACTAACTCCTGACACAATAAACCGTGGAAAATTCTTCAAGAGATGGGAATACCAGACCACTGACCTGCCTCCTGAGAAATCTGTATGCAGGTCAAAAAGCAATAGTTAGAACTAGACATGGAACTGGTTCCAAATTGGGAAAGGAGTACGTCAAGGCTGTATATTGTCACCCTGCTTATTTAACTTATATGCAGTGTACATCATGAGAAACGCTGGGCTGGAGGAAGAACAAGATGGAATCAACACTGCTGGGAGAAATATCAATAGCTGCAGATATGCAGATGACACCACCCTTATGGCAGAAAGTGAAGAGGAACTAAAGAGCCTCTTGATGAAAGTAAAAGAGGAGAGTGAAAAAGTTGGCTTAAAACTCAACATTCAGAAAACTAAGATCATGGTATCTGGTCCCATCACTTCATGGCAAATAGATGGGGAAACAGTGGAAACAGTGAGAGACTTTATTTTCTTGGGCTCCAAAATCACTGCAGATGGTGATTGCAATCATGAAATTAAAAGACGCTTACTCCTTGGAAGGAAAGTTATGACCAACCTAGGCAGCATATTTAAAAGCAGAGACATTACTTTGCCAATAAAAGTCTGTCTAGTCAAAGCTTTGGTTTTTCCAGTAGTCATGTATGGACATGAGAGTTGGACTATAAAGAAAGCTGAACACTGAAGAATTGATGCTTTTGAACTGTGGTGTTGGAAAACACTCTTGAGAGTTCCTTGGACAGCTAGGAGATCCACCAGTTAATCCTAAAGGAAATCAGTCCTGAATATTCATTGGAAGGACTGATTCTAAAGCTAAAATGCAATACTTTGGCCATCTGATGCGAAGAACTAACTCATTTAAAAAGACCCTGATGCTGGGAATGATTGAAGGTGAGAGGAGAAAGGGATGACATAGGGTGAGATGGTTGGATGGCATCACTGCTTCAATGGACATGAGTTTGAGTAAGCTCCAGGAGTTGGTGGTGGACAGGGAAGCCTGGTGTACTGCAGTCCATGGGGTCACAAAGAGTTGAACACGACTGAGTGACTGAACTGAGAAGAGCTGTTCTTCTAATATGTTTGAAAGTGTAGCAGTGCACAGGCCTTTCCTTTTGTGCATTAATAGATCAAAGGCTCTTGAAAACCCTGTAGCAAAGAAATCTGGACAATTTACTAAAACCATCAGTCAGTTTAAAAGTCCTCAGTGAAGGTGGGGAACATAGCAGAGTTTTAAAACAGAAGGGGGTGATCCCAGGCAAGAATACTGGAGTGGGTTGCCATTTCTTCCTCCAACGGATCTTTCCAACCCAGGGATTGAACCTCATCTCCTGTATTGCAGGTGTATTCTTTACCACTGAGCTACCAAGGAAAATTGAGTGCCGAAGAATTGATGCTTTTGAATTGTGGTGTTGGAGAAGACTCTTGAGAGTCCCTTGGAGTGCAAGGAGATACAACCAGTCCATCCTAAAGGAGATCAGTCCTGAATATTCATTGAAAAGACTGATGCTTAAGCTGAAACTCCAATACTTTGGTCACCTGATGGGAAAAATTGACTCATTTGAAACGACCCTGTTGCTGGGAACGATTGAAAGTGGGAAGAGAAGGGGACGACAGAGGATGAGATGGTTGGATGGCATCAGTGACTCAGTGGACCTGAGTTTGAGCAAACTCCAGGAGATAGTCAAGGACAGGGAAGCCTGGCGTGCTGCAGTCCATGGGGTTGAAAAGAGTTGGACATGACTGAGTGACTGAACAATGACAAGAGTCTAATATATGTAACTGTTCACCCATTAAGAGACTCACCCTTCAGGCCACTGTTTATTTACTTTGTTTTTAGCAATCCTTTGAAAAATTACTCTACAATCTTTTTGACAAGCTTTTGCCATGACTGAAAATGTAATGACAAAAAAGTCCTATAAGGCAATCTGATGCATATGTAAAGGACCCTCATCAAAGGGCTTTTATCCTGAGAATAGCCTGCTAAAGGTATAATTTACCTGTATTGAATATCCTGTATCTACCTGTATTTATATGTCTATATTTTCTGTGGTTAATTTTAGATTGACTAGAATGCTATTCTATTGAAATCTTTTCTGAAACAAAAGATAACAAATTTGAAGCAATTGAGAATAAATTTCCACTCAATACTTCCAAAGGGATAATGTCTCATCATTGTTTATTTTATAGCAAATATGCAACAAAAACAATATTTACCTTTTTAAATTGAGTATATGTCTAATTACATGACTCATTAGGAAGATTAGAGCAATTTCTATTTTTCTCATCATTATGACACAAAGACTTGAAATAACACCAAAGATATCACTGAAATAGTATTTCTGAGCTCTAAAACACTTGTTGGTTTATATGTATTAAAGTACTGAAGGAGGAAACAGACAGAGCTGGACTCCATCTGAGGCCAGGCTGGGGACATCAGGCTACATGCCCAGTCACCCTCCCAACAGACTGTGAACTCTGTGCCCGGGGTCTATAGGAATGGCATGCCAATGGAAAACCAGACCCCCAGATAAAACAGCCTCAGGACTTGGACTTGGACTCTCCATCGCCTAAAAGAATATGCTAATTATCTCTGTAACAGACAAAGTCATAACTTCCATTATGTTTATCAGGATATGACCACGGGCCTATTGATAAATGTCTACTCTTTAGTCTTATGACACATGAATCATGGGTTAACTTTGATCGCATCTCTCTTTTACCTTGTCCAGACTAGTTTCAAGGAATTTGGGGAGGTGGGTTTGAGCAAGTACACTTAGGGTATATAAGGTTTTCACAAAAACTGGTCGGGGTCCTTGGCTAATAGGAGAGTCTGCCTTGGGCCCACCCGTGTAATAATCTGCACTCCACTATCTGCATCGTCCTTCTGATGAGTTTGTTTCCTGGGATGCGTGGCTACAACAGTACATGCAAACAGGAGGTTAAAATACACCAAAGAGAGAACAAAATTTGACAAAATTACAAAGGTGTTTAAAACTGAACCATTCTCTTAACTTCTTTTCAAATGTTCTTACTTCCCGGGAGCAATTCACATTGACAGTCAGGAGTAAAATGTCCTATGAAAAGGGAAGACTTGAGGAAAGCTTAGGGACACTCCAATGAAAAATTAAAACATTTCAAGACTGGAAACTAAATTAGAAGGAACACAACAGGCAAACTAACACCACAAGACATGCAGTAACAAAACAAAAAAATAGAAGAAAAAAGTGAAGGAGAAAAAGATAAATGCAAAATAATTCCAAAAGGTTTCAGTGGCCAAATGAATGATGTAGAAGATGGGCAGTAAGGATCATATAAAGATCGGCTGACTGTGGGGCCTAGAGAAAATGAAAACACTGGGACTTTTGTTCAAAATGCAGGAGAAAATTGCTGTTAAGGGTACTGAAATATGTAGCTTCTAAAATTTCTTCTGGAGCCTTTCTCTTCACCTGTGATTTTTAAATTTGCCGTCTAATGTCACACTCCCTGGGACAGAGGGATGTCCATGAGGTTAGGGCACATCCTCATGGCCCCCAGCATCCCATCCCATACCCAGACATATGTGGTCCATTGAGGCTGCTTCCTCCTCATTCCAGCCACTGGACCAAAAAGCTGCCTGGTGGCTCAGCCAACCAGTGAAGTAGCCAGGCATCACTTCTTCCCATGACCATCTGCTCTGCCTTATAGCAGGGAGGGGAACCCAAAGGCATCCAGCCTCCATGCCAGACTCATAAGGTAACTGGGAGGGATGAGCAAGAAGCTCGCCCAGTCAGCCAGCCACCTGCCCAGTGTGCCATGTGGATTCCAGCCCGAGTGGAAATGGCCTCTGGCCCCCGCACTCCAAGGTGCAGAGATGAGCATGTGCCTGCCTCCCGATTCCCCTGCTCCTGCCTGGGGCCCTGCTAGGGACAGTGACCGGGTGAGTGTGGGAGGGTGAGGCTGTGCTGAGAGATGTTGGGGTGGAGGAAAAGGAGTCCAAGAATCCACTGCAAGGCGGCAGGGAGGCTGCCTCCTGCCTCAAGGCTGCATAGTGGAACTGGTGAACCACCATTCCATACCTCAGCCACCTGCTCCTTTGTCCATGAGGCTCAGCTTGTAAATTACAGATTCAAAGATAAGATAAAAAGTATTGAAACATTCAAGATACTTAACTCCTGAGTACTAGTCTCTGCATAGTTGCGTTTGGTGGACATCCAGCAAGCCGGCCCCTAGATCTGATATTAATATACTTAGAGTCCTCAAAGCAGAAAAGTAAAGAAATGGAGCAGAATAGACATTTGAGAAAACCATGACCTAAAAATTCCCTGGAAATATAAATCAAGTCTACACATTGGAAGGCACACTGGGTTAATCAGGATCCAACCCATAATATTCAGCAGCAAGACAATCTTCCCAAGTTCATCCTAGGAGCAAGAAAATCAGATTGTCATCAGACTTCTGATGGCAATAAGTTAAGCCAGAAAGCAAAAGAAATTTTCTTTCCTTGAGCAATTTACAAACTGTTCAAGGAAAGAAAAATGGAAGTGAAGGATTTCAGGCTCAGCCAGGTTGTCCTTCAACTATAAAGGGCACAGTAAAATCAGTTATAAATATGCAAAACTTCAAGGAGTACTGCACCCATGAGTCTTCCAGAGGAACAGATTAGAAGATGAATTTATGGCAACCAAAAGATGGAAAGAAACTATAGCATGTCTATTTGGTGGTGGATCAAGGAGACTGGAAAGAGCATGATAGAATTTTATTATTTGCCTGGAGCCTTTACAAATCAATTCTCTTCACATTCAATTATCAAGAGCTCTGTCACGTGACCTCAATATCCTGCAAGGGGGAGAGGCCTTGTGTCTAGCTACAGTTCTATTACTTTGGAAGAAATGGGAATAAGCACTTCATGAATAGCCAAAATGTGGAGCTAAAATTGACAGGATTTGTCCATTTTCTTTGTAGTCTTGTCAATGTTTTCTCAATATTTTTTGAGGCTTTGCTGTTAGGTGCATACAAGTTTAGAAATGCATTCACATTTTTGAATTAAATATTTTGTGATTTATAATTTTATCTATTTGATAAACTATATCAATCATTAAAATATAAACATTAAAGTAAAACACTTTTTTTAGAATATTTATGAGCCCCTAAGAATTCATGCTATGCCACATTCACATTTTCACATAGGATGTGGTATTTTCCTAAAAGAGAGTCTTCTCAGTAACTGAGAAATATTTTTTTTAACGCTGTCTATATGTATATGTAAAAGTGCATACAATTTAAACTCAATTTCGGGAATACAGTTTGTAGGAAAAATATAATGCCAGTTAAACATAGGGTATAGATCATAACAAATGCTAATAAATTATACTATATCCTTAATATTAAGATGAATTAATTTTTTATGAATTCTATATATATACTCTCTCAGGACATAAATTTAAAACCTAAAAATGTTCCATAAACACACATTTTTAAACTTTTTTTAAGAAAAATATCATTTTGATTATGATTTATTTTCAAACACATGGTTGAATTTTTTTAAAAGGTTTTAAATCAAGTCAGTTACTCGTTAATTATCCTTTTAATGGTTTTCTCATGTAATGTCATTTGTGGGCTTCCCAGGTAGCAGAGTGGTAAACAATCAGCCTGCAATGCAGGAGACATGGGTTCCACCAATCCCTGGGTTGGGAAGATTTCCCAGAGAAGGAAATGGCAACCCACTTGAATATTCTTTCTGGGAAATCCCATGGACAGTAGAGGCTGGTGGGCTACAGTCCATGGGGTTGCCAAAGAGCTGGACACTACTGAGCACACACACAAAATCATACACACTACCAGTGACTAGAGAAGGGGCAAGTTTGTCCCAGGATCTGAGAAAAGTTGTTTTGGAAATCATGAGCGTTTTGAAGACTTCAGTCAAAAAGGCTCAAGTATGCTTTATGGCTTTAGTCTTAACAAGAAATTGATGTGCACATTCATTTTAAAAGATGTGGCTTGGCCTTATAGGCCAGGAACAGATTAAGAAAGATGTAGAAAGTTCAAGTGTTCTTTCTTTTATTGTTAGCAAACCTGTGAACTACAGAATCTTGAAGTGTGCATACTTTTTTTGCCAGTAATTTTTTGAGCTTCAATTTTGATTTGAGCACCAGGTTAGCATGGAAAAGTAGAAGTGTTAGTTGCTCAGTTGTGCCCAAGTCTTCTGACCCCATGGACTCTATAGCCTACCAGGCTCCTCTTGTCCATTGACTTCTCCAGGAAAGAATACTGGACTGGGTAGCCATTCCCTTCACCAAGAGGATCTTCCCAACCCAGGGATCAAACCCAAGCTGCTTGCATTTCAGACAGATTCTTTACCATCTGAAGCACCAGGGAAGCCACATCAGCACTAGAGATTCAGAAATAAGTCTGCCTATTTTGAGGGCCATCGCAGTATAATGTGTGATGTATATGCATGGACATTTAAGTCTGTAAGTTCTGGTAGATAATATTCTAAAACTAATCACAGAGGAATGGTTCCTGACACACAATAGAGTATTACAAGTTTAGGAAGCTTATTTTACAGATGAGGAAACTGATTTCTCAGGATATTAGTTTGTTACCATAAAGCTCACAAAACCACTTAGGAAATCTTAAGCCTCAAATGTCTTTCTACAATATTCCCTTGACACTCCTATCAAACTTGCACTGGATAAGACATACAGACAACATGCTGTCTTAGAAGTGGCAGACACTTTCTTTAATTAATTAATTTATTCATTTTTAATTGAAAGATCATTGCTTTAAAATATTGTGTTGGTTCTTGCCATGCATCAACACTAATCACCATAGCAATACATACGCCCCCTTCCTCTTGAACGTCCCAGTTTTTAAGTGTATTCCATCCAACAGGAGGGAAATTTGCAACTAAAAAAAAATTAAAATAATGTATTTTATATTAATATTTGAATTACATAGCTGTATTCTGTATGATGATATTCTAAGATTACCAGAATAATCAGAATTAAAGGGGATAGCTAGGAAAAGCTAGCAAAATGTATCTAGAAGTGAAGTCATTAACATAGTTATGAAAAAATAAAATGATAAGCAAGGCTGGTGGAAAAGGAGAAAGGGGACACTCCTAATGAAGAAGAAACAAAGTGTGAATGCACATATGCATATTCATGGCCATCTAATGGCCTGGTTGCTCTTCCCCTTAAGCCTTCAGAAGCTCTTCCACACCATCACTCTACCCATTTAGCACAGGCAAGGACATTTGGATCAGTTTTAACCTACTTAGCATATGGGCATGGGTAGGAGTAATTGACTTCAATTTGAGTCTTGCCAACACACCTACTTTAACTTTAAAGCTGCTGCACCTTCAGTATAATTACCTCATTGATCATCACCCCCTTCCATCCACACAGCATGTTGGCAATGAATGGACAGCCCTTAAAGCCATTAGGCAAAATGCACTTGAAAAACTGGCCTTATTTAATTTGGATATCATGTACAAATTCTATTCAAGTGTACAAAGTGCCACAGATAAAGGTCCTCTCTGGGTAGATGTTCAAAATGAATTAAAAAGATAAAAGTCATGTTCTCAGCCTTGCCGGGAATGTTATAAGGGTAACAGGAACTATTGATCACTCCCTAGTAGACAACTGATAGGTCCCCAGATTATCACGGATCTAGCCACTGTGCACTAGAAATTTTAAACCCATTTCAAGTCAAGGACAGATGAGGCCAGAACAGCAGACAAAAAATTTTTTCCCAAATGGGAAAGGTGGAGGGCTCTTCACTTGCACCACCAAGATCCACAGACGTTCAGCCAAGCATTCAGTAAGGTTCCGTTAGATGCTAAGAAAGGCTGTTAATATTTTATGACAGAGGATCTCAAAACTTTCTGCATGATAGTAGTAGTACCTGAATACACATATGTATGGGCTTCCCAGGTAGAGCAGTGGTAAAGAATCTACCTGCCAAAGCAAGAGAGGCAAGAGACGAGGGTTCTAACCCTGAGTCGGGAAGATTCCCTGGAGGAGGGTACGGCAACCTACTCCAGTGTTCTTGCCTGAACAATTTCACGGTCAGAGGAGTCTGGCAGGCTACATACAGTCCCTGGGGTCACAAAGAGTCAGATACGACTGAGCACACACAGACACACACACACACACACACACACACACACATATATATACAGCTCAGGCTTGTCTTTATTTTTTCAACCCCTTGGACTGTAACCCACCAGGCTCCTCTGTCCATGGGATTTCCCAGGCAAGAATACTGGAGTGGGTTGCCATTTCCTCCCCGAAGGGATCTTCCTGACCCAGGGATCAAACCCAAGTCTCCTGTGTCTCCTGCATTGCAGGCAGATTCCTTCCCCTCTGAGCCCTTGGGGAAGCGCTTGTACCTACACATCTGGTTTATCTGCCGTGGCCCACCCTATCCAAGGCAGTCACATTGGATTTCGTTAGTAGGACCTGTGTTAGCGTCCTGTAGTAACTGAAGTTACAGGTGATTTTACTGTGCTCCAAGGGCAGAATATACTTCTTCAGATTGATTCAAACTATACTTAATAACCTTTGGCTAAATTCAGACGCCCCAATACATTTCCTAATAGATGCCAGAATAAATACCCCGTTGACATTACAACCATTTACTTTCCAGTCACTGAGTTTTAAACGTTAGCACATAGTAATACATTATCAAGACCAACCCAGAATCCCCGAAAGAGCGAGTGAGCTTTATTTCACTTTCCAGACATGTGAGGAGATTGAGGAATTGGGAGTTTCGATAAAGGTGAAAGAAAATGAAGGGGGAGCAGATTGAGCATGGAAAAGGCACTCAGTAACGTTTGATGTCCTCTCTTTGGTGTAGATTAGTGCACACTAATCAGAACCCTATGAAGAGCCACCTCAACGCAGCCACTGTAGAATATTAACTTCTGAAGGTGAATGTTCAGATTCTGTCAGGTACAGGAAGAACAACTGAATAGAAGAACGGGATCATTTCTCTTTTAATTTAAGATTGTCCATGTTCTTCATTTTAATGAAGAGGAATTCACCCAAACTTTAGCTCAAGTGCCTGACCTATTCATGGCTTTTTTGGCTGTCATTTATATTTCATTTCTGAAGAAATCAATTAATATAATTTGATAAAATCAAAGTCACAGTCCGTTCAGTGTTTAGCATTTCAAAAAAATTCTCTTTTTTGTTCGATGTACTTTAACACTAAGTAATGTTTTCTAAAAACCCTATGAACATTTTCCAATTTTCAGCACCATAATAATAAAAAGTAAATTACAACAAAAGCACAATGTTAATTTCAAGCTCCATTAGAAACACAGGGTGGGGAAAAGTGACTGTTTTCCAATTGAAAAGGGTAAAATTAGGAGGAAACTAAATCCCATTTAAAGTCTTAAAAGGGGATTGCAAACAAAAGGCAGGAAAAAAATATGCTATGAAAAACTACTAGACAGTATTATTTTAAGGCACATTATCTTACTTAATGGAAATAGCACTTATTTAATTTTATCAGTTTCTATAAAATGAGGCAATGTGCTATAAAAGTTAAGCACTTGTAAGGGGGGAAAATTGCAATTTGAAGTTTGATGCTAGCTGGTAAAACCCTTTATAATATCTTTGGAGTATGCTGATGTGTTCAATGCTATGTTCCATGCTAAGCCTACCTGAAATAATCAGGAGTTAAGGTTTGATTAAATTCAATTTAATTGCTCTATTCAATGTATATCCAAAATATTTCTTTAGTGTCTTAAACAATTGACTGGATATAGTGATTACAAAATTCAACATGAAAGGAAAAATTAACATGAATAACTATATTGTAATGGAATATTATTAACTTTCAACTTATAGTAACAATTAATTTCCATGAATCTTTGGTGAAATTTCTATCACATGCCTCAGTGTGCATTTTAAAAAGGCACATTCTCTGAATTCAAAATCATGTTCTTGTTATATAGAGCTTTCCTTTCATGACAGGAAGACCTGGTGTGCAGTCCATGGGGTCAAAAAGACATGGCTTATCAACTGATCAATAACAAGGAGGGTTTTCCTGATGACTCAGATGGTAAAGAATGTTCCTGCCAGAGCAGGAGACCTGGGTTAAATCCTTGAGTCAGAAAGATTCCCTGGAGCAGGGAATGGGAACACACTCCAGTATTCTTGCCTGGAGAATTCCATAGACAGAGGAGCCTAGAGGGTACAGTCCTTGGAGTCGCAAAGAGTTAGAGATGACTGGGCAACTAGCATAACATTTTAAATAAAATAATATTGATAATACTTCAGAGACTAACAAATGTTAAATAGAATGGTGTTGGGAAATCTTATGCTTCCTGAACTGACTAGGGAACCATCTAAGTAACCCTTATAATCAACATAATTGGCATAGTCTCTTGGACACTGTAAATATGTTACTGTATACCAATGTCTTTAGGACTAGGAAATCTCTGCTTCCCATGCAGATTGCAAATATAACCTTTGTTCAAGCAAGTATCCTAATTTAAAATGCTTACATGTAGAAATGGCTGGGGAAAAAAAAAAAAAAGGTTACTGTGATGTTTTATCCCAACTGAAATAAAAATACTCAGTTAAAAAATCCCCAGCTTGGAACATAAAGGATGTAGCATTAACTGTTAGATAATATTGTCTTTCTTTACAGATTAATTTATTAAGAAGGATTAAGGTTGAAGTAAGTTTTACACCAGTTGCCTGCTACCTAAGCCTCATGAAAACAGAGTTTATTTCATATTATATTTATTACTTTTTTATTTTTTTGATGCAAGCTTCAAGCATTGGTAAGAAAAACACTCTCTGATTATCTCTGCAGGAAAGAAATACATAACAATTAAGTTGTAAGTTTCTTTCAAAGGTTGACATATTATCACAGTATTTTCAATTTTCAACTCATAGATTCTTTATTTCCTGAGGATTTCATCTTCACTTTTTTATTCTCTAGTGATATGACTGCCTTGTTAGTCTCAATATCACTGGACAGTGAGAAAAGAAAGGGAAAAAAGTAATTCAACCCAGCCAGTTGGTCTAGATCAGATCCCATCTTTTTAACAGCATCCGAAGTGACTTCAGTCTTGTTGGAATCACTTGCATCCTTTCTCACTTTTTCGGGGTCCCCTGAGGCCGAGTGTCTGTCTTCAGGGTGGTGTTGTGGCACAGGGTCTGACCTCATGGTGAGGGGAGAATGGATCCTACCCAGCTCTTCACTAGCCATCTCTGTGGCCTGATGCCCATGAAGGTTTGGCTGGTTACAGCTGGCTTTGGTGGGCAAAGAGACACCATCTGATAACATTCACTGCTAGAATTTGTGATCCCATCTTTTGCTATTTATCCTGAAAGGCCCAAACATCATAGTTCTTCCTCCAGCTCCATGAGCCCACCAGCAAGCCCACCTTCTCAGCCGCAGACACATCAGTGCATAGACTTGTTACACTTTACATGTGTATGGGCTCTGGGAACCAGGAAATGCCGCAGTTTACTCTGCTCAGCTCTCACTGACACCTCCGCAGCACTACTGCCACACGTTTCTGAGGGGCTCAGTCTGTTGCTCCTGATATGTTCAGGGGAGCACACCGTTATCTCACATTTTCTGTGTAAGAAACGTGATGCTTCTAAAGCCCATCCTCTCACCTGCAGCCTAGGGTGCAGGGGTGCATGCGTGTGTGCTCAGTCATGTCTGATTCCGGTGGCCAAGTGCACTGTAACAGACCAGGCTCCTCTGTCCCTGGGATTTCCCAAGCAAGAATCCTGGACTGGGTTGCCATTTCCTTCTCAGGGGATCTTCCGAACCCAGGGATCGAATTCACTCTCTTGTGTCTTCAGCACTGGCAAGCAATGGAGGGGTTTGGGGGTAGGTAGAGGTCTATAGCAAGAACAAAGATTTTCTGGCCTGATTTTCTGCATTCTCCTGGGTGTGTTTAAGATAACTTCAACTGGAACTGTAAAAAAAACAGGGCCTCTGGAAGAGTACAGAACAAGATTGTCATTCCTTTAGTAGACCTCAAGGCCACAATGATTTTGAATCCGTGGAGAAAAGGATTCAATATTGTTGAATCAGTTCAAATATTGACAATTCAAATATTGTCCTGCTGTTATCAGGGGTAATTATTTTCTTAAATACATAGGGCATACAGCAAAATATTTTCTATCAATCACTTAAAATTTACTCTTAATGATGGCATCAATTTATTGCAAGAAGAATGAAAAGAATGGAAAGTGGCAATTTTCAGATGAACTATATTAGTTAGATAATTCAACAAATTATCCCCAAACATAGCAGTTTAAAGAGACAAACATTTGTTAATTCACAGTTTTGGAGGAAAAGGAATCTCAGTTTTATTTATATGAAATGGACAAATTCTTCAGAAGACATAAATTATAAAAGCTTCCCAAAGAAACAAATAACCTGCACAACCCTATAGATAATATGGAAATTAAACTTGTAGTTAGAAGCATTTGTACAAAAAGAAATAAGAAAAAAAAAAAAACCAAGCCCAGATGGCATCAGTATTTTATATTTCAAGAATAAATAATTTTACATAAACCCTAAACTTCTGATGGATATAACATGGATGGAAACAAAAATAGTTATGCTATATGAAACAAGCCAGATGAAAGATAGCACATAAATCAAGATTTTATTTATATGAACTCTAGTAAGTACAAGCCAGTCTTCAGAGACACAAACTGGTTAGTGATTGCCTGGGGGTGCAGATAGGGATGTAAGAGAGGAAGCCATTACAGAGGGATTACAAACGTGTTGAGCAACAAAGCAGGAAAAAAAAAAGTGTTGGGCAAATGAATATGTTCACCACCATTAATCTGTGATGGTTTCATGTATGTTACTAAGTATATGCATGCTCAGTTGTGTCCCACTCTTTGCAACCCCATGGACTGTAGCCCACCAGGCTCCTCTGTCCATGGGATTTTCCAGGCAAGAATACTGGAGTGGGTTGCCATTTCCCTTCCAGGGGATCTTCCCAACCCAGGGATCAAACACATCTTCTGTACTGGCAGGCAGATTCTTTACCACTAAGCTGCCAGGGAAGCCCTATGAACAACTTAACAAATTGTAATTGTTAAATGTGTGCACTTTCCTGGATGTCAATTATACCACAAAAGCTGTTCAAAAACAAATGTGCAGCCAATTAAACATAAAGATAAAATCAAATCATGGCACAACTTGCAAAGTACAAGATCCTTAGATTTACAACCACAGTGCTTGCCTTAGCTGGGACACCGTAGGAGACACACTCTGAGATGATATTTGTAAGCAAGAAGGTTATTGGTGAATCTTCAGTCTGGTGTGGCAGAGACCTCTCTGAAGCCCTGGAAAGCAGCAGATCTGATAGGGCCCTTTGGAACTGCTCTGTACTGAGGCACAGAGGACAGGCCTTTGTTTCCCCAGGTCAGCCAGTCAGGAGAGGTGAGCCACCACCAATATAACACGTAAGCAAGCATGTTTGTTTTGCTCAACACCATTCCCGGACAAGATAGGGGTTGTGAGCTGTGTCAGGAGTCTACATTCCCAGCTGGTGGAGACCTCAGCGGTAAGAGCTTTTAAACTTTGAACTTCTTCATTAGGACTGTTCTTAAGATATTTGATCATGTATTAATCATTGTTTATATCCCCTTTAGCACCTGTGCCTTGAAGCTACTTAACATCTCTTTGCTGACTAAATGATTTAAACAGTAACTCCTTTGGGAAATCATCGTTAGTAATAGGATGTGTGAGAAAGCCAGGCTGCATAAACGCCTACAGTTTTCTCGAGCTATTGTTAAAAAATTCACAGCTGAGCATATATAATAAGATTTAAAGAGAGGGTATTTCAAGATTGAAGAAACTCTGAGGAGCTAGCCATCAGGTTTTGTAGCAGACTTGTCCTGTCAAGGGTCAGGATGTGGAGGGAAAGAGACAAATGTCAGAGGCAAGGAGACTAAAACGTCGAGTACTTGCAGGGTAGATATCTTGAGAGACAAAATTCTGTGAGAAAATAAGGTCAAGAGGCAAGTTTTGCTAACTAACAGGAAGCAGAGCGCTGGAGCTGGTAGTGCTCCAAGCACAGAGTGTAAGGAACCGAAAAACATCACGACGGGGCTCAGGAAATGAGTAGTCACAGCATTTCTCTCCGACGGGTTCTGTGGAAATGCCGTGTCCAGGCTAAAGCTGGAAACGCCTGGAAACCCGGGAAATCATGCCACGTTAAAGGACCAGTCTCTCCCACAGTTTGTAAGGTTAATGTATGGAAAGAATGGGGGTGGGGTTGAGGAGGGACCTTATTCATTGTGGTTTACTCTCTTTTATAGAAAAACCTCAGTTTTGAACAGATGAGGGAAAAAAAAAAGACAGTTGCAAAGCCATGGAGTTAAACACGAGCAACACATTTACTTTTCCAACTGTTAAAAGTTTCCATAGAAAAATAGGAATGCCAAGTTGTGGCCAAACTTAAAATCAGGAGAGGAGCCAAATACACCTAACACCTTCTATACATAAATTAACTTTTAATGTATCTTTTATAGTTGTAGATTTTGCCAAGTTTTGCTGAGGTTACCTCAGCAGCATATATCATTCTGCCTACACATCTCACTTCCAGGTTCTTTCAAAGCTAATTGATTTTCCAAAATGTTGTCAGATTAATTTTCCGAAGAACAGTATTTTTAAAATCACTTTTTCCACTGCAAAACATTTGTGGCTCTTCAGTGACTGATATTTAAGTCTTCCATGACCTGCCCCTATCTAATTTATCACAGGATCCTCTTTTATTAATTTCTTCAGACTTTTATACTCAAGTCAATGCAAATGATCAAGATTTTCATATTTATCTTAGCTTCCTCACCTCATGCTCCACTCTCATTGTCCCCTCTGTTCATTTTATTATATCCAATTCCCATTCACCTGAAAATCACATTCTCTATTAAATATACTATGATTTATGGAAGTAACATTTTTTACCACATTTACTAATTTCTGGTCAAGTTTTCCCAATTTTAAGGAAATTGTATCATGTTTTCTTAAATCTGAGATATCCAGGAGAACTATATATTTTGCATCTGCCATATAGCTCATCACAGAACCTTGCAAATACTATATCAGTTTGTAAAATTATGGCAAATAACAAATAATAATTCAATAAATTAATATTCATATGATATGACTTTAAATTTATATAACTTTGACTTAGTAATAGAATGCTTAATATGTTCATTCTATTAATAATAAAGAGCTATATATTTCAAAGGGCTTCCCAGGTGGCTCAGTAGTAAAAAGAATATGCTTGCCAATGCAAGAGACACAGGAGACATGGGTTTGATCCCTGGGTCAGGAAGATCTCCTGGAGAAGGAAATGGCAACCCACTCTAGTAGTCTCCCTTGAAGAATCCCATGGACGCAAGAGTCTAGCAGGCTACAGTCCATGGGGTCTCAAAGAGTTCAACACGACCAAGTGACTGAGGACACAGGCATACCACCGTGTCTAGCAAACAACATCATCTCATGGTATCTGACCCAAATTATAGTCAGGAGCTCTGAATTTAACTGAAATACCAGACTAAATAATTCAATATTTTCAAAATCAATTTTCAAATTCTGTTGTGGAACACCAGTTTACTAGTCATGTTCCATTTCTAACCTAGTATAACAGTAATCCTTTTTACACTTTCAAACCATGAGCTTCATTAATTTCATTCATAATTTCCCTTTAACTTTTGAAATCTGCTCACATCTGCTTGATAGTGCAAGCCTGTGACAAAATATTTCAACACATGGTATATAATAAATATAATGGAAAAGTTATAAGATAACTATCAATATAAGTTGGGAAATTACTCTCCCTTCTCCCATTATTTAAAAAAATGTTTATTCTGTTGATTTACTGCATGAAAGTAATAGTCATTTTAATATAATCTTGTTAGAAAATGTTCAAAATACTGGCATTTTTATCTTCTCTCTCTTTTCCTTCTTCCCTTTTTTAAAAATTCGTCAAGCTTCATACAATTGTCCTAACTCCTTAATATCACCAATTTAATTCATACCTTTATCAGTTTGCATATAACTTACTGTAAAAATTATTTCTAATTTATCTTCATTTTCTTCAGTTTGTTCTTGGTAATTTTGTAGCTTTAAAATTCTTAAAAGCACAAGTAAAATTCAAGAATATCCAATAATAACTTTTTCCTACCCATTAATTTCACTTCACACATATAGGACATCATGTCTGCCTTCAGGTCTGTAAGAACATCTTTCTCTCACTCTCCCTGTTTTAATGGTATGGCTAGCTGCCTTTTCATATGGAATGGCATATTTCATATCAATAAATTGATATGAAATAAAAAATATCAGTTATCTGAATAAAAGAGAAGTGCAATTATTTCTCATATGAAGTCTAGACATGGGAGACCAAAGCTAGCAGAGAGCACCATGGCATCAAGGATCCAAGGACCTTACATATTTACCTCTCTTCCTAAGAGGGCCTCATTGTCCAGGATGTCCATTTCAGTGGAGGTGTTTTGTCCACATCTCAGCCAACAGGGAGATAAAGATGGAACAAGAAATATACCAATGATCTTTTTAAGAGTATTTCCAAGAAGTTGCAAACTCTACTTCTATTTATAGTATATTTGCCATGATTGAGTCAATTAATTGGTCTCATCAAGAGGAAAGAAAAGCTGGGGGAAATGTTTAGCTAAATATAAGATCAATTATTAAAGAAGAAGGATCATTTTGATATCAGGGTCAGTTAGAAATCTCAGCAGTATAGGGGAGGAAAAATTCCTTTTTATCCTTTTAGAGTTTCCCTAAGAATTTGTTGCTGTTCAGTTGCTAAGTTGTGTCCGACTCTTTGTGACCCCATGGACTATAACATGTGTACTATAGCATAACCCTAAGAATTAAACCAACATAAAATAGATTAAGGGTAGAAGAGCATATATTTATTAATTTTTTTACATGTACCTGGGAGCCTTCACAAGAGAATGAAGACTTGGAGAAGTGATGAGAGAAGAGAGGTTTTTTTTTTTTTTTTTTTTTTTTTAGAAAAAGAAACAAATTTGTGAAGGATTGATAAGACACAGGGGTTTGGGCTAGGACAATAAATCTTGCAAAAGGGATCAGGGAGAAAAGAGTTCATTTAACAATCTTGTATTGACTTTTCTCAGCCTCTATTCCCCTCCTATCATGATAAAAATGTCTTCCTCCTTACTGGTACACGGAGAAGGAAATGGCAATCCACTCCAGTATTCTTGCCTAGAGAATCCTGTGGACAGAGGAGCCTGGCGGGCTGCTGTCCATAGGGTTTCACAGAGTTGGACATGACTGAAGTGACTTAGCAGCAGCTTACTGGTACAATGAAGGTACTTTTCACAGGGGAGTTTTATCTACCACTTTTGAGAATAAAAAACGAAGGTCAGAGTGCCCTTCCTGCATCTGCATTTGTTTCTCAAATGCCTTTCACTAAAAATAATCAATATGCTCAAATGGCATGTTTTAGGGTAATGTGTGCTGAATTCCTTCAGCAACATGCTGCTGTTTCCTCCTAAAACTGAAAGCTCTACAGTTCCTTGATAGATACAAATGAATACAGAAATCAGAATGCAATTGAGTTAAATCAATGCCATAAATCTGTCAAAATGCTTCGGCCTGAAATACTGTATTACAAAGATGAGATTATTTGGATGGACCTAGAGATTATCGTTCTAAGTGGAGTAAGTCAGAGGAAGACATACACAATATCACCTATACGTGGAATCTAAAAAGATGATACACATTAATTTATTTACAAAACAGAAACAGACTCACAGACTTAGAAAACAAACTTACAGTGACCAAAAGGAGGGCAAGGATTAATTAGGAGTTTGGGATTAGCAGATACACACTACTATAAATAAAACAGATAAACAATAAGAACCTACTATATAGTGCAGGAAAGTATAAAAAATGAGATCATTTAGCTAGATAATACTAAAATAGCCAGCTTTAAAGTACTTTGATTCATCAACAGTGTCATCTTTAATATTTCAACCCAGACTCAACTTGGTTTTTCTGAGTTCCTAAATACTTGTCACTTTACATATATCATTTACCTGCAAAGTATACAAGCTTTAACATTCCCGCATAACTTAACACACAATTACCTGTTTTTATGAAAGGTAAAGGTACTGTTGAGTCAGGAAATTCTACTTTTTATATATTTTAAGTTGCCCGTTAAACTAAATAATGAAAGTGAAAGTCACTCAGTCGTGTCTGACTCTAAGACCCCAAGGGCTATACAGTCCATGGAATTCTCCAGGCCAAAATACTGGATGGGGTAGCCTTTCCCTTCTCCAGGGGATCTTCCCAACCCAGGAATAGAACCAGGGTCTCCTGCACTGTAGGTGGGTTCTTTATCAACTGAGCTATCAGGGAAACCCAAGTTAAATAACAGCATTTGTTAATTCACAAATACATATAGATCATTCAATATATTCTAGTCACTTTCAGAAGTAAGCATAAACTAATGCCTGTCTACAGAAGTTATAATTCAGTTCTGGGAAGTGACAGTCCATGGATGGATTCCATAACTGCTAAAGTAAAGATGCTGTGAGGAGGCAGAGCTGCACATAGACTGAATGAATCAAGGAGATTACTGAAGTCGATATTTGAAGGAAGACCCATCCATCTAAGATGAGGGAACAGCAGACTTAAAGGCTCTCTTGTGAGATGGTGAGAAGCATGATCTTGTAAAATCTTTAAGTCCATATTGAACTCTGAGGTGGACGAGGAGTCATGGCAAATTTTTAAAGAAAGGAGCAAAACATGTTAAAATAACCTCTATCAGGGTTTCCCTAAGTTGGCATTACTGGCATTTGCATACATGCTGTCCTCATTCGTGTCCGACTCTGGGACCCCACAGACTGTAGCCCACCAGGCTTCTCTCTCCGTGGGATTCTTCAGGCAAGAATACTGGACTGACTAGGTTGCCATGTCCTTCTCCAGGGGATCTTCCCTACCCAGGGATCGAACCTACCTCTCTTACATCCCCTGCATTGCCAGGCAGGTTCTTTAGCACTGAAATTTTAGGCAGATAATTTGTGTGGTGGGTGACTGTCCTGTCAGATCTTCAGCAGCAGCTCCTGCGTGTACCCCCAGAAGACTGCAGCACCCTCTGCTCCCATTATAACAGCTAAGACTCCTCTCTAGGCAAGGCCAAATGTCCCCTGCCTACCCCTAACCCCAACACTGCTAAGACCACTGTGTGAGATCATGCAAAGGAAATAAACTGCTGAGGTGGAATACAGAGGTAAACAAGCCAGTTAGCACACTGTATCAAAATGTTAGGTGAGGAATGATGCAGTTTTAGATAAAGTAGCACGGTAGAACTTATGAGAAAGAGTCAGCTGGTAGATACCTTAAAGAAAAGCCAACAAGAGTTGTGGAATGCTAGCAAATTAGAGAAGTCAAATAGGAACCAGAGAAGGAAAATCATATTAAATTGGTAATCAAGAGCAAGGAAAACATCATTCTCACTTGCAGGGGGTTGAATCTGAGATGTGGGAGAGAAAATAGCATCACCAGAGATGTTTACAGGGATGGCTGTGTCCTTGACGAGAGCAAAGTAGTAGTTAGGAAGGGAAAATGAAGAAAGCAAAGGAGTGATTGAGTTTCCTGCAGACTCAATGGACTGTTTGGGAATTTAGGGTTTGTCTGTGAAGGTGGCTCGTATTGGAAGGGGCATAGAGCTCTATGGTGATGAATGTCTGCAGGGATTACGGATTACTTGGGCGTCTAGAGCTACGTGGCTTCTAGGGAACGTGAGGATAAATTAAGAAGATCCTGTAGGCAAATCATGATGGTGAACTTGTGGGGTGGGGTGGGTGAAGAGAGGGTAGAATCTTACCAGTAATTCATAAAGCCTGAAGAATCTCCTCAGGGTCACGTTATTGCAGTTTAGTTGCTGAATAGCGCCTGTCTCTTTTCAACCCCCTGGACTGTAGCCCACCAGGTTCATCTGTCCATAGGATTCTCCAGGCAAGAATACTAAAGGAAGTTGCCATTTCCTTCTCCAGGAGGAAGAACAGACATAAAGGTTCCCCTGTGAGATGGTGAGGATCATGATCTTGTAAAGAGATCTTCCTGACACAGAAGATCGAACCTGCGACTCCTGTGACTTCGGCTTTGGCAAGCAGATTCTCAACTACTGAACCACTTGGAAAGCCCATAGTCTTAAGATCCTGGTGTTGAGTTACTGAGAAACAGGTAAGCCTCCTTGGGTGCCACTGGCACATCCTTTCGTGACAGATTTTCCTCCCAGTTTACATTAAACCAATTAGCTAACTGTGACTCATCAATAGGAAGAAAACATTTTAATTCAATTACTTTTAGAAATTTTAAGATAAAATTATTTTAATAGTTTAAGAGACAGGGTACAGTATTTTAAAAATCTTCCATTAACCAGGCAAATTTGATTAATGGTAACCAATTATAAGTGCACTCAGCTCTGTGAGTCACAATAATTCACATTATTAATATTTAACATCACAACTACAAAATCATCAAATACAATTCAGGAATTTATTTTGTTCCTTTGGTCTTTGGTTCTATAAGCAAAGGAGGTCAAGGTTTAAATGAGCAGAATAAATTGATTTTAAGCTCCAGCTCTCTCAATAAAAGTGCAACCTAATTAAGTATAACAGCTACAGCTTTAGACAAATGTAAAACATTCAGAAGAAATTTTGACCAAAAACTGTATCTGCCACAAATTGGATGTAGCTATGATGTGTGGAGTTGGAGAGAAATGTAATGAGCTGTTAGCAGACATTTTTAACCAAGGAAACATGAAATGAATTTGGCCACGCTTTCCATCTGTTACAATGAGCTCTTCAAGAGCTGATAAAGCAGATGAGGTACAGTTGTCCGGCAGAAAGTTAAATTGTGTATACTAGTGAGAAAAGCTACTCTTAAATGTCAGTGAACTGATTCAAAGATTCTTTTTTATTTTTTAATTTTTTTTTCATACAAAAGAGAAATGACTTTCTAGAGCGAAAGTTAACAACAACAAAAAAGATTGTCTCAGACTGAGCCAGGTCACTGGACTCATAGACTGATTTGGAAAGCACAGACTAGAAATAGAAAGAGCAATGGACATGAAACATTTACATCTTGGTGGCTTACCCTGCATTCAGCGCTTTTCCTCCTCTCAAAGGCAAACGTGGTTAATGCACGATTTTTTCAGATTTAATGTAAGCGATGATCTTGCTCCAAACAAACAGTAACAGAAATCTTTCAAAACCAAGTTTAAGTTCGAAAGAGATTTCAGCTTTATATATAGAAAAGAAACTTTTTAATATCTACTTATAGAGACTTATAAGTAAATTTATTTTAACTTAAATCAGAAATAAGTTTAGACTTATATAAGAACTGTAAAAATACTACAGAGGTTTTCTGTATACCAGTTACTATCCTTTCCCTAATGTTTGCCACTTGTAAAACCACAGTACAATGATCAAAACTAAAGAGTAAACATTGATACAGTACTATTAACTAAACAACAGATTTCAGTAGGATTTCTCCAATAGTGCTACTTTTTTTCCCTTTTCTGTTCTGGGATTCAATCCAAGATCCTGCATTGCGTTGATCACTTCTCCTCAGTCTCCTTCAGTCCCCTCCAATCTTCATTCTTCCCTTGTCTTTCATGATCTTGGCATCTCTGAAGAGTGCTGGGCAGGCGCTCTATTGATCTCCCTCAGCGTGAGTTTGTCTGATATGTTGTCATTATTAGATTGATGTGTGAACCGGGGAGAGGACTATCAGAGTTAGTGTGTCCTGTTCAGCAACCCTGTCTGCTGTTACATGATGCCAACATCTCATTATTACTGATGATGCTTGTCTTGACCATTTGGGATGGAGATGTCTCTGTAGAGTACCTCTTTTCCCATATTGTTCAGTCACTGAGACTGTCTGACTCTTTGTTACCCCTGTGGACTGCAGCACATCAGGCCTCCCTGTCCATCACCAACTCCGAGAGCTTGCTCAAACTTAAGTCCACTGTGTTGATAACCCCATCCAGCCATCTCATCCTCTGTCATCCCCTTCTCCTCATGTTCTCAATCTTTCCCAGTATCTGAGTCTTTTCCAATGAGTTAGCTTTTAGCATTAGGTGGCCAATATTTTAGTTCATATTTTGAAGCTATGTAAATATTTGTTTCTCCTTAATTTTTGAAGGGGTCACAGAAGAAAAATTAGGTAAGAATCTGTTACAGAATGGAATTCATTTGTGCAAATTCACACCTTATGGATATATTCTGTACTATTTAAATATAAATAAATGCAGCTAATGGTGACGCTCTGTACCTGAGTACACTTTAAAAGCAGTACTGGTTATTTTACTGCTTTTTATATTTATTTAGAAGTTTTTGTGAAAATTGAAGGAAGAACTCAATTAGTCTCAAATCAAGAGTTGTAGACATTACAAATCTAAATAAAATATATGTTCATTACATATGAGGCAAATTATACTTTTATAAATATTTTATAAATAATTTCAAGTTTAACAAAATTATCAAAACTTTTTTCACTCTGCAGAATTTTTTATTTTTAATTATGTAAATTAGCATATGAGATATATATACACTAGACTTACTATTTCTCATCAAAATCCAGATTTTGAGTTTAATTTGAAAATATAGAGAAGATCTGATCATCCTTGCCACATTTCTTACCAATTTCTTATAAACTGACTCATGTAATTAAGTTACCTTTTTGAAATCATTCATATTTCTGATTCTTGATGCAGAGTATACCAGAGAAAGTAACTATTAAAGCATCATTAAGGACACCATTAAATGCAGCCACTTGCCTTTTTTGTTTTTTCTGTTAGTTTTTTGTTTGTTTGTTTTTTAATACTACTCCATGAAAAAAGAAAGATACAAGCTATTTTTAACTATCAAATATCACAGTCATAATGATCAGAAAAATTCATTACACTAATTTCTGGTAAGTTTCTGTTTAAAATAACTGCTACTTACTTTTAAGCAATTAATAAAATTGAATTGTCACAGAAAACAACCAACTGGGATACAATTAAAATGGAAAGAGTAACCAAGTAAAAATTAAGAGAAATCCTCTATTAACCAACACCATTGAGGCTCTGCCCCTTACAAAAGGCTGTTCTAAAGATCAAAGACACTTGATCAATGACCTCTAATTAAAGAAAAGTATAATGTTACAGAAGACAAGTTTAGCTTTTCAAAGTAATCTATTTAAAATTTTAAGTTATAATTAATGAGTCAAATGCCCAACATCCCAAAGTTTGTCACCTGATGGTTTTAAAGATGACACCATGCCAAAGCTTTATAAATGCACACAAAGATATTTTGAGAAATGTATTTTAAAAAGCTCTTTGAAAAGCTCTTTAGGTACTACTACTAATGAACATTATATAAAGCAATCAAGATACAGTTTTAAACCACAGTGTCCTTATAGAAATCTTTTGTATACCTACATTTTATACTACTGATGGGCCTCCCAGGTGGCTCAGTGGTAAAGAATCTGCCTTCTAATGCAGGAAACCCGGGTTCAATTTCTTGGTTGGGAAGATTCCCTGGAGAAGCAAATGGCTACCCGCTCCAGTATTCTTGGCTGGAAAAATCCCATGAACAGAGGAGCCTGGCAGGCTACAGTCCATGGGGTCGCAAAAGAGTCAGATAGGACTGAGCGACCAAACGACAACAGCAACCTTAATGACACAGCATTTGTTGATGAAATGGAGAAACTAAGAGTGTCTGCCTCAGAGGATTGTTTTGAGAACTGGATGAGTTAATATTCTAAAGTCTGTAAACAGTACCAGTGTTAATATAAGGGCTCTGCAAATAAATACAAAACTGAATTCAACCAACATAAATTTAGTATCTATCTAGGCACTGGAGCCACAATGGTGAATAACAAAGTCAGAGAGGCAATGAATAAACTAGTAGACACATGGATACAGATATTACTCAAACTGCAGTGAAGTTATAGCAAGGACAGAGGGCCTCTGAGATTGGGCACTGTTATTTTATCTGGGCAGCCAGGAAATGCATAGCCACCGTCTAGAGCTTGAGAAATAACAGGAGGCACATGGGAGCCATGCAAATACCTGTTAGATGAGCTTTTCAGGGAGAGGGCATTGCTGGAGCCCCGGCAGAGAAGCTGGAGCTTGGCTGAAGGCGCCAAGGGGCAGCAAGGAGGCCAGCCTGGCTGGAAAATAGCAAGATGGGGTGGGTTGGAGAGACATGAGGTTAAAGATAAGCCGGATCACGTAGGGACTTTTACAAAGACTCTAGTACCTCTCAATAACAAAGGAAGACCATCTTCTTAGTTGTAACAAAAGTATTGTGCAAAAATGGTAAGTATCAGTTACCTTCTCAGGGAAGTTTTGACATGTAATATTTAGTTTAAATGGAATAACCCTCTGTAGGCACCATTCTGTTGTCTAGGATCAAACATGATTATACTCTAGTTAAACTGTTTAAAAATAAAGAATGGGGCCATCTGAGCCCTTCCTTCTAGCCTCAGGGACACCTGAAGACTGGCCCTTGGCTGTATCTTCCTATTTGGTAGTAATGATAAGGACTCTTTACCACATTCAACAGTTGTTCAATATCTACTCGTGAATTAGCCCAGATGAATCAACACAAAAATAATTTAGAGGAATTTCTCAACAAAAGCCAATAAATAAGAAATGAATTGCTATACACAATAGACTCATAAATATTTATTACCAGATATTAAAAAAACTGTACTTTCTCTGATCTTATTAGTTCAAACCAATCTTTGATTAAAAATTGAGCAATCGATATGCTCTGAATACATAGTTGTTAATTATATAGCACCCCAAGTAACTATTGCAGGTGTGACAGAATGAGTCTGAATCCTAATACCTGAAATCTTTGCTCAATATATAACCTACCTTCTATTGCAAAGGGACTGTATGGCTAAAATAGAGTATCTTGAGATGTGGAGAGTATTGTGGATTATCCTGATGGGTCCAGTCCAAGCGCAAGAGTCCGTATAAAGGGAGGCGAGAAGCTCAGAGTCACAGAGAGGGACAGGAGATGCTATCCTCCTGGTTGTGAATATGAAATTTGGGGCTGTGAGCTAAGGAAATGTCGGTCATTTCTTAAAGCTAGAGAAGACAAAGAAATGGACTCTTCTTGATACTTTGAAGAAGGAAAACAGTCCTGTAGAAATCTTGACTTTAAGATTTCTGACTTTTAAAACTATGAGATAATAATCTGTTTTAAGCCATGATGTTTTTGGTAATTTGCTACAGCAGATTCCCATTGCAAAGTTCTATTGCAGCAGCAATAGAAAACTAATATAGGAGGTAGAAGAAAAATGCATGATTAGATTCTGTTTTAAGTTCTGTGTTTTTCCCCCCTACTTGAAGTTAATTGGAGAAAACCAAAAACAAAACAACAAAAACTTTAATCCACTTTCATTATCGGTACCTAAGGAGAGTTGAAATAGTAATTTTCACTAACTCTGAAATTATATTATTGTAACATTTCCCTTTTATTAATAATCTGAAGAAGTGTGACTATTCTGCCTCCTCCAGTTTTGCACCAACTCTCTGAATTTATGGCAGTACGAATTTTAATAAGTTATTTTACCGTTATTCTGACATGTCAACTTCCCATAAAATATAGACACCAGTAAATGTTTCTCCAATAGATCAACATATTAAAATGTACCAGGCCATCAAAGCCAACACATCCAAAATTAAACCATTCCTAACTCAAACTCATTTGCTTCAATCTGTCTTCTTTAGATTTTCTTAGTGAAATTTTCAGTCTCTTAGTTTTCAAGAAATTATTGATTATCAAGCACCTATTTTCCACAAATTACTTTTTCAAGCCAAACAATACAAAACTATATTTAATTAGGTTACTCTATATCTATGCCTTAAAATTAGCAGCAAACCAAACTGCCTAAATGAAATGAAAACAGTAAAATTAATTAAATTCTCATAGAGAAATGTGATTTCTTTAAGGTCTAGTTTCACAATCACCTAGGAAAAATGTCAGTAAGATGCATAAATTGTTTAATAATTATAACTTTTTATAGAAAACTAATTTGGCTACACAGTACTAGGCCATGAAACTAAAAAGGCAGATTACAAAAAAGGCAGACATTTTTAGGCAGACTGTACAGAATAAATGATAAGAATTAACACATTCTATAAAGTATTTTCCATGAATGGGGACATATCTAACATTTTTTTTACCAGACTAAATATAATATCATCAAATTGGCTTCAAACTATATGTGATATAGTTTATATTATAATATATAGTGTATCTTATATGTTATCTTTATATACAAAAAATACAAACAAGCCAATTTTTATATTTATATAAATACGAAGTATTTGACCTGGAGAAGATTCTGAGAGAATATTCAATTATCTCAAAATTGAAGAACTGTTTGAGGAATGAGGATTTGGAATTGTCTTTATTTTATCCATAGTGCTGGTTTCCTAAAAGCTGTTCTGTTTGAGCCCGGACGACATGAATTCGCTTCAGATTAGGAAGAGGAGATGCAATATAGTTACTCTCTTATGCAAAAGATTACTCTGTTAAAATAAATATGAGGGCTTTCTTGACTAGTCACAAAATAATAGCAGAATTAATACTCCAAAAAGTCACACATGAAAGAAACTTGTATGTCTTTTATAAATTCTTTTCATCCATTAGGAATATTATGTACTATTCCTAGAAATTATTGAAATTTTCCAGGACTTTAAGATACAGGTGAGTCCTGGAAAACTAATTATTATCTTTATAATTTCATAAAAGCCTTAGAAAATAACATCAATAAATATTTTAAGTGTCTACAAGACATATTGAATACTATCCAAGCACTGCCTATTTATCTGTTAAATATGTTTAAAAAAGAATAAAGTGAGCTTTTTCTTAATAAAAATTATCATTATCAACATAGAAATTTTTTCATTCTTTTTATAGACAAATCTGTGTACTGAATGCAGGACTCCAGATAATAATCACTTTCTGCAATAGAGAAAAAAACCTTTCAAAGTAAGTAATCCTATGGCCTTTTGAGTTCTTAAATTCTTAAAACTGTTTTCTTGATTAATCTGCATCATCTAGTTCCTCCAGGACTTTTTGATTATGGAAATTATTGTTCAAAGAATTCCTATTAGCATCACTCAGAAAGCTCTGTTCTTCAGGATGAAGATGGGAACAAAGATAGTACTGTTTTCCTTGTATTACACACTTAACTTTACTACACAGATGCACATATGTGTGAGGATGTGTCTGCTTTACTACTAGCAGGAGAATTGCCTAGATTTTACTTCTTAATCCACAGTTGCTGACATAGAGCCTAATGTCTGTAGGACACACAAACTTATTCAATGAGTCACAGTTGAGTTTTGAATTCAGGTGACCTGGGGTTTAATCTCAGTTCAATCTAATTTCATGACTATAACTAACTAAAGGGCTTCCCTGGTGGCTCAGTGGTTAAACAATCAGCCTGCCAATGCAGGAGACCCACATTCAATCCCTGGATCAAGAAAATACCCTGAAGAAGGAAATGGCAACCCACTCCAGTATTTTTGCCTGGGAAATTCCACAGACAGAGGAGCCTGGCCACAAAAGAGATGGACATGACTTAATGACTAAACAAGAGCAATTATATTAATCACTGGTATTAAAACAAATTTAATTTTGTCATATACCAATTAAGATACATATCTGTTGTTAGTTCAGTGATTTACAAATAATCCCATAAGATTATGGAACATAAATAATGTAAGAGATAAGAAAACTTGGCATGTATTTATTAGAACATCTCCATTAATGTATTTGATCTTTTACCTTGAGATCACATGGATTCTTTTCATTTCTAAACATACTATCTGGGGATAAGCAGAATATGAAATTTATTTTGAAACATAATTTAACAAACTTAGTCATACTGCATGCTATTTGTATTACTGATTAACCTGAGAAACTTTCATTTGTTTTTCAGGAATGAAATAGAAAATTATAAATAGAAACATAGTAATTTGATGAAGTAATTAATACATTACTAATCCATTACTTAATGAAGATATGTTTTACAATATTTACACATTAAGGCAATCTCTAGAAAATTACTATTAATAGAATTCATCAGTAATAAATAAGAAAGTAAAATATGAGATGTTTTTATATGGACTTCATTTTCAGATTAGTGAAATTTATGAAGCTAATAGGAATACATATTTAAAACAAATTCTTTTCATATTTTCTAAAGCAATATGATGCATTATTGGTAGGATTAAATAGATTAAAGAAACAGAATCAGATAAATATGAAAGACAACCATGTTAAATTTTCTTTATCTGGATAAGACACATGATGAATACAGTAGTGAAAAGAGACTTGAACATTTACTAAAATTAATGTATAGTTATATATTGATGATGAAAAACTAGTAGTAGGAATTCCTATTCTGATATGATGTATTAAAATTAAGTATGTACATAGCCATGATCAAGCAATTACACTCCTCACATATATCTCAAAAAAATTCTCACAGGTCCATCAAGTGATATGAATAATATTACTTAGCACAGCATTACCTTTTGTTGTGGTTAGTTAGAGGGTGACTATTCATCTATCTGGATGACTGCCCTAGTTTTATGTGTGAAATTATTTAGCAAGAAATAATGAGGATATTGAATGTACACACTGAAACAAGGTTGGATCTGATATAGTATAGTACAATAAAAAAAGAAACATGACAAATGTCTGTACACATACATACAGGTATGTGTACACGTCTGAATGATTTACCTAAAACATAATTTTTCTGTATGAAAATATACAAAGAGTATACATATAAACTATATGGATTGATTAGATTGATTATAAATTTACAGGAACAAGAGAAAAGTAGGAGAGGGACATGACATAAAAAGCAAATAAATTATTAAATAAAAACAGAGGGTTTTTTGGAGGTTGATAAAAATGTAGCACAAATTTAGGAATGTGTTTAACTCAGTCATTTACTACAGAGCTTTTTATTATTTTTTTATTTATATTGATTCAATTTTTAAATCTATGTTGAATTTCTCGCATGTGTTGTATCTCATTTTTAGATACTAACAATGAAGCAGTGAATAACAGGTAAAAAGCTTTCTCTGATGGAACTTACATATTGCTTTAATATAGTCAATATTTGGAAGTTATATTTCATATAAAAATTATTGGGGCTTTCAAATGGAAAATTTAAGATCTTTCCTTGTTTATAAAATCATTTTAAAAAATCAGATCAGAGGTATTGGCCAGCAGGAAATAAGAAGGCACACCTAGAATATGAGCCCTTAGACACAGCCAATCAATAAATATTTTTTGAATGGTTGAATAATATAAAAATTTTGCTTTCAATTATAAATGCAAAATACACATTTGAAGAGCCTAAATTGGTAAATCTAGGATAAACTTTGAAGATCTCAGTTCACTAAATTGATTGTTAACACTCAGGCAAACTTAAATTTTATGTGTAGAATATAGAAGTTTAATTCCATTTAAAAAAATAGCCCAAGATACCCAAAAGCTAAAGTCAATTCAAAGAGGATTATTTTCCATTAAGTGTTCTGAGCTATTGAATTGCAGCTTCAGGACAGATGAGAGTGGAAATTTATGATGGATAGTAAAAGCAATTACAATGCAGAATTAAGTATATTGCTTGCAAATACTCTTTACTTTTTAACTATAAATTTAATCTTCAGAAATATTACAGTAAATGAAATTTTTTATATGAGTTCTTTATCATATGAATAATATGAAAAGATAAAGTAAAAGTAGATTTCTGCTTTGCTATAAAGGTTTGCTGAGCTCAGAGTTAAATATTGATTCAATAATGCTAAGGTTAATATTTACTCTCATTTCAATGTACCTTGCAATTGACAAAAAGCACTGATTAACTCAATCATAATTAAAATTCAACAAGTTTGAATATCATGTAAGACTGTATTGTAGTAAATCTTGTCAAGCAAACTAGAATTTAACTGAACTAAATGATAACCACTGATTTAAGGCATAATTGATTGAAGATTATGTAAGAAAAATGTTTTAAAGACTAAAATTTTTGTTGTGATTTTTATTTATGTGAAGGGTGCAATTTGGTATATTTTAAATATGAATGACTATTATGCTTTATTGTATTAGTTTGGGTTCTGTCTCAATACAGGGTGCTATAACAAATATACCATAGACCAGGTGGTGTAAGCAACAAACATTTATTTCTCTCAGTTTGGGAGGCTGGAAAGTCCAAGATCAAGGTGGCAGTGGATGGGTGTCAGGTTAAGAGCACACTTTCTGGTCTTTCAGTGTCCTTCACATGACAGAGAGCAGAGGGACTGTGAGCAAGTTCGCATGCGTCTTCTTATAAGAGCACTAATCTCATACATGGGGGCCCCACCCACATGACCTAAGCACATCCCAAGACCCCAGCTCCTAACACAGTCACATTGGGGGTTTCAACATGTGGATTTCAAAGGGACGTGGACACTCAATCTGTAGCAGTTTCTGCCATATAAAAAGAGACTAAAGCAAGGACATTCATACAGGTAGTTTCTTTGGAAGATGACCCTAAGAAGCCAGAGTGAAGAAGTGAGGACAAAGAGTCAGTTGAACAGAAAAAGCCAATCAAGTGGACTTGACCAATGCTGTAGTGTGGCTCTGCTGGTGATTAAGCAATCATCTCTCAGCTCCAAACCCAGCCTTGCAGATGCAACCTGGGCTCAGCAACCCACATTTCTGCTCTGCCAGCTTGCTCACTGGTAGGCTTTGTGTTAAGATGGCCAAAGGTGGACTGCAGGCCTGGAGTGGAAAGAAGCCACTTGCTCCTTCCTCTCCCCTAACAGGCTGTGTTTATACTAGGCAGCAGTTCCCTCTGTAACAACTGTGAAGCTACAGTTTCTCTGTAATTTTCAGAACCAGTCTAATTAAGTTCTCTTCAGACACCAGCCCAGGTGGCGAGGTGCTAAAGAATATGCCTGCCAAAGCAGGAGACTTGGGTTTGATCCCTGGGTTGGAAGATCCCCTAGAGAAGGAAATGGCAACCTACTCCAGGATTCTTGCCTTGGGAAATCCCATGGGGAGAGGAGCCTGGCGGACTACAGTCCATGGAGTCGCAAAAGAGTCGGACACTACTTAATGACTAAACCACAGCCAACACCAGCAGGAGAAGGCCTTCTTCTGGGACATCCAGACTCTGCCACTTCCTGTTACAGCTGAGACAATTAGCTGGATTTCACAATGCCCTTTGAAATTCCGAGACAACCAGGGTTCCTGTGGACCATACTGTGAGTAAAAGCAGAGGCATTTAAGTAGCCTCAGTAGCTTTCCCATGTAAAACTGGTTAACTATTTTTTTTTCCATTGTCTGAAGGGATTTGAAAAGGATAAATTGCCACATTAACTTGCTGATCTGACTTATCTGGCACCACAGCTGCAGCTGGAGCAACCTCTTGTTAATATTACAGTGTCCCCAGTCTAATGCAAACATCTGCTTCGTAGTTGCTGGGGCTGCAGAATAGATATGGCAAGACACTCCTCGTTGACAGTATCATTAACTACAATTCCACTGCTATGAGGAATCGCTATGCTTTATCGTCATGATTAGGGTTGGGAGGGCAGTTTCTAAGACTTCCAACTGGCTTTTTCTATTGTGTTAGCTCTTACTCTGCAGGAAAGAAAATTAATTTAAGGGCTCTGCCAGCTGCTAAGTATATTCATCCCAATTAGGTTCTCAAGGGCCAAGGCAATGATGACAGAAGACCCACAGTGACAGACTCAAGCCAGGACTCTGTTCATACATAAACACCATTTGCCTTCACTCTAACTGCTTGGCTGTGCTGGCATTTGTGGCCCCTTCTATCTTCAACAGCTCTCACAAAGGCTGGCATTCCCTTCCCCCCAGTGTACAATCTAGCTGACTAATGGGCACAGATAAATTTGGATAAGGTTTGAAAGAGTACTTATTATTTTTATTTGTAATGGTATTTCAGGGTCTTTTCTCAGAAGGAAACAACCAATCCACAATCAAAGGGCCACAGACATGAGATCTGGCTAAGTCAAGAAACTGGGCATCGCGTCACAATTTTCCCTTTGAGTGAATGATGTAAATCTTACATTAAGTGGCACTAGATTTTTTTCTGGTTGTACAGGTAAGGACTACCCAACTGGGCTGCTCATCTGCATGATATGATTATGTATGTACAGAATTCAAATATTTTACTTTCCTGAATAGGATAATATATAAAAGAGAATGAAAGCATTTTTTTTTCAGGAGGCTAAGGTTTTTTAAGAAGGCATAATATTCCTGAATGAAATATTGATGCCTAATTTGTTTTCCATACAAATATAACAGGTAAATTGCATGTACATTTAAAATAATGATCCTACTAAGTACTATATAAATGAGGAAAAGAAAAAGTAGTAAAGGCATCAAGAGGAAGATTAGGAAATTTGCCCAAGTTTAAAAGCCTTAGGAACTGATCTAATATTTGAAACCACTTCTGACTCCTAAGAAAATTGCCTATGTGCCTATGAAAGAAAATTACCATCCAAAAGAGCATAGCAGGAAATGAATAAATATTTTAGAGAAAGTACATGGGCAATATTTAGAGAGGTTGTGTCTGATTTCTACAGAAGAAAGAATACGAGAACCAAGAATTGAGTGATCTTCATAGATTAGACAAAACAAAAGAAGTGCAACAAGAGTGACAGTGCACTACACACTACTGATGGATTTCAAACCCAAGATGGAGAAAGAGGAAGAGGAGGAAGTGGTCAAAATGTGTCAACAGGGACAAAACAGAACTGCCACGTAGATTTAATTGTACAACAAATGAGAGGTAAAACTGAGATAGACTTCTTCTAATGGAAAAAAAAAATCATAAGGAATATATATTTAATGATGACCATAAATGTACCACTTTTGGATGTCTTTGGACATAGCATATATATATATGTATATATATATATATACACATAGCCAATATATATGTATAATATTTTATATATATTTTAATGCATTTGTTCTGAGTTTTAAAGAACTTACTTAATGACCCGAGAAGAAATTTTATCTGATCAAAAACCAAATCAAGAAATAATATAATACACAAAGGCAGGGTCTACACACTAAAGGATCTAAAAAAGACTTGAGTCAAGAGAGAGATGTATTTAGGATGGAAAATTTCTATATTATAAAATTAGCAATTATTTTAATTAACCCATAATTAAATCCACTCCCCATACTAATTTTTGTTTTGAATTTGAAATAATGAGCTCTAAAATTTATCCTAAAAACGTATAACAATGGCTAGAAAATGTTTTGAAAACAAATGAAAAACAGATTTACTCTGTTATAAAAATAAAGACTTATAAAGTAATTGTGGTGCAAGTAAATAGACACTGATTAGCGAGGAGCCTCCAAATAGACTCATATCCCTATAAAATCAGCTTACTTGATGAAGATATATCTTTTAATGTAATCGACAAAATATATACCATACTCACTGTCTAATGATGGTACAATTGTTAGTATTTATTTTGGTTATGATGTTTGAGACATGGTTATTGTTGATCCTGAGCCTATAAACAAATATGTCCTCTCTCGGCTTAACAGATTATTCACTAAATTTCTTAAAGCCAATAAATCTAAGTTGTAACTAAGGTGAGGCAATTTTGCTAAAGTAAAATAGCTTGACATTAGTTTGAAATGCTAGGCTGAATTTAAGAGTGTGATTGATTTTCATGACAAACTTAATTGCCAGCTACTTTTTTCCTTCAGTTCCCAGCTTTTAAATGCCTGGATACAACTAATATTTTTATATCTAATTTCAACCCAATTTAAAAAATCCCTCTAGCTTTCTTACTTAGGCAAAATTTAGTCACATGTATGTAATGAGGAAGCTATGATATTTAGTTTCCAGTTGGTTGGGGTCCACTTGGATGAAGTAAAAAGAGCCCACACTCAGTGCTACAATCTGAACACGTTAGACTGTAAATAGGCTAAAATACCTGGTATAGCAGCCTAGGGCTTCCCTGATAGCTCAGTGGTAAAGAATCTTCCTGTAATGCAGGAGACCCAGGTTTGATCCCAGGGTCTGGAAGATTCCTTGGAGAAGGGAATGACTACCCACTCCATTGTTCTTGCCTGGAGAATTCCGTGGACAGAACTGGCGGGCTATACAGTCCATGGGGTCTTAAAGGGTCAGACAGGACTGAGCAACTAACACACATGGAGGAAAACTACACACAGAAAAACACAAAAAAGTTCAAAGAAGTCCACTGAAAGAACGAGATTTGATTGGATTCAGTCAGTGTCCTGCCTGACACCTCACCTGCACAGCAGCAGGGCTCCAGGATAATAATAATAGATACAGACAAAAGAGCTACAACACACAGACTCTCTCTGAGGAGGGCTACCCAGGAAAACGCAAAGAGAGGAGGCAGAAACAAGGGCACAAGAGGAAGATGACAGCTCCGCACTGAGGCCCTAGCCATCACCAAACAAAACACAGCTCCTCGCCCAGTGAACACATATCCTCCCACTAGAGGTTTACTTACCTGTTTCTATTTCCCAATACAACATACACAGCTCTCAACAATCATCACAAAAACTTACAAGACATACCCAAAGCAAGAAAAGCAAATCCGAGAAGACCAGACTCTGGCATGAAGTGCTGGAATCATCAGCCAGTGAATTCAAAATAACCATGAATAATATGGGAAAGAGCTCTAATGGAAAAAATAGACAAGCTGTGGGAACAAATGGGTAAGGTCAACTGGGAAACAGAAGCACTGAAAACAAATCAAAAGGAAATGCTGGAAATAAAAACCATTGTAACAAGTGAAGGATGCCTGCTATGGTTTCATGAGTATATAAGACACAACTGATACAAGAATCAGGGAGGGTCATGATGGATCAACAGAAACTCTTCAAACTGAAATGCAAGGGAAAAAATAATTTAAAAAAAAGAACAGAACATCCAAGAACTATGGGACAATTTCAGAAGATAGAGTGTATGCATAATTGGAATCCCAGAAGGAGAAGAAACAGCAAATGGCACAGAAGAAATATTTGGAGGAATAACAGCCAAGAATGCGCCAAAATTGATGACAGACAAGAAACACAGATCTAGGACACTCAGAGGATACAAAGTGTGGTTTTTAAAAAAACGTCCTGTATTGTTGTTTTTGCTTCTGGCTTACTTCACTCTGGATAATAGGCTCCAGTTTCGTCCATCTGAGTAGAATTGCTTCAAATGAATTTTTTTTTAATGCTGAGAAATATTCCATTGTGTATATGTACCACAGCTTTCTTATCCATTCATCAGTTGATGGGCATCTAGGTTGTTTCCATGTCTTAGCTATTGTAAACAATGCAGCGATGAACATTGGGGTACACGTGGCTCTTTCAATTCTGGTTTCCTCGGTGTATATGCCCAGCAGTGGGATTGCCGGGTCATATGGCAGGTCTATTTGCAGCTTTTTAAAGAACCTCCACACTGTTTTCCATAGTGGCTGTACTAGTTTGCATTCCCACCAACAGTGTAAGAGGGTTCCCTTTTCTCCACATCCTCTCCAGCATTTATTGCTTGTAGACTTTTGGATGGCAGCCATTCTGGGGGTTCCGGAGGGGAAGCATATGTAAACCCATGGTGATATCATGACAATGTATGGCAAAAACAATAATAATAAAAAAAAAAAGAATAGAGGGGGAAAGTAACAAAAAAATAAAAATAAATAAATAAAACGTAAAAAAAAAAAAAAAAAAAAAAAAAACGTCCTGTAAAAATTGCACTGAAGCATGTATTTAACTGGTAATATATAAGTAAAATAATAACAATTTAAAATGTATAAAGGAAAGGCAAAGAAAAAATCTTGAAAGAAGCCTATGGGAGTGGTGAGACAGCTTACTCACAGAAGAATAGAGATTGTCACACTGAGGGAAGTAAGTCAGAGAAAGCAAATATCATATGATACTGATTATGTACCAAAAAAAATTGGTACAAATGAACTTAGTTACAAAATCGAAGTATCCTGGCATCTGCAGTCCATGGGGTAGCCAAGAGTCAGATATGCATCTTGGCAACTGAACAACAACAGAAAACAAACTCACAGTTACCAGGGGATGTGGAGGGGGTGATATATTGGGAGAATGGGATTGACACACTGCTATATATGAAACAGATAACTAATAAGAATCTGCTGTATAGTAAAGGGAACTCTACTCAATACTCATATGGGAAAAGAATCTAAAAAACAGTAGATATAGATATGTGTATAACTGAATCACTGCTATACACCTGAAACAGACACAACATTATAAACCAATTATGCTCCAATAAAAATTTGTAAAAAAAGGATTACAGCAAACTTCTCATCAGAAACAATTCAAGCAAAAAAATAATGATATTCAGTTTTTAGTGTCCAAAGGAGAAACACCAATCTAGAGTTCCCTATCAAATGAAATTAACCTTCAAAAATGAATGAAAGCTAAAGGCCTTCTAGACAAACAAAGACTAAGGGACTTAATCACCAGAAAACCTGTCCTGCAAGAAATGTTAAGATTTTCACCAAGAAGGAAAATCATATACATCAGAAACATGGACCTATGTTTAAAAAAGGAATCGCATCAGAAGAGAAATAGATGAGGGTGAAACAGTCTTCCTTATTCTTAATCTAAGAAACAGCTGTTTAAGGTAGAAATGATAACAAAGCATTGGATTGTCATAACAAATGAATAAGTGAAATGAAGGGCAAAATATAATATGGGAAGTGAAGGTTGCTCAGTCGTGTCCGACTCTTTGTGATCCCATGGACTGTACAGTCCCTGGAATTCTCAGGGCAGAATATTAAAGGGGGTAGCCTTTCCCTTCTCCAGGGGATGTTCCCAACCCAGGGATTGAACACAGATCACCCGAATTACAGGCAGATTCTTTACCAGCTGAAACGCCAGGGAAGCCCAAGAATACTGGAATGGGTAGTCTATCCCTTCTCCAGTGGATCTTTCCAACCCAGGAAATGAACTGGGGTCTCCTGAGTTGCAAGCAGATTCTTTACCAACTGAGCTATAACGGAAGCCATAATACAGGACGGGAGGGAGGTATTGGGAATATTTGTTATAGGGTGCTTCTAATGATACATGAAGTGGGACAGTTTCACTTAAAGGTGAATGGAGCTTACTTAAAAATGTATAACAAAAGATAGTTTTTTTTTTCAAATGGTGCTGGAAAATCAGACTTCAGATGGAAAACAAGGAACCTTCAGATATTCTTTACTTCTTACATGAAAGTTAAAGGAATAATAGACTTAAACATAAAATGTAAAATATTAAACATTTAAAAGGATAGGAGAAAATCTTCATGTTATTGGTTTAGGCAAAGAGTTCTGAAAGATGACACTAAGTCAATAAAAAAAACTGTACATTTAACTTTAACACAGTTAAAAGTTTTGTTCTGTATAAGACACTGTCAACAGAGTGAAAAATCAAACTATAGATGGAAGAATATATATGCAAATTGTACATATCTTACAAAGGACTTGCGTCCAGAGTATGTAAATCTTTCTCTAATCACAAATATAAGAAGGAAGCAGAACTCGATTAAAAATACAAAAAGCATCTGGTAAAGGTTTTACAAGAGACCACAAAAGAATATATGGGAGTGAAAAGCAACCACATGAAAAGATTTCAAACAATATCGATCATTAAGGTAATTAATACTAAAAATGAAATACTATTGCACACCTGTTTGAATGTCTAATATATAGAACTCTGATAATACCAAGTACTCGTAGCACACTGGGATCTTCAGTTTATCTGAAACGTTTTTTTGTGTATGGTATAATGTATTTTATGTAGGGGTCAAAGTACACTTGGAAAGTCAATCCATCATCAGTTATTGAAATTACCACACTTTCTCCACTGCACTGTAATATCACCTTTGTCATGAATTATTTAATGGAATATGTGTGTTCCTAGATGCTCTCTGGGATTTCCCTGGTGGCTCAGAGGGTAAAGTGTCTGCCTGCAATGTGGGTGACCTGGGTTCAATCCCTGGGTCGAGAAGATGCCCTGCAGATGGGGATGGTCACCCACTTCAGTACTCTTGCCTGGAGAATCCCATGGACGGAGGAGCCTGGTGGGCTCCATGGTGTTGTAAAGAGTCAGACACAACTGAGTGGCTTCACTTTCACTTTCATTTTAGATGCTCTCTTACTTTCTATTGGTCATTTTCTTTGGTCCAAATCTGCCCAATAAATATCAATATAGATAAGACCTAGACATATAGGTTAAATGTTCCAGTTTTCTTCAAAACTGCCACGGCTGCTTCTAGATGCATTTTTTTCTGGATTTTTTGAACTTGTGCCCCTTTCCACAAAGAACTCTTAGGACTTTGACTGGAGCATTTTGACTAATTTGTGAAGAATTTGCAACCTTAAAATGTTTAGCTTTCCAATCTTTGAATATATTTTTTCTATTACTCAGTTACGTCTTCTTTAATTTCTTTGACTTTGTGATTTTTCAACACAAAGGTTCTATACATCTTTTGTTAGGTTTATGCTAAACTGTTTGATATTGATTAATTTTGAGCAGGATATTGTTAAATTTTGTGGGGTTTTGTTTTGTTTTTTCTTTGCTGATGGTGTATCTGCATTGCAGGCAGACACTTTTACCTGCTGAGCCACCAGAGAGGCCCTTAATTTTGTATGTTGTCTGGTATTTAGAAGCACAACTGAATTTACTTATTATTTCAAGGGCTTGTACAGACTCACTTTTGAGTTTTCCACACAGGCAAACAAGACATGACTGTGTGATGAGAACTTTGTTTTTCTTCCAATTTTTATTATCTCTTTAACTTATTTTCTTGCCTTCTTTGACTGGCCAGGACCTCTGGTACAATGATAAATAGGAAAGGTGAGAGCTATCATTCTTGTTTCATTTTGTAACTATGAAATGAAAGCAAAATAAAATGTTTACAAATAAAACAACTTCATTTTGAAATATGCTGAAAATAAAGTCAAAATCTTTCAAAAGAAGAATCCAAAAAATGGTTCAACTTAAAGTTTTAAACATTCATAACTGGTATTTTCAATCTATTACCTCATCTACTTACCTAAGGCAACTATGTATCCCTATAAAATAACTATAGCTGACAAAAAAATGAGCTTCTTACCAAAACATTAGATTAAAAAATAAAGTGTTAGTCATTAAGTCGTGTCCAACTCTTTGTGGCCCCATGGACTATAGCCCTCCAGGCTCCTCTGTCCATGGGATTTTCCAGGCAAGAATACTGGAGTGAGTTGCCATTTCCTTCTCCAGGGGATCTTCCCAACACAGGGATCAAACCCATGTCTCCACACTGCAGGCAGATTCTTTACTATCTGAGCCACTAGATTAATATGTTTCATTTAAAACAATAGCAATGCCAAGATATCAAATCTATTTGTCCTTTCTCAAACTGTAAGCTTTTAGTCTACTGACTTTACCAATGGGTTTCCAACTATTACCAAGCACAATAATGTTTAGTTACAGCACAGCAACAATGTGTCACTTATACACAATAGAACATAGATACTCCCAAACACAAGTCCCAGAGTTGGGCAAGAAAGGAAAGAGAGCTTGATGAATTACTCCACTCCATTTAACTGACTGAGGGAGAATGATTCAACATCCACAAATGGGGGAAAAATCAATCTCTCATATAACACAATTCACCAAATTATTTCACTTGTTAAGAATAAGCTTAATTCTCAAAGCACAATATAGAGAGAGATAATTGCATTGTTTAGAGAGTACATTAGCTACTTTGACTTCCAGAGAAGTAAAACAAAGATGATATATCGAAACGCAATTCAAATGTAATTTCTAACGTGTTTCAGAGGCTTTACATTTTATTTCTATATAGTACAATTCAGAACTTCACCTCCTCAAACACACATACACACACAGACACACACACAGAACTGGCTTAATCCTTATAAGCACTTTATATATACTCGGAGACATTTTGTGTGCTATAACACAGAAGCTTCAAAATACTAATATGAAGATATTCTCCTAATCTATTCCACAATGATTAAAAAATTGAATGATTTTTTTATCATAAAAAATTGAATGATTTTTTTAATTGAAATTAAATGATTTCTTATTTGATGAAGAAATATACATTGGAAAGAATAAAATAGTGATGTGGAAATAGGTTTTTCGAAAAATGAAATCTGGCCACTTGACATTAAATTTTCAAGTGTTATAAAGATTTCACTCAGGATAAAATTATAGTGTTTGTTATATAATTATTTCTACACATTCCTCTTTTCTCCACTGTATTTGGCTTCTATTCCTGCTATGAAAAAGCACCACAAATGCAGTGGCTTATAGCAACTCAAGTCTATTTTCTCATAGTCTGTAGGTCAGAGGCCCCATATAGGTCTTTGCAGGTTATGACCAAGGTCTTGGCAGGTCTGCTTCCTTTTCCGGAGGCTCTGGGGGAGAAACCACTTCTAGGCTTATTCAGATCCTTGGTAGAGCTCATTTATTTCTGGATTCAGGTCCCCATCATCTTGTGGGCTGTCAGCTGAAAATCATTCCAGACTTCTAAAAGTCACCACATTCCCATTTCATTACGTTCCTCCATCTCTAAGTCCAGCCAACAATAGGGAGTCACTCCTGCACTTGTATCTCCACTGCCTTCCCTTCCATCTCATCTCTCTGACCCAATTTTCTACCTTCCTCTTCCAATTGTAGAGGTGTGTAATTACCCAGGTAACCCAGGAAAAATCTCCCCCATCTCAAGGTCCTTGATGTTAATCACAACTGCAAAGATCCTTTTGTCAGGTAATATAATACATATACGAGTTCTGGGGATTAGAACATGAGCATCTTTGGGGGCCATTAGTCTGAACATCCATCTAGACTTTCTATAACTTTAACTTATTTTTAGAAGTAAGATGTTCATTTCCTTCTTCAATCAGGAAACTAATCTATGGTGTGTAATTTGTCTTTTAAGGCATTAAAAAATAATATGTGCTGTGCTAAGCCGCTTCAGTTGTGTCCCACTGTTTGCAATCCCATGGACTGTTGCCCACCAGGCTCCTCTATCCAGGGGGTTCTCCAGGCAATACTGGAGTAGGTTGTCATGCCCTCCTCTAGGGGTTCTTCCCAACCCAGGGGTTGAACCTGCATCTCTTATGTCTCCTGTATGGGCAGGTGGGTTCTTTACCACTAGCACCACCTGGGAAGCCCAAAAGATAATACACTGCTAAAGTAATAAAGTTAAAAAAAAAAAAAGAAAGAAAGAAACCAACCTTCCCAGGTGGTGCAGTGATAAAGTATCCACCTGCCCATGCAGGAGACACAAGAGACACATGATTGACCCCTGGATTGGGAAAATCTTCTGGAGGAGGAAATGGCAACCCACTCCAGTATTCTTGCTTGGAAAGTTCCATGGACAGAGGAGCCTGGCGGGCTACTGTCCATGGGGTCAAAAAGAGTTGGACATTACTTAGTGACAGAACAACAATAATATATATACAGCTCTGCAGAACTGAAGCCTTTTTGGTTAAAGACGAAGGGGTAAGAAGACTTTAGAGAAGACATGTGTGTGTGTTTTGAGAAATATCTGCAATGGCCTTTTAAGAGATAACTAAGGATGCTTTAGTTGCTAAGGACCCCTGATGAAGTCATCAGAAAAACAGTATTATTGATGCTCAGCTGCAGCATTCCACTAGTTGACTACATGGGAAAGACAAGTCCACCCTGAAATATCTAGAAGCACTCTCCCAAAACAAACACTCCCACCAAATCCCCTCCAGTGAGGAGGACACATAACACTCCTATGGTAAATGACTAAAGTTATCCAGGGTTCTGACTGAGGTCTCAGATTTCCAATCCTCATCATCAGGAGGGGGATGTTAATTAGACTTTGTCTCTCTTTTCCACAATCCCTTGGACTGAGACCCAGAAATATATCACTAACTTTCATACACATTAATTCCTTTGAGGCAGAAGCAGTAATACATATAATTGGACTTTTCTTGGACACCTTTTAACTGCTTCACCATGCTTGAGCACCCAAGCGCAAAGATATGCACAAGTCAAGAAAACAAAAAGGATTAACTCGGAGTAAAATGTTCACTGGTCTGAGAGAGAAAAGAAAGCTCTAGGGTGACTGAGGCAGTGAGAGACGAAGACAGAGAAAAGGTCAAACTAGAATCAAAATAGTAGAAAAATCATCTGTGGAAGTTCAAATAGCAAGTTGAAGAAAACAACGAAATGATACTGGAAACAAAGAATACTAAGATTAGCAAGGAATACATCATAATCCAAAGAGTGGTTTTAATTACACATACTTTAACTCATTGGTATATGAATTTATCTTTATACCTGTATTTACTTCATTTTTCTTAAATTTTTACTTCTTTAGCTTTTTGTGTTGGAGATATAATTCTTTATTGCCATCCTTTCAAGACATGGTGCCAAGTAAAAGGGAAATGAGATCTGTTTTTACAGAGCTTATAGTCATGGGACATACTCTCTAAATTACAATTTGTCCTATCCACAGAGCTAGCTCCAAATTGTTTAGTCGCTAAGTTGTATCTGACCCCATGGACTGTAGCCTGCCAGGCTCCTCTGTCTGAGGCATTTCCCAGGCAAGAATACTAGAGTGGGTTGCCATCTCCTTTTCTGAGCTCCACAATAATAATGTCTAATGGATGGCTGACCCCATATCACTGCAGTATTCATCAGATTTCTCATACAACACATTACAGATACATCGATTTCATAGTCAATTGTTATTTTGAGTCTTTTGACTACTCTTCCCACTTCCAAACCTGCCCTTAGGCAGTGAGGCACTTGGTGAAGCTCAAAACTTGAACTCATTTTTTCACTCCATAAATCCCATCTACCAAGTTTTGCCAATTCTGTCTGTAGAAGAATGTATCTTAGTGCTATTTTATAACCAATGGCAACATTCTTTCCAAGTCATCAAATTATTTTCCCTGGACTACTGGATGAGATATGTAGCTTTTGTTTTTCTTTTTTACTACTTACAATTCATGTCATGTACAACCCCATAGATCTGTACTTGAAGTATAAATCAGTTCAGTTCAGTTGCTGAGTTGTGTCCGACTCTTTGCGACCCCATGAATTGTAGCACGCCAGGCCTCCCTGTCGATCACCAACTCCCAGAGTTTACCCAAACTCATGTCCATTGAGTCGGTGATGCCATCCAGCCATCTCATCCTCTATTGTCCCCTTCTTCTCCTGCCCCCAATCCTTTGCAGCACCAGGATCTTTTCCAATGAGTGAGCTCTTCGCATCAGGTGGCCAAAGTATTGGAGTTTCAGCTTCAACATCAGTCCTTCCAATGAACACCCAGGACTGATCTCCTTTAGGATGGACTGGCTGGACCTCCTTCCAGTGTAAGGGACTCTCAAGAGTCTTCTCCAACACCACAATTCAAAAGTATCAATTCTCGGCCCTCAGCTTTCTTCACAGTCCAACTCTTACATCCACAAATGACTGCTGGAAAAATCATAGCCTTGACAACATGGACCTTTGTTGGCAAAGTAATGTCTTTGCTTTTTAAATTTTTTAATTAATTAATTAATTATTTTCTTTATATTATCGTGTTGGTTTTACTTGTAAATTATCATATGTGAAGTTTCTCTGCTTTTTAATATGCTGTCTAGGTTGGTCATAACTTTCCTTCCAAGGGGTAAGCTCTTTTAATTTCATGGCTACAATCACCATCTGCAGTGATTTGGGAGCCCAAAAAAATAAAGTCTGACACTGTTTCCACTGTTTCCCCATCTATCTGCCATGAAGTGATGGGACTGGATGCCATAATCTTAGTTTTCTGAATGTTGAGCTTTAAGTCAACTTTTTCACTCTCCTTTTTCACTTTCATCAAGAGGCTCTTTAGTTCCTCTTCACTTTCTGCCATAAGAGTGGTGTCATCTGCATATCGGAGGTTATTGATATTTCTCCCGGCAATTTTGATTCCAGTTTGTGCTTCCTAGAGCCCAGCATTTCCCATGATGTACTCTGAATACAAGTTAAATAAGCAGGGTGACAATATACAGCCCTGATGTACTCCTTTTCCTATTTGGAACAAGTCTGTTGTTCCATGTCCAGTTCTAACTGTTGCTTCCTGACCTGCCTACAGGTTTCTCAAGAGGCAGGTCAGGTGGTCTGTTATTCCCATCTCTTTCAGAATTTTCCATAGTTTATTGTGATCCACACAGTCAAAGGCTTTGGCATAGTCAATAAAGCAGAAATAGATGTTTTTCTGGAACTCTCTTGCTTTTTTGATGATCCAGCAGATGTTGGCAATTTGATCTTGGTTCCTCTGCCTTTTCTAAAACAAGCTTGTATATCTGGAAGTTCACGGTTCATGTATTGCTGAAGCCTGGCTTGGAGAATTTTGAGCATTAATTTACTAGTGTATGAGATGAGTGCAATTGTGTGGTAGTTTGAGCATTCCTTGACATTTCCTTTCTTTGGGATTGGAATAAAAACTGACCTTTTCCAGTCCTGTGGCTATGGCTGAGTTTTCCAAATTTGCTGGCATATTGAGTGTAGCACTTTCACAGCATCATCTTTTAGGATTTGAAATAGCTCAACTGGAATTCCATCACCTCCACTAGCTTTGTTCATAGTGATGCTTTCTTTCTAGGCCCCACTTGACTTCACATTCCAGGATATTTGGCTCTAGGTGAGTGGTCACAGCATCGTGATTATCTGGGTCATGAAGATCTTTTTTGTACAGTTCTTCTGTGTATAAATCACAGAAGTATAAATCAGGTTGTGCCAATTCTGTATCTAAAATCTTCTCACTTCTGTGTCATACAATTAAAGAATAAATAGTAAAATGTTAACCATGGTGCACAGACATTCATGATTCAGTCCTGTGAACATTCTGAACTTGCCACCAGGGAGTTTTATTCTATTCTTTGGGCTTATTTTATGCATTATTTTTCTCTGCTAGAAGATTTCTTATCAAGCTAACCCATCCTATTTTGCCTTTTTCTTATTTACTTCTTTTTATCCTTTAAATTTTAGCATAAAATTGCATAGAACTTTCATGACCTGGGGTCATAAAAAACCATCTCGAGAATATGTTTACCTTGAAGAAGAGATTAGACTGAGAAGGCATAAGGAAAGGATAATTTGATTGTTTTTGTGAAACAGATCCTTATGAGCAAAAACTCAGTTTAAAGAAGTGATCATAGCATGGATATAGCCACAGTAAGGGTCCAGATATGACAGTGATTTTCAACCTGGCAAAGAGCCAGATTACTTTTGAATCAATTATCAGTTGTGTGAACATCTCAATATATAGAGGGTCGAAACAACATTCATTTATTTATCTGACAATTCTGTGAGCTGGAAATTTGGACTGAGCTTTGGTAGGTAGTTCTGGTCTGTTCTAGGTTTGGCTGACTTCAGCCTGGTTTGCACTGGGGTAGGGTCTTTCACTCGGGACTGGTGGGCCCATGATGCCTGCTCTGGGACCAGACTCCATCTCTTCTGTATGACATCTCATTTTCAGTAAGATTGGCTGGGGCTTATTCACAGGGTGGTTCAGCAAACTCTCAAGAAAATAGGTATTTAAGGCTGCTTGAAGCCTGGGCTTGAAACGGCCATGCTATCCCTCTGATGAGTTCTGTTTGACAATGGAATTGTCAATTCAGAGTCAGGGGTGGGGAAAACAGACTTCATTTATGGTTGGGAAAAACTGCAGTGTCGCACTGCACCAAGGCATGGGTATAAGGAAGGGAATGGAATACTTGTGGCCACTTTTTTTTTCACTGTTTGTAACTGGGTTCAAAATGGGAAGAAACAGAAGAAACAGAAATAGGATATTATTTACCAAACCCTCACATAATCTAATATTCATGTCTTGGTTAGTACTTTCTGGTTTTAATTAAGAAATCTGAATTGACTGATATGGGTTAAAATGATCATTTATTTAAATAGCATCTCATAGACTTCAGGGACAAGATATAATGGATCTTCAGGTTATTTTATAGGTTTTCATGGGAATAAAGAGGGTTGTTTCACTACGTTCTCCACTTTGTTATCTCCAGTGCATTTTCATAGGTATTACCTGCTGGTAGTAGTATAATTTTTAAAACATATATTCTCTACCATTGACTTAATGGATTTTAGGCCTCAGTTTGTAAGCATAATTTCCACAATTATTTAAAGAAAATATTGTTTTGAAAGAAGAGTTGGTTCTTTCACAACTACTTTGTAATTTTTATTTCAAATTAATTGCCTTTTGAAGCATGGATTCAAGTAAAATGCTATAATTCTTCAGTGCTTATATGTATATGAACAATATTCTGTTCCTTTTTTCTTGGATGATATCCTGGTTACTTAGAGAATTTTAAATTCATATTACATATTAAATTCAAAATACATATATATTTGCCTTAATATCTCTAGATAATCCATTCACATATCCCTCTTTGAATGAGATCTTTTCAAGAGAACAATCTTCTAATCCAAACACCTAATCTAGTCATTTTCAAATCTTATTCCATCCTTCTTCAGGATTTGGTTAAAATTCCCATGGGCAGTTGTTGAAGAAAATTGATGTGGTTCCTGAATTCTTTCATTAATCAAATCATTCTATCTCCACTTTCATCTTTTACATAAAATTTTACTTTACAGGTCCTGGTTGTTAAATGTTCTTTGGGTGTTGAATAATTTACTGTTTTTCTAAAAAATCAAAGTTTGAGTAATATATATTATAATATTGAGGGAAATATGTTAGCAAGTTACATAAAATTCATGGTGAATGCCAGTAAAACACTTAAATGTGCTAAGTGTTCTCTGGGGGTAACATCTCAAGCATCCTTATTGTAGCAAAGGAGAATTTAGGTAACCTTGATAGACTGCTTTGGGATGCTTATAAAGCAGTGATAACTGTGTAAGCACACTCATTAGGAAGAAATTTTATATTACTGACTACAATACAAAAGACAGGTCACAGAGGGACTAGATATGAGACAAGTGAAAAAACACGCTTGCTCTTCCACACATTTTTTATTTTCACTAAGACATTCAAAAATGCATAGTAGTTTTTTTATTTTAGGAAAAAAATTAATTAATGTAGATATTCACATGTCCTCTTACATAACAATTTTTGCACATGTATATACTTAGAAATTGCAATTTTATATTCCACTGAATATCCTTTGAAATTTAATGATTTCAACTCCTCTTATTTCTTTTTCTAATGTAGAACATCATTTTTTTTCTTTCATTTTTAAAGTGATTAAGCAGAACTAGAACAATTCTCTTTGTTCATAAAAAAAGAAAAATAACTGCTGTGTACAGACAAAATAAAGGCACCAAAGGAGCAAGTTTTCAATTTGTTTCACAATGAGATGCTGGCAGTTGGGGAAAAATATTAGTTTCAGAACTTATCAACAGATTTAGAGGGATATTTTATGCTTATTTTTCTTGCTTCTATTTCTTGTCAAGTGTTTGCTGGTATCTGGAAAACAGTGTCTGGCATAGATTAATGTTTAGCTATTTCTCAGGAATCAAAATTATTCCCAAGAGTGTTAAATTGCCAAGGAGTGCCCCATTTCTGATTGGTATTTTCAAAGATAAGTCACCCGCGATAGCATGTGGGTATTCTGTTTTACACTCTAGGTACAGCCCTGATAAAAGGGCTATTAGATACACATTGTCTTGATCACTGAAACCAACAGCATTCTGAAGGCTGCAGCAGCTACTTGGACTTGGAGAGTGGGAGACAGTTGTTTCTCCATGTAAATATTGTTCTCGTTTAAACATAGATTCAGGCTCCTACCTTTTGAATCATCTTGCAACAAATTTTAAACATAATGAGAAACAGTGGAAAAGAAAGTTATTGAACTTAGAATGATCAAGTCAGAAATGCCTCGGAGTAGCCTTTTAAATATTATATTAAAGAATGGAAGATGGTGAACTTCCTTAAAACTATAAAATTTTCTAAACAATGAGGAACTGATTGAATACAGTAGATATTTTCCCACATTAGAAGAAAACGTGTATAAACTTTTTAGGGATCTGTGATGTGTTACATATATTATATATATGTAAAATCAGAGACATATAATATATACTTCTACATCAGCAACGTCCTCTGCTTGTAATATATTCTTGAATATTCACACTATGTATTTATAATGCATATCTTTAAAATCTGAAATTTCGTTTTCCTTGAAATTATCGATGCCTTATTTTCTCCACATATAAATATCAGTTAGGAAGTTATTCTATAAAGAATAGGTGTAAGCAATTCCAGAGAAATCAAGCACAGACTTTTATCATGAGCAGTTTCTCAGAAGGCTTTCTACCTTCAGGATCTAAAACTTGAATTTCCTCGGAGGAGCCTGCTTTGCCAGCAGTCTTTATAAGTTTTTTTGTGCTTTTCTCTCCAGTCCTCATACATGCTGTCTCGACAGTGAGAATGTGACTTCCCACTTCCTTGCTCTGAGTTGCTTCTTCTATAATAGCTCCTTCTCTGCTTAAAATCTCTCAGCTTCGACTCTCAGATCCAAGACCAACTCTTCATGTTGGAATGATCACTAACCAGTTTGTCCGCCAATGCAGGAGATGAGGGTTCCGTCCCTGGGTCAAGAAGATCCCCTGGAGGAGGAAATAGAAAACTGCAACATTTTTGCCTGAAAAATTCCATGGACAGCAGAGCCAGTACAGTCCAAAGGGTCACAAAGAGTCGAACACACCCAAGCAACTGAGCATACAGACACAATATACATTTGTGTGATCTTTTCAGATCCTGGCGTGTAAGTTACATGAGCTCAGTCCTCCTTAATGAGTCACTTCCATAACTCTAAGTTACACCTTGTCATGCCCATTACCTTCAAAACTATAATCCCAATGACCAAAATCTTCCTCAGATCACCCTTACATGAAGAACTAGAAAGACTAAAGAATACTTCACAAGCTTTCAATGTCAAAAATTAACACCCAGTGTTGATATTGATGTATTTGCTTTTCTCCTAATACTGTTAATAAACTGTGAGCTCCCTGTTAAAAACAGACTCCCTGCTTATGTATCCCGGTTTTTCTCACAATGCCAAGGATAATTCTCAGCAATTATCTTTCTCTCCATCATTAAAATATCTTTCCCTTAAGCCAACACCCATTTTATGTCTCCTTAAAAAAAATAATAATAACATCAGTCTCCTCTTTCCCTTATAGCAACCACGACTTTGCTCTGTTATCCTTTACGCAAAAACTCTTCAAAAATCTATTTTTGTCCACTGTTTATAAATTATCTACTATCTCTACTAATTTCTATATCTTGAAATCCAAGTCAACCCTCACTGTTTATTTCTCATTAATCAGCAACTTGTTATACAGTTGGTCACTGTTTTTTTCTTTTGAATGGGTTTTATCTTGGTATCCAACAAACCACATTTTCTGGGAAGTTTGAACCACTTTCTTTTTCTGGTTTCTGGGCACAAATAACTCTTGAGTAGATATATCTTTTCTGGACCCATCTTCAATTACCAGACTACTATATCTAATTTCTCCTTTGATATCAAAGTAGATAACCTGAATAACCTCTTGGGGACTCTCTACTGTCAGTATGTTTAGGTCTTCTACCTGGATGGCAAACTTCTGACCACTGGCAAGGTGGGGGCTTCAGGATTAAAAGATAGTGGTTCCTTAAACTCACCATTTTCGGTTTGGCTCCCACATGTCCAGTTATGATTGACACCTCCCTCTCCAGAGCCGTCCTGTTTTATCCCGTCCAGAGAATAAATCCTCCAATTTGTAAAACGAGAATAGCAGGGTAGTTTCTCAGTAGTTTGGTGTAAGAAAAGTCACATAGGAATCTATTTAACTGCTCTCAAAAACTTTCTCCTTTCTCCTAATTTGAGCCATGTCTCATTACCAGCTTCCCTGGTGGCTCAGCGGTAAAGAATACACCTGCAATGCAAGAGACCGCCTGGATCAGGAAGATCCCCTGGAGAAGGGAATAGCAGCCAGTCCAGTATTCTTGCCTGGGAGATCCCATGGATGGAGGAGCCTGGGGGGCTACAGTCCCTGGGGTCACAAAGAGTCAGACACGACTCAGTGACTAAACCACCACTACCACCTCATTGCCTTCCTTTTACAAAGCTAATCATTACTACCACTTCTTGTAACTTAGAGTTTTCTGCTACATAAATATATTGGTTTTGGTTTTATATCTTCCTTCACTGTATGTGAGATTCAGCTAAATGAATTATTAGTTATCCATCTTTACTTTATTCCCAAGACTCCATTGCTTTTTTTTTTTCTTTTGGATTTTGAGTTTTCTCTCCCTCTTTCTAACTTTCCCATCCTTTGTAAATTAATCTCTTGAAACAGCAACAAGAGTACAAAGAAAAAAACAAAAATAACTTTTACTGGGGTTTCTGGAGAGAATAAAATTAAGACTATGCATTCAATCTACACCTTAAGCCAGAATTAGAATTTATACAGTCTGAAAGCTAATAGAATGATGCTCATTCCTCAGTTGCTAAGTTGTGTCTGACTATTTGTAACCCCAGAACTGTAGCCTGACAGGATTCTCTGTCCATGGGATTTCCCAGGCAAGAATACTGGAGTGGGTTGCCAATGCCTCCTCAAGGGGATCTTCCTGACCCAGAAATCGAACCCGAGTCTCCTGCATTTGCTGCATTGGCAGGTGGATTCTTTACCACTGACGTCACCTGGGAACTTTCAAGAACTAAAAATCACCTTTCTGTACAATGTATTTGCTGAAGTTCTCATATTAATTCTTTCTTAATACATATAATTAAATATTAATATATTGACTTAAGGGATTCACAAAGTAGCTTTGAATGGTTAAATAATTTACTTTGTTCCTTTAGGTTAATATAATTTTACAGTGTTATTCAATGTATCTTTAGAGACTGAATTAAAATATTGCTGAAATTAAAATTGGAAGGAACTATCACATGACACAGGTAAATTTTAAACAAAAATGTATTACATATCCTAAGAGCTAAAGGCAATTATTAGGCAAATTGGGTATTTATTGTTTGGCATAGTATTCTGGAAAAATTAACTAAGGAATAAAATTGAAACATTTTTTGATGACTTTTTTGTTGTTAATTATTTAACTGTATGCATAACTAAGTAACATTTATTAATTATATAACAAATGTGTCATGTAATTTTCCTAATATCCATAATTTTGCAAAGGTCATACAAAACATATAAATGAGATATATATGAGACTTTAAAAGGCTTATAAAATTCAAATAACTTGCCTAATATACTTAACTAAAAAAGCTGGAATTCAAACTCGAACTTATCTAACTCCAAAGCCTGTTTATAGCACTGAGTCCTCTTTTGGCTTGAAAATGTTATGATTCTAAATGAAGAATTTATCTGGTAGTTAACTAACAATACAGGTCTTTATTAAATGAGCCATTCCATAGCACAATTATTGGACCTCTGGTGGATAAATTGATTGGCTGATCTAGCTTATTTCACAATGAAGTCTTCTCCATTATGAATGCAGTTGGAATGTTTACATTTAGTTATGATTGCCTATCTAGTGGTAAAATAACTCATAATTTTTTTTTAAATTTTCTTTACTTTATTGTGTTGGTTTTGCCATACAATGACATGAAACCGCCCTGGGTTTACATATGCTCCCCCTCCCTCCTCCCTCCAGACTCCCCCCACCCCCGGGACATCTCGGTGCACCAGCCCCGAGCATCAACCCTGGGCTGGCGATTGATTTCACATATGGTAATTAACATGTTTCAATGTCATTCTCCTGTATCATCCCACCCTTGTCCTCTTCCACAGAGTCCACGAGTCTGATCTATACATCTGCGTTCCTTTTACTGTCTCGCATGCAGGGTTCTCGTTACCATCTTTCTAAATTCCATATATATGCGTTAGTATACTGTATTGTTGTTTTTCCTTCTGGCTTACTTCACTCTGGATAATGGGCTCCAGTTCCATCCACCTGAGTAGAACTGATTCAAATGAATTTTTTTTTTAATGCTGAGTAGTATTCCATTGTGTATATGTCCCACAGCTTTCTTATCCATTCGTCAAGTGATGGGCATCTAGGTTGCTTCCATGTCCTGGCTATTGTAAACAATGCGGCGATGAACATTGGGGTTAATACCTATCTACTGAGTACATACAAGCACAACATACAATACTGACCAAAATGTCTGCCCTCACAGTGTTTGTAACCGAAACTTTCTTTCTTTCTAAACTACTTATAAATATACCTTAAGAAACCTCATGGATAACAATAAATATGTTAAACAAATAGTTAATTACATAGTATCATGATACAAATGTTGTGAGAGGCATAGCTGGTATGTTACTGGGAACAGAATTCACTGTTATTGAAGGTTAGAGATGCTTCCCTGAAAACGTTGCATTAAGCTGAGTCCAGAATAAGAAGCTGAAGATACATAAGGTATATGTAGAAGTGTGAGGAAGAGGGGAGAGTGTATGTAGAAACAAGACAGGAAAGTGAACTAGGTACAGGGAAGGCATACAGATACAGAGCCATTCCAAAAGTCTCCATTCCTCTGTCAATCCTGGAGAAGCGGAGTGGGTGCAGTTTAATCTGAACAAGGAGACTGGCCTCTTCTTGATATGCTCATCATTCAACCCAGACCTCTATTGTGTTTTGTTCTTTTAGTCACTAAGTCATGCCTGATTGTTTTGCAACCCCATGGACTGTAGCCCACCAGGCTCCCCTGTCCTTGGGATTTTCCAGGCAAGAATATTGGATTGGGTTGCCATTTCCTCCTCCAGGGGCTCTTCCTGACCCAGAGATCTAAACAGCATCCCCTGCATTTGCAGGCAGATTCTTTAACATTGAGCCACCTGGGAAGCCCCAAGGGGCAGACATACAGTGTGACTTTCCAAACTGCTGGCATAATAAACTTCTCTCCTGAGCCTTCCTCCTATTTACAGACGGATTTCCATGACTTGGGGCGTCAGGTAACAATCAACATGTACTGGCTATTTCATCCATAAAAATTCCTCCCCTTGTTTCCTATTTTAAATAGAGTATTTATGCTCAAGGGTTAAAGGCAAAATAATTTTAACAAAAGACTTATAACAAGTTAAAGACCAAAAATCCTGAGAAAAATATTTAGGACCATCATGGTGGAAAGCTATATCATTCCAGCAAAATAGGGATATTGATAATTTGTTTCTTTATTAAAATACACTGTGAGTCAATAAATTGTGGTCACAATTATTTCATGTGCTGACACAAATGTCCACATTATACCTGTTATAAATAGACTCAACCTGTGACATCCAGACAACGAACTTTGAGTGGGGCTCCATGAACTGGGTGCTAACAAAACAGCTTGTGATCGTGATGCGTGGTAAACGTTGGGACTCACTGCCTAAGTGAACGTCCAGGTAGCTAGGCTTTATTCCCAAGCCAGTTTTCATTCCCTTTTTTTCCTTTTTCCTGAGTCATTTACTAATATAACTGAATAAAACTTGGGGATCACAATAAAAAGAGTTCTAATATTAAAAGATTTCTAAGAAGTAACTTGAATCAGCAAATATCCCAGTTGGTGATGCTCCTTTATTTCATTTGTGATTCACTTGCCTAAACTAGGAATGTGTTTTCCTGGGAGAGCAGTCTAGTAAAGAATAATATGGTTCCCAAACTAGATCACCAAAAGGTTCTTCATCAGTATTAAATGATATGTATTTTCAATGAAATATAGGAGAAAACATTGTCACAATAAAGTACAGGTCATTTAATAACATTAGGAATTAAATATGTTTTTATTATTACAAGTTATAGCTCAAAAACAGACATCTTTGCCTTGATTACAAAGATAAAAATAAAAAATAGACCAATTTTGAAGTAGATTTCTCTTTACTGTCAAGGACTTTACTAGTTGACAGCTATAGTTCTTTATTAAATCTATTTTCACTTCAAAATATATAACTTTTTTGCCAACTCAGGTATGTCTTAAGCATATATTTCTTGTACTTTTTCATAATCTGGTACATTTTGGTCCATTTATAGGGGAAAAAAAGGGAGAAAGTGAAAAGGAGGTAGGTTTGTGAAGTCCTGTAAGTTTGTGATGAAGGATGGAATTTGACCATAATTGTTCAGTGAAAGTTTGGGAAAATTTAAGCTCAAGTTGAAAAGAAGAGAAAGTGAGAGAAAATGGCTCATCTGAAAATAAAGAAGAGACATAGTGAGTAAATATTAGTCCAGAAAACTTAACTGTCTGCACTACCTATGAGGACCTGTTGAACGCTTTCTGATTACCTTGTGGAGCAGAAAACGAGGTAAGAGGAGACCTGTGAAGGGATCAGCAGCCAGGCTGAACAGAGGTTGAGCAAAGGAGACTCAAACTGGCTAATTCGTATGCAAGAGCTATTTTAAAACTGGGAGTTCTTAACTCTGCTGAACCTATATTTAGTAGACCTATCAGAGCATAAGCATCTTTTTATGCTAAGAACTTGTTTTCATTTCTTTAAGATGATTATCTTGGGTTCAGCTGTAGATAAACTACATTATACCTGCTCTTGGCAGTTGATAGCCTCAAGAATTGGATGACTTCTAGCAGTGAGAAGATGTCACCTAACTGTAAATTATGCAAGAACGATCATCCTAATTTCCTTACTCCACTTATAGGGATAAAAATTACTCTTGAAAGCCAATAGGAACTCTCTCTCTATATTTTTTGTATCATCATATACTGACACTGCCAGTCATAGTTCATAATCACTTTCTAAAATTCTGTAATGCTGTATGACAATTCTCAAGTCATCAACTCAAAAGGACTAGATTTATAATAAATTATTGACATATTTCAACCACATCCACCTGCTTAGAGACCCGCTGTATGAAGACTGGGAATTTTCTCTCTTTGCAGCTGGTATTTGATATTCAGACTCAGTCAGGGTCTAAGACAGCGCAGTGTTCATCTCCACCACACATTTCTAGACAACATTATCCCTTGGATGGATTATTTCAAATTGAAATTCCCCTCCAAAGTAAAATGAATTCATTCAGCTTTTCAAATGTTTATTAAGTGCATATGTTCTAGCCTGGTAATCAGTGATAAATGAAACAAAATTCTAAATTCTAGCTTCTTGAGTATTATATTCTAAACAGTTTTCAAAATGTGCTAGTATGGAAACAAAGGTAATCCCTAATATATAAAAGAATTACAATTTTTAAAGAATGAATGTATATCAACAAAAATATAATGAAATTAGAAAGATATATATTGAATTCAGAGAAATGAAGAGTAATTTTTAAACGATATCTACAACGAGGCAAGAACAATCTACGCTTTTGTGAGGTGTAGAGGTGAAATATTTTATTTGGCAAAAATGAACTAGCCAGTAGAGATTCCTAAAGAGGAATCATTCTCATTTGACATCTTAAACATTAAAAAGAAGGAGGAGACCCATTAAGTGGTTTTAAGAAAATCTTGTTACTGGAAGCTTATTTTCTAAAGACTTTATCTAAAGTGGAGTTAAGCAAATGATCAAGGAGTCCAGTCCTTTTTATCCGCAGCAGCAAACAGTTCCTCTGTGCTTAATAAGTAGGTATATGACAGCTGTAACAGCAGCTCATTATGGCTACATTGCTTCGAGGAACTTCAATTATTACTGTCACTGTACTTTACATTCAAAAGGACATTTTGATTCATGTTGCTCTAAAAGTTTTTTTTCCCCGCTATAGAAATGGGTTTAGCGGATAATTCTCTTCTGTTTCCAATAAAGGCATTAGCTTTGAAATGTACAGATAAATACTATGAAATGTCAATATGATTAACTATCTGGGGCATAAAAATTGCTTTTGTGAAATTATGTTTTTCTAAGATTATGTGTTTAATTCAGTCCCTTGCCCCAAAATGTATTGAGTGGCCACTGGGTACACAGTGAGTTTATTATTTGTAGGCACTGTGGAAGGAAGGAAGCATAACAGTACATTATCCCTGTCCTAAAAGAGTTCATATCCATAAAAGAAAGCTAAACATGCACCCAAACATCTGTAAAATGAGGCAGAAACTGAAATTAAGTCATGCTGGAAAGAAAGTATTAAGTTCAGTGTGATCTCACAACCCAGGCACTTCCCAAAGTGAAACCGCAACCTGACAATGATGTCGGAGAATGTAAATAGAGCAGAGAGAGCAAGAGCATGAACTTTAATAGTATTGGCTAAACCTCAAGGACAGATACATCTCTAGTTTCTGGCTCTGGTGAATACAGTTGGACTGGGGGAGACACCAAGAACTTCTTTCTTTTTATTTATTTTTTTACTTTTTATTGTATATTATAGTTCATTAACAAAGTTGTTAGTTTCAGATGTACAGCAAAATGATTCAGTTATACATATGCATGTGTCTATTCTTCTTCAAATTCTTTTCCCACTTAAGTTGTTATATAATACTGAGCAGAGTTCCCTGTACTACAGAGGAGGTCCTTGCTGGCTTTACCCAGGTTAAATAAAGCAGTGTGTACATGTCCATCCCAGACACCCTAAGAACTTCTCGTTTAATAAATGCCCAGCAGTAGAAGAAAAGTTTGATCCTGGAGCAGCAGTTCTATAACTTTAGTGTCCAACACAATCTCTTGGAGGGCTCATTAAAATATAGACTGCTGGACATGAGAATTCGCATTTCTGATTATGCTGGTTCAGGGACCAGACTTAGAGAACCAATTTTCTAATGACTCGTTGTGAAAGTATCCCTCTGACTCTCGTCACATCAAATTAAAGGGGTGCGATGGGGGTGGGGTGGCAGAGGGGCTCAAGAAGGGGCGACATATGTACACTTACAGCTGATTCACCTCGTATGGGCTTCTGTGGAGGCTCAGCAGTACAGAATCCGCCTGCAATGCGGGAGACCTGGGTTCAATTCCTGGGTTGGGAAGGTGCCCTGGAGAAGGGAACAGCTACCCACTCCAGTATTCTGGCCTGGAGAATTGCATGGACTATACAGTCCGTGGGGTCTCAAAGAGTTGGACATGACTGATCGACTTTCACATCTTGTACAGCAGAAACCAACACAACATTGTAAAGCAATTAGCCTCCAATTGAAAATAAATTTTAAAAAATTCAACTGAAAGTAGAGAGAAAGAATATGACCCTGTAAACTTCAGGCCCAAATACAGTCACAAAACAACTGATACTACTTTCCTAGGCATTAAAAGAGATCAAACATTCTATTCTTATGTGCTCTACTCATATGACAATGTTCTGCCTTGAAATTAGAAAAAGATGGTTTGTGTATATGTGTCTGGGTGAGACGTTTGGCCTTGAGAGGAAACAGCTTTGAGTAGCCCTGAGCTCTGCATAAAGTGTAAAATACAGATCCACTGTCAAGTAGAAGCAGCCTGAGAACTACATGTGGAACCAAATAGATCAAAGTTTAAATGTGATCTATTCCACCTACTGGCTGGGCCACCTAGGCCTTGTGAGGGTTTTTTATGGTATAACTACAAAAACACTATATACAATTATACTGTATATATTTTTTAGTTTATAGTGCAACAGATTGAATATTGGGCCCCAAATTTCATTTCCCTGGAAGCCTATGAATGTGACATTTGGAAATGGGGTCTTTGCAAATGTAATCAAGATCGGAAATCATATTGGATTAATGTGGGGCCTAAATCCAAGGGGGAAAAAGGGATATTTTATTGGAAAAATTAATCGCATTTATAGCAGACTCAGGAAGCTGCTTTAATGTGAATGATGTTTTCCACATGCTGACTTTAAAAGTACCCTCAAGATTGCAGTATTACATCATCCTAAAATGCGTAGGTTTCATTGGTTAAAGCCCTCAAAGTCTAAATAGAAAAGGTACCCCTGCAATGAAGAGTCACAAGCATTGTAGGAAGAAGTCAATCTAGTGACTGCAAACATTCACAAAAGGGACTGAACACTGGAAACATGCAAAACATTGTGTCAGAGAAAACATGAGGATTATGGACAACCAAAATCAATCTTTTCAAGCAGGGAAAGAAAAAAAAAATTCCTTCTAAAGGACTTATATTCCGTGTGACCATAATTGCAGGTCTGAATAGAATGTTCTTTCAATTTGGGGGCTGCAATCATTCACTGAAGCATGTATTGATTGAAAACGCCTCCTGAGAATTCTGATTATCCTACCATTTTTCACTTGGAGTGAAAGGGGCAGCTTTTTTATTTCATTTTATGCAAAATTACAGTAATTGGTGTCTGACCTTTTTGATATGGACTGTTAAGCATTACACTGCTGGATCTTTTCACAGAATCAATTATTTTAATTATGGATGTCTGACAAGAAGAATCCAGGACATAAACAAGAAAAGACTATTCAAATAAAATGGAAAACAGATTTTTGGGTGCATAATACAAAAGTACTATTAATTATAAGCTTGACTGTTGTAAGCTTTCAGCACTCATGTTTTTAATCCAATTTTCACTTCCAAATAATTACACTTTCAGAGACAAAGACAATTTATGTAATGAACACACTGAATAAAAACATGTATTCTCTCAAAGGAAAGGTATGGACTATGGAAAAGATAAATAACAATGGAAATCTAAACATAAGATTTAAAAATACTATAGAGATATCAATATGTTTTAGAGTGATATTTTATTGCAAGACTCAGAAAAAAAGAGTAGAACATCTTAAAGAGTATGTCTTGTATACCAATTTAAATCCATGTCCTTAAGACTGAAATCTATCTTTAAAAACAGAAGGAAATGGTAATAAAAATGCTACAGTTTTATATTAGATCAGTTTTTATTTTCAACTAATAGTAATGACTAGAAACTATCACCACCATATGACCAAATCCTTAAACCACAATAAAAGTCTGATTTCATTTGTCAATGTTAATGTAACATAACCAGCTGAATATTCTTAATCTACCATCTCCCAGTGGGCTCCCCTGCAGTTCAGTCAGTAAATCCACCTGCAGTGCAGGAGATTTGGGCTCTACCCCTGGGTCAGGAAGATCGCCTGGAGAAGGAAATGGCAACCCACTCCAGTATTCTTGCCTGGAAAATCCCACAGACAGAAAAGCCTGGAGGGCTACAGTCCATGGGGTCACAAAGAGTTGGAGCCTATTATCCAGAGTGAAGTAAGCCAGAAGGAAAAACAACAATACAGTATACTAACGCATATATATGGAATTTAGAAAGATGGTAACGAGAACCCTGCATGTGAGATAGCAAAAGAAATGCTGATATATACAACAGTCTTGTGGACTCTATGGAAGAGGGCAAGGGTGGGATGATATGGGAGAATGACATTGAAACATGTTAATTATCATATATGAAATCAATCGCCAGCCCAGGATTGATGCTTGGGGCTGGTGCACCGAGATGACCCAGGGGGAGGGAATCGGGAGGGAGAAAGGAGGGGGGTTCTGGAGGGGGAGCATATGTATACCCATGGCAGATTCATGTCAATGTATGGCAAAACCAACACAATAAAGTAAAGAAAAAAAATAATAATAGAAAAAATTAAAAAAAAGAGTCAGACACAACTCAGTCTAGTCATCACCACTACCTCTCCCAGTGTTTGTGTTTAAAGCTGTCAGCTGTAAAACTCTGTACTTGGACACATATAGACAACTCAGGTAGATTTCATCTCTTCTATGGGGTCCAATTCAGAAAAACAGTAAAATAATTTACCAAGAGAAGTACTTTTTAAAAATGATATTTAAAATAATTTCACCACTGAAAGGATTAAGAGAATGGTGTGTGAACATTTCACTTTCATATTTTTTTTTTTCTGAAAACAACTAGGACTTCAGGATACTGAAGGAGTAAGTGATAGAACTGGTAAGTGTGACAAAAACAGGTGCTAGTAGCAAAGAAGCACGATTGGTAAAGGAGAGGAGCTGGAGGCCCAACAAGTGGATTTCCTCTTGGCAGAAAAGAAAAGCTGCATGTTGCAGAAAAGAGCAAAGCTCTTTGGGAACAAATGGTCCCTGCGAAGGAGCCTGAGGATGTCTATAGGAGGAGGCTGTATGTATAATTTAACTGGGATAGAAGCTACACACATGCGTGCGTGTGTAACTCAGTCGTGTCCGACTCTTTTGTGACCCCATAGGCTGTCAAAATTCGGAGATGCAAACCAAATTTTGGTTATGTTTTATAAATATACCCCAGGTGTATTTGCACCTGATTTACTGTGAGTTGGAAAGTATTAGAACAGAAAGAAAGCTATTACTATTGGAATGAGTCTCACTGATTTCCTGGTGCTGGAGGAAGAATGACAACCCCAACACACACAGAGGAACGTGCAACATCTTGAATCCTGGGACCTACCCAGGAGTGGAGGACATTGATAGACTCTCCTCCAGAGTCTCAACACAGCATTTGCGAGGAAGGCAAATACCCTGGTGCAGCTCTCCCAGATGATTGCAAACACTTTCAATTTAACTAATTATTGGATCTATCAGCCCCGGCAAAGGCTCTGATCATTATTGGGTCACCCTCATTTCTGGGCTTCCCTGGTGGCTCAGATGGTAAAGAATTTGCCTCAAAGGCAGGAGACCTGGGTTCAAACCCTGGGTCGGGAAGATCCCCTGGAGAAGGAAATGGCAACTCACTCTAGTATTCTTGCTTGGAGAATCCCATGGACAGAAGAACTTACAATAGTGCATGGGGTCGCAAAGAGTCAGACACAATGGAACGACTTTCACTTCCCTTCACCAAGAAGTCTGCCTACCTGGAACAGCTAAGGATGGTTCCAGTTCTCCTACATCTTTCATTAAACATCCCTCGAGTTGTCTCCCCACCTCCACTGCTGTAGCCTTCATTCAGTCACTCATTGGGCTGGATGAATGCCTCCTGGCTGGCATGGACAGGCAGGACAGATTGAATTGTCCTCAGGAAATCCCTCAGAACAGGGAACTAACTGAAGTACTGAAACTGCCTGTGAACCCAAGGCTTATTGGCTGAGAGGCTCCATTGGAGACACTGTCACTCTACGCACTTAGAGGGCCCACTCCCCCGACCCCCCTGCCCACCCCAATCCCCCACCCCCCTGCAAAACTGAACAATACTCTCCAGGGAATCTGAGACAATATTTTAGGTATGGAAGCCAAGTATTAGCTTGCCTCTCTCCTCAAAATACACTGAACTGCATATTATGCAAGGGAATAAGTGAAGTTACTCAGTCGTGTCCGACTCCTTATGGCCCCATGGACTGTAGCCTACCAGGCTTCTCTGTCCATGGGATTCTCCAGGCAAAGAGTATTGGAGAGCCATTTCCTTCTCCAGGGGATCTTCCAGACCCGGGGATCGAACCGGAGTCTCCCGCATTGCAGGCAGACACTTTACACTCTGAGCCACAGGGAAGCCATGCAAGGAAATCAGAGACCTTAAAGTGTTATGGAAACACCACCAGTGGGTCAGATAGACCCCAGATGACTCAAAGACCTCCCCAGAGTGTGGCCCCTTTGGTTACTGTAGGAAACTACCCAGAAGGACAAAGCGCCCTGTGTGCAGCTATCTCTCCAATGGGAGCCATCAATTATAAAAGATGATGTGAACTATGTCCCTGATTTTATCTGGAGTGAGCTATGACACCATCTCTGAAAGGGAAAGAGCCTCAACTCAGTGGCCGGTGTCCTTAGGGATGATGGACTGGCCTTAAGCTTCATCCTTCTGAGCCAAGTAAGAGTTCTCAAACTATTAATACCTCTTACTATACCTGCTTAATTCCACAGGTCAAATAGAAAGGTTGAGTAAGAAACTGTGAGAAAGCCATCTGACTTTCTAAGACAAGCCATGGGGCTTAACGGGATTTGTTCAGCAGGCTGGTTCCAGGACCCTGTGAGTCGGGTGGTTGAAATCAATACCAGAGGGTGGTCTCATCCTACTTTCTTGGCACTGTGTTGATAGTAGTTTTATTTAAGTTTTGCTTGAGGCAAAACTTCATCTTTGAGATTAATCAGAATAGCTGACAGAGTAGTGCTCCTACCAGGAAATTCAGCAGAATCTGAAACAAGGTATAAGCGAGGGGTGGATATTTGGGGGAGATGGTTGTCCTTGGCTTTCTCAAATCTCTGTATGTATTTTAGCAGAGGCGCTAATGGCCTCTGTTCCCTTCTGCTGGCATAGGATATTGGCAAGATGCTTCCGAGGATGTTGTTTACAGCAAGACCCACAACCAAGTGCAGTTGCCATGGAAGACGGAGACAGGGCTTTCCTCTGAAGCCAAGGGAAAGCCAGCGGTCCTTCACAAGAGATGTGGGTGCCTTAAGCTGCAGACTCTTGCCCTGTAACGTCACCCACTGTGGGTGTCCATGCCCTCTTCCTGTCACTGTGGCGCCTGACCATCAGGGAAGCCGCCTAAGAAAATACTGTTACCCTGACTATGCCTCCTGTGAGTGATCAAGTCTTTTGTCTCTGATTAAGAGTCTCATGTGCTCTGTCAGCATCCGAGAAAAGCTGTGACGGACTGGCTTCTTAGTTTGCAATTAAGGCGAAATTTCATACTCACACTACGTTTTGACAAGTGCTCTTTCCGTAACCAGATCCAACCATAACTCACGTTTATTTTAATCTCTTTCCATGTTTATAAAGAAGAAGATATTAATCTTGCCTTTGTATGCACTGCCTTTCAAATACCATCTAACTCAATACATGTAGAGCCATCCAATATTTTCTTTGTCTTTATTATCTATTTTTTTTTCCAACAAAGAATTGTATGCTTCACAGAAATGTCCAGTTCAGTGACCTGAAACTGGAGGGTCTGCTATGATTTTTAGAAACATAACAAAGATAATATAAGTTATACAGAAAAGCCACTGTAAGCACTGAACACAACTGAGTCTTTTTATTGCTACCTATTAAAACATTTTTTTCAGTATGCTAAACTACTTCCATTTATGCAAACAGGAAACTGTCTTTAGGAAGAAAAAGTGGGTATTTTCATTCACCTGTCACATATTCATCACTAAATCAAGCTGTACAAAGACAAGGTACTAGGTAACTTTTGCTGAGTACACAAAGTTGTACACATTATGTTATTCAAAAACAGGTGAATGATGCTAGAAGTGAGGACAGTGACCACCTTTGGATGGAGCTGAGACTGGAAGGTGAGATGGAGACTTCCACAGTGAAGTCATGTTCTATTTCTTATCCGGACTGTCAGTCATGTGGACTAACATCACCAATCAACCTATGCGTTTAGTTGTGCTGGCTTTTCTCTGTGTGCATGTTACACTTTAATGAAAAAAGTTACAATAAAATGAGGTATTTTGAGAGCACAGAAAAGGGACACCAAACCAATAAAGCTTGGAGGCTAAGGAAGCTTCCTAGAGAAAATAATGCCTAAAAGGAGTCTCAAAGGGTGGAGTTAATTGGGTAGAGTTGAAATGTAAGGTGTTGTACTTCAATAGACAGGATGCTAACAAGAACATGCTATACAGAGCAGGGAACTCTACTCATTTTTTTTTTAAGATTCTTTTCCCTTTATAGGCCATTACTTCATGTTCATTGAGAGGGTTAGATAGCATCACAGACTCAATGGACATGAAGTAATGGCCTATAGGAGAAAATAATCTAAAACACACAAAAGACTGGATATATGTATAAGTATGGCTGATTTGGGCTTTCCTGGTAGTTCAACTGTAAAGGATCCACCTGGCAATGCAGGAGACGTGGGTTTGATCCCTGGGTCAGAAAAGATCCCATGGAGAAGGAAATGGAAACTCACTCTAGTATTCTTGCTTGGGAAATCCCATGGCGAGAGGAGCCTGGTGGGCTACAGTTCATGGAGTTGCAAAAGAGTCAAACATGACTCAGCAGCTAAACAGCAACAATATGACTGATTGACTTTGCTGCACACCTGAAACTAACACAACATTGTAAACCAACTACAGTCCAACAAGAATTATAAATAAACAGGATGCAAGAAGGTGGGGTAAGAACAGTAAGCAGGGATGGTGTTGGAAAACTCTGGCAAGAGACTGTTTGAAGGGATGACATTTGGAGAGGATACAGGAACAGATTACAGATGCCTTCTTTATACCGTCAAGGAATATGAGAGTTGGACCATAAAGAAGGCTGAGAACCAAAGAATTGATGCTTTTGAACTGTGGGGTTGGAGAAGACTCTTGAGAGCCCCTTGGACTGCAAGGAGATCCAACCGGTCCATCCCAAAGGAAATCAGTCCTGAATATTCATTGGAAGGACTGATGTTGAAGCTGAAATTCCAGTACTTTGACCATCTGATGCAAAGAGCTGACTCATTTGAAAAGACCCTGATGCTGGGAAAGATTGAGGGCAGGAGGAGAAGGGGATGACAGAAGACAAGATGGTTGGATGGCATCACCGACTCAATGGACATGAGTTTGAGCAAGCTCCAGGAGTTGGTGACGGACAGGGAACCCTGGTGTGCTGCAGTCCATGAGGTCGCAAAGCGTCAGACACGACTGAGGGACTGAACAACAACAAGTCAATAAAGAATTGAGAAAAGTCTTAATATCTTGCATTTTAGACACATTTCTGTGAACCCCTATGGAGGACTGATTGAAGGAGTGGGCAGAAAGAAGACAAAAAGACTCAGGGATTTTCCAGCATCTTTGTTGAGAAGCAAAAAGAAAAAATAAAATTTACCTAATAAAATACGCTAGTAAAATATGTCCAGTGGAGAACCTGGCAATATCATACACAATTTCACAGCTTTCTCTCAAGGACCGGATGGAGAGCCTCTCTATTCCTATTTCAATTCACTCATGAGTTCCATCCTTTTATTTTCACAATTGGTATCCAAGGTTTCCATTAATTATACAGTACAAATCCTTTCTATATTGCACATTTTCATTTTGCCAGAGTTATGATAACAAAACAATGCCCTTGGAGGTTGAAAATATATTTCATTCAGCCCAGTTGATTTTTGCATACTGATTACTTTATATCCAGGCAGTTAATCATCAAGCTCAGTGTCATTTAGGATTTCTTCATTTATACTCATCTCAGACCCCAGATATAAAAAAACATGTGAAAACTGAAAATGATTTTAATTTCCAAGACTCTCTTTTCCATCCGTTTCAGTCATTACAATTGTTAATGTTCCTTTTGACACTGAGCTCTTCCACTTGCATTTTTCTAATGACCATGCTAAAAATCAAAGGAAACTGCTATTCCATTAGAGTTCACAACCTCATGTATCATATGAAGTATTAAATAATACATAACACAATAAAATAATCAGAAATTATAGTATTGTGTAGGTATATATGTCCAGTTATGTAGCTCTCTGGCCATTTAGATATTAATATATATAAAGAGATAGGTAGAGAGATGATAAAGAGATAAAGAAAGAAACATTTTAAATATGTACAGAGAGAGGGGAAAATGTCCTGACTCATGGTTCACAGAGATATTTTTATATATAAATTCTTTAAAAATCATACTATTGGACCTATAATTATCTGTTTTTATAAGAAAATATAAACATACTTTGATGCTGATTATATGCCATACATTCATCTTGATGGCCTGTGTCTTATAATGACAAATAATAGCCAGAGTTTAATTTTGAATATAACATTTTTGAAATAGTATTTACATTTTTCACTTCTCTCTCTTATTATCTTTCATGCTATTTTTCTCAAAAAAAATAGCAAACACTTATAGAATTTACATTTTGCTAATTATGAGAGTTATTTTCCTAAAACATTGAGAGGCAAAAAGAAAAAGCAAGATAAAAATTCTTATACTTCAAAACATTACTTAAAGGACACGGTGTGTAGAAGACATAAACCAAAAAACAGTCATTGTGTTCAAAGAGGAAACGATCACTACCTAGAAGAAATAAGGATTCCTGAATGTGGTGACCACTGGGAGAACTTTGAAATTTTTAAAAAAAGGCAATTAAAACTGTTCAATTTGGGGGGTTGGGGACCATCATTCTGAGAAATAGAAAAAATAGTTACAGAGGCAGGAAAATAAGTAGACTGAAGAACAGTGAGTAATTTAACGTAATAGTTGAGAAAAGGTAGGAGAGAAGAGACTGGCTTGGAAAGGTCTGCTACAAAATAATACAGTGGGCAAACCACCATTCCCAGTCCTCGTTGCTTATCTCCTCAAAGATAAGGTGGAAAATCTTCAGATTGGACTTCATCAATTTCAACGCAATATGTCTGGCATAGTCAATGAGAGTCACTGAAGGTATCTGAATATTGAAATGAGCTGGTTTGCGATGGGTCTGAAGAGCAACCGGCTTACATTTGGAGTCAGGCTGAAACAATATCGAGGGAGGCTCATCAGGGCTCACAGTCGGAAGCACATCAGTGACCACACAGCGCCACCCTGGAGATCCAAACCCCGCCATCAGAAACACCCACAGTCATCAAGCCTGCAACCTGCGTGCAGCCACTTTCCAAAACCACTTGCGACAGCAACCCAATTTTACGCCTTGTGATTCCACTGTCTCTTCTAGAAAGATTTTCTGTGTTTTTTTCAGACTAGACACAAATCATTTCTTTTCTATCTCTTCCTTCTTCCTTACAACTGATCTATGATTTTGTTTGACATGGCAATACACGCACCCAAAACGAATTAACTTCACAGACACTCTTTTATCCCGGGGCCGTCATGTGACAGAGTTCCAGGCAACAGGACAGAAGTCGGAGCTGGCATGCCATTCCTGTCCGTTTCGCTCCCCGCCTGGTCCCCCAGTACCCCCCTTCAACCTCCTGCGGAGGACCCAGGTTTGATGCCTGAGATGGAGAGCCATCTGGTGGCCACGGGAGGGGGAACACCTGCTGAGGGTTCCTCAGAGGAAAGACACTGGATTTTGGCGTCATCCTTGAGATCACTGAAATACATGCTTTCTCGTCAAGTGTTTCAATGAGTAAAAAACAAACAAACAAAAAAAAAACTCTATCTACTTGCACTTTCAGCCAAATGCAATCCCAGTGGACAATTTACCCAAACCATAGATTACCCTTGTGAAGAATCTATACACTCAATTGCAACTTTCCAATTAAATTGAAAGAGAATGACGTTAGCTCTGATCTACACTGCATGTCAACATCCAGCCAGTGACAGAGGGGGGAGCACGGGAAGGCTTCATGTGGGGGAAGCTCTGAAGGAGGTGTGAAGGTGGCCGAAGTCAGTCCTGCTCCGTTCTACTGGGGACATGACATTGCCAGGAGAATAAGAGATGCTGTCTAGCCAGAGATTCTAGAAGAAACTGAAATTGGTTTTTATAACCATGATCAGTCTATCCTTAAAGCCAGTTTTGAGGTTGAAGTCCCAAATTTCAGTTCAAAACGGATGAAATGGCCAGGTCTCCTAAATATTTGGCTTTCTACCTGGACATTTATAGGGGAGCTAATTACAGCCAGTTGATAAGTACGGCAATAGTAGTTAGCAGGATTTGATAAGACAAAGATTTTCCTTAATCATAAGGTGTTACAGCAAGAGAGTCAGTTATTTCTCACTGGCCGAGACAGATCTTTACCACATGTGGCAAAGACCCATGCGTAGGGAGTCACTGACCATCACACATATTTCTTCCTTAGGATGCTAGTGAAGGATTCATTGTTCTTTGTCCTGAAGAGCCTTCTTGTTTTTCCACGATACAGGATAAAGCTTCAGAGGATCAAGGACTAGACATTTTTCATCTCTAGAAACAAAGTCATTGATTGAATAGGGCTACAAATTCACATTTTTTTTCTCCTTTTTTTTTTCTTTCTGTACTCTCAGCGCTATATTTTACTTCCTCTCTATTCATATTGGTTTGTTTCTATTCATCCTAGTCCAAACATGTTATTCCATTTTTTGTACTGTTTTTACCATCTTGCACAGAAAGTTTTTTTTTTTAAGAAAGAACAGAGACCAATTGTAGAGATGGTGTCCTTCAGTCTAATCATGAAGATGAAATTGAATTTGTAGATACATAGCTTCCCTGGTGGCTCAGACAGTAAGAATCTGCCTGCAATGCAGGATACCTGGGTTCCATCCTTGGGTCAGGAAGGTCCCCTGGAGAAGGGAATGACAACCCACTCCAGTGTTCTTGCCTGAAGAATCCCATAGACAGAGGAGCCTGGAGGGCTACAGTCCATGGGATCGCAGAGTTGGACACGACTGAGCGACTAAGCACAGCACAGCTATGCATTAGGAAGCTCTTTCTAGGAGAGAAATAAGAAGACACCCAAGGCTAGATCTAGGGAGGGGACAGTGGGGAAAGGCAAAAAAGGAGTAAAATGAGACATACTGCTGGGACGGAAAGGCAAAGAATGAAATAACACCGATTGGTGGGAAGCAGGGAGGACAGGAGAAGGTTAAGGTACATACACACAATGGAATAATATGCAGCCATAAAAAGGAATGCACTTGAGTAAGTTCTAGTAAGGTGGATGAACCTAGAGTCTAGCATACATACAGAGTGAAGTAAGACAGAAAAAGACAAATATCGCATATTAATGCACATATCTGGAAGCTAGAAAGATGGTACCGATGATCCTATGTGCAGTGCAGCAAAGGAGACACAGAAATAAAGAACAGACTTTGGACACAGTGGGAGAAGGAGAGGATGGGATGATTTGAAAGAACAGCACAGAGACATATACATTACTGTAAATGAGACAGATAGTGGGGCTTCGACATGTGACACAGGGAACCCACAGCCCAGAGTCTGTGACAGCCCAGAGGGATGGCGGGGGGAGGTGGGAGGAGGCTCGAGAGGGAGGGGACCCGTGCACACCTACGACCCAGTAGTGTTGATGAATGGCAGAGGTCATCACAATACTGTAATTATCATCCAATTAAAATAAATATTTTTAAAAAGATAATTGTGAACTGTAACTCTGAGTTAATAAAAACAGCTGGAGAAATCAGAAGGAAAAAATCATTTAGAAACAAATGCATGCATTTAATTTTAGGTGCATGAATCCATGTTGAGAGAGGAAGAGAGAGAGAGATCATAGTCACAATTACATTTTAAAAGGTAACTTTCTTTCACAGTGTTTTTTTTTTTTTTTTTTAATCTCAAACACCTTCTGAAACACAGGCTGTCATCATTGGATACTATTAACAACTATACTGGTTAATTTGTCTATACTAAGGAAATAACTGTTTTGCTCTAACTCCCCCAAAGACACGGGCACAATATGCACACATAATACATGCATTCAGTCTGTAGTGGAAGAACTTTCATTGTCAATGCCAGCCCATAAGAAGCACCACACATCTCGGGATGGGACAGCCTACTGGGGCTCTATACTGCCCAAGCCCTGATGCTGGGCAAGATTGAGGGCAGGAGGAAAGGGGGGTGACAGAGGATGAGGTGACTAGACGGCATCACCAACTCAATGCCCGTGAGCCTGAGCAGACTCCAGGAGACAGTGAAGGACAAGGAAGCCTGGCATGCGGCAGTCCATGGAGTCCCAGGACTCAGCGACTGAAAAGCAATGGCGGCGTATGCAACATTGAACACGCTCCAGATTTCCTGGGCTTCATTTTAGTTCTCTAAACATGAAAGTGACAACAGACGTCAGTACCTGCTACACCTCTACGATCTTAAGAAATTTGTGTTACTAGGTGAAAGAAAGTGAAAGTCACTCAGCCGTGTCCAACTCTTTGCAACCCCATGGACTATATAGTCCATGGAATTCTCCAGGCCAGAACACTGGGGAGAATAGCCTTTCCCTTCTCCAGGGGATCTTCCCAACCCAGGGGTTGAACCCAGGTCTCCAGCATTGCAGGCAGATTCTTTACCAGCTTAGCCACAAGGGAAGCCCACTAGGTAAAGTATAAGTTAGCCAGGTAACAACCTTGAAATTCTCTGAGAATAAAGGTTAGACCACAGATACCAAGACCTAGAAAGGACGATTTTCCTCCCTGGTAAGATTCTATATACTAAAATGAATAAAAACTATCATTAATTGCCTATCTTTAAAAAGTGGTATCAATGATATGTTAACAGTCAGTATCCCAAAAGCAGGTGAAAAGTGCAAATATTTTGTTTCTTCCCAGGTGGTGCTAATGGTAAAGGACCCACCTGCCAATTCAGGAGACAGAAGAGACAGGGGTTTGATCCCCAGAAGAGGGCATGGCAACTTGCTCCAGTATGCTTGCTTGGAGAAGCCCATGGACAGAGGAGCCTGGTGGGCCACGGTCCATAGATTCGCAAAGAGTTGGACACAAATGACACAACTTAACATGCACACGTGCTGTCTACACTATATGAACATAATAAATATTCAGGAAATACTACTTCAATATACAGTAACTGTGGCCAGAAAACAGAATACACTACACTGAGTTGACTATTATTATTTTAATTTTCTAAAGTTAAATAGGGCTTCCCTGATGGCTCAGTGTTAAAGAATCCACCTGCCAATGCAGGAGACATGGGTTCAGTCCCTGGATTGGGAAGATTCCCTGGATAAGGAAGTGGCAACCCACTCCAGTATTCTTTCCCGGGAAATCTCCTGGACAGAGGAGCCTGGCGGGCTATAGTTCATGGGGTCACAAAGAGTCAGACACAACTTAGTAACTAAACAACAACAGCAAAGTCATAGAGCTGTGCATCTCTGACGTACAGGAAAGGTGATAAAAAATCCAAAGAAGAGAAAAAAGGAAGAAAACAAAGAAGGGGCGGAAAACCTACTATTTACATATGAATTTGGTATGTCCTTGCGACTCCATTTTAAAACTGTTAGGAAAAAAGTTTTTCTTCCAGTAGAGGAAAGGAAGGAAGGAAAGGGAGGGAGAGAAAAGAAAAGGAAACAAGAGAAAAGAGAAAGAAAAGGAAAGAAAAAAAAGAAAGAAACAGGAAATCTGCTGCCAGATCATTGCAACACCTTGTGAGCTGTGCTTCAGCACAGAAGGAAAATTATCCGATCAGAACAAAGCTGCTCTCTTACTCCACTAAGCAAGCAGATTGTTTTCATGGACACATTAGAAGAAAACAGACACTGAGGCTGCTTCCCACGCTTCTTCCTACTCAGGAAAATATATATGACAAGTCCTTTTATTGCCTAACCTGATAAGTACTCGGCAACTCAATCAATATAATTATATGAAAATGCGTTGAATGAATGAATAAAAAATGCTTTGGAAAAACTAGTTTCTAAGCAGTATGACAGAATACTCACTGAATATAGGAATCAACAGAGTAGAGATATGGTAAAAGAGATTGACTGCACATTCTTAGATTTAAGAAACATGTATGAACGTATGTCAGAAAATCAAGTATGGAAGGGAGAATTCTCAGTGACTGACTGTGCTGTGTTTCATTTCAGTTTGAGGTATTTGCAGACATTTGACAGCCTGGGGTAACTGAAGCAGGCTTGGGTTTTGAAGTGTAATTCAGCTGCAGTAAGATGAGCAATGGTGAAAACAGGGCCCTGTGATAACAGGGGTGATCTGATGACATTTATTTATGCATCTCTCCTCGCTGGTGCCAGGATCTAGTTCGGAGTCTCCTAGCAACAGTGATGTGCACATGTGAATATGTCCATGTAAATAGCAGATGCAGTGAATAAAGTTTCCATTCACTCACAGAGATGACAGCCTGGATTTCCAGACCCTGATGCTACTAAAACAATATGCTTCAAAACTGCTTCAAAGGAGCCTTGGTCCAGTAGACAACACTGCATAAAACTTCAAAAAGGAGTCGCTGGATTACCCTAAGCTGCTGTGACATGAGCACTGGTGTGGAAGTAGAATGTCATTTGTATGTTGCAGATTTGAGGGGTGCAGAATTTGGAAGGCTTGGGGAAGCAATCCATTTTCCCCAAAATATCTAAGACAAAGAAAACATGGGTCAACAAATACAATTTTTTTTCTTTTCATTTTCAAACAAACCACTCAAATTTTGTCCTAAAATTACTTTTTACCTTGGAGGTGGTCATAATCTACCTTGTAACATTCATCCTGTGAGTCATGTACAGAGACCATGGATCAGAGTATTGGCATAGACTCAATAATCATCATTAACTGTGAGCGTCTAGTATGATTTGTATGTGCATGTCCATATGGTATTGATTAGCCTTTAATTATGCAAAGTATCTTTATAGCAAAATGCACATCTACTGGACCACATTGAGATGAAAAGGAGCGATACAAAGAGATAATGCACCTCTTACCAAAAAGTCATTTTGAATAATGACTTGTATTAAAACACTGCCATGAGAAATAATTGTCAGGATGTGATCTGGCGAGGTCCGAAACTACTGTGGCACTAATGAGACAGTCATAATATATGTAAATGCCATATCATATGCCAAACTAACACAACATTGTACATCAACTATATTTCAATACAGAAATTTTTTTTAAAGAAAAATCACATGGGTAATATTTAAAGACAGATGCCGGGTCTCAACGCATTAACTTACTAAATCAGATTTTAGTAAGAGTCCTAAGAATCCATATTTTTAACAAATATTTCTTTTGCTTGAGTAAGTTTGAGAAAGCCATTCTAACATGAAAAGAAATGCCACCTTCAGAATTACTATGATTAATAATGAACAGTAGCTCTAAGGGGGTCGGGGATTCTGACTCAGTATAAAGTGCCACTCCTCCTCCACTCAGCAGTCCCTTATCTAAAAATGTCCAAAGCTGTTCCATCTGCAGGGGGAAAATGTGGGTAATTTCAAGTCATTTGCTACTTCATCAAATTATGGCTGGAGCTCTCTCCTCTCTTGAAGTATCACGTAATTTCCACGCCGAACGGAGCACCATAGACCTCGTCAAATTGTCCACTGCTGAACCGAGACCGCAAACCTCTGTGGATTCTAAATTGCCACATTAGTTTTTCAAAAATAAATAAAACCCTTTCCAGGAACAAAACAGACTTTGCAAAATTGTGTTCAACCACTAGAGCAAATGGCCTTGCCTTCACCAGGAGGATTTCTTTTTTCCTCCTAGAATGAAATTTTTTTTTCTTTTTCTTCCCTCTCTCCACTTACTAATATTAAGCTCAGGGAAGGTACAAAAAAGGAAATCAAAGTCTAAAGACCTGAGCAAATCATCACATTCTGTGGCTGTAAATGTTTCGTTTGTTGTAAAAGAAAAGTCCTGAAATAATCTGCACTTTGATACATTTAACCAAAAGTACCAAGATACTAAAAAGAATAAAGAGCACTCTAGCCAGGTAAAGCAAGTCCCATCTTACTCCAACTCCACATTTTACACAATTGTAGATACAATATTTAAAGAAAACATGCTGTTTAGATCCTCAGTGTAAGCTTAATGTGTATTTTAATCTTTTAAAAAATTATAATTATTAAAGCATAACTGTTTACTGGAGAAAATATGACAATATTAAAAGAAAAATAGAAAAAAATCCGACATTTTATCACTCAGTGGCAATCAATAGAACGTTACTGTGTTTATATATTTTTTAATATTTATTTTCAGTGTTTTGACCACTTTTAAAATATAAAACTTTAACATTTTCCAGACTCTCTAAATATTAAGACCATTATTTTGAAAAATTGCATAGTGTTCTATAATGTGTGTTTGTTACAGTTAATTTAATTCTCCTCTGTTGAACATCATAGTTTTTTTTAATACATATGTTTTATAACTGATAAGGTTAGTTTCCCCTTAATTATGTGAGTATATACATATTATGTACTTATATATATATATGTGTGTGTGTGTGTGTGTGTGTGTGTGTGTGCAAATAATGGAGAAGGCAGTGGCACCCTGCTCCAGTACTCTTGCCTGGAGAATCCCATGGATGGAGGAGCCTAGTAGGCTGCAGTCCACGGGGTCGCTCAGAGTCAGACACGATTGAGCTACTTCACTTTCACTTTTCACTTTCTTGAATTGGAGAAGGCAATGGCAACCCACTCCAGAGTTCTTGCCTGGAGAATCCCTGGGACAGGGGAGCCTGGTGGGCTGCATCTATGGGGTCGCACAGAGTCGGACACGACTGAAGCGACTTAGCAGCAGCAGCAGCACGTGCAAATGATATTAAAATTTTTCATCTTAACTTATAAATATTTTATGGACTGGTATTACATTGTCTTAAATTGCACATCAGAAAGGTTGTACCAATTTGTAATACTTTTCTAAGCATAATATATGAGAATGCACATTTGACCATAAGCTGGCCCTTTCCAAATTTGCTAATAGGATGAAAACATTATAAAGATTCAGGCATGTGCTATGTCTCAATCAAATTCACATTCACAGACTACAAAAATTCAAATTCACAAACTATAAAACAGCATGCATGTTTTGTCTGATGAGTATTTTTCAAGTCAGGAGAACACAAAGCCATGGCCATAGGTCTATAGATTTCTGTCTCCCTCTATGTTACTAACTTCTCTCTCCACCTCTGCCTCTGATCATCACCCCTGGCTGTTGTTAAAGTTCAGGCAAGCAACACAGACTGTTTCTGACATTTCTAGACCTCAGAAATAACTGGAACAAACATTTAAAGGTAACATAAAAAGGAGGAGGAGGAAACGGCAACCTGCTCCAGTATTTTTTGCCTGGAAAATTCCACAGACACTGGAGCCGTGTGGGGTACCATCCATGGGGGTCACAAAGAGTCGGACACAACTGAGTAAATGAGCACATACCACATAAACAGCCCTGATTTAATTTCCACATTGCTTTAGTTACTATGCTAACAAACTTCTTGAGCAAAAACCAAGGATGGTATCTTCTGCAGATTTTCATGACCCAGCAATCCCACTGCTGGGCATATACACCGAGGAAACCAGAATTGAAAGAGCCACATGTACCCCAATGTTCATCGCTGCTTTATTTACAATAGCCAGGACATGGAAGCAACCTAGATGCCCATCAACTGACAAATGGATAAGAAAGCTGTGGTACATATACACAATGGAATATCATTCAGCATTAAAAAAAAAAATTCATTTGAATCAGTTCTACTCAGGTGGATGAAACTGGAGCCCATTATCCAGAGTGAAGTAAGCCAGAAGCAAAAACAACAATACAGTATATTAACACATATATATGGAATTTAGAAAGACGGTAACGAGAACCCAGCATGCGAGACAGCAAAAGGAACGCAGATGTATAGAATAGACTCGTGGACTCTGTGGGTGAGGGAAAGGGTGGGATGATATGGGAGAATGGCATTGAAACATGTTAATTATCATATGTCTAATCAATCTCCAGCCCAGAATTGATGCTCGGGGCTGGTGCAATGAGATTTCCTGGGGGGAGGGAGCAGGGAGGGGGTTTCTGGAGGGGGAGCATATGTAAACCCATGGTGATATCATGTCATTGTTTGGCAAAACTAATAAAAAAAAAAGAAAAAAATGAATACATTTTCAAAGATGCTGAAGGATCCGCACTAGAAACAAAACTGACAGTAGGTTGTGCAACACCTCTGCTAACATCAAAACTGGTTGCGCACAGTTATGAGAAACTAAGTCAGTCTTGAACATGAATTTTCTGGTTGTGGGGAAAAGCTCTTTACTATTCATGTTTCATGATTTACCTTTTTCTCCTTTCCCTGATGAAATGTACAATTGCTATACTTCCAGACATTAACTTCTAACTGTATGGATTATGGACCAGTAGCGACCACTTTGAAAGTTTCTAGACATGCACTTGTTACAGGTGTGGATAAGAACATTTTATTTCTAATCCAATGAAAAACTGGATTAACATGTTAAACTTCTCTCTTAGGCTCCTCGCTTTACAATCTAATAAAATCCCATTCATTCGATAAATAACCATTTTGGTTGTTGAGCCTGACAGAAACATTTTTGTCTTTTAGGTTAAAACATGTATTTCCAATAGCAAAGCTAAATATTTTCAACCATATGTAAAATTCCATCTCTCTGGTTTCACTGTGATATTACTTCTTTAGCTGCACAGACACAGATCTTGGTAAGCATTACATGGCACTGTCTCTATGCATGCCCCTGTTTCTTTCACTGTAAGTCTCCCTTGATCACGTACTCAGCTTATCCCAGGGATAACAGCAAGGCATCAGAGGATAGGCCTGATATAAAAGAAAAGATGATGATACTAAGTGAAGTAAGACAGACAGAGAAAGACATATACCACATGATATCACTCACATGTGGAATTTAATTTTTAAAAAACAACATAAATGAACTTAGTTACAAAATGAAAAGAGACTCACAAATCTTAAAAACAAACTTATGGTTACCATAGGGGAAATGTCGAGGGGAGGGATAAATTGGGAGCTTGGAATTAACATACACATGCACTATATATAAAATAGATAACCAACAAGGACTTGCTGTATAGCACAGGGAATTCTGCTCAATATTCTGTAATAATGAGGTAGAGTATTCAGGGCTGGTGCAATGGGATGACCCAGAGGGATGGGATGGGGAGGGACGTGGGAGGGGGGTTCAGGATGGGGACACATGTAAACCCATGGCTGATTCATCAATGTACGGCAAAAACCACTACAATATTGTAATTAGCCTCCAATTAAAATAAATAAAATTTTAAAATTATTAATTAATAATAAGAGCTGACATCTTCCAAGAAACACCATATTCTCCCCATCAGTTCAGTTGCTCAGTCATGTCCGACTCTTTCTAACCCCATGAACTGCAGCACACCAGGCTTCCCTATCCATCACCAACTCCCGGAGTCCACCCAAACCCCTGGCCATTGAGTCGGTGATGCCATCCAGCCATCTCATCCTCTGTCGTTCCCTTCTCCTCCTGCCCCCAATCCTACCCAACATTAGGGTCTTTTCCAATGAGTCAACTCTTCGCATGAGGTGGCCAAAATATTGATGTTTCAGCTTCAACATCAGTCCTTCCAATGAACACCCAGGACCAATCTCCTTTAGGATGAACTAGTTGCATCTCCTTACAGTCCAAGGGACTCCCAAGAGTCTTCTCCAACACCACAGGTCAAAAGCAGCAATTCTTCAGCACTCAGCTTTCTTCACCGTCCAACTCTCACATCCATACATGACTACTGGAAAAACCATAGCCTTGACTAGACGGACCTTTGTTGACTTTTGTCTCTGCCTTTAAATATGCTATTTAGGTTGGCCATAACTTTCCTTCCAAGGAGTAAGCATTTTAATTTCATGGCTGCAATCAATATCTGCAGCGATTTGGGAGCCCCCACAAATAAAGTCTGACACTGTTTCCCCATCTATTTCCCATTGAAGTGATGGGACCAAATGCCATAATAGTTTTCTGAATGTTGAGCTTTAAGCCAACTTTTTCACTCCCCTCTTTCACTTTCATCAAGAGGCTTTTTAGTTCCTCTTCACTTTCTGCCATAAGGGGGTGTCATTTGCATATCTGAGGTTATTTGTATTTCTCCCAGCAATCTTGATTCCAGCTTATGCTTCTTCCAGCCCAGCATTTCTAATGATGTATTCATGATTTCTCTGCAGGAATCCAAAGTAATATTTTCAGCTCATGGAGGGATTCGGTGGTTAAAAAAAAAAAAAAATCTGTAATTTTTTTCCCTATATGGGAAAAGAATCTGAAAAATAATGGGTGTATGTATAACTGAATCACTTAGACATATACCTGACACTAAAACAACATTGCAATCAACTATACACCAATAAAGTTTTTTTGAAAAATTCTTGCTTCTTGGGGAATGTTTTCAGTCTTTTAGCCTCTAATTATAACCCCCGTCATCCAGTATTCACAATTGGTCATAAGATAGTGCTGATTTTGTATGAGCAAGGGTGGCTTTGGACCAGCCTTTATGCCAAACAACAAAGGAAGAGAAGACGTCAGAGAAGACATCTTTCACAGGTTGGTTAAATATTTCCTATTCCCGTGTTTTATACTGATACATACATGCAAATGTAAATGTAAAAAAGCATAAATGTCTTGCAGAGTTAGCTTCCAAATACTTATTTATGGGAATTTACACATTCCATGATTTTTCAGGAACTCAATTATTCTCCCTTAGTGAAGATCAACGCATTTATTTCTAAAATGAGGCTAATGCATTTACTTCTGAATACATCATCAAATGATTAGGTTCAAATGTCTTGATATAATACATATCAAAACACTTAGTAAAATAAAACCTTCCATCTATTTATTGAAATAATCCCATTACAAATTATTTGAAGGCAGTGTCTTTTTTTCTGGTATATTTCCCTGTTGTTTTGTATAGGGTCCATCTCAAAGCAGAGCATGCCTAACAGCTTTCTCTTTGACTCTGTCATGTTTGCACAGACTTTTAGATTTGCTTGCAATGATCTTTCTCCCCAAATCTCACTTGGCTATACTTACTCATATCAGGACTCAGCTTAAATGTCAGCTCTTTGGGAAGCCAGCCACTCTGGATTCACAGACCAAATTAGGGCTCACAGATACCCAGTGTCATCAGATTCTAACTGCCCTCGTGATACTTATCAGAATATAATCAGAATTAGAATCAATAAATTCCTTGTGTAGTTACGCAATGACACCTTCTTGCACTTGCACACACAGTTCATAAAGGACTTCATAACTGCCATCTCCACAAGCTAACATGGTGCCCTTCCAGTATCTCCATGTAAGAGAACACTATCTTGTAAAAGCAATACGCACACAACCGTGTTACAAAGTACCGGCACGAGATTCAGAAGGAAGGAATGCAGTGCCTTCTGTTAGATTTGAAAAAGTCACACTCACGTCAAAACACAACAATCTCTTTTTATTCTTTCTAAATCAATCATCTTTCAGAATAAATGACTGGATCTTTTTGAGGCATTGTCTGCACTGACTGTGGTAGATTTGTAGCAAACAGGAAGAGCAGTCACAAATGACAGTCTTAAAACCAAAACCAAGATTGCTCATATTAGATGACTGTAAATGAATCCATGCCAAAGGACTTCAGGGACTATTCAGATCTGAATCACTAGCACATTTATACCACCAAACACAGAAACAAGGACAGTGACACAACTCTTAATATTCTAGGACAAAATGATTGATTTTTCCTCGTTCTTTTATCTTTAAACCATCATGCTGTCTGAATGGATTTGAATGTGAGAATAGTGAAAATAGATGTTACTATCGAGGAAAATATATACATTATATTTTGCCACAAATACTATTTTAAATTTCGAAACTGCATGTATCATCATGTTTTAATAAACTAATAAAACATAATATCAATTATTGTATTAATATTGTCAATAACTTAGTACCTAAAAGGAAGTGAAACATGGTTCAGTGTGTGAGTGCTAAGTCACTTCAATTGTGTCTGATTCTTTGTGACCCTATGGACCACAGCCTGCCAGGCTCCTCTGTCCATGGGATTCTCAAGGCATACAGGAATGAGTTGCCACACCCTTCTCCAATTGATCTTCCCCACCCAAGGATGGAACCCAAGTCTTCTGAGTCTCTTGCATTGGCAGGCAGATTCTTTATCACTAGCACCACCTGGGAAGCCCTGAAACATGGATAGTTGATCCTTAATCAAACCAAACTGCTTATGGTATTTGGACAGCGCTGTGTGTGGCTCTGAAAAATTAGACAAGACAACAATCTATGCCCTGTAAAATTGTGTATATGTAATGTTCTTGTTTAGTAAAATGGAGATCCTCAAAACTAATTGTAAGTTAGCATTATAACAGGAAAACAGAAGCCACTGTGGCTATTTCCTGTAAAAAGGGATTTTGCACCAGAACTGGAGCCTTATAGAGCCACCTGAAGGCTGAGCGCAAAGGTCAGGCTGGGCTCTGATGGCTGCCTTAACTGCCTAGAGCAACACAGATTCTGCTGCCTCAAGTCATACCTTCTTCTGTTTCTGCTGAGTCTTCTGTAAGTGTATCTTATCGGCAGAATCTAATCTAAACCATACAGAAAAAGATTTTCTGAGATGCAAAGATATATATAGGATGACATGGTATCAATTCTAGATTGGTAAAAGAAAATACAATAAGACAGTATTTGACTATACCACGTATACATTAATACAGAGCAAATATAAAATATTAATGTGGACTAGAAGGTATGTTATTTTTCATTCACTTACCATCTGTCATGTGTCTTGGGTTTGGGCTTAACACTGGAAATCAGGATTGAAAAAATATAAAGTCACTATGATGATAGAGCTTCCTGTTGAGAGAGGAACCCAATGACAGTCACACAGACACAAACTCCTGATTGTGGTAAGTGAGACACTCCTGTCATAAGTGCATGAAATAGGGCCCAAATTTTCTAGAGTCAGGAAAGAGAGCTGCTCCACAATGGGAGTAAGCATTCCATGCGCAATGCTACAGCATTACGAGAAGGTTAAATCAAATCTAAGAAGCAAAAACAGAGGCAGTGAAATTGTTACCTAAAAATATAGGCAACTGCACTCATTTCACATGCTAGTGAGCTCATGCTCAAAATCCTTCAAGCTAGGCTTCAACAGTACAAGAAACAAGAACTTTCAGAGTATAAGCTGGATTTACAAAAGGCAGAGAAACCAGAGGTCAAATTGCCAACATCCACTGGATCATAGAAAAAGTAAGAGAATTCCAGAAAAAGATCTACTTCTGCTTTATTGACTATGCTAAAGTGTTTGACTGTGTGGATCACAATAAACTGTGGAAAATTCTTCAAGACATGGGGATACCAGACCGCCTTACCTGCCTCCTGAGAAATCTATATGCTGGTCAAGAAGCAATAGTTAGAACCAGACATGGAACAATGGACTGGTTCAAAACTGGGAAAGGAATATGTCAAGGCTGTATATTGTCCCTCTGCTTATTTAATTCATATGCAGAGTACATCATATGAAATGCTGGTCTGGATGAAGCACAAGCTGGAATCAAGATTGCCGGGAGAGATATCAGTAACATCTATGCAGATAACATCACCCTTAAGGCAGAAAGCGAAGAGGAACTAAAGTTCCTCCATAAAGTGAAAGAGGAGAGTGAAAAAGCTGATGTTAAATGTTAAAACTCAACATTCAAAAACCTAAGATCATGTCATCTGGTCCCATCGCTTTATGGCAAATAGATGAAGAAAGAATGGAACCAGTGACAGATCTTATTTTCTTGGGCTCCAAAATCATTATGGACAGTGACTGCAGTCATGAAATAAGAAGATGCTTGCTCCTTGAAAGGAACCCATGATTCTTCTTCAGAGGCATCACTTTCAAGTATATTAAAAAGCAGAGACATAATTTTGTTGGCAAAGGTTCATATAGTCATAGGTATGGTTTTTTTCATTAGTCATGCATGGATGTGAGAGTTGAACCATAAAGAAGGCTGGTTACTGAAGAACTGATGCTTTCAAACTGTGGTGCAGGAGAACTCTTCAGAGTCCCTTGGAAAGAAAGGAGATCAAACCAGTCAGTTCTAAGAGAAATCAGTCCTGAATGTTCATTGGAAGGACTGATGCTGAAGCTGAAGCTCCAACACTTTGGTCACCTGATGCAAAGAACTGACTCGTTGGAAAAGACCCTGATGCTGGGAAAGATTGCAGGCAAGATGAGAAGGGGACGACAGAGGATGAGCTGGTTGGATGGCATTATCGACCCAATGGACATGAGTTTGAGCGACCTCTGGGAGATAGTGAAGGACAGGTTAGCCTGGTGTGCTGCAGTTCATGGGGGTGCAAATATTTGGATACAACTGAGCAACTGAACAAGGAACAACAAAAATACAGTAGAATGATTTTATGAATAGAACACATTCATAAATAGAATAGAACACATTCATTCACCTGATATAATGAGCATGTTGGTAGAACTAGTAAAAATTTAGAATTCTACACTTCAACACCATCCATCCCCCAGGCTTCAAAGGCTTTTTAACACAATGGATAGTTTAAACTCTATACAGTAATAAGCACTTTAGACTTCCACTTCAGCCCCATGTATACAGGCCTTTGAGCCAACGATCTCAAGTCGTTAGTTCAACAGTTTCAAGTTGTCTCAATGGAAGCACTTTTAAGTATTTCATCTTTCTCTTCCTACTCTTGAAAAAAAAACGCCCTTTCAGTAGCAATAGAAATGGCAATAGCTAGTATTTACTGACTGCTAGCAATGAGTCAGTCTTCCCAGATCATTCAGTGGGTAAAGAATCTGCCTGCAATGTAGGTAGGACACACAGGCGACGCAGGTTTGATCCCTGGGTTGGGAAGATACTCTGCAGAAGCTGAGTGACTTAAACCACCAACACAATTGCCAAATGTCCCTGGGAAGGGATTACAGCCCTCTGCCCCTTCTCACTGAGAACCACTGCATTTAGGCAAGCTTAAGTTCAACCTCATGAGTTTATTTCAAAATTATATAATGTAAGTATTGTAAGTAAAGACCTTATGTCTCCCAGTATTATGTAACTATAACAAATTATATTATTTACCTTCAAAGACAACTCCAGATTAATATTTAAACATTAAACATTGATTGAGTTAAATTATTTTAAGATAAGTGTTACAAATGATATTTAGAAAATTTTATTAAAAGCAGAAGGCTCATTAAAGCCTTCCAAGCTTAACATAAAAGTGTGACTTTTACTCCATAAGGAAGTTTTGGTTTTTTTTTTTTTAATCCCAGAAAGAGAGTAAAAGAGTCAGATAGAAAATTCATATTCAGTGTTTTTTTATCCTTGTATGTTGTGGTAATAAACAGTATTCCTGTCATTTGTGACTCTTTGTTACAAAATGATGTAGACAATGTGAAAAAGCAATCTGATTAAAATAAAAAGAAGAACCTTTTTATTTTAAATGACATCTTTAGAACAGAAACATAGTTTGTTCTACTCACAGAATATGTACTTCAAATTACCCATAGTGAATTATACATAGAAACATTTCAAAACAGATGAAACTATAAAAATTTAGACATTATAAATGATAAACTGAGAAGTCTTTTCTCTGTTGAATTATGAAAGAAGCTTACCGGAGAACAGCACAAAAATTTAATGTAGAGACACATGATTTTATTTCTTCTGCAGGGAAAGAAAGCACAAAAATGGGCTAACCTATACAGTCATAAGGAAGAATTTTAAAACCAATAAAACCCATGGGTACAATCTTCAAAATGGAAGGGAAACATGGCTAGTATAGTTTCATTCAACATTTACCAATATATCTATATATGAGTTTTTTTTTACTTATTCACACAAGACATTTCTCTATAGCAGTAAACCTTAGAGAATAATCCATGAAAATGCCACCTGAAAGAAATACACATTAAAAGTTTAAAGATGTGATTTCATACCATTGCTCAGATTAAGTTTTTTTTTTTACTCCAGTATTACTGTATGATAAAAAAAAAAAATCAAATAAATTTCCATCATGAGGTTTTCCCCTAGAGCTCCTGATTGACAGTGAAAATGTCGGGACAAGATAAGTGCACATTTCCTGCAGTTGTTTTCTGTCTCCTAATCCTTTAATGCTTCCAGCAATGGGGACAAATGTCCAAGCTTGAGAAAGAACAAGGACAACATCCTAGAAATAGTTGTTTCAACTGAACAGTTATGCAGTACCCAGTGCAGAGCTGATTACAATTTAGTGGTGTTACAGTGAGATATCATAAGATGTCAACAAATAAGATACGTAAGATGTGTTTTACTTAATGCAGATGCAAAATTTAGAAGGGATATTTTGGCCCACACAAGATGGAGCACACACATTTTTCCCCTTTCCCTCCCACCTGGTGCAGCTGAACACTGGACATGACATAAAAACCCTAAAAGGTGGAGAAGCCAGACTTGTCATGTACCTCCAGACCCTGGGGAACAACCAGACAGTGAATTTCGAGGGATTTTTATCCTTTTATACATCTTGGGCTGGGTGCTGAAGAAGGTGGTAAATGGGGACCATCAGCCTAAGGAAAGACCAGAGGATTGGGTAAAGATAGTCTAGGAAGGCATCGTTTTAGCAATAAATTCCCTGTTTCAGTCAAGCATAGCACTGGAAAAACACAGCCTCTTACACCTTCCTCATCAAAGTGTTGGTGGGAACCTAAGCATCACTCCAGCCAGCCACAAGGAGTTTGCAAATTTCAGTTGTATGATTCCCCTCCTAGCTCTCAGAAGACTTTCTGCATGCTGGATAAAGAAATTAAAAGCAATCCTATCTCACACGTAATGTTCTACATCTCTTCATCGCTCTTCAGAGTTTAAGTATGTTAAGTCTTACAAGTACCTTCACGGTAGACAAAACAAGATTAATATAGTCACTCCACTTCTTGTCTACCTCACACTACACATCAGGTCCTAAATGTGTCTACTACTCATTTCTCTTGGAAACAACTACTCATCTTTCGATTCTCAAATAAAGATGTGATTTCCAAACAGCCAAGTTCTCTGAAATCCCTAGTGATAACTGGGATTTCTGTGAATTCTGTGACATCTCGGACTATTTTAATTGCCCGTTAATGCAATGCATAAATGACCCTATGCTTTGTCATTTTACAAGAGAAGATTCAACAACAAAAAGAGTGAAAATACAGTTTTCCCCCTTGCATTCTTGAGTTTAGGGCTTCCTGCTTCAAGGAGTAGTCTGCAGGTCTTTCCAAGCGTCCCTGTCACCTCAATCCAGGCAATCGCTTCTTGGCAGGGGGCAGGGGTGGGATGGAAGTAATGGTCCTTCAAAAGAAATACAGCAGAGTCCACCCAGCAGGGAGAAAAAAAAAAATAGAACCATTGATCTTTGAGGTTAACGTATGGAAAGGAGGTGGTGGAAAAGGACGGGGAAATATAGGTTTCATAGCAGCAGAAATAGGAACCCTACTCCCATGCAGCGTCCAGTGGCTAACCCTGGCTTTATGCCAGAGCCTCGGTCATAGTAGCAGAAGCATGTTCACCAGAGAGGACCATCTCCTCTGTATCACTAGTATCAACAGAGGGTAAGGAATTTGTTCTCAGTATTTCTTACTCACCATAAACAAGGACGAGGACTCTGGAATTATAACTGTAATGAATGACCTCAGAGTTCTTGTACAATACAAGAGAGAAACAGAGAGAGAGGTCAAATAGTAGGTTCTGTTTTTTTTACATTCCAAAATAAAGAGGCATATCTCACTATTCTTGAATCACAGAGTAATTTATTCTTGATACATTTGTTTTCTCCTTTACCTATTCCACTATATTATAAGCTCTGTGTGTGCAGGGGCACGTCTGTTTAGTGCATAAATTTATTCAAATGCCTAGTTATGACTCCTCTCTCACATCTAGGTTAAAGGAAAATATTAAAAATAACACTACAAAAACAAATTTAAACAGGAAGAAAAGTTATAGCTTTGGCCCTTATGTCTCATATGACAAATAGGCTACATATAAAAAGATAATTATATTTCATGAACTACAAAACTTTATTTCAGGCAAATAACTGCCATGAAATTAAAAGATGCTTGCTCCTTGGAAGAAAAGCTATGACCAACCTAGACAGCATATTAAAAGGCTGAGACATTACTTTGCAAACAAAGGTCCATTGAGTTGAAGCTATAGTTTTTCGTGGTAGCCATGTATGGATGTGAGAGTTGGACCATAAAGAAAGCTGAGCACTGAAGAATTGATGCTTTTGAACTGTGGTGTTGGAGAAGACTGTTGAGAGTCCCTTGGACTGCAAGGAGATCAAACTAGTCAATCCTAAAGGAAATCAGTCCTGAATATTTATTGGAAGGACTGATGCTGAAGCTGAAACTCCAATACTTTGGCCGCCTGATGCAAAGAACTGACTGATTGGAAAAGACTGATGCGGGGAAAATCTGAAAGCAGGAGGAGAAGGAGACGACAGAGGATAAGATGGCTAGATTGCATCATCAACTTGATAGACATGAATTTGAGCAAACTCTGGGAGTTGGTGATGGACAGGGAAGCCTGGCGTGCTGCAGTCCATGGGGTTGCAAATAGTTGGACATGACTGAGCGATTGAACTGAACTAAACTTCCTTCCAGTGATACCACGAAATACACTGGTTTAACTAAGATATTTCCCTTTCGACTTTGGTTTTCTTTTAGATTAAAATCATGTTTAATACACAAAAAGAATGGAGATTTGGTGCTGTGTTATTTCCATATGTGTATCTTCAGTTGCTTAGTCCTGTCCGGCTCTTTGTGACCCCATGGACTGTAGCCCACCAGTCTACTCTGTCTATGGGATTTTCCAGGTAAGAGTATAAGTGGTTTGCCATTTTCTTCTCCAGGGGATCTTCCCAACCCAGGGTTCAAACCCGTGTCTCCTGTGTCTCTTGCATTGGCATGCAGATTTTTTTACCATGGGCACCAAAAAACCAACTTCTTAAATATATAGAATTAGAAGAGCCATCAAGATGATTGGGGGAACAATAGAATCTACCAATTTATTTTTTTAACCTGTATGTGCACGTGTATCTAATCTATATATATATTTACAACTTCATAAAATTTCTGAATCAAGAAGAGATCAAAACATCCTTCAGATGGCATGTCAGTCTAACTTTGCATGATATGTTGCTGCTGCTGCTGCTGCTGCTGTCGCTTCAGCCGTGTCCGACTCTGTGCAACCCCATAGATGCAGCCCACCAGGCTCCTCCGTCCCTGGGATTTTCCAGGCAAGAGTACTGAAGTGGGGTGCCATTGCCTTCTCCTTACATTATATAGGAACTTTCAGATATCAACTATAGCTTCTCAAAAGAATTCTCTGAGATCAACAGATTCTATTGACCATTATTATAAGCATTTTTCTAGATCAAGAACTGTACCACCCAAGAAAAACAGATCAAGCAAACAGGACCACACAGGACAGGAACAGTGACGCTAACCTACTCTCAGTGATACGGAAAGAGTTTGTTGCTATAAGTAGTAAATAGGAGGGAGATGCACATGAAAAGGCAGCTCAGGATCCACTTTGCATGACCTCATATTCTATGCCTTTTGGACAATATTGTCTTCTACAAGAAGTAAAATTTGTAAAGTAAAAGGCAAGTTATGGAGACTTCCCAACAAGAGATGATATCTAAGTCAAGTTCTGAAATATGCCAGGTTAAAAATGCATCCCAAACAAAGGGGCCAGCATTTACAAAACTATGTATTACTAAGAAAGGACACAGGATATTCAGAGTCCAGCGAGTATTTTCTTCTAGAAGTTCATTCTAGCAAACCCATGGATGTGTGTAATTCTCTACACCCCTAAGTGCTGCTCATAAGCTTTCTGCTCCATCCTGAGAAACTCTGTGTTTCTCAGGAGGGTCTGTGTGTGTTTCTGCCATATGGGATCCATATGTCTTCTTCATAAAGCCTGCATTAGGAAACCTAGTGCACTTGGCAATAGCTCCCAACAATCTGCTTTCCAATGCAGGAGATGTAGGTTTGATCCCTGGGTCAGGAAGACCCCTGGAGAAGGAAAAGGCAACCCATTCCAGCATTCTTGCCTGGGAACCCCTATGGACTGAGGAGCCTGGAGGACTACAGTCCATGGGGTCACAAAAGAGTCAGACATGACTGTATGATTACCTAACAACAACTATTACACTTCATGCCCAGGTAGTAGGGGATGCCTATGCAAACCAGGCCCCAGGGCCAAGCCTGATATTTATACACTCTCTAGTTAGTTCAGTCACTCAGTTGTGTCTGACTCTTTGCCACCCCAAGGACTGCAGCACGCCAGGCTTCCCTGTCCATCACCAACTCCCAGAGCTTGTTCAAACTCACGTGCATCAAGTCAAGTCAGTGATGCCATCCAACCATCTCATCCTCTGCCATCCCCTTCTCCCACCTTCAATCTTTCCCAGCATCAGGGTCTTTCCAATGAGTCACTTCTTTGCATCAGGTGGCCAAAGTATTGGAGTTTCAGCTTCAGCATCAGTCCTTCTATTGAATATTCAGGACTGATTTCCTTTAGGATGGACTGGCTGGATCTCCTTGCAGTCCAAGGGATTCTCAAGAGTCTTCTCCAATACCACAGTTCAAAAGCATCACTTCTTCAGTGCTCAATTTTCTCCAGGAGTGTATAAATTCTGCTGCATTTGATAAAGCTTTAGACAAAATTCTTAATTGATTTTTCTTGAGGCAAAGTAATAAACTATTCTTTGCAGACATGCTCATTCTTTCAGAAAACAAACAGTTCTTGATAGGCAATGGTTAGACAGAGAAAAATCATTACAAAGAGGTTGCAGTTTTAAGATAAAAATATAGCAGCTTCAGTACCACTGAGGGTTTGTAGATAATTTCGAGGTTATTACTAATACTATACATTTCAATAGGGAATAATGTTTCTGCATTCATGTGACACAATACACACAGCCTCCAGGAACATTTTACCAGGGAAAAAAATTATCTTTGAAAACTGCTTTTGTCCTTCTCTTTACAAACCATTCATCTCAGTAAGGCATACTATATTAAGTCACACATTTTATACATTTATTTTAAGAAATAAATGAAGAAAAAGTATTTTTTCCTGCATTTAAAAGCAATGACATAGTCTTTATAGATTAAGTAAAAACACACTCCTTAAAAAAATTATTCCTACATTCAAAAAGACATCAAGCTTCTTGCCATTGATCAGAGCAGAATAAAGGAATAGAGAGGTTACTACTGCCCACCTGAGACCCTTAACCATGTGAGTCTTGCCTCTTTGCTTCAGTATTTCTAAATGCTGGTCTAAGGATGAGGTGTAACAACTAGAGACCCAAGAGTCTCTCTCAACAGACTCTTCCATGACCTTGGCCTAAAACCAAGAACAAAGGCTAACAGGAAAGTGACTCCTACATTATTCATGTACCACAGAAAAAATGACTTAGTTTTTTCCCTCTCTTGCTCACACAAGCACACACTTCTCAATATGGTTAAAAGACATTGCTAAAGAAAGTGGGGGAAAGCAGATAAGGAGACACAAATACAGATTTTTCAGTAACTAGAAGTATTTCAGTGACTGTGACACTGTTAATCATTCAGGTATGTCCTACTCTTTGTGACCCCACGGACTGCAGCATGCCAGCCTCTTCTGCCCACAGAAGACAGGCAAGAATATTGGAGTGGGTTGCCACTCCCTTCTCCAGAGGATCTTCCCTGACCAGGAATCGAACCCAGGTCTCCTGCATTGCAGGCAGATTCTTTACCATCTGAGCCACCAAAGAAGCATTTCATTAGGACCTGCATATCTTTTAAGAAAAGTTTTAGGGAACTAAAGTTGATAAACTTCTGTATTATTTCCCCATTTTGATGTGTCAATATCCTGGAAAATGAGAGGGTATATTTGGAGGCATATAGAAATCATGTGGTTTCACATTTGCTTAAGGAAACTTTGCTCTGCATTAACCTTCTTGAAAAACAGTGTAATTTAAAAAGAAGTTTTGCATCCAGTTAGGAATAAAATGTATGTCAAATTCTATATGCAAATGTATCCAACATGTATAAATATATATATATATATATTTTTACCTCTGTTACCAACCACTGTTAATTTCTAATTGTCTCCAGAGAAGACATTACCTGCTTCAAGTCGTGTAGTAATAGTTTTTCTAATAAGAAAATAAGGCAATAAGAAAAAGACTAGGAAAAGGAGCAGAGGAGTAATAATAGTTGTATTAGTACTAGCAGTTTTACTAACTGTATTAATAGTAGTGGTATAAAAAAATCTTCATTATCTGAGAATAAAACATTTACAGAAATGTGTTAGTGGATTTTAGTGGATAACAGGAGCCTACGTTCCATTACTTCAAGGAGGAAAAATAACACATTCCTACCTCACCTTAAATCACAACAAAAATCCTCAAACATCAAAACACAAACATCTATACAACATTCCATCAAAATGTTTTGCAAAATATGCTATTGAAAATCCTGGTTATTTAGTCATTACACACTTAAAATTGTTAATGGCATATTCATTTTCAGTATTTAACAGTATTGATACCAGTGGTATCAAAATACACTTCTCTTCTACAATGTAGCAAACATAAGGTAAATAAGAAAGTGACAAGTTAAAAGTATGTTAAAAATGGATAGAACACTTAGCAACATAAATAAAGAAATCTAAAGGATGTGATGCCTCAACAAATAGAGAGTGGCTTGTCCTAGTTCAGGCTGCTCTAAGGAATACTGCAGACTGTTGGCTTAATCGCCAATGACTGATCCCATTAAGAGGGCTCCACCATCATGATCTGGACCTTCTAAAGTCCAGACCTCCAAGTGTCCTCATACTGGTGATTAGATTCCAACATGTGAGCTTGGGGGAACACAAGCATCCATTCAGTCCACAGCATTTGCCTGAGAGAAACTGAACTGCTTCATTGGTGATTTTCAGATTATGTCGACTTGCCTGGGGCTTCAATCTCATGGCTTCAGTCCCTGCCGGACCTAACTTGTCATTGAGATCTATGCAACCTAGAGTTGATATGAAGCTCAGCTTTATCACAGTTATTTCCCACTTCTCTTAATTTTTTCAGAGCTTTGAAGACAACCAATACCTTCTGCTGTTCCAACTAGATAGTCAACATCATTCCAAGCTGATGGTGTCTCTCCACCCCCATAGAAGGAACTTGTACAGTCTTTGAAAAATACTGTACCAAGTTGAGCAACATATTGTGGCCTGTCTAAACCAACCACACTTTCCCACTGTTTCTTATATTTATACACATAAATACAACTGGATGCTTGAGCACTAGTGCAGGGCTAAACTTATATCTGGTGTTGAATTTACCTCCTTAGATACTTCACCATTTCCAACTTTTACTTGAATATATGGGCTCCTTAAGCTTCTTATCCCAACGTTCTTGCTTTCTTCACAAGTATCTCTACTTTAGAAGAAAATATAATACAAGTATCATTTTATAATGTAGCCTGAAAGATTTTCAGTGGAGAATAAAACACATTTCCATTTAAAAGTAAGTCAAATATAACAAACAGAGGAACTGTTAAAGAAAAAAAGGATACATTCATGTTTAGGGATAAATTATATACATATTTAGATGGATGGATCAAAGGTGCTAAATATAATGTTCAGTATAATGCTAGATACTATGTAGAATATAAATGCTATTTAACTATAAATATATCATAGTAAATGTATAATATATAATAAAGCTACCCAAATCCAACTAATAGAAAAGAGGTTAACTTTTCAATAATGTCAGAGGGGAAACTGCCTATATCACAGTCCAAAAGAACTGAGAAGGACTAAGAATTAAATAGAAAAATAAAACCAAAGGCAAAAGAAATAGTATAAGCAAAAATAGTGACTATTTTTTCTGATTTAGGGAATCAGAAGACTCCTAACTTTCCTAATTCTTTAAACAGCACAATCATTCCCTGTGTAAGATAAGCTCAAAAAATTCAAAGTCATCTTTGATCATCTTTATCTCTCCTGCCACTGTATGCATTGCATTATCTTTATTTCTATAGCTCCACTTCCATAAACTGTTTTGAGATTATTCTTTTTGAAGCAGAGGTCTGCTTATATCAAGCAAGTTTTTTTTTTTAAAAAAAAATTTTTTTTTTTCATTTCCACCGACTTTCACTTTAGTGTGGTCTATATCCCAGCATTAAAATGCACCCTTAATACACTTTCCAATGTCTTTTCAAGTTTATGTTACACAAATTCTATGTCTAACTTTTTTCCACTCTCTGTGTTTGGGTAATACCCTTCACCTTCTATATCCATCTTCACCTGATTACTTAAAAGTCATACCCATGTCTCAGGAACTAACCTCAATACCTTCTAGCCATGCTGGTTTTCTCTACCTTCTCCCTGACTGGAGGTTACCCATGGCTCTTTAGAAGTCTGGAGAGTGCTGCAGACACACTGTGCTCATCTCAAACCATCTCATGAACAGTCATTTGTTTGCAGTGCCTCCGCATGAGCCATGCATTAAGTATTCAAATATTGGTGCCCGGGAATAGAGAGGTACATGACAGTGAGCAAAATAAAAAGACATAGATACAAAGAAATAAAAAAAACCAGACAAACAGGGAGACAGAGATAATTATCTAATTAGATAAATTAGTGAGTATAGGCCTGACTGAAACAAGAGAGGGAGAGCAAGTATCTGCTTTTACTGAATTATTTTATTTCTATAATGCTTATCATAGAAGTTCACCAACCATGAGCATGATTTGACCAGAGAAATAGCTTGTATCCCAACACTAGAGAGTTGTCTTGATAGGCAGTGGCATTTTTCTCAGGGATGTTCAGGGGTGATTCTGCCTATATGTTTTTCAATTTATATGCTGATTCTAAAACTTAGCTCATTTGCCAGATGTTACAGTCATTTGTTTTTCAAATCCTCTTGTAATAGTTGTAAGCAACTTGACAAGGATCATTCACCCCTGTAGTTCCTGGCACATACTTTGTATTAAATGATCTGAAGTAAGGAGCTGGTTGAGATCCAGATTGTCTTCACTAAATTCCTCCCTGCAGTCCTGAGTACCAACAATCCAATAGGCAAGTTCAAAATACAAACAGAATAAAAAAATCCTAATTTTATATTTTAGCATTTGAAGCACCATTGTGTGAAAAACAGCACAACCAACACGGAGCTCTAAAAAACAGTCATGTGGTGTTTGGAAAACTATTTCTTCCTGGTAAAATAACAACAGTGGTATTTGCAACTTAGACAACCTACACTACAACAGAAATGATAACCAGTCCTTGAAAATGACAGTCATATAAATGTTTTCTGACATACATCAATCCAGGTGGGATTAGCAGCATATATTCTTATTTCAGATGAAGAATATAAAAACTTTTAATAGAGATGAACTGTCTTTGGATTTGTTCATTTTGCAGTAACAGATTTCTGAACATATTTTTAGATCAGGTATTGCCCATATACCCATGTAACAAGAGACTATGAGGCCCGTGTTGCGAATCACAATAGTTTTAAAAACACACATGTATATACAAACACAAATATACATTTCATCATTCTTGCCACTACAAACTGAATCTGTGGAAAAACTTTTTTTTTAACGATTTATTTATTTTTCCCTTTACATTATCATGTTGTTTTTGCCATACATTTACATGAGTCCGCCATGGGTATACATGTGTTCCCCTTCCAGAACCCCCCTCCCACTTCCCTCGGGTTTCCATCCCTCTGGGTCATCCCAGTGCACCAGCCCTGAGCACCCTGTATCATGCATCAATCCTGCACTGGCGATTCATTTCACATATGAAAAACTTTTAACTGCAAAAAATTTTTAAATGCTACTTCACTGGAGAGACATTTTAAATGTAGAACTCATTTTTTAACCTTCTTTTCACAAACATACCATCAGCAATTGATCAATTATTGAAATATCAGTGCTACTAAATCACATTAGAAAAACAGCTATCTAGGCACTCTAACTATAAAAAGAGTGCATTTCCTTTAAAACACAACTCTATGATAAATATCAGCACAAATCTTAAATCCTGTCATTATTCAATACACTGAGGTCTGATTTGAAAAAGCAATAAGACTTATCTGTGTATTCATGTAGAAAAAATTACATACACATCACTAAATGCTAAAGCACAGGGATGAATATAAATATCTAATTTTCATTCCATTTTAAAACATGTTTAATGGTGTAAATATAGCTTTAGATTCTTATTCACAGACGGAGACCATGAAATAAGAAACTCACTTTATCATTTTGTTTTATCATGTTTTTTGTTTTATTTTTCAATGAGAGGAATTATAATGGCCATAATTTTGACCTGAAGGCAGATAACTTAAAACATTTTCACCCATCAAGGTAAACCAACTTTACAAGTTCTTCCTTACAATTCCTTTTATCTAACTTAGTTAGCAGAGTTGACTAATAGCCTTACACAATTAATGAAACATAGTGTCCCATTTCCCACCACTGGTTCAGCTGTTATAAAGGGACCAGCTGTCTTTCTCTAACAAGCTAAAAAGTTCACAGTAATTAATAGTTACAAATCAGTACATATTTGTGCAGATATTTTAGTTTGTCCATTGTTGCTCTGGAATAAAAAATGCAATTCAAAACTTTTGATATTACAGTAGCATCATTCAAACACATAAAAATATATCAAGAATATAAGCCAAATAAGAGAGTAAATTCTATAGTTAAATGTTGAACCTAATAGATTAGTCTAGAGGAATCCATCTGTCCCTGTCAGATGTATATATTTTTTAAAATCTAAGATATGCTTACTCTTATCTCTGAAATATAAAACTCTATCAGAGATACAGATTAAGTCTTTACTTATCTAGTCAGTTAACAATCATTTGTATGTCTCAAGTCTGATTAAAGTATTACAGGTATAATGAAAACATAAAGAAAACAAAAGGCAGTTGCTTTAACAGGAAAGTTTTTCTTAATGAAAAGAGAAGATTCATTTCCTATTTCTTATTTCATCATTTATCAGAAGGGTTTACTACGGTTAACTTTGCTGGCCATGCTGGTCTTATATCATGAAAGAAGTTATCAACATCAATACATCAGTTCACACTTACGAAGAATGACAGAAAAGAAGAATCGGTAGAATCCCTTACATGAAGAATAACAGGTAAAGATTTCAATTAATTCTCTGAGCACATTTCAGCAAGGAAAGTCCAAGCGCAAGTTAACCCGCCGTAGTTTCGTCTCCTGTCTGTTTCCATCCATGGACTCTCTGAAGAGACAGCCCCAGACCTACACTTCTCATCTGTCCCTGCAGAGTCAGACTGAAAACTCGGGAGGGACTTCAATTCAGGTGCAGTTCTCCGTTCAGTTCCTTCTACATCCAGTTCCCAGACTTTCTCTGAGGCCAACCTAGATTCTACTGAACCAATTTCTCTCTGAACAATGAAAGCTGCACAACATGGCTGCTCTCTGACTACAAACTCATGCAAGTGAATGGAGAACAAAATACGTCATTCAGGACTGTAATCTCGCGACATCGAAGCTGGTCACAAACCAGATTGATTATGGCTACATTCTGAAAGAACACTGAGGCCTGCCAATCACCAAACCCACTTCCTATCACCTTCAATTACGCCATCCCAGCAAGACCTCAGTCTGGATAATGGGCTATCCACTGGGTAAGAATTTCATACCAGTAGAAAATATATGCAGATATATTCAATTGTGAGTAAATGCAGATCTTAAAACAAGAAGGCAGGCCACATCCACACACCACCTTTAAACTTTCTAACTTGCCATGACTACCTGAGGTAGAACAGCTCCTTAGACTTGCCCTCCTGCATAGTTTTGCTTGGTTTTGACATCAGTTTAATCCCTGACCTTAGCAGAAAAATAAAGCAAATTAATGCTGACCTGTGGAGGCAGGCTCCACATCTTACCTGGAAGAAGATTCTTTGTTGGGCCAGTAAATCCCTTCAGGCAGAAGCTGAGGCAATTTTTGGTGGAGAAAAACTTCCTGTAGAAAAAAAGGGGGGGTGGTCAGTCCATCTTACCATCTTGTACAAATATATGGATGTGCACACATGGCTTAACATTTTAGCAAAATAATGAGCAATATTTTCATTAAATACAGGTTGTTATAGCTTTGGGCACCTTTAAATTTTTAACAAAACAAAAAAATTAATGGTACTGAGTAGCTTTTTTAAAACACATAATTAGGTACTATGTTAATGCTAGGGAATAGATTTTCAAAAAATAATCCTTGACATTAAAGGATTTATTTAACATATACATCTGTCAAAGTCAAGGCTTTTTTACCTGTAGATTTGACTTGACAACTTATGGATGCTTAATATGAACATTTAATACAATCATCAAGATTTTATGAGGTGGAAAAAAAATATTCAACCATTGCGGAATCTCCCAGAAATTATTAAATCATTTTTAAATAATCATTGTTTTATTTCTTAAATAATTATCTAATAGAATAAATAGTAATTGTATATGAAACTATATGGGCTAAACAACCATGGATGATCTCTCAAACCAAGTTTTTGGAGACCATGTTTAACTTTGATAAGACGGATACTCAACACAATACTAAGCATGGTAGAGGGATATGAAAGACACAGATGGTATATTTCCAGCACTAAGAAGTTTTAAATGTTGTTGAAGAGATAATTTAAACTGCTTCTTATACAACTAAATTATTTTACACAATGAACATATAATTTCTGTATAATATATATTTGCTACTAAGAATAGCAATATAGTAATTGCCCAGTGCAATGTTTCATTTGAATTTCCAGAGCAATTTTTCAAAATAATCTGTCTCAAATAAACCACATCATTTAACGTCTTATAATGTAAACTTAGAAAACATATATTTGTCAGCTTCTATAATAATATAAGTTTTGATATCTAAAGGTAATTTCCCACCCATTAGTTGTCTCAAATTCATGCTAAACTCATTCCTTTATTCTTTCTATAATTTGCCTTTTTTCCTCTCTTTTCACAAAATATTTCAGTTCAATTCAGTTGCTCAGTCATGTCTGACTCTGTGTGATCCCATGAACTGCAGGACACCAGGCTTCCCTGTCCATCACCAAATCGCAGAGGTGACCCAAACTCATGTCCATAGAGTTGGTGAGGCAATCGAACCATCTCATCCTCTTTCATCCCCTTCTCCCCCCACCTTCAATCTTCCCCCACATCAGGGTCTTACAAATTAGTCAGTTCTTGCATCAGGTGGCCAAAGATTTGGAGTTTCAGCTTTAGCATCAGTCCTTCCAATGAATATTCAGGACTGATTTCCTTTAGGGTGGACAAGTTTGCTCTCCTTGCAGTTTAAGGGACTCTCAAGAGTCTTCTCCAACACCACAGTTCAAAAGCATCAATTCTTCCATGCTCAATTTTCTTTATAGCCCAACTCTCACACACATACATGACTACTGGAAAAACCATAGCTTTGACTAGACAGACCTTTGTCAGCAAAGTAATCTCTGCTTTTTAATATGCTGTCTAGATGGGTCATAATTTTTCTTCCAAAGAGCAAGCGTCTTTTAATCTCATCGCTGAAGTCAACATCTATAGTGATTTTGGAGCCCAGAAAAAATAAAGTCTTTCACTGTTTCCATTGTTTTCCATCTATTTGCCATGAAGTGATGGGACTGGATGCCATGATCTTAGTTTTCTGAATGTTGAGATTTAAGCCAACTTTTTCACTCTCCTCTTTCATGTTCATCAAGAGGCTCTTTAGTTCTTCACTCTCTGCCATAAGGGTGGTGTCATTTGCATATCTGAGGTTACTGATATTTCTCCCAGCAATCTTGATTCCAGCTTGTGCTTCATCCAGCCTGGCATTTCCCATGATGTACTCTGTATATAAGTTAAATAAGCAGGGTGACAATATACAGCCTTGATGTACTCCTTTTCTGATTTGGAACCAGTCTGTTGTTCCACATCCAGTTCTACCTGTTGCTTCTTGACTTACATACAGGTTTCTCAAGAGACAGGTCAGGTGATCTGCTATTCCCATCTCTTGAAGAATTTTCCACAGTTTATTGTGATCCATACAGTCAAAGGCTTTGACACAGTCTGTAAAGCAGAAGTAAATGTTTTTCTGGAACTGTCTTGCTTTTTTTGATGATCCAGCGGATGTTGGCAATTTGATCTCTGGTTCCTCTGCCTTTTCCAAATCCAGCTTGAACACTTGGAAGTTCACAGTTCACATACTTTTGGAAGCCTGACTTGCAGAATTTTGTGCATTACTTTGCTCACGTGTGAGATGAGTGCAATTGTGTGGTAGTTTTAACATTCTTTGGCATTGCCTTTCTTTGAGATTGAAATGAAAATTGACCATTTCCAGTCCAGTAGCCACTGCTGAGTTTTCCAAATTTGCTGGCATATTGAGTGCAGCACTTTCACAGCATCATCTTTTAGGTTCTGAAATAGCTTAACTGGAATTCCATCACCTCAACTAGCTTTGTTTGTACAGATGCTTCCTAAGGCCCACTTGACTTCGCATTCAAGGATGTCTAACTCTAAGTAAGTGATCATGCCATCATGGTATTCTGGGTCATGAAGGTCTTTTATGTATATTTCTTCTGTGTATTCTTGCCACCTCTTCTTAATATCTTCTGCATTTGTTAGGTCCATACCATTTTTGTCTTTTATTGTGCCCATCTTTGCTTGAAATGTTCCTTTGGTATCTCTAATTTTCTTGAAGAGATAGCTAGTCTTCCCCATTTATTGTTTTCCTCTATTTCTTTGCATTGATCACTGAGGAAGGCCTTCTTATCTCTCCTTGCTATTCTTTGGAACTCTGCATTCAAACAAGTATAGCTTTCCTTTTCTCCTTTCTCTTTTGTGTTTTTCTTTTCTCAGCTATTTGTAAGGCCTCTTGAGACAATCACTTTGCCTTTTTGTGTTTCTTTTTCTTAGGGATGGTTTGATCACTGCTTCCTGTACAATGTCACGAACCTCCATACATAGTTTTTCAGGCACTCTATCAGATCTAGTCCCTTAAATCTATTTCTTACTCCCACTGTATAATCTTAGAGATTTAATTTAGGTCATACCTGAATGGTCTAGTGGTTTTCCCTACTTTCTTCAATATAAGTCTGAATTTGACAAAAAGGAGTTCATGATCTGAGCCACAGTCAACTCCCGGTCATTTTTTCTGACTGTATAGAGCTCAATCTTTGGCTGCAAAGAATATAATCAATATGATTTTGGTGTTGACCATCTGGTGATGTCCATGTATAGAGTCTTCTCTTGTGTTGTTGGAGAGGGGTTTTGCTACGGTCAGTGCGTTCTCTTGGCAAAACTCTGTTAACTTTTGACCTGCTTCATTTTGTACTCCAAGGTCAATTTATTTTCACAGAATATTTACCAGTTATTTAATTAAAAGTCTAAACAAATATAATAAATTCACATGTGAATAAACAAGTAGCTATACACAAACATAAACATTTTTTTTTAATGTATGCATGTGTGCTCAGTTGCTCAATCATGTCCATCTCTTGCGACCCCATGGACTGTAGCCCGCCAGGCTCCTCTGTCCATGGGATTCTTCAGGCAAGAATACTGGAGTGGGTTGCCATGCCCTCCTCCAGGGGAATTTTCTCCACCCAGGGATCGAACTTGCATCTCCTGCATATCCTGCCATGCAGGTGGGTTTTTACCACTAGCGCAACCTGGAAAGCCCTTTATTTACATATGTTTGTCTCTGTGTGGATAGCGCAGGCCAGTGGAACTGCTTAAAGCCAGTACTCAGGAGATTCTCTATGAAGGAGGCGTTTCATATTTCATAGTGTACAGTGGCAGCAACTTGTGGTCCCTGAGCTGCTTCTGAATGACTAGGCACACACAGCACATACCGGATCACAGAACTGCCAAAAACAGGAATGGAAATTAGGGAATCTAATGTCATCTGGTTTTTTCTCTCTCTCACAACTTGGGAAACAAGCAAAGGAAATCGTATAATATTCAGTGGTGGAGTCTGGGAAAGGATCACAAGTAGCTATTCCCAAGCAAGCACTCTGGCTACTTTCACATAGGATATTTCTAAAGGCAGTCTTAGCACATCTTTAGTGAGCCTTGTGAGGTCTCGGGCATGTGTGTGAACTTAGGAAAGCCTGAAATTGAGGCCATTGGAAAACCTATGTCGCTTGAGTTAGGTTGGCATCCATAGCACACACCATTACCCACTAAAAGTGTATTCCTTCTCCTCTCCTCTTGGTAAATAACCCAGATTTTCTTCTCACCCAAGTATTTCAGAGAAAGGTGAGTCCTTTGCCAGTTTCAGGACTGTATCGTGAATAGGCTCAGCAACTCATTAGATCCCTAAACTCCCCATGGAAATGGGTTTAGCAGGAGTCTGGTTCTACCGCTACCTCCTCCACACTCATCCCCTGCTTCAGCTCTGTTCTCAGGGTTCTTTAATAACTGCAGGAGGGCTGCCACCAACATGGGAACTTCATCCTGATGACATGACAACATCCTGGGAAATTTCTCTTTGCCTGAAAGCAAGGCCTTCATTCTTTCTCCAAAATCTCCAAGCTGACAACCACTCACATCTCAGATGCTTCTTACACCTGGAGTCCACCTTACTAGCAAACCTCCTGGCATGAGCAGTAATAAAGGTTCTTCTTGTTTAAGCAGGTATGAGTCTCTTTTCATTTACCTGTATAAACTTCCCAGCTGGTACAGCAGATAAGATCAATTCCTGTAACCATACGGTAGGATCTTTCCTAGGTGGCACCAAGAGATTAAGAAGACATGAAATAATATAAAATACATATTTTAAAGCCAGTATTAGTTCTAAGTAATCATCCTCTGAGTCCCTTATTTGTTGGTGCTCTAAGTATATGTGTGTTTCAAGAAAGAATAAACACTGTTGAGATGTCAGCGGACCCGATGGGATGGAGAAGCTCATAAAAGGTGAACTGTTTGTTTAAAATGGTAGAACAAATGTGCCTCTCACTCAAAAGAACTTCTTGGTTTCAAAATTATTCAAGTCTGAGAATAAAAACATGCAATGGAATATAAATCTATCATTCAGTTCCTTAGGCTTCTGGTTTGATATGTCTTATAAGTAACCAAGAAAGTTTCAGAGAGAACTAACTTACAGAGTTCTAGGTAACTTCATATAATCTTTTGTTCTTCAGTTTGTTTTTGTGTGGCTTGAGACTACAAAAGCACTTTTATAAAAGATGAAGGGAAACTATTTGCTCCTTGAATATAAAGAATCTTTGGAACTGCACCTTTGAAACTGCTGCTCCTTGATCCTGGAATACTTTGACAGGCCCTTTCATGATCTTTATTAAGTGAACTTTAGCATTTTTCTTCTCTTTCATAGCATTAAAAATGCCTATCTGTAAAGTACATTTTTTTTTAATGTCTGCCTTTTTCCCATACCGGACACAAAACAGCTTAAAAAGCAAAACATTAAAAATGTGTGCACTGAGAACTCAAATATATAATTTACTATAAGCAAAAGAATGTCAAACAAAGCCTTCACTCTTGATACTGAACCATAATTTTAAGAATATCTGAATTATATTGAAGTAGAAATATGATTCCAACAAATATTCTGTTCTCTTCATTAATAACCAAAATGAAAAGTTAGGGAATTATCAAATAGGAATTAACAGAATTTAATGGTTAAGGAAATCAACCCTGAACACTCATTGGAAGGACTGATGCTAAAGTTAAAACTCCAATACTTTGGCCATCTGATGTGAAGAGCTGACTCACTGGAAAAGACCCTGATGCTGGGAAAGATTGAAGGCAGAAGGAGAAGGGGACAACAGAGAATGAAATGGTTGAATGGCATCACCGACTTGATGGACATGAGCTTGAGCAAACTCCAGCAGATGGTGAAAGACAGGGAAGACCAGTGTGCTGCAGTCCATGAGGTTGCAAAGACTCAGACATAACTGAGAGACTGAAAAATTAATGGTCAGTAATTCTTTTACCTTATTCATGTACTTTCTGTTGAAGAATGAATACAAATTGCTGTGCCTTATTAAGATGCTTATGCTAACGGTATATTTCAATTTAAAGTTTTAATAAGTTTTTGTCTACACATACGCTTTACTTATGGGTAATTTTTTTTATTTCATCCATTTCAGAAGATTAAGTTTTGCACATAGAAATGGCAAAATGCAATTTTCTTTGTTGCCTAAACCCAAAAAATTGATCTGGGGAAATGTCCCTGGTTAGTGGTAAAGCTTTACTGTTCACATCAGTTTAGTTCAGTTCTGTCACTCAGTCATGTCCAACTCTTTGCAATCCCATGGACTGCAGCATGCCAGGCTTCCCTATCCATCACCAATCCCAGAGCTTACTCAAACTCATGTCCATAGAGTTGGTGATGCCATCTCAACAATCTCATCCCTTCGTTCCCTTCTTCTCCTACCTTCAGTCTTTCCCAGCATCAGGGTCTTTTCCAGTCAGTTAGCTCTTCTCATCAGGTGGCCAAAGTATTGGAGTTTCTGCTTCAGCATCAGGCCTTCCAATGAATGTTTAGGGCTAATTTCCTTTAGAGTGGACTGGTTTGATCTCCTTGCACTCCAAGAAACTCTCAAGAGTCTTCTTCAACACCACAGTTCAAAAGCATCAATACTTCCATGCTCAGCTTTCTTTATGGCCAAAACTCTCACATCCATACATGACTCCTGGAGAAGCAATACCTTTGACTAGACAGGCCTTTGTGGGCAAAGTAATGTCTCTGCTTTTTAATATGCTGTCTAGGTTGGTTATAACTTTTCTTCCAAGGAGCCAGTGTCTTTTCATTTCATGACTGCAATCACCATTTGCAGTTATTTTGGAAGCCAAAAAATAAAGCCTGTCACTGTTTCCATTGTTCCCCCACTATTTGCCATGAAGTTATGGGACCGTATGCCATGATCTTAGTTTTCTGAATGCTGAGTGTTAAGCCAACTTTTTCACTCTCCTTTTTCATGTTCATCAAGAGGCTCTTTAGTTCTTCTTTGCTTTCTGCCATAATGATGGTGTCATCTGCATGTCTGAGGTTATTGATATTTCTACTGGAAATCTTGATTTCAGCTTGTGCTTCATCCAGCCTAGCATTTTGCATGATGTTCTATGCATATAAGTTAAATAAGCAGGGTGACAATATATAGCATTGATGTACTCCTTTCCCAGTTTGGAACCAGTCTGTTGTTCCATGTCCAGTTCTAACTGTTGCCTCTTGACCCGCATACAGATTTCTCAGGAGGCAGGTCAGGTGGCCTGGTATTCCCATCTCTTGAAGAATTTTCCATAGTTTGTTGTGATCCATGCAGTCAAAGGTTTTGGCGTAGTCAATAAAGCAGAACTAGATGTTTTTCTGGAACTCTCTTGCTTTTTTGATGATCCGATAGATGTTGGCAATTTGATCTCTGGTTCCTCTGCCTTTTCTAAATCCAACTTGAACATCTGCAAGTTCATGATTCACTTACTGTTGCAGCCTGGCTTACAGGATTTTGAGCATTACTTTGCTAGCATGTGAGATGAATGCAATCGTGCAGTAGTTTGAGCATTCTTTGACATTCCTTTCTTTGGGATTGGAATGCAGCCTTTTCAGTCCTGTGGCCACTGCTGAGTTTTCCAAATTTTCTGGCATATTGAGGGCAGCACTTTCACAACATCATCTTTTAGGTTCTGAAATAGCTCAACTGGAATTCCATCACCTCCACTAGCTTTGTTGGTAGTGATGCTTCCCTAAGGCCCACTTGACTTCATATTACAGGATGTCTGGCTCTAGGTGAGTGATCATACCATTATGGTTATCTGGTTCATGAAGATTTTTCTGTACAGTTCTTCTGTGTATTCTTGCCACCTCTTCTTAATATCTTCTGCTTCTGTTAGGTCTATACTATTTCTGTCCTTTATTGTGCCCATCTTTGCATGAAATATTCCCTTGGTATCTCTAATTTTCTTGAAGAGATCTCTAGTCTTTCCCATACTAATGTTTTCCTCTATTTCTTTGCACTGATCACTGAGGAACACTTTCTTATCTCTCCTTGCTATTCTTTGGAACTCTGCATTCAAACGGGTATAACTTTTCTTTCTCCTTTGCCTTTCACGTCTCTTCTTTTCTCAGCTATTTGTAAGGCCTCCTCAGACAACCATTTTGCCTTTTAGCATTTCTTTTTCTTGAGGATGGTCTTGATCCCTGCCTCCTGTACAATGTCACGAACCTCTGTCCATAGTTCTTCAGGCACTCTGTCTATCAGATCTAATCCCTTGAATCTATTTTCCACTTTCATTGTATAATGTAAGGGATTTGATTTAGGTCACACTTGAATGGTCTAGAGGTTTTCCCTACTTTCTTCAATTTAAGTCTGAATTTTGCAATAAGGATTTCATGATCTGAGCCACAGTCAGCTCCCAGTCTTGTTTGATAAAAGGATGGCGGAGTAGAAGGACATGCGCTCATCTTCTCCTGCGAGATCTCCAAAATTACAACTCGCTGCTGAACAACCGTTGACAGGAGAATGTTTGATTCCACTTCACGTGCAAGGGCAAAGGAGAAGTCCCAGCAAGACTGCTCACATACATCCCACCAAATATAATACTGAATCAACATAATTGTAGAATCACTGGGTATCACGTTAATAAAAACTTGGGAGTCATGGAATCTTGTCAAGGGCCAAGTAAAATCAACAAAAAGTTACAGTCGATGATTTTTGTCCGCACTGTATAGCTTACAGGGTTTTGTGAGATTTGAAAGAACATTTTGGCCTGTTTATTAAGTAACGCAGAGAAGGGAATGGCAACCCACTACAGTATTCTTGCCTAGAGAATCCTGTGGACAGAGGAGCCTGGTAGGCTGCCATCAGTGGGGTCGCACAGAGTCGGACATGGCTGAAGCAACTTAGCATGCATGCAGGCATTGGAGAAGGAAATGGCAACCCACTCCACTGTTCTTGCCTGGAGAATCCCAGGGACGGGGGAGCCTGATGGACTGCCGTCCTAGGGGTTGCAGAGTGGGACACAACTGAAGCGACTTAGCAGCAACAGCAGCATTAAGTTACTTAAATTCTAAGCTGGAGTCATGTGCCTCTTTAAGAAATATTTTCTGTGTTAATTTGGGTGGTGTTCCACCTGAAATCAAATATGCATGTAATAGGTGTGAATGCCACATGCATGAAGGTGTGGATAGCTGTATGTCAGCTAAAAACGGATGAATAAGTCTCCCTTATTTCATTGCTCCAACTGTTAGAGCAGGTTCCTGTGCCCCACCCAGAGTGTGGTCTAACAAACCAAAAGGAAGTTGTCTGAAGCAGAGAAAGGTTTACTGCAGGGCCATGCAAAGAGATGGGTGGATCAGGTCCCCCAAAATCGCAAGCTCCCCAAAGGTTCTCAGCAAAATCAAGGTTTTGGCAAAGCCTGGCATTTTTAAATGCCAAGTGTGTGTAGAGAGAGTCTCAGGGTCTGTGGTCAGCTTGTGCATGAGTCTCTAACCAGATGATGGTGAGGGAGAGGGGGTGTCACAGGGGCTAACATTATCAGTCCCTGGGCTCCAGGAGGGGCCTGGAGCTCTGTGAGCATGGTCATCAAGTAAATTCATCCATTTGGTGGTGCAGTTTTCACATTTGTAAAACAACTAAGGAGTTGTGCATCAAATACTGTTATCTAGATACTTCAGAGCGGAGCTACAGCAGAGGATATGGGGGAAGGCCTGTCCCAGGAAGGCCCCATAGTGTCCTGTGCAGTTATTATACATATTATAAAACATAACTAGAATGTATGCCTGCCTGTGATGAAATCTTCTAACTTTACTCAGAACATCTCTATCATGCTTCTAATCCAACATGTGTACTCGTCTTACGGTCACAAATATGTAGAATATTTGTTGAGGATAGAGAACATATCTTCTTTATCTTTAGATTCTAGGAAGGTCCCATAAATCTTTAAGTAAAGATAGCTGTCCTACAGATGAACACACTCCAAATGTGTGTGTTTGTGTGTGTTCAGTCATGTCTGACTCTTGGCGACCTCATGGACTGTAGCCCACCGGACTCTTTTATCCATGGGGATTCTCCAGGCAAGAATGCTCAATGGGTTACCGTTCCTACTCCAGGGGATCTTCCCAGACCAGGAATTAAACTCGGGTCTCCTGCATTGCAGGCAGATTCTTTACCATCTGAGCCACCAGAGGAACACACTACATTGGGTGCTTTCAAAATAAAAGAATGAGATAGCTTTATCTCTGTTTCAGCATAGATAGAAAATATACAGGGGAAAGTAGGTAAGAATGCTTCCTAATGGACAAAGTGACCAGTTACTCCAAAATTTGAAATTTGATACAAAAAGTAGAAACCAAAATGCAGAATGTAAAGGTCTACTTATATGTTTGTCATCCCTGGAGAAGAAGCATATTCTTTTTCATTTTACCACTAGTGTACATTCTCAAAAAAAAAAAAAATTGATGGTAATTTTGTTTTAGTAATGAAAACAAAACATCTGTAAAATGTTATAATTCCAGCTAACAATCTTTCTTTTTTTTTTTCACTTCCCAAACTGTCTAACTTCTTAGAAAATAATAGGCCTTGACAGTTTCAGGGGAAAGAATAGTATCTTGTCTTATGTCCCCAAAGACACCTGCTGAGCAATTTATCACAGTTCAAAGAGCATGGTTATAGGATCTCATATTAAATGCAAGAGTCTTATCTAAAGTGTGATCCCTTGTGTGGTTAGTGAATTTTGTTTGAAAAACCACATATTTATTCAGCTCTTTGTTTTAGTGTTAATCCTCTGTCTGACAGCATTTCGGATCTCTTAGTTAAACATTCCTCTGCAAATGCCACCTCATCCTAATTAAAGTGAAAGATTTCAGCCACTGTTTATTTATTAATTCAACCAAGACTTCCTGTAAATAAAAAAGGATCCAAGAGGGAAAAAGCATATATTTGACTTGCAAATTACATCTGTAGAGTGTCAGCTTTGTTTCTGAAAATTAATGGTTTGTAACGCAGCTAGTTATTTCCTCTTAGCTTGCATCATGTATTATGACCCAATTATAAGCAAACAGTAACTTTCATGTAATTACAAATATAATGCAGATAACAAAATAGAAAATTCCATTTGGATTAAATAACAGTTTCTCATTCAGATTGAAGATATTGAATGCAGAAAAAGTGTAATGAAGTGATTGCTTTCATTTGGATGAAATATAAAATTATCTCTATGGGAAAAGTAAACCTAAAAAGACTGCTGTATCTTACTTGATACATTTAAAATTTCCAGATATCTTTTATTAAAATGAAGAACAAAGACCTTTGGGTTCTTGACTATATCCCTACTCCATTATCTTTTTTGAAGAAATATGTCAAGTTTAGAAGTATAGGTAATGAATACCTACTCCTCTTTTTGTAAAATCATAACACTGTTGTTGCTTACTACAGCAAAACATATAGACTGCTTCATTATAAGTATTACATTCAAGTTATATTACAGGGACAAGAATGGAGAATATTGATGAAAAAGTCAGTAACCAGTATTTCCAAAGACAGAATATTTGATACATTCTTTGTGTCTTATATGGAAAGTTCTGGTTTTAAAGTATTTTAGTTGAATCCACCACTGCTTAATTGCCATTAATGTTTCCTGGTCAGAACCTTTTCCCCTCCCTAGTAATGTGAGAGATTTTCCCTAACTGCTGATAACCTAAAAGCATGGCTAATTAAAAAGTACTTCTTTTTTACCTATTTCAACAGGACATTTATGAAATTTTATGAAGGCGTTTTGCTACGACAAACCAAAGAGGGCAATTCTTTTCATCACTTGCTGTTATTTTTTAATGTATAAGACTAAAATATTCAATTCTACATGTGGGTTTAGAGAGGACAAATTCTTTTTTCCCATTCTATGCCCACATAAGGGCCAGCTGCTTCTTAGACTTGGCTTAATGTAACAATCCATCAATCCACATATACTATAGAGAACACGGAAAGGCAGAATAGATGGAATATGTGCATCTCCCTTCTCTCATGAGTTAATGCCTCATTTTGTGAAATTGATATCATGCTAATACACTCTAAATTAAGTATTAGCGTAGTCTGAGAGTTTAAATGAGAAACACTGGCAAGCCCTGCTGCATACTCAAGGTTAGCAAAACCCCATGATTTAGGAGGAAAGTACCCCAGGAAGTGCATTGTGTGTGTGCGTGCTAAGTCTCTTCAGTCGTGTCCGACTCGTTGTGACCCCATGGACTGTAGCCTGCCAGGCTCCTCTGTCCAAGGGATTCTCCAGGTAAGAATACTGGAGTGAGTTGCTGTGCCTCCAGGGGAATACCTAACCCAGAGCTCAAGCCTGTGTATCTTACATCTCCTGCACTGGCAGACAGGTTCCTGGCCAACTGCCTCCTGGGAAGCCCTTAGAAGAACCAAATGAATGATGAGTTCTGCAAATGAACCACAACAAAACAAGCCTACCTTCCACGTTACATAAACCCCACATGCACAAAAGAACTGGGCTGGCTTTGGGGATGCAGAAGATCCCCTGGCAAAGGAAGCAGGCAACCCACTCCAGTGTCCTTGCCCAGGAAGTCCCATGGACAGAGGAGCCTGGGGTAGGCTACAGTCCATGGAATCACAAAAGAGTAAGACGCAACTTAGCAACTAAACAACAACACAATTATTGTTCAAATGTTCTGTGCTTTTCCTTCTAATGTCTTCTCTAAGGTTTACAACTCTCCACTGAGCCTACAAAAAAACTTCTATTTCAAATTTTTTCTGATAAGACTATGAACTCTTTGTTGTGTTATCCTATGTATTCCCTCTCTTGCACAGCCTCTCCAGAGGCATTATTTGGAAGGAGGGTTCTTTCTTCTGCTTGACTTGCAATACTTTTATTTTACAAATATGTACAGGGCATATGCTACATGTCAGGCACTGATCTAAGGGTTTTCCAAATATCACTTGTTTAATCTTCATAACACAATATGAAAAAAGTACTATTCTTATCCATCATTTTCCAACTGAGGAAATTGAAGCTCAGGGACTTCATTTTATTATTGAACATTTGATAATATTATTATTAAACAGCAAATCTATGAGCTAGTAGGCAGTAAATTAGGTATTTGAAGTCAGGCTTCAATACCATTTTCCTCTAGTTTAAAGAAAAAGTGATCATTATAGAAAACTGTCCATTTTAATGGAAGATAATGTATGAAGAATCTTAGTCTGGCTTATATTTAAATATTATTAATTAAAAGTAATGTAAATGGGTACAGACACAAAATAGATATGGATTTTTTACCTCATTTGTTCCTATTAAAAAGTAAATTTGAACATTTACTTGCAAACATACAAAACCTAAAAATTAATAAAATTCAAATTATCAAAACAAAATTATTAATGTCATTTGGTTTGCTAATTCAGAATCCTGAACTTCATGTTTAATAAAAAGAGTACAGAGCAGTTCTCCAAATTCATTTGTAATTAGGTATCACATGATAGCTCTGCTGACAAAGATCTGTCTAGTCAAAGCTATGGTTTTTCCAGCAGTCATGTATGGATGTGAGAGTTGGACCATAAAGAAAGCTGAGCACCAAAAAACTGATGCTTTTGAACTGTGGTATTAGAGAAGACTCTTGAGAGTCCCTTGGGCTGCAAGGAGATCAAACCAGTCCATCCTAAAAGACCTGTCCTGAATATTCACTGGAAGGACTGATGCTAAAGCTGAAACACCAATACTTTAGCCACCTTATATGAACTGACTCGTTAGAAAAGATCCTGATGCGGGGAAAGATCAAAGGCAGGAGAAGGGGATGACAGAGGATGAAAAGGTTGGATGGCACCACCAACTCGATGGACATGAGTTTGAGCAAGTTGGTGATGGACAGGGAAGCCTGGAGTGCTGCAGTCCCTGGGGTCACAAAGAGTTGGACACAATTGAGTGACTGAACTGAACTGATAGCTCTGTATAGCTGCTTTTCTATCTGAATTTTAGTATCATTTTTCTAATAATCCCTACCTTTAATAACTAGAATTCAGAACTAAAGCTTAATATTTAAATTTAATTTGTATTATTGCAGAACCAGGACAATTGCTTAGATATAGAAATTATTTAGTTGAAAAAATTAGTAATTTTGTTATAATCAATACAAACCATTTTGGAAATGACTTAAATGTAAATTAAGTCACTTAATGACAATGCAAAAACTTTCTATTTCTATTTTTTCTTCAGCATTGACTATTTAAATTAATGAAAAAATTATCTTTTGTATAGCACACTGTGACAGCTTTTATTCTTCATTTGGTAAAAACCTATAATTTATATTTTGAGTTCATATCTGTATTTTTTCATCATTCTGGCACACTTAAAATAGTAAATTGATAAACAATATTGTTATTTTCATGGTGTCAACTCAAAATTCCAATTTACTTAAGAAACTAAAGGCATATTCTTATCTAATGTTTCATGTATAATTACCAAGTAAAAGCTTTATCTTAAGGTAACTTATTTTAACACAATTATAAAGGTAAACATCAAACAACTGTTGAAGTTTGACACAAGAAAATGACAACATAATGGAAGGTAGACAAAATTACAATGCTTTAAAAGTTGTCCATTCCATTTTCATATGACTAAATTCCAACCACCCAAGCTATTGGACGTTAATCCAATTATAATTTTTTTTCTTTTATTTTACTAAATTCAAAAGCTTAAAATCTTTGTGAAAGCACAATGATTCCTATGTTCTTACAGTAGCTGCATTAATTATAATATATACCTGGCAAATGAGATGTGTCTTAATTGCTTTATAAGTCCTAAATAATAAAGGACATGTTCTGTTTCAATTTTGATTCCAAAATGTATTTTTAACGTATCTGATAATTGAGAGAATTTCTTGGAAAATTGAAGACACTTCTGCTCCTCTGTGCATATATATATATATATATATATATAAGAATGGGGGTGCCCTTCTGCATTTGATTATCCCACTTGACAACTCCTATAATTCAGACAGCAAAGTTATTTTCATAAATTGGTAAATTCTGGGAAATGAAAATTAAATGAATCCAAGTTTACCTCATAACACTTGTGAACTATGTTCAACTGCTTCTATCACTTTGTGTGCCTTCTACATTCAAAAATATTTAACTATACAAAGCAATATGTGGTTCAGAAAATATTTACATTTATCAAAACCACGTTAAGTTTTTCCTTTATTCCTACACTATTCGTGGTATGGTCCCCTTCTGATGGTTTGAATGTGAATCCATTTCATAGCAAATAAACAGCAATACACCTGTGGTGAATGTTTTTGTGCTGTTTAGCATTTCCATTTCTTCTAATTGAGCCAACATCTGTTCTTCTGAAGATCCAGGTGTGTAATAACTCAGTTGATATCTACTTTTTCTATTACTCTGGGAGGACTTCTTAATGGGATCAATAAATCCAAATGCCAATTCTAGAAGAAACTGCAAAATGTAATATTGTCCCATAATAGATGCATTTTTATTCTGTAAGAGAATGAGAGGAAGATTTATAATTCTTTATGGTACAACCCCAAGCACAGCCCAGTTATTGAAGCTATACATTTACTAAATAATTGATAATATAAGGTTTTTAACATTCTATCATGACAACCAAGTTTCCCTGTTAAACTCATTAATTACAGTTGTATGTAGAAAAGTACATTTCTATAAAAAGACAAACAAGAGGTAAATATGCATGATATCGTATCACTGAAAATGAACCAAATGATTAAACTACACACACATCATTAGCTTTACTATGTTTTATAAGAAATACGCTGTTGACATGCTTATTCTTATTAAAATAAAATTCATGCCTCCACCATGGTTATCAACTGTCTATACAGCATCATCCTGTACCGTTCTCCTGCTGTCCCCCACTCTCAGCCAAGCTGCCTCACTCTGTGATACAAAAACACAAAGCTTTTGCTGGCCTTAACACCTTTACTTGGGCATTTCCTTTTGAATGCCCAACACTTTCTTTCATTCAAATCACACTTTCAAATGTCATGTCTTTAAAAGATTCCCTTAACCTCCCAGTGATTCTACTGAGTCTTTGTAGCACTTTTCACTGATATTTTTTCTTGATTTCTTACTCTTAGATTATTTCTAACTCTCCAATGGAATATACATATTTCAATGATTAAATTTGTCTCACTTACAGCTGTATTACTGTATCTTGAATAATATCTGACACATTTACTGTGTATATGGTTGGCAGAGGCCAACTGATGAAAGAACCCATGGGTAAGGAAATTAAAGTTTATAATAAGGGAACAGTGAAGTTTACAATACCAATGTCAGACATGCCCTTTCCCAGGACATGCCCTTTCCCAGGACATTTTTTATGGCTGAATTGGTCTCATCACTCACTTCTCAGTTCAGAAGAGTCCTTTTCTAACCATCATATTCAAATAGATTCACCCTTTTTATTCTTGATCATGTCACACAATTTATTTCCTGCATGGCAACATATTATGGATTTATTATATTAGCTTATTTACTTTATTTTTCCCTTTTTTCCCAACTATAATACAGTCTAAATGAGCAGAAATCCTACTTGTCTAGTTCACAGTTAAATATTTTGGTACATAATCTAGTACCCAGTACACAGTGCTGAAAATATTGGCTGAATGAGTGAACAATGGATGTAAGATGTATTTTCCAGATTGCATCTACAGGCTGCATAGAGTCACTTTGGTGACAATTCTAATAAGTGTGAAGGAAAAAGAGAAAACTAAAAGATTAATTTCACCTTCTGTCTTGGAAGGCACTACTTAGAAAAATGAGTGGTGGTGGGTGGAGGGTTAGACAGAAGAAGAAGATGTATATGAAGGGGATAAAGACATATTATTTATTTGTGAAGTTTATAAGACATGTGAGTGAAAGTCTCTCAGTCATGTCTGACTCTTTGAGACCCCATAGACTATACAAATTTTCCTGGCCAGAATTTTGGAGTGGGTAGCCGTTCCCTTCTCCAGGACATCTTCCCAAAGCAGGGATCAAACCCAGGTCTCCCTCTTTGCAGGCAGATTCTTACCAGCTGAGCCTCAAGGGAGGCCCTTACAAGACATCCTAGTGGTTAATTCAAGTAGGTGGTTTTGCAAATAGGTTGGAAATTCAGTAGAAAGTTCTGGGCTAAGATTTTGTGTATTATGAATAGAGAGCAGGTAATGAAAATCATGAGAACCCACCTAGAAAGACTATACATGTTTAGAAAGGGAAAAATTACACCAGGACTTGCATTTTAGTTTTCACAAAAAATAAATAGTGATTTGTGGGAGGACCCTGAACTGGCTGAGCATCAGAAGAAACGTTAGTGAAATAGGAAAAATACGAAAGGAAGTCATAAGAGGAGAGAGAGCATTTCAACAAGGAAGAAATGGTCAGCACTTCTGATAAAAAAAATAGTAATCTTAAGAGAATCAGTGATACACAGCTCTAATTTGGCATATACAAAAGTGATGTTTAATCACCATTCTATTACCTAGTTACAGAGTGATTTTGGAATATTCTATATTGTTTAAAACCAATGTAGAGAAAAGTAACACAAGCTAGTTTGGTTTTAATTTTCTCTACATTGGTTATGAACAATATAGAAATATTCCAAAATCACTCTGTAACTAGCTAATAGAATGACCCTAGGCAAATTCCTCTGGCCAGTCCAGTATCATATACACAGCAGGAATTCTATTTTATATGATGAATTCACCCAACAGTCATTAGTTTTATTAACTACTCAAATGAGGAGCTACCTAGGTGATCCCAAGGATTCCTTCTAGTTTTCTACTACATATTTAAAGGGGAAATGATTTCCTACTATTTAATCAAAAGAATAATTGTAATTGTATTTTCTTCTTTAGCTTCTCCTGACATCAATATTTATATTCTACTTCTATCTTTCTTGTTTTTAACAGACAAATTTAATAACTATAGTTATAGTACAGTTTTCTAATTTCCACCAATATCAATCTAAAGCAGAACAAAGAAAGGGAAATTAGAAAGATGCTAAGTCTAAGAAAGAAAATACTAGAGAGTTACCACAGTGTCTTATGTATGATCATTTACCCAAAGCCTAGAAAGATACTTTAATATAGACAATAGAAACCCCGGATCTCTTTTATAATCTTTATGAATATTTGAAAGGGCATCTGGATCCATGATTATCATAAACTGTTTTGAGTTTTTCTTTCCCTATTTATTTGATGGGCTTTCCATAAAGGGTACATAACATTTCCAAACTTCACTAAAGAACCACAAGACTTCTAACCAGGCAGATCTTGGGAATCACTAAGAAAGATAAACAACCAGATTTGAATTGAGAGCCAAGTTCCAGATACTCTAATGACTGCAATTATGTCTAAATTACTCAGCTCCACTGATTCTTAGGTAAGCAACAGGCCTCCCTCAAGATTTCTAAAGCCTATAGAATTCAGAAAACATTTTACATACACCAGAGGAGCAAAGATAAATGAATTATGAAAACATTCATTTCCATATAACAAAAGGATTCATTTAGTAATCGGCAGGAAATATTTAAGACTAAATTGGAAAATACAACCAAGTGTTCCAGATTACAGGTGTATTTTTTTTCTAAGTACTTTCCATATATTTTCTGAATTTTCATGTACTTCTCACTTTTAAAGCTAGTATTTCCAAATTCTATTCATCTTTATTTTTTTAAACTACCCACATAATAAACTGATGAAGACAAGTAGTAATTTTATATAATTCTCAGAACCAATGCACTTTGGTACAATTTATGAGGAGAGTTTTTCAGTAAACTAATTCGAAAAAATTCATTCCTAAACAAAGGGAAGAAAAAGTTCTTAAATTAAGTTTTCCTAAAATTTTTACCAAAACAAAATTAAGGTTTATATTAAAATAACTTGCAAAACTTAGATCAAACAAAATAGATGTTAATCAAGATATACATCAGCCCAGGCATCTAACTTAGTTCTTGCCATCTAATAATGGACAGGTTGGGCAAGTTGCTTAATTTTCTGAAATCCAGCTTCCTTTTTTCTTTAAAACAGAGTAGAAATATCTATCTATTGACTGGATGAGCATTTAGTATGATCGAGAAACTAGTGTTCTGGATTAATGAAATGCTCTCCAAAAATCAAGGTAGTAAAGTATTCCCTGGCTGAAAACAAAGAGCTTTGGAGTCAAGAGAACTGTGCATTGTTTTGACCTCAAAATCAGTATTCTCTTCAGGAAAGTTACTCATGTTCACTGAACCTCTTTTTCAAATCTGTAAAAGACTGACATAATATCTAACCCAGGAGATTACTGTGATTATTGAATAAGAGCAGCAGTTATCATCATTTCTGACTCAATACATGGAAGCTATAAATGGGATAAAATTCTTTTTTGTCTGTGAATGCTGTGATCTGCAGAAAGTTTCTGAATATAGCTTACCAAAAAAAGTGACAGTAAAAATATAATTTAGAAGTGTGCCTGGCATAAGAATGATGCTGAATGGCATCACCGATGCAGTGGACATGAACTTGGGCAAACTTCAGGAGATGGTGATGGACAGGGAGGCCTGGCGTGCTGCAGTCCATGGGGTCAGACAGGACTGGGTGACTGAACAGTAATAGCAACTGGCATTAAGAAAAAAAAAGCTTATAAACTGTATTTTGTTTGATCATTTACCCTGATTCTGGTAAGACAACTGAGAAGAAAATTGAGTTGAAAGCTAATTATAAAGGTTTATTTTAATCAGCCACAGCATTTCCCTGGTGGCTTAGACAGTAAAGCGGTAAAGCGTCTGCCCACAATGCGGAAGACCCGGGTTCGATCCCTCAGTCGGGAGGACTCCCAGGAGAAGGAAATGGCAACCCACTCCAGTACTCTTGCCTAGAAAACTCCATGGATGGAGGAGCCTGGTGGACTCCAGTCCATGGGGTCTCAAAGAGTCGGACATGACTGAGCAACTTCACTCACTCACTCACAGCAAGTGAGTCACAGCATGGGGTGACTTTATTTTTTCTTATGACTAATATAAACTTTTCTTTTCTAAGTTGCCATCACTGAATCTTAGTGAGAGAGGGTGATACAGAGAGTGCAAAGGTACCAGTTAATAGCTTTTCAGCTCATTTAATACTCTGTGTGATAATATCGCCTATTTTAGGTATAATTAAAGTCTCAGAGGCTGTAGAGTCCACGGTCCCTCTCTCTAATAATTCCAGCAGACCTCTTCACAGCTGCCATGATCGGCCTTCAGGACAAATAATGTGTGCGTGCTGAACCCTGCCCCTCACTGTTTCCTACTGGGTTGACTGTGCCAGTGATGCCTGAGGACGTGATGTGGAAAAAGGTGTGCTTACCTGAGGAATGGCCTTGTTCAGCATGCACTAAGCGAGTGTACAAGAGAAACAGAGAAAAGATAACAAACACAGACTTCGAACATGTCCCAAATTCATGTTAGAGATAATAAAGTTGTAAATACTAAGACTGTCATGGATTGAATTGCGCTTTCTGCAGATTCATAGGTTCAAGTCCTAATTTCCCAACCCTTAGAATTTCCTGACTTTATTTGGAGATAGGCTTTTCATAGATAACCAAGTTAAACTGGGTCATGAGAATTGGTACTAACCATTCTAACTTCTGGCATTGTTGAGTCGCTCAGTCACTTTGGGACCCCATAGACTGGCCCACCAGACTCCTCTGTCCATGGGATTTCCCAGGCAGGAATACTGGAGTGGATTGCCATTTCTTTCTCCAGTGGGTCTTCCTGGCCCAGGGATTAAACCCACATCTCCTGCACTGGCAGGCGGATTCTTTACCACTGAGCCACCATGAAGCCCCCAGCTAGCATCCTTATAAAAAAGGAGAAATTTAGACATAGGGGCACACAGAGAAGGAATGGGATGTGAGGAGACACAGAAGATAGCCGTTTACATGCCAATAAGAGAGGTTTAAAACAGATCTTCCCTGGCAGGCACAGAAGGACCCAAACTTGTCAACACCTAGATTTTCAACTTCTGTCTCCCAAGTGTGAAAAAGCAAATTCCTGTCGTCTCCTCATGCAGTTCTTTGTTACAGCAGCCTAGTAAACTAATACAGCCTCCACCCCAGATCTGCTACTGTGGATTTCCAGCTCAGAAATTCACTTTTAAAAAACTATTGTTGGGTAATTCTGACATGATCCATGTGTTAAAAACACTGCTCAGAATTTTAGTGTCAAAGGGGTGCTGGGAAAAGAAGTAGACTAAAAAGAAGCAACCAGCAAGGTGAAGTAGAACCAAAGATAAGAATCAAGGAAACTAAGAGAAAAGAGAGGCTGAAAGAGTAGTGGTCAAGAATAACCAATAATACTTATTTTTTGACAAAGACAAGAGCAGACAAGGTGAATTGGCTTTAGCCTTCAGGAAGTATTGTGGCTCAGACGGTAAAGGATCTGCCTGCAATGTGGGAGACTTAGGTTCAATCTCTGGATTGGGAAGATCCCCTGGAGGAGAGCACGGCGACCCACTCCAGTATTCTTGCCTGGAGAATCCCCATGGGCAGAGGAGGCTGGAGGGCTACAGTCCATGGGGTTGCCAGAAGTCAGACGTGACTGAATGACTAAGCACAGCACATTAGGAAGTGACAACAGCTTCAAGTTCTTAAGTACGCAGAAGATTGCTGACTGTAATGCACCTCTTTTGGATTTATTTCATTTGGAATTTTCTACTGAAATCCACTGGTCGGTACATTTGGCTAACAGAACGCCAATGATCTAAGCTATATTAATTCATCAGCGATCATATACTTATGATGCTTAATCACAAGTCTCCTGATTGGAAGAGTGACAAACAGATAAATTAGTAGATGAAGAAGTGGCTCTAAACAAGCACTGATAACTCTTTAGATGTGTCCAGAGGTTTAAAACAGCTTAAATATCAAATCAACCATTTTCTTTCATGAGAAGAATCATGCTGTTTTGGAGCAACTAAAAATAACACATCACTCTGATATTCTAAGGTATAAAGTTTCCTCCAGAGGAAAAGAAAAAAGAAGCTATTTTAGAATGAATTTAAAATTAGAAAGCTTGAGAAACTGGTGAGAAAGTAACTTTTTTAAAGATTACATTTTAAATCTGATTTTTAGGAAAGATCATTGAAGCAAGTTAAGCTCATTTATGCCCTTTTTTTTAGTTCCTCTAGCATGAATTTCTTTATTTAGATATTTCATATTGAGAGGTATTCCAGAAAATGCATTTGTAAGTGAAAAACACTCATAAAATGACAGATATATACACATATGTATTGTAAACTGTACTCATGTCTTCTGAGATATCAAATGGTGTCAAAGGCAGAAAAGTTGGTCACTCAGTCATGTCTAGCTCTCTGTGACTCCATGGACTGTAGCCTGCTAGGCTCCTCTGTCCATGGGATTCTCCAGGCAAGAATAATGGAATGAGTAGCTATTTCCTTCTCCAGTCAAAGGCAAACACAGAACTAACTGCAGAGTCACTTGACTCCTTTGGGATTAGATCATACATTTAATAAACCTAATAGGTATAACTAGGCAGTGAAACTGAATCTAGGGACTCTCAGGTCATCAGCATTTTTCCAGTTATGATACTGCTGTCATCTTACGCTTCCAATGCAGGACCTCTACTCGAATTCACTATGTGCCAGGGTCCAGCCCTGGCGGGTCCGGGGGTCTTGAGGGATGAGTGGCGTCGACGGAAGAACTGAGCTGAGTCGATGTGTGGTGATGGAGCAGTCTCTCGTTTATTGTTGTTGGTTTACAGTTTTATAGTCAAAAGACATCCCCATTACATCATTACATCACCTATCATTCTATACAATTTTTTGTTTTCTACCTTCCATAGCAACCTTACCATTGAGCTCATTCCCCAATCTATCATGAAACATTCCCCTTACAGAAGTCAGATTTCTATGTAATTAGATTTAACAATAGTATGTTTACCATTTGAATGTCTCTAGCATACTTCATTCAATCATGATAAGTACATCAACCTAAGTAGAAAGGTTACATTTCTCTTATCAGGTGCTAGCTCCTATGTAGGAGCTAGAGGGAAGGGCCTAAGCTTGAAACTGTTTTATTCTATTAACCTACTCTGGTTCTTAGGAGGAAAGAGGAAAGAGGACAAAGAGACAGTTTGGAAGCACTTCTTTAGCAATAAAACCCTATTAACCTTATAACTACTATAATGAATTCCTATGTCTACATTATCCTAAAGCAATCAATATCTCCAACTATGCTGGCCACAGTTATGAGCATTCCTAAGTCCCATTCCAGCCTGGTTTCCTCAAGGAAGGGAGCCTCCTCTGTGGAGTGGTCAGGGGAGTGGGAGGTGGAAAGGTGACCCAAGTACAAGCCCTTCTGGTGGTGGCCTTGCCATGACCCACATGGAACTCTTGGTAAACTTCCCAGTAACTAGTAGGGGGTGTAGTAATCTATTTAAATGTCCCTTTCATTCCTCCTTAGCCCCCAGGGAAGGCCATCCACCTTCCCAGATCCTCTGATAAGGTCTGAGGGGATAATCTCAGGACGAATTCTTTCCAACTGGGACTGACCTACTGAGATAAGCCAATGTTCCCAGCATGGATGGAACTCCCAAGAAAAATACCAGGGGGCCCTAGCCTGGGATGCCCCGATAAAGAAAGTCAGCTTTGCAATTTCTTTCTTAGTCTTATGACCTTGTCATCTGAGCAAGGGGGCATCCTGATGGCTCCCAGCGACTATGAGCTTAGCTTGCTGCTGGTGGAGAGAGTTGTTGATGAATATTGAGACTGAAGATTAGCTGTTCCATAGGCTTCACTCTGTTCCTTATTCTCTAGGAACAGATAACCAAAAATTCATAGCTCTGATACTGGAGGGGGAGCATATGTAAACCCAGGGCAGTTTCATGTCATTGTTTGGCAAAATCAACATAATAAAGTAAAGAAAATTAAAAAAAAAAAAAGATAATGGTCTAACTTCAAGGGATGCCAGACAGATACTTGGATGAGAAGTCTACCTTCTCCCCAGGGTTGCTGGCTTCCTCAGTAAAGCAATCTTTCCTTTGTATCCAACACTGGCCTCTCAGAACAACTAACAGCCAAACCTGCATTCAGTAACTTTAAGTACATTAGATATTTAAGTCAGAAGAACACAGGAGAAAAGAGTACATGAGAAAACAATGAAAGTTTAAGAATAATAAGGAATTAAATTAGAAGTTGATCTTCTGGCAGATTGTAAAACTCTTCAGAGAGACATAGCAATATAGAATTGTAATATTAAAGGAAAGAGTGAAGTCACTCAGTCATATCTGACTCTTTGCGACCCCATAGACTGTAGCCTACCATAGACAGCAGCGTGCAGGCTGCTCCGTCCATGGGATTTTTCAGGTACCATGGGATTTTTCAGGCAAGAGTACCAGAGTGGGTTACCATTTCCTTCTCCAGGGGATCTTCTCCCTGACCCAGGGATCGAACCTGGGTCTCCTGCATTGCAGGCAGATGCTTTATCCTCTGAGCCACCAAGGAAGCCCAATATGGAAGGAAGGTTTAGCTAAATGCTTCAAAGAAACCTGAGCATATATAAATTTTAAAAAGACTGAAAAAAAAAGAAGGCAGGAAGATAGAGAAGGAAGAAGGGATTACTGTTCACTGGCACTGTTTACAATGATTTTCATTTTCATTTTGTCATTCCTCATTTTCATTTCCATAGTTCCTCATCTCTTGTCATCCAGATGCTTCATTACACTCTGAGTGATCTGGAGTTGCCTAGATGAGTGAGGGCAAAGAGAATTCTTTTTTTCCCCTCTGATTCACTTATTTCCCTCTGTTCATATGTCAACTGCAAGATCTTTAGTGATCCACTGAGTAAAATGAACCTTTCATCAACTAAAGAGATAATTGTGTGAAAAAAGAATTCAGCAAGAGGCATAAAAAGAAGAATCTCAGGAGGATAAATGGTTACTGAGGTGCCTGAGACAAACAAGACATTGAATTCGCTTCTTTTGAGGTGATCTAGAATTATTTTTGTGGTAACAGTTTTACTGGTGAAGCACTCATTAAATATTCTCTGCCTAAACTGATTTGTATGTTGCACTGTTGTTTTGAATGTTTTAATATAAATGGAGACATTTGGGGAGGAGGTTAAGTTTCCATAAAGCCCTGAGAGTGAGTTAAATTTAAGTAATCATGTTTATATCCCACTTTCCAAGCATAAAAAGAGGCAAGCATCATATGTTTTCTAGATTTTCTCCTTTTTCTTTCAACTTACATTTTAAGCTAGTCTATTGACTTTTTATATATCAAGAAGGTCCCACTTGATATCCAATTAAATAATTATAAGATGACAATATTCTGAGAGTGAAAGAATAATACTCAGAAACATGATATATGGGTCAGGAGAAAAATAAATAAATGAGTAAAGCTGCTTTTCTCCACTGTCTTTTCTGAATAAGTAGTAGCAAATTTTAAGAGTTAGTCTATTTGGGAGAAACAATCATTTCTTAAAGCTGCTTGAAAATCCAGCATAAAACCATGCAGTCTGGTAGCAAATGGTTGTACTTGAAAGTTGTATCTGTCTGAACCTTGGACATAATAAAGGATGAGTTCGTAATTCAGTCTAATAGACCTCATATATTCTCATCTTTTTAAGTGCCATGTATGAGGCTACTTTTGTGCCCATTAAATAGAATAGCTATGGGCATTTCCTCAGTGTTAATGTTGGAATATCGACCCTAATCATTCAGCTCCATTTTATTACTGTTTTCCACTCAAGATGACTGTCAGCCTAAGTGTCTGAATATGGCAGAACAAAAATAAAATGAAACAAAACAAAATGCAACAACAATAAGAAACCTATAATCTTGTTGCTTATTTTTATTTCTCACCATTCCCCAACCCTATGAAGACAACAATATGTATTTATAATATCTCATTTGCAAAGATATAAAAGATGAAAGATGATATTGAACTTTTTATGAACTACTAGAAATAGGCTAATGTGTGAGAAAATTAATGATACTCCTTATTTGATTAATACCCTTTATTGATAAAAGATTCATATGGTATATATTCTATAGATCTTTTTAAAAGAATTTTGCTCTAAAGAGCATGTTGATATAAGCAATCTGTCTTCCAAGCTGTTCACACAGAGAATAATGACCCAGGAACAGAAAGATGGAGAAATACATTTTCTCAACCACTGCAACTGACATACAGAATATAGACATATAGACTCATTTCTTAATTACCATGTATTTTTATGAAAACATTTAGACTAGAGTTTCTCATTTTTGAGCATTTACAGATGTGTAATATTAATAATAATTCATGTACAATTTAAGATTTGCAAATATATTTTCAAGTATGTCATCAATGTGTTACTTTATTCTGAGAGTAATCAGTTCTGTCCAGGGAACTATTTCACACATACTTATATATCTCTATATAGATACACATAGATAGTTTCATCTTGAATAGTCAATGTAATGACTATTAGCTGGTTATCAAGATCTCATTCTAATTTCAAGTAAACGTGTCCCCTCCAATGAAAACAGTAGAACTGATCATGCAGTGGATAACATTGCTGTGATCAAATATCCCTAAGAGATAATAAAGCAAATACTTTCCAGATGAAATCTGATAAGGTAATAAGAAAATTAGAGATACCGAGGGAACATTTCATGCAAAGATGGGCTCGATAAAGGACAGAAATGGTAGGGACCTAACAGAAGCAGAAGATATTAAGAAGAGGTGGCAAGAATACACAGAAGACCTGTACAAAAAAGATCTTCAGGACCCAGATAATCACAATGGTGTGATCACTCACCTAGACCCAGACATCCTGGAATGTGAAGTCAAGTGGGCCTTAGGAAGCATTACTACCAATAAAGCTAGTGGAAGTGATGGAATTCCAGTTGAGCTATTTCAAATCCTGAAAGATGACTCTGTGAAAGTGCTGCACTAAATATGCCAACAAATACGGAAAACTGAGCAGTGGCCACAGGACTGGAAAAGGTCAGTTTTCATTCCAGTCCATAAGAAAGGCAATGCCAAAGAATGCTCAAACTACCACACAATTGCACTCATCTCAAATGCTAGCAAAGAAATGCTCAAAATTCTGCAAGGCACGCTTCCAATAGTATGTGAACTGTGAACTTCCAAGTGTTCAAGCTGGATTTAGAAAAGGCAGAGGAACCAGAGATCACACTGCCAACCTATGCTGGATCATCAAAAAAGCAAGAGAGTTCCAGAAAAATATCTATTTCTGACTTATTGACTATGCCAAAGCCTTTGACTGTATGGATCACAATAAACTGTGGAAAATTCTTAGAGAGATGGGAATACCAGACCCATCTCAAGAGACCTGACCTGTCTCTTGAGAAACCTGTATGAAAATCAGGAAGTAACAATTAGAACTGGACATGGAACAACAGACTGGTTCCAAATAGGAAAAGGAGTATGTCAAGGCTGTATACTGTTATCCTGCTTGTTTAACTTATATGCAAAGTACATCATGAGAAATGCTGGGCTGGAAGAAGCACAAGCTGGAATCAAGTTTACCAGATTATTGAGGAGAAATATCAATAACCTCAGATATGCAGATGACACCATCCTTATGGCAGAAAGTGAAGAAGAACTAAAGAGCCTCTTGATGAAAGTCAAAGAGGAGAGTGAAAAAGTTGGCTTAAAGTTCAACATTCAGAAAACTAAGATCATGGCATCCAGTCCCATCGCTTCATGGCAAATAGATGGGGAAACAGTGGAAACAGTGACTGACTTAATTTGCCTGGGCTCCAAAATCACTGCAGATGATGACTGCAGCCATGAAATTAAAAGATGCTTACTCCTTGGAAGGAAAGTTATGACCAACCTAGACAGCACACTAAAAAGCAGAGACATTACTTTGCTAACAAAAGTCCGTATCGTCAAGGCTACAGTTTTTCCAGTAGGCATGTATGGATGTGAGAGTTGGACTATAAAGAAAGCTGAACACTGAAGAATTGATGCTTCTGAACTGTGGTGTTGGAGAAGACTCTTGAGAGTCCCTTGGACTACAGGGAGATCCAACCAGTCCATCCTAAAGGAGATCTGTCCTGGGTGTTCATTGGAAGGACTGATGTTGAAGCTGAAACTCCAATACTTTGGCCACCTGATACGAAGAGCTGACTCATTGGAAAACACCCTGATGCTGGGAAAGATTGACGGCAGGAGGAGAAGGGGACGACAAAGGATGAGATGGCTGGATGGCATCATCAACTTGATGGCCATGGGTTTGGGTGGACTCCGGCAGTTGGTGATGGACAAGGAGGCCTGGTATGCTGCAGTTCATGGGGTCGCAAAGAGACGGACACGACTGAACAATTGAACTGAACTGAATTGAAGGTAATAAGAGGTTCAGATGTTTTATTATTTTAATATTGAGAGAGCCAAAATGGTCACAAAGATGATGAGGGCTGGCTCAGAGGTGTGCAAGTGAGAGCACTGCCTGCCTCCCTCAGTGCAATTGCTGACCTAGAGAACCTCAGGCTGAGGGGTACACCATGCACCCCTTAGCTCCTCCATAGACCCTTCTGTGAGGGCAAAGCACAAAAAGGACTTGCCTCTCACCAAAGCATATTGAAATTAACAGAATATATTTACATAAGGAGCACACACAATAGTACACAACAATCCATGACATGTCTGCATAACCTCTGGCACCCCAGAAGGATCCACAGTCTAGGTCAAGACTGTCCACTATACATGCTTATATTACTCAAGTATTCTGTACCTGCACATGCAAACAGCAGCTGCATGTAGCTACTGAGTACTTGAGATGTGACTGAGAAACCAATTTTTAAAAAATTTATGTAATATATATATTTAAATGACCACATGTACTTAGTGCCTACTGCATTGGTCAGTACAGTTCCAGGCATTTCTTTGGTAGTCAGCCAACTTAGATGGCCTATGCAAATTTTTATCACTATATGATAATAAGTAAAACTAGCATAAATATATGGTTTTGCTTAAGTACATACTTTTGATAATTCATTTGAATTACATTATGTATGCTCATCATCTTCATGAAAACTAATAAAACAGAATGACCTAGAGTGAAAAAATATTACAAGTGTCTGCTTTTAAATTAATTCAAAATAACTTTTGGGTCACTGATGAAAGTTTTATCATACTCTAAATAGGAAAAGGGTTCAGTGAATGCCTTTTATCAATAAACATTTTTAAATGCTCACCAGTCCACTGTGCATTTATTAAAGCTTTAAATTATACATAGTAAAATGGGTGAACTCCTTGGAGGATAAAGGAAAACAGATAAAGGAAGGAATTTAAAAAGGCTAGTTTGCTAAATCATGATTTTCTAATTCATAGCAATACTTAACCACACTCCCACTCCCATTTCCTTCTTTCTAAAACTTTACTGCTCCTAATAACATGTTACTGTGTTATCCGTATTAAAGAAATGACTGAGTATCAGAGACAATAAGTCAATCAAATGAATGATATTAGAGAAATGTTGCTGAATCATGTATTTACTTCAGGGAAATATCAGGAAAATGAATCTTAGTCTGTATTTTCCTCTTGAGTTTCATAAAGGTGAACATATTTGCATATACTTGTATGGTAGAGGTTTATTAATTTTTTATAAAAATTTTTTATATTTTTTTATATAATTTTTTTGTAATTTTTTATCCCTGTGCATTAGCAGTATTAATATGCTTACATAACTTTTTCTCCTGTTATTGTTTTGACTTTATCATTTTGTATTCCTTGGTGAAGTCATTTTATGAAGGCACTTACCAAATTAGAGTCTGGTATATGTTTTAATAGGGGCTTCCCTAGTCGATCAGACTATAAGAAATTTGCGTAACATAGTGAATAAAAATGTCACAGTGTAGTGGACACATGTATTTCATTCTGAAGGTTGTTAAATTGCAAGCATCATAATTGTCTGAGTCTATAATAATAAGTAAAACAAATGTGACAAATTCAAAGTGTTTCACAAATTATTTCCTTTTAAGACCTTTCATCTTCTAAGTGTGAAAAATATCTTTCTTAAAGCTTTTTGTGTGAATGAAGAAGATACTTTAAGAAAATGCTTACTATATTGCCTGAAACATAGTTAACATTTTGAATACTTATAAGTCATATTACTTTAATCTTTCATTCCAGATTTTTAAAAGAATGCAGGTGTATGTGAGAATTAACACTAAAATATCTTTATTTGTAATGCAGAAATACTCAGTGTATAATCATCCAATAAATCTATTTTTGTTATCACTTTTAGGTTTTGAAAATTTTAAGAAGTCTGAACAATGTCAAGTCCAACAAAGAAAATAAATTACAAAATGATGAGAATCTATGTGTAATGTGTAAAGTTTTTAGGATGTAGTTTTTCCCATAGGCACAATATATTATTTGTTTTTTGTTTCAAATAAAAGCAATTTTCATTCACATTAAAATACAAAATTAGGTTCACCTTGAATTCTCCCTGGTATTTTGATTAACCTCACTGAATCCATATCCTGTAGAAGCTAATCCACCATATCACATTTCAAAGTCATAGCCCTCAAATCTATAAAATAATTCTTAGTATCAAAATAATTAAAATGACTCATTGTTTCACTGAAGAAGAAAAATATAATTTGGCTCTTAACATATAATTTCTTCATTGTTAGTTTTTTAGTAAACATGTAGCCTCCAGTCAAGGTTTCTTTCATTTTAATACAAGGCAAAAATGTGAATTGAACACATTACAATAAGGAAGACTATTTAAAGTAGAAAAACAGCTGATTTAAGAATAAACTCTTCTTTTTTTGTAATTGAGAGAGAAGGAAACAAACTCAGGTTGTCTTAAAATTTTCCAAAGTGTAGGAATACACTCTACAACTCTCTGGTGAGAGACAAAATATATTGAATTAATCTCCCGCTAAAACATTTTTCACAAAATTAAGTCAAAACAAAACAAAATCAAATAGAGAATATCACGAGTATCAACACTGTTTCATGCAAGTTTTGTCTCAGTTTTGTGTGTGTCTGTGTGTATGTGTATACTGGATCATGAGGAAAGATGTTTATTCTTGTGAATCATTATCAAAAATTAAAAAAAAAACTAAATTCTACTTGGCAATTTAAAATACTGGGCTACAGAGGCTAACAGAAAAATATAGGGAAGCTGTAAATGACTACTCGTTAATGTCAAGTTATATTATTACTTCTCAAGATAAACTTTGGAGACAGATTTAAGTCACTGAGTTTTGACTGTAGTTTCAATCATTAAAAAAAAAAAAGCTTGGAATGGAGTTCTTCTTACTCTCTTTAAGTTTTCTTCATGAGTAAAGCAAAATAGCTTCAAAATAGTCTCAGAGACTATCAGTAGGAAATTCACTCAGTGATTCTGATAATGTATCTGGCTTAACCATCAATGGATAGTGATTATTAGTATAACCAGAATCAGATCTTCTCAAAGTTTCTGCAAGCAGAAAAGCCTGTTACACATCATTTACACACATTTAATGGAAATCAAGGTAGTAAAGTTGTGCTCATAAAGTGACATTGTTAAACACCAGGTCAATCCCAACATGTGAGAAATAAATACAATCTCTAGCACAAATTAGATACATGATAGCAAACAAAAAAATCCTGAAATACAAAATGGTTGCATTTCCTCATGTACGATATGTACATGCATTTACTTACATCAAAATGCAAGATAAAACTGTTTCTTGGATTTGAAATTTTCTTATATTCTTTGCAAATTCACAATACTTTGGGAACACAGAAAACTTCAGCCACAAAACATATACTTTTTCAATTTGCCTGTAGCTTTGATGATAATTATAAGACTACTGTGCAGCCTTATCTGCCCCTAAACACTAACTCCAGCCTACTGTCTATTAGGAATTTCCTATTTATGTTCTTTCACTACTGCCTGGATAATCTTTCACCATCTCTATCAACAGTTTCCTTGTTCTTTCAGGTATAATTTAGATGAATCCTTCACTGCTTTCTCCCAGAGATCTTCAGTTTTCTTCGCATCAGACATTTTCTGTGCAGTTACATTCTCTCCCAATTATAGATAATCAATTCCTTGAAGGCAAGACCATCCCAGTCACTGTTACCTGGTGTAATATCTTGAGCAGATTTGATAGTCTATGTGGGTATCTAAGAGGATAAATGAATGAATGACTGAATGAGAGAATGAATGAATAAGCAATACATACAGAGCCATTAAATTGACTTTTGAAAAGGGCACTATCAAGTGTTTATCATAAATGCTTGCATTTTGAACAAGCAAATGCAATACTTGCATTTTGAACAGTAATTTAAATCACCCCAACATTTGGTTCCCTCTTATATGGTAAATTGCTGAAAAATGTCTGTCAAGTCTTCATCAATAATCTAAATGAGCGTTGGGGCACTTATTACTACAGGGTTTTGATGTTAGTGGATTCCATGTGGTTTACTTATGTGTGATACCACCTTTGTTTTGACACCTTTTGACATGCCTTTCCCCTGCTGGTGTCTTTCTGTAATAATCTAAGCATTGACACGAATCACCCACAAAGACTTCTGACGCTCAATTTGTAAATAATCTTAAAAACAAATGCCCAGTGTTGTCATAGTAACTAAATGATGCTGCAAAAATCACTACGCCAAAATAAAAAACAGAAATGTCTAATATGTTCTAGCTCTTTTCTGGAAAACTGATCTTTAATTGAAACTTTGGGATTGCATAAGTATAGTTGCTTATTAGAAAAGGCTTCAAGTAGCATTGTAATTACCAACAAGTTTCTGAAATACTGTTTTTTTTCCAGTTTTATCTTCATTTTCATCTTTCAAATGCCCTACATTCTAACAACAGATTAGACACAGCTTGTGTCTTGATGACTTTATTATGGAGCGTTGTCTTACATATTTTGTTAACTTTTTATTTTGTATTTATTAACAATGGTGTTATAGATTCAAGTGCACAGCAAAGGGACCCAGCCATACATAAAGTATGTTAGTTGCTCAGTCGTGTCCAACTCTTTGTGAACCCAAGGACGATCCATGGGATTTCTCAGGCATCAATTCTCCCCAAAACTCCCCTTCCATCCAGGCTGTCACATAACACCGAGCAGAGTTCCATATGCTGCCCAGTAGGACCTTGCTGCTTATACATTTTAGATATAGCAGTGCACACATGTTCGTCCTAAACTGCCTAGCTATCCCTTCCTTGTCTTACATTCTTAACTGCTTATCATTTTTCAAAAATTGGTAACAATTTTACAATTTTTCCACATCATTTGACACTTTTCTACCTCATCAAATTAACCCTCATCTAAATTTCTTTAACAATACAAGTAATTTAAAAATAACAAATAGTTTTTAGTTCTTAGAAATTATTCCTGTTTTGTTTTATATATGTGTGTGTGTGTGTGTGTGTGGGTGGGTGTGTGTGTATACATATATATGCATAACTTACTTTCCCTGGTAGCTCAGATGGTAAGGAGTCTGCCTGCGATGCAGGATATCCAAGTTCAATCCCTGGATCAGGAAGATCCCCTGGAGAAGGAAATGGCAACCCACTCCACTCCAGTGTTCTTGTCCAGAAAATCCCATGGACGGAGGAGCCTGGTGGGCTGCAATCCATGAGGTCGCAGAGAGTCGGACACTACTGAGCAACTAACACTGTCTTTCACATATATATATATATATATATATATAGTATTAGAATTTATAGTTCTCTGAAATCTTTCTATGGGGATAAAAAAAAGAACAGTCTCATTGCTTTAAATTAGAAATCTCTGATGCCTAGTGGTAAAGAATCCACCCACAATGCAGGTGATGCAGGAGACACAGGTTTGCTCCATCAGTCAAGAAGATATCCTTGAGGAGGAAATGGCAACCCACTCCAGTATTCTTGTCAGGAAAATCCCACTGACAGAGGAGCCTGACGGGCTACAGTCCATGGGGTCACAAGGAACTGGACATTTGCAGGCATACAAATCAAGACAGAAGTAAGAAAAATCATTTACCACTAAAAAGAAAAATCAACGTTTCTCAAAGTCTGAATACAAAGGGAAGACTATTATAGCCTAGGGTAGAATAGTCTGCTTTATCTGATAAATAATTACTATTATAGTTTGGAGTGAAAAAGAACTTTAAATGGTACAGTGATTTTTTTAATTAAGTCTTGTAATTATTCTTAAAGAATAGAAATAGAAAGTTTATGTCTTCCTTCACATTACCTTGGAGTGAGAATTTTAACAGTTCTCCAAGCTAAGCAGAATCAGATCTGTTCATTAATTTCCTGGGAACTGGCCAAAGAAAGGTTTCCTGTGTAGCTGGCAGTGCAATTGATAGCAAGTACTGTTTATGCTGAGTCAGTGTTCACATTTTAGTGAAGGATTCTGATACAGCTGTCTCTAAAAGGAAACTATATATTGGCTTAAAAATAGTATATTCCAACTATATCTTTCTGAAGTAGACTAATATAATAATAATTAACTTGGTTAAATTTTACCAGCATGTTACATTGACACTCTTGGTTAAAACTTAGTGTTTATGAAATCTTGCAGAACAATCACAATTTAGAGATTTTTGTTCTTGTGTTTTATTTTTAATTAAAGCAAAATGAGGACACATTTATTAATTATTTCTGGAAAACTGGCACATAAAACCCTCTTAAACATGTAATTAAACTGTGTCTAGAAGGTCAGAGTAATAGTGAAAAATGCTAGCTTTTCATTATAGGTTGTGAAATAAAAATAATGGTAGCAGGAAAAGTGTCATGTGCTCATGAATACAAAGCCAAAAGAAAACTTTTCAGTCTTATGAACACAAGTTGAGGTCATGTGACTGAGTTAATCAGTCAATGTCCTGCAGACCAAAGAAATATAAGCCACTTCCAGGCCAGGCCCATAAAAAGAATCCTGTGAAATTACTTAGCCCTCAGGGCTCCTGCTGAAACAATCATGGAAGCATGTGCTTCTGATGATCAAAGTACAAGACAGAGGGGGACTGTGATCCATGTAAGCTGGATCTAGAATGAGACGTACATACTTACTCTGCTAAGCCATTATGATTTAAAAATTATAACTAATAACTAAATATTATTATTACAACTAACAATTACTAGTTATTGGTTATATTATTATATAATATATATAACATATTAGATATGAGGAAAAGGAGGAAAAAGAAGAAAGTATAATATTATTAGTTATGATTATTATAACTAATAATTAACCATTATATAACTAATTAATCATTATATAACTAACATAACCATCCTTCCTATATAATAAGCTTACTTTTTACTGTTCTCAAAAATTAGATAAGGGAGTTTATGCTATTAGAATGAAGCAAAAATAAGTTCTACATGATTAGTTTATATTTTCTAATGAGACTGTATGATAAGCATACTTCATTATTCTCCACTTTAAGTTTAGGCATCATGACATAATCCTCAAAAGGTATGAAAAGAAAGTGAAAGTTGCTCAGTTGTGTCCGACTCGTGGAGATCCCATGGACTATATATTATATATATATAATATGCTATCATATATATTATTTTTATATATATATATAATTATAATTATATGTAATATAGTCCATGGAATTCTCCAGGCCAGAATACTGGAGTGGGTAGACTTTTCCTTTTCCGGGAGATCTTCCCAACCCAGGGATTGAACCGAAGTCTCCCACATGGCAAGTGGATTTTTTTACCAGCTAAGCCAGAAAGGAAGCCCAAAAAAGTATAATTTTGCCAAATCCCAGCCACGACCTGTTGGTGTAACTAAAGTTTTATTGGCGCACAGACTCCCTCACTTGTGCACACAGTGTATACGTTCTTGGGCTACCGTGGCAGTGTTGAGCAGCTGGCCTACAAAACTGAAAATATGTACCATTTGACTCTTCACAAGAAAAGTTTGCTGACTCTTACTCTAGGGGTAAGTCTGATGTGTCAACACAAGGGAAAAGCACTCAAGACTTACCGAATGTCCTTGAGGTCACTCCTGTGGAGTTTGTATGGCTAGTATTAATTTATATCTATACTCACTATGGGGTCCCCAGGTTTTGCAGTAGTAAGAATCTGCCTGCCAATGCAGGAGACACAGGAGACCTGGGTTTGATCCCTGGGTTGGGAAGACCCCCTGGAGAAGGAAATGGCAACCCACTCCTCTATTTCTTGTTTGGAAAATTCCATGGACAGAGGAACCTGGTGGGCTAAAGTCAATGGGGTTGCAAAGAGTCAGACACGACTGAGGACACACACAGGCATAATCACTATAGGCTTTCTCGGAGGCTCAGTGGTAAAGAATCCACCTGCCAAGCAGGAGACTTGGGTTTGGTACTTGGATCAGGAAGAACCCCTGGAAGAAGAAATAGCAACCCACTCCAGTATTCTTGCCTGAAAATTCCATGGACAGAGGAGCCTGGTAAGCTATAGTCCATAGGCTTGCAAATAGGCAGCCATGACTGAGCATGCACACACACACACACACACACACACACACACACACACACACACAATCACTACACTACAACCCTCAGGTCATTATAAAACAGGAAACTGGCAACACGACAACTTCAACTTTCATCATACAGCACAGACTGATCAGCATTTATATATGGCATATTCAAACCTATTCTATTGATAAATGTGACGCTAAAAATTACAGTCTATTTCAAAGGATAGCCATTAAAGTGTTTTATGTTCTAATCTAAATAACTTAGTGTCAGAAAGAGTTGGTCAAGTTTCCAAATTTGTCGAAGTTGCTCCTGGGTTGACCTTCTTCATTGAGATAATTTGGTTCCTTGTTATGAATTTTTAAAAGCAATTTTTGTGAGAATCTAAGTAATGTGACAAGTGTTGAGCTGAAAATGGTATTTAATGTGACCTTTCCTTTTGCAGAAAGGAAGCAAATCTTAATATATATTCAGGGAATAAATAGAAAATAAAATGAAACAAGGCAATTAAAAGTTATATCAAACTTTTGTGTTCATATTTTTAAAGTTACCACAAATAGGCTTATGGAGAATAGAATAAGAAATCACTTGAAAGAATTCTTGTTAACATTCAAGAATCTGAAAAGTAGGAAAAAGGAGGAGGTCTTTTTACTGTTCTTCCTAAAGTCCTGATTATCTTCTCAATAAAGCCTATTTTAACTTTTATGTTGGTGAAATGCAGAACTCAACCATGAAGGCCAGAAACCTGAGTGATCCGAGAAGCCTATCTCTCTTAAATTCCTCATATCTCATTTATTATTAAGTCTGGTCTTTTTTTACCTCATATATACTTTAGCACAGCATCCATTTCCCTTCATCTTCATCAAGATTGCTGCACACCCCACACCTGGACCTTTGATTTCTAATGCGTTTCCTTGTGGCTGGTGGTGTTAATCCAACACTCACCACCTTTAGGTTGGCTCCAAATCCAGTGACACCAATCCCTCCCCCAAAACATTTTAGAACTTGCTTTCTTTTACACAACCAAGCCCCATTGTTTTGTGTTCCATGACAAGTTCTTCATGATATGGCTCTAGCCCAAGTCCACAAACCCATCTCTGAGTCACCTCCTACCAGCCCATCCCTAATGCTCTCCATACAGACTGATTTCTAGCTCCCAAAGGCACCTCGGTCTTCATGCCTCTGTGCCTTCACATCTACTCATCATGCTGCATGGAGTTCTGACTATCTCATCATCTAAGCAATTATTATTTTTCTTTTAAATTTTTCTCAAATATCCTCAATTTGGGGGAAATATTTCTTGACCCCCTTACCCATTTCCTTCCTCTACACCCAGAGTGTCAGCTATAGGCTTTCCTGTGAGAATTCCTGCTGCACTGCCCTCTGTATCTTCACTTACCTCTACTGATTATCAGTCCTTCATGCAGCTAAGGATCAGTACTGGAAATGTTAAGGTAGATAATAATTAGAACAATATTTACTGAGCAATTTCTCTGAGTCCAGGTACCAAGGATTTAAAAAATACTATGCCATTAAGTCCTCAGAGCAAGCTTATAAAATGAGTTGTAAATGATTTATTTAACCTTTAAAAAAATGAAGAAGGTAGGCAGTATCACCTACATCATATAGATGAGAAAGCTAAAGATCAAGGAGATCAGAATTTGAACCTGGGTTTACCTAGAACCAGACAACAAGTTCTTAAGCAGTGTCTGACAGTGAAGAGCTTTATTGTAGGAATATATTTTTTCTCTTCTATCATTCCTAATGCCCATAAAATATATACTACATAGCTCTATATATTCACAGATTCCCTTTTAGTAACTATTAACCATGCATTCAATAATTAATAAATATTTGTTGAGCACCTACTACCATAGGTGCCAGTTGCCTATTCTTAGTGTTCCTGTTCTTTATCTGGGTCCTATCCCCTACAGTCTTGTTCACAAGTACAGTTGGAAATAAGAAAATATGTCTTACTCTAAAATTATGATTGATAAAGCATTGACAAAAATTAAAAACCTCACAAAGTTATCTGACATTAAGTGGGAATCCTAGAAATAAAAAAAATTAATAATCTAAATTACAATAATCTAATTACGGAAATTTGAGGATCAAAGGCACATAGGGAGTTGCATGAGAACACATTTTTCTTTACATTTCACCTGAGCAGCAGCTCCATCAGTCCTCTCTTATCATACAAAATAATATAAAATGTTATAATTTATCTTAAAGCTCCTAACTTCCAGTGAATAAAGTTAGATGAAATTTTACCCATTCTGCTATCATTTCTGACTTCTTACCACATCTTTCCAAAACCACGGGTCATAATACATCACATTTCAATCTAGAGTTAGTTGATTTTCATGAAGAAATGGGGACTAAAATTCTCTATACAATACAATCATTATTCTTGAAAGTGCTGATAAAGTCATATCTTAGCTTTCTCTCTTCATCATTACTAATCACTGTTCCTGTGGTTCTTACTGTTCAGTTCAGGCTGTACTTCAATCAGGTGGACTGGCACTGAATTTAAAATAGAGTTTGTACCTATTTGCTTTAATCAGTAATGTTCATTCATGGTTATGAGGGGGAGGTGGCTCAGAATCATGTACTGGAGTCCAGCTAACTTTTAATCTTTTTACAAATTTTGGCAGGTGAACCACACATGAAAAAAGTAATTGATGACTAAAGGAAAAACTACTTGTTATTGTGCAAATGTAAAGTTACTACCGAGTTTTACTAAATAGTACAAAACCGTGATGTTAGTAGCTAACATGCATGGAATACACAGGCTTTAGAAATTTTACTTAGATTACTTCAAAATAACAGCTAAGCAAACTCTCTTATGAGAAGGGCTTTTGTTTACCTGTTCATCACAGAAACAAAATACACATTTGTATGTCAGTAATTCAAATGCAGATGGGTCTGATCTGACCATCAATGATTAACATTCCTATGTATCATACTTAGATTTTTTGACATATATAACTGACAATTGAACTTAGATCAAAAGTCATAACTGATTTACCTTTGAATATAAACTCCAATCAATTATGCCATAAAACTTCAAGGAGTCACTGTGGTTGAAGTGGGTAAAAATGATCCAAAATACAGAAGTGCATCCAGAATGACAGCACTTGCCTGTGGCAGTAGAAATTTGCATTCTATTTACACCAACTGGCAAAATGTTCAAGGGATGACACTGTTCCAGAGGCAGGCATACATACAGCGAACATGTTTCCAGGGTGGCATGCACACCTTTGGGTCTGGCAGTCACTAATGAAGTTTTTACACACATGATTTTATTCAGACCCACATGTCTACTTCTGTTGAGGATGGCATCATCAGGATCATCAATAAACTATCCCTGCAGTTTCCACAGTGCTGGTTGCAGCAGCAATATCCTGGTTTGGGTCAGAATCTTCTGCTCTGTGCACTCTATGCTCAACCTTGCTGGCTTTTTACTGCTGTGATTCTGAAACTGCTTCTGTCTTGTCTGTTTCTGAAATACTTTCTTCTTGTCGTTGTTCAGTCACTAAGTCATGTTCAACTCTTTGCAACCCCATGAACTCAAGCTCACCAGGCTTCCCTGTCCATCACCAACTCCTGGAGCCTGCTCAAACTCATGTCCATTGAGTCAGTGGTGCCATCCAACCATCTCATCCTCTGTCATCCCCTACTTCTGCCTTCAATCTTTCCCAGCATCAGGGTCTCTTCCAATGAGTCGGGTCTTCACATCAGGTGCCCAAGCATTGGAGATTCAGTTTCAGCATCAGTCCTTCCAATGAATATTCAGGGTTGATGATGGCAAAGAGGAAACACTTTATGAAAGATGCAATGTTTGATTTAAGTTGTAGACTCTAATGGAAAGAACATGAACACTTCACGCTCTAGGAGATGCTTTCTCCCTCTTTTATAGACTTGTAACCCTTTCCTTACAGAGGTGACAAGACATGTATGTAACAGGTCATGGCCAGGTGTTTGATGAACCTGACAAAAAATCTTGTGCCACTTTACTACCTGTATGACTGCTCAAAATAAGCTTATCGCAGGTTCCAATTTTCTTGTCTCTAAGATAAGGACAAGCATTGTGATGCACCTTTATATTCTGGAAAAGATGCCATGAAAGAACTTGCAAGTTAACATATGATTGTTTAGAATCATGTTATATGTATTGAATGAGCTTTCTTGGACCTGACTAGGTATGAACTTTTATCACATGTGATTTTTATACATGAATAAAATAAAAAAACTTAAGGTAGGTAAATTAGTCCAACTATCTGTGACCCTTGTTCACTTTTAGCATCGGACTGTTTTGAATCACTTTCTGATTGACAATAAAGTACATCTATTTTCTCTCACAGAATGTAGTTCTCTGGGTAATGCAAAAGATTGAAAGTTCAGTATTTCTTAACAGTACATAAAATAACTGACAGTCTTTGGTGCTAGATTCCAATCCTGGCTTAGATATTACAGGCAGCCAATTTACTTTTGAGTCTTGTTGCAGGAATGTTGCTTAAAATGTCTGAATCACCATCTTTTCTTTCCAATATCCACCACAACTTGGACCCTGAGACTTTAAAAGGTGTTTCGTTATCGCTTTGAGGTTTCCCTCAAACTTCTGACACTGAATCTGAAGTTTTATTCTGGCATTTCTGATGCTTCTGAATGCACAGGTAATAGTAACCACACCAGAGTTGCCATCGAGGTAACAAAAATCATAAGACATTATGATTGTGAAGTATATCCAGACAGCAAAGACATTTCACATTAAAATGTGAAAATAAATATGTGTCTTAGAATTGATGAATGGTAGTGATACTATCTCGTGGGTTGTATTAAAATGATGAATGTACAGTCAACATGTATGAAATATGCAAGAGCTCCTGTCATTCACTTCAAATTACCAGTTGTAATATTAATATATATCTCCAGATATTACATCTTTAAAAAGGGGCAATTATGAGCCATACATCTTTATAACCAACATATTTTAATTGAATTGTATCTCTGATGGAAGATATAGTTCCAAAGCAATTTCAAATTAAATTGATTTTAGTTATTTATTGTCCTCTGAAACAGTAATGTATATTCTTAAGTGGTTGAAACTATTTATTAATAAAGTTCCAGCTCCAGTTCCTTCTCTCTTTTTAAATTGAAAGTCACCTGTGGGGGGGAAAAAAAAATCTCTTCTCTGGAGAGAAAGTGAAAGGAAGTGAAGTCGCTCAGTTGTGTCTTAGTTATGTCTGACTCTTTGTGACGCCATGGACTGTAGCCTACCAGGCTCCTCCGTCCATGGGATTTTCCAGGCAAGAATACTGGAGTGGGTTGCCATTTCCTTCTCCAGGGGGTCTTCCCAACCCAGGGATCGAACCCAAGTCTCCCACATTGCTGGCAGACACTCTGCCATCTGAGCCACCAGGTAAGAGAACTTCTCACCACTTATCATAGCTTCTTACATGGTTGAGGCAAGTGTGGTATGGTTGACTAGATGATGGCAGTTAAACAGAGGTAAAGACAATTCCTCTAATTTAAGTAAAGAGACCACAAACTTGGACAATGAAGATGGCCATGTAAAGCCTTTTCCCATCAGAGGGTAAGGTTCCCCACTGGCAGCCAGTTGCTGATGGTACTGCACGGCTATGTGGAGAATCACGGTCGGAATGGGGAAGTTTAACCCAGCTTCTTCTCAAGGCAGGATTCCTATGACTTTGAGTCACTCAACATTCTGAGACCAAAGTCTTTGCTTAAAACAGCTATGTCAGAATACCAGGATATCTTACTTTGTTAGTATTAAATTAATTGTCTTATCGGGCTTCCCTGGTGGCTCAGTGGTAAAGAATCCACCTGCCAATGCAGGAGACATGGGTTCGATCTTAGTGTTGGGAAGATACCCTGGAAAAGAAAATGGCGCCCCACTCCAGTATTCTTGTCTGGGAAATCCCATGGACCAAGAAGCCTGGCGGGCTACATACAGGCCATGGGGTCACAAAACAGTTGGACGTGATTTAGCGACTGAACAATAACAACGATTGTCTCATCGTTGTGTGATTAGTGTGGGGCAGCTCCAGAGCAATGTGGGCAAATACAGACAGAGATGAATCACTAAGTCATCTCAGACATCCTGGGACATGACGATCCCAAACAGGACTGAGCTTTACAGTCTCCCTTTTCCTTACAGGAACAAGATTCAGCAACCCCACAACAGTATTAACTCAAGAAATCTATCTTTTATTTCCTTTCTTACCCATAGTCCCCACTTCAGGCATAAATCAGAGTGACTATTTTGCTACAAGAGCTTTCTGAACTACTCAAAAGGAGAAACATCAGCTAAACAAATCAATCAGATGGAATTTCAACATTCCTCCCTTTTGAGGAGGAATTGGCCATCTTCATTATGGTTATGACTTTGCACTAGCAAATATCATTTTAAATAACACTTAAGCATTTTCAGGCTCACTTGGCTCCAAATAACTATAATTAATATTTTCCTTTTGATCCTTTAAGCTGTCCCCATGTGGGTATAAACAACCTCTCACTGGTCAGACCTCTTAATTCTTTATCACTATTTTGGAGCATTGTGAAATTATACACTTTTCTTCCTATTCCAAGGGAGAAGTTTATTTTGTTTCATTTTGTTTTCTGACCTGAGACATGAATTTGCTCATCTACTAACAATCCCTAATTCCTTTTGGTAGAGAATACTAATAAAGAATAAATGTGTATAATTTCCAATGAATATATGAAATAGTGTAGGAAAATTCCAGAGACTCTTTGCCACCCTGTATACTGCAGCCTGCCACACTCCTCTGTCTTTGGGGGTCTCCAAGGAAGAACACTGCAGGGGGCTGTCATTCCCTCCTCCAGGGGAGCTTCCCCCAAGGGATTGAACTTGCATCTCTTACATCTCCTGTATTGGCAGGCAGGTTCTTTAACATTAGAGTCACCTGGGAAGCCCCAGAAGGGCTCACATGATTGTTTATATCTGTAAATATACCCTGAACTATTCCCACAGGATCTGGGAATAGTTACTGTGCATAAATTGTACTGAAACAAGAAAAAAAAAAAAAAAAACGCTGTGGCACAATAATTAAATTTTATTAAATGACTGTAAGTTGAGGTTTGTATTTTCACTTAAAGTTCCTTTTATTTCTCTAGAAGATTTCATTAATTTTTTTCAACAACTTTAATGTATCCTGTTATATGTTAAGATGTCAAAAATGTTTTCAAATTTGAGTATGGTCCCTGTTTTTAGAAAACAAGACATGTGAATCAATGAAATTATAACACTCCTTAACACCATACACAAAAATAAACCCAAGATGGATTAAAGGCCTAATTGTATGGCTCCAAAGTATAAAACTCTTAGAGGAAAACATAGGCAGAACCCTCTGACAGAAATCACAGCAAGATCATTTTTGATCCACCTCCTAGCATAAGGAAAAGGAAAGCAAAAATAAACACATGAGATCTAATTAAACTTAAAAGCTTTTGCACAGCAAAGAAAACTGTCAACAAAGCAAAAAGACAATCCTCAGAATGGGAGAAAATATTTGCAAATGAAGTAACTGACAAGGGATTAATCTCTAAAATAGTTCACGCAGCTCAATATAAAAAAAATGAGTAGATCTACATAGAGATACAGATGAAAAAGCACATGGAAAGATGCTCAACATCACTAATTACCAAAGAAACAAAAATCAAAACTACAATGAGGCATCACCTCACACCTGTCAGAATGACCATCATCAAAAAATCTACAAACAAAATGGTGGAGAGTGTGGAGAAAAGGGAACCCTCTTGCATTGTTGATGGGAATGTATTAATAAATGGTATAGCCACTATGGAGAACAGCATGGAGGTTTCTTGAAAAACTGAAAACAGAGTTACCATCTCATCCAGCAATCCCACTCCTGGGCATATACCTGGAGAAAAACTATACTCCAATAAATATTAAAAAAAAAAATCTCCTTCCTCCATCTTATAAGAACAAGGGAGTGATTACATTTAGGTCTTAGCCAGAAAACCCAGGATAAAATCCCCATTTAAGATTATTTAACTTAATCATAGGAGCAAAGTATTTACCAAACAAGCTAAAATCTACAGGCTTCAGGAATTAGAATATAGACAGCTTCGAGGAGCATTATTCAGCTGACTCCAGTGTAACTGCACAGAATTTTCAAACTTCGGTTGGTTGTATGCTAGGGTTTACCACTTCAGAGAGGTTTATAGCTCTTGTTAGTAGTTGTTAAACTGTAGTTCCAACCGCGGCAGTTTGTGAGTCACAACCTTCTGGATCAGAATCTCCATGGACAGAGTGTGGGAATGAACACTGTGTCACACTCCCCAGTGACATGCAGGTGAACTAACCCCGGGGACAAATGAATAATGCTTAAGAACAGGGATCATGAAACTGTCGTTTCAGTTCCAATCTGGACTCCGCTTACTAGATGTTAAAGTCTGAAAATTCATGTTAACTCTGTTAGCTTTCATTTTCTCTTTTGTAATAAGATACTGGTGATTATACCTAAATTATAGGTTTTGGGGTAAGATTAAGTGAAATGACATAAAGTACTATGTACAAGGTCTAGCTTATAGAAAACACTCAGTAAATGTTAGCTGTTTTACCAGAGTTAAGACTATTATAGTTATTACTCTGAACCAGTTATAGATAAGGAAAGTACAAAGGAAAACATTTTAATAAAGATTCATTTAAATAGTCCAAGTTCCTGACAGCTGATAATGAATTTATAGCATAAGTGCAAGGCCCATAAGTAATGCATGTAAATGCTTCATGTATCAACTATGTGCACTCATGATTTGCTGTACAGCAGATAGAGAAAGATATTTTTAGAAGTATAATTCTTATAGGAAATGCAGTAATTACACTGTTCCATCTTTGATATTGACTTAAAAAGAGTGCTTATAATGAGAAAAACATTTTAAACATAATGCTGAAATAGAAAATGCTTCCTATTCACTATGCTGTGTTGAAAATAACCTTTCTTTAATAGAACATAGTCAATTTATTTACAAAACAAAAATTAATTTAAAAAAATATTTTTTGTTATAAAACTTCAAATATTTGTGGCAATATATTTAATAGTAGGCTAAAGTATTTTCAAGAAAATGTGGAATTAATAAAAATATGTCAATGCATTTGAGCTCCTTAAATCCAAGTTTAGACTATATAAATGTACATATCTTACTAAGTCTGTAAAAAATGAGATTTTGAAAATAAAGCATTTCTATAATTGCTGATGGAAATTTGCATTAGACTGATTTCATGATCCCATCCAACTCACAATTACTGCAGATAAATTTTCCTGCGATCCTTTGGGCAATCCAATTACACAACTGCATTTGAAGTTGCATATTTCAAGCTCAATTACAGGTTTTCTCTAGAAAAATATATAAAATAACACACCTCTGCATTAGTTAATTGTAAATATATTTACCAAACCATTTATTAAGATTGCCATGTTTACAGTATTAGTCAGCTGGGGCTGCTATAACAAAATATCACAGACTGGTGCCTTAAACAGAAATTTACCACAATAGATGAAACTATCAACTGATGCAATAAATGCATTTGACCAACCCCAACAACCAACCATTCATGACTTAAAAAAAAAATCTCTCCACAAATTAAGAATAGAAGAGAATTTCCTCAATTCAACAAGAAAGATCTACCATCTCTTTGCTTGGAAAACCTCTTTTTCTGTATACTTGTCCTTTCTTTCATTCTCATACCAAATCTTTAGATTATAACTGGATATCATCCACCCATATTATAAAATGAGTTAAAAGAATAATATCAAATTTAAAAAAATAGTTATCATCATGACTGTAATTCAATCATACATTCTATCTATTAGGTAAGCATGCTTTAATTTCTCATCACATTCAAGAATTTCAGAGAGTGATTAATAGGAAGTTTATTTAATGTCTATAGCACAAAATTTTAATGAGGACTTTTATGTTCATGGTCAATATACATTTATGGTTACATAGCCCCAAAGAAGGAACCAAGGTAGGAAAAATCTTGTTATAAACTTTAAAAATAAGCAAATTGTGTTTTGAGTATATTTAGATGCAATCTGGAGAAATTTAGTGATGACTGCCTCTTGGCCACTGAGCAATCTCTCTTTGACACCAGTTGGTATCTGCGTCTTAAATGAACAGTTGAAAGGGAATGAAAACTTCTTAACTTAAAATGTCTGATTAACAGTCACAAGTCAATTGCATCTTTTCTGCTATTATTTTTGAATGACTCAGGCCTGGAAAACTGGGAAGCTGGCTCAATTGCTGAGCTCCCAAGTTTAATGCATGCCAACTGATAAAAGTAAGATAAGTTTCCAGCTGTAACATATTTATAACCATGGGAAATAAACCAGCAAGAGCTCTTAGCAACCTAGCTACTTATATAAACATTTTCTCATTTATTATATATAAAACCCTTCTCCCCAATACTGCTCTGACCTGACATACTCCATTATGTTCTTGAGTTCCTTCATTAACAAGTTAATATACTTTGACATGTGTTCATGATCAATTTTTCTAAGAAATTTTCCTCTAACAATCCATAACCCACACACTCCATCAGCTGATGACATTGCCTCCAAATTCCAAAAGAATAAAATGAAGTTGTCAAGAGCAAAAATCATTCCATTACTCCCTACTCTTCACTTGACAAAGCTATAATTATCTATCCCCCAAATTATATACTTTCTTGCAGTGTGAAATGAAAACTTGTTCCTTGTATTTTAGGTGTATCCCTGTAGTATTTGTGTCTTTGATTCTTTCCTACAATGCCCTAGGTATCCTTCAACATATTTATTCTTATTCTTACATGGTTTACCTGTACCTCTACATAGGCTTCTTCCTATAGTTTTTAAATATACTCCAATAAGGAGAAAACGTCATCCCATCTGGAGGGCACTGATGCCAGGCTATAACTGAATCTACTATGTATTATGCACCTTTTCCTTCTTCCTATCCCTTTGGCCTGACCTAAAGGGATCAGAAAAAAAGCAAGAAGAATGTCCTGCCATGGGTTTCCAAAGCCAGTATTGGTCCAGGCAAGAGGAAGAGAAAAAAACCTTAAATTTTAAGTTGAATTAAGCGTGGATCTGTATTTAGTCCAGACTACATTGGTTTGAGAACTTTCACTATATAAGATTGAAAAATCAAACTATAGAGTATGCCTGAGATCTTACTGACAAGGTAAGAAAGAACCAATTTTAAATGTGTGGCAGAAAAAAATAAGGCTGTTTCTTTATGCAAACTCTGAGTCCAGCTTACTTAGTAGTTTTTTTACATTAAATGTTTATGCCGTTCATCCATTCAGTCAATATTTACTTAGTGCTTATTGTGTGCGAGACATATGTTACAATGTGAGAGATAATAGACATGGAACTTTAGTAAACAGACATTTCATAATATCACCCCAGTAACCACGAAGTGACAACTGTGATATATATGATGAAAAAATATGGTTTTGGAGAGGCATAAATTAATAACTAATATAAACTAAGGAAAATAAAGGAAATTTAGACCTGAAGCATCATCAGATTAAGGAGAGGGAAAGAAGCATGTGCAAATGAAACTGACTGTATGAATATCCTGGTGCTGAAGGAACCAAAATAGGGAATGGAAACAATGTCACTGTGATGAACAGATGGATTTTGGCAGCAAATGAGGATTGAGAATTAGGTTGATTAATATGGGCCAGATCATGCAAGATTTAAAATATTTTCAAAATTTTCCTAATAGTGCTGAGCAAGTTTAAAGGTTTTGACCAGGGTAAAGACATGAGTGAGTTTGTTTTGTAAAAAAAAAAACTATTGAGCTGCAGAATGGTTGATCACTAGGAAATGGACAAGGATAAAAATGGATGAAAGACAATTTAGTCATTTTCAGTAGAGGCTACTGTGGCTCAAACAGGGAGAGTGCCAATGAAGATGGAAAGGAATGTATTCAAAAGACATTGTTGATATATAATGGGCAAGATTTGATGAAAGACAAGCTATACGGAAAGAAAGCTAAGGGGGATTTTTGGTATGGGTGCATCAGTGAGGTGTTTATGAAATGGAGAACCCTGGGAAAGGTGATTTGGAGTTGAGGTGTGAGGGGAAAAGGTAGACTTTAGCTTTGCAATATTAAATTTAAGATGCCTATATTAGAAAGCAGAAACATCACTTTGCTGACAAAGGTCTGTATAGTCAAAGCTATGGGTTTTCCAGGAGTCATGTATGGATGTGAGAGTTGGACAATAAAGAAGGCTGAGCATGAAGAATTGATGCTTTTGAACTGTGGTGTTGGAGAAGACTCTTGAGAGTCCCTTAGACAGCAAGGAGATCAAACCAGTCATTCCTAAAGGAAATCAACCTTGAATATTCATTAGAAGGACTGATGTTGACTGAAGCTCCAATACTTTGGCCAACTGCTACAAAGAACTGACTCACTGGAAAAGAGGACAGAAGGAGAAGAGGGTGACAGAGGATGGTTGGATGGCATCACCGGCTCAGTGGACATGAGTCTGAGCAAACTCCAGGAGACAGTGAAGAACAGGGAAGGCTGGAGTACTGCAGTCCATGGAATCACAAAGAACCAGACACAGCCTAGCAACTGAACAACAATAAGACATCCAAGTGAAAATGGACTCACCTGGATGGACCTCAGTCACTTTTTGACACAGAGACATAAATTTGGTGGTCATTGGCATTAGAAGGATATTTAACTGCAAAAAGTGGATGAGATAACCATGGGAGTAAAGACAGGGAGGAAACAAAAATGTAGTCTAAAAACAAGGTCCAAGGAACTCCAGCATCAATAAAGTAAAGAAGGAAGAGCCTGAAGAGAATGACCTAGAAAGGAAGAAGAAGGGCGGGAAAGTGTTTTATCAAGAAGCCAAAGAGAAAGAGGCATTTCCTGGATGAAATAGTCAACCATGAGGTCAAGAAATTGAGAATTCTGTTCATTGAATATTTGCCTCCTTAAGACCTTGGATGAGCACCACAAAGTAATTTTCACAGAGTAAAGAGACAAAGACTCAGATTACAGTGGGCTCAACAGTGAGTGGAAAATGATGAATTAAAGAGAGTATCCTCAGTTTGTGCATAAGAAAGGTGACCATGATCTTCCCTAGACAGCCTAGGGTTATGTCTACTGTTAAGGCAAAATTGTTATTTCCCTTTTTAAACTAAAATCTGTTCCAATTGTATGGCCACCCTATCATGGTAGGTGGGAATTAAGATATAAATGGTGTGATTATTAGAGTGCTAGTAATGATCTGTGATTATTCAGAAAATATTACATCAGCAAATTGCAAATCTTAAGGGCTATGTCATTCTGGACACTTGAAATTTTCCCTATAGATTTTTAGCTATTACTGTGTTCTGTTATTTGTTATTAAATCCCATAGATTTAATGGGACTCTTCCCGAAACATATTAAATATTCTCTTACTTTCTAAAATAAAGACAAATGTATGTGGTGTGATCTTTCTGGATTCTTAGCTCAAGACCACATGGTGATTTATACCATACTACCCTTGAAAGGATCTACTTGAAGTTTGTAGGGATATTACTCATTCCCCAAATTCTATGCGTATGTATTCATTTAGGCTTGTGTGTGGAAAACGGGAAGAGAGTATGCATGACTGATACAGAAGAACAGACACAGGAGATGGGCTCCAGGAGAGTAGGAAGAGTGTGGAAAGTACAGAGGAAATACGGAATAAAAGGTTACTTTCAAGGTGGCTTGGGAAGAAGAGAGAATAGGTGTGCTGATGTATATGAATATCGATATATGTGTGCACTAAAAGATGTATGTGTTGGGGTTATGAAGAACATTTGTGTGTTGATATTGGCTGTGGGTCTGTATGGTTGTGTGTAGGGGGTGAGTATATTATACATCTCTATGTTGGGATTTAAAATAGCATGCATATATGATGAAGTATTGCTCATATACTGGGATTGGGGAGTGTGTGTGTTTGTTCGTGTGTATGTTTGGGATGAGGCAGAAGGCAAATGGGTCCCAGGCTGAAAATAGCCCAAGCTTGTCCCTGTGGACAAATACCCCAGGATGAAGATAGCAGCAGGACAATAGGAGAGGCTGAACCCTTCCTAAATAAAGGGACCATATATTTCTCATTCTTGAGGCCAAGAAGACCTTCCCAACTACAGATGTGCAGAAAGATTCCTTGAAGGTCGAAAGGGGGTGATGTCAACCTATCCCTAGGCCTCTGCACTGGAACCCATCTTAGATAAGGGGTGAACACACACACACACAAGAGAATCCTAGGATATACCAAATATGGACTCAGAACCAGGCAAGGCAAGATGACTAGCCAGAGGAAATCTGGAAGAAATGCCCCGTAGAAGTGATTTAAATTACCACACGGGCGAGACTCTCTGAACCTGTATATCTATCCACACCTTCTCTTTTTCATCCTAATAAATACTTCACTTGTTTCCATCTCAGTAGGAATTCATTTTTGCAAAGCAAAAGGGCTAGGGACTCGTCACTGGCCACCAGTCCAGTGTCTAGGATTCAGTACTCTGACTGATGAGGCAGGCCTGACTTCAGTCCCTGGAAGGGAACTGAAATCTGCTTCAAGCCACTGGAGGCAAAGGCCACCTGAGATCAGGAAGAGTGTACGCATGGAGATGAGCGTTCCTAGGTGGGCATCACATGTGCTGTGTTGGCCCATGTGTGTCTGCACTGAAGTGTGTTTCTTACGGTCAGGGCAGATGCATGAGTATTTATCTTCATTTATTGGCTCTTCCTTTGTTTTTAACTTCTCATTGCAACCAACATGATTGACTGGTTACAGTGGTGATAAATTTCTATACTTAATCTGTTGTAGGACATAAAATCAAATACTCATGCATTTTAAGATTATATGTAAAATAGGACAATACCCTTTGAATAATGACTTGGCAATCCTACTAGTGAGCAAAATTTATAATTTAAACCAGTTATGACTGACCAAAATTGATGGTGCAGGGATTTTCCTTTGTTCATTTAAAATGCTCAGCTTAGTTAGTAAATGAGTTTTTACAATATGTTTCTACAGCAATCATATAAACAAAATAGTCATTTTTGTAAATTTGCGTCTTCATAGATAATACGGGCTTTCCTAGTGCTTTCATGGTAAAGAATCCACCTGCTAGTACAGGAGATGCAGGTTTGATCCTTGGGTAGAGTAGATCCCCTGGAGAAGGAAATGGCAACTCACTTCAGTATTCTTGCTTGGGAAATCCTGTGCACAGAGGAGCCTGGCAGGCTACAGTTCATTGGGTCACAAAGGGTGAGACACAACTTAGCAACCAAACAACAACAGGATAAAACAACTTAGAAAATGTTTGCAAAAAATCTCAAATACATTTAGACAATGGCAAAGATTCCATGACAAAGGAAGAACTGGTTGATCCACAGCAGGGGGGTTTAAAACAGAACATAAAGTTTATCTTATTTTTTTTTACTTTATGATTATTGTTTAATTGGACAAGAATGCTAATAAGTAGAAAAAACTATAGTTTATGCATGCTTTGTTCTTTATTTTTTTTTTGTTTATTAGTTTTGCCATACAATGACATGATATCACCATGGGTCTACATATGCTCCCCCTCCAGAACCCCCCTCCCTCTTCCCTTCCTCCTCCCTCCCCCTGGGAAATCTCGATGCACCAGCCCCGAGCATCAATCCTGGGCTGGCGATTGATTACACATATGATAATTAACATGTTTCAATGTCATTCTCCCATATCATCCCACCCTTGCCCTCATCCACAGAGTCCACAAGTCTGTTCTATACATCTGAGTTCCTTTTGCTGTCTCGCATGCTGGGTTCTCGTTACCGTCTTTCTAAATTCCATATATATGCGTTAGTATACTGTATTGTTGTTTTTCTTTCTGGCTTACTTCACTCTGGATAATGGGCTCCAGTTCCATCCACCTGAGTAGAACTGATTCAAATGAATTTTTTTTAATGCTGAGTAATATTCCATTGTGTATATGTACCACAGCTTTCTTATCCATTCGTCAGTTGATGGGCATCTAGGTTGCTTCCATGTCCTGGCTATTGTAAACAATGCAGCGATGAACATTGGGGTACACGTGGCTCTTTCAATTCTGGTTTCCTTGGTGTATATGCCCAGGAGTGGGATTGCTGGGTCATATGGCAGGTCTACTTGCAGTTTTTTAAGGAGCCTCCACACTGTTTTCCATAGTGGCTGTACTAGTTTGCATTCCCACCAACAGTGTAAGAGGGTTCCCTTTTCTCCACATCCTCTCCAGCATTTATTGCTTGTAGACTTTTGGATGGCAGCCATTCTGACTGGTGTAAAGTGATACCTCATTGTGGTTTTGATTTGCATTTCTCTGATGATGAGTGATGTTGAGCATCTTTTCATGTGTTTTTTAGCCATTTTTATGTCTTCTTTGGAGAAATGTCTCATCAAAAAGTGGGCCAAAGAACTTAAGTTTATCTTATTTTGAAATTTTATCAAAATATTTGTCTTTGAGATTTTTCTGCTTAGCATTTCCCACTTGGCTACTAGCCAATCTCCCCTCTTCTCTTCTTTTAGCACAATTTATAGCTCCTCCTAGACCACTAGTATTGAGGAAATTAGAGGAAGGCTAGGCTGCAATTTCTGGAATGTATGATCTGCATATAACTAGCCATAGTGAGGTTTATAATAAAACCAGATGGAAAATATACATGCAAGGAAGTACAAGATTCAAGACCACAAGTGAAATCAAAGAGAGCTGTCAGGGTCAATATGAAAATTTCCAGCCACAGACAATGTTCTTCTCTGCTAAACAGACAAAAGAATAAAAACTAATCACCTTGAGTGGAGGCTCAAAAGGCATGAAAGAGCCAAAGGGAACAACTTTAGCTGAAGTTGCAAGTTCAGGCAGAGAAATTGTCTGATTCAGAGACCTTGGCACAATCCATTTTATCTGACAGTTCAAGAAAGATTTGCAGTAATAAAATCACATTAGGGAACAGAGAACAAAGCACCAAAGGAGAACAAACAAGAAACTTGGCTTTCACACCAAGGGCAGAGCTAACAGTAAGTTGCTTTAGTTTACTGGATTCAGAGGTAAAATAAAACTATGTTTCCAGTAAGTACCATCGAGGGGTTTGTGGGAGCATATTAATACCAATCTTCAAGTACTCGCTGAGATGACTCAGCTTTAATGCGATGTTCATTTACAAATTTAAATTTTCATGTGCCTTCCAAAGGACGCTGATGCTATAGCCTCTAGAGATATGGGGGGAGAAACTTTTATCACAAATGGCAAAATAACAAATTCTAAATTATTTAGATGTTGGTTGTCCTGTCACTGAATTGTTAGGGTTATAATTATTTACTTTCTCTCCTACTGGTTATTTTCTTCAGATCACTTCCTTCATCAAAAGACAGGTCAGAATCAAAAAATTAATTAGCTTATCATAATGAAAAGTTTGGATTAGAAAAATTACTGAAATAATAGTATGACACATGTTCATCTGCAAAGGGACAGCTAGTGAATGGCAGAGAAGTGAAGAACTAAAGAGGCTCTTGAAAGTGAAAAGTGAAAGAGGAGAGTGAAAAAGTTGGCTTCAAGCTCAACATTCAGAAAACTAAGATCATAGCATCTGGTCCCATCACTTCATGGGAAATAGATGAAGAAACAATGGAAACAGTGACAGATTTTATTTTCTTGGGCTCGAAAATCACTGCAGATAGTGACTGCAGCCATGAAATTAAAAGACACTTGCTCCTTGGAAAAAAAGCTATGACCAACCCAGACAGCATATTATAAAGCAGAGACATTACTTTGTCAACAAAGGTCCATCTAGTTGAAGCTATGTTTTTTCCAGTAGTCATGTATGGATGGGAGAGTTGAACTATAAAGAAAGCTGAGCACCAAAGAATTGATGCTTTTGAACTGTGGTATTGGAGAAGACTTTTCAGAGTTCCTTGGACTGCAAGGAAATTGAACCAGTCAATCTTAAAGGAAATCAGTCCTAAATATTCACTGGAAGGACTGATGCTGAAGCTGAAGCTCCAATACTTTTTGGCCACCTGATGCAAAGAACTGACCCACTGGAAAAGACCCTGATGCTGGGAAGACTGAAGGTAGGAGAAGAAGGGGATGACAGAGGATAAGATGGTTGGATGGCATCAGCAACTTGATGCACATGAGTTTGAGCAAGCCCTGGGAGTTGGTGATGCATAGGGAAGCCTGGCATGCTGCAGTCCATGGAGTCACAAAGAGCTGGACATGACTGAGCAACCAAACTGACTGAGCAAAGGTCTTGTTACAAATATTCATCTCTGCTCTTGTAACATGAAAGCAGCCATGAATAAATGTAAATAAATAAGCATGGCTGTGTTCCAATAAAACTTTGTTTATAAAAACAAGTGGTGGTCAACAAGTCTACCATGCATTTAAAGAGGAACTGCCATCAATTTTAATCAATTTCCCCACAAAACAAAAGAGGAGGGAATCATTCTCAATTTAGTTAAAGAGGCCAGTATTACCTCAATCTCAATACCAGAAAATGACAGCACAAAAGAATGAAAACTACAGACCACTATCTCTTATGAGTTATTCATGGCAAATGGAAGGGTAAATAGTGGAAGCAGTGACATATTTTATTATCTTTGGTTCTAAAATCACTGTAAATGGTGACTACAGCCATGAAATTAAGAGGATTGCTACTTGAAAGGAAAACTATGACAAACCTAGACAGCGTTTAGGTTTAAAAAGCAAAGACATCACTTTGCTGACAAAGGTCCATCTAGTCAAAGCTATGGTTTTTCCAGTAGTCATGCACAGATGTTAGAAGAGGACCAGAAAGAAGGCTGAATGCTGAAGAATTGATGCTTTTGAACTGTAGTGCTGGAGAAGACTCTAGAGAGTCCCTTGGACTGCAAGATCAAACCAGTCAGTCAAAGGAAATCAACTCTGAATATTCATTAGAAGGACTGATGCTGAAGTTGAAGCTCCAATATTCTGGCACCTGATATGAAGAGTCAACCCATTGGAAAAGACCCTGATGCTGGGAAAGACTGAAGGCAAAGGAGAAGGGGGCAGGAGAGGATGAGATGGTTAGATAGCATCACTGACTCAATGGACATAAATATGAACAAACTCCAGGAAATAATGGAGAACAGAGGAGCCTGGCATGCTACAATCCATAGGGTCACAAAGAGTTGGACATGATTTAGTGACTGAAAAATAACAATCTCTCTTGAACTCAAATACTAAAAACTTCTACAAAATATAAGAAAATCAAATCAAGCTGTATAAAAATAATTATAAAACATAATCAAGTGGGACTTATCCAGGTTTGCAAGGCTAGCTCAACATTCAATAATCTATCAATGTAATTTTTACCATGTCAATAAGTTAAAGACAATTTATATGAAATATTAATCAATGCATAAAATCATATAATAACATGAAGTTATTAAGAATCTACCATGCAAATAACCTACCTCTCAGTATAGTACAGTAGCCCAAAAGACAATGTAAAACATGGTCAATGCACAAACATCAGGCTGCTTATAGTACTGTTGGAAAAGCAACGCATCAAAAATATAAATATGCATGCAGTGCAAGGAGAAGTTAATGCACAATTCTGAGAAAAAATGATTGTGTGATTAGTTAATTGGTGATGACTTTGTAGAGAATGTTTAATTATATTTTATGAAAGGAATGCAATTATTTGCTTAGCATAATGGTAAATGTAATATTTAAAATAAAAACAGGATAAGCAAATAGGAATGGATTATCAGATGAGATATTAATATCCACATTAATATAGTCCAACATTAGCAATGCATAATATGAGATTAAAAATATACATTCTTGTCCAAGCAATCTTCAGAAAGAAGAACAGAGCTGGAGTTAATACACTCCCTGAGGTCAGACCATACTACAAAACTACAGTAATCAAAATAGTATAGTACAGATACAAAAACTGACACATAGATCAACGGCACATTGATAAATAGTGTGGTGAAACTGGAGAGCAACACGTACAAGAAGTAATTTGAACATTTTCTCACACCATATACAAAAATAAACTCAAAAATGGATTAAAGACCTAAATGTAAGGTCTTTGATGGTTAACAGGCACATGAAAAGATGCTCAGTATTGGTAATAGCCAGAGAAATGCAAATCAAAACAACAATGATGTACCACATAACACCTGTCAGAATGGCTATCATCAAAAAGATCATAAATAACAAACGTTGATGAGGATGTGGAGAAAAGGCAACTCATATACACTATTGGTATGAATGTAAATTGGTACAGCTAATTGGAAAACAGTATAGAGGCTCCTTAGAAACTAAAAACAGAATTACCATGTGACCAGCAATTCTACTCCTGGGCAAATATCCAAAGAAAATTTAAAAAAGATACACACACCCTATTCTTCATAGCAGTGCTGTTTATAATAGTAAGATATGGAAGCAAGTGACCATCAACAGATGAATGGATAAAGAAACAGTGAGATATATACATATATATATATATATATATATCAGTTCAGTTCAGTTCAGTTGCTCAGTCGTGTCTGACTCTTTGCGACCCCATGAATTGCAGCATGCCAGGCCTCCCTGTCCATCACCAACTCCCAGAGTCCACCCAAACTTATGTCTATCGAGTCAGTGATGCCATCCAGCCATCTCATTTTCTGTCGTCCCCTTCTCCTCCTGCCCCCAATCCTTCCCAACATCAGGGTCTTTTCCAATGAGTCAGTTCTTCGCATCAGGTGGCCAAAGTATTGATGTTTCAGCTTTAACATCAGTCCTACCAATGAACACCCAGGACTGACCTCCTTTATGATGGACTGGTTGGGTCTCCTTGCAGTCCAAGGGACTCTCAAGAGTCTTCTCCAACAACATAGTTCAAAAGCATCAGTTCTTTGGCGCTCAGATTTCTTCACCATCCAACTCTCACATCCATATATGACTACTAGAAAAACCATAGCCTTGATTAGACGGAACTTTGTTGGCAAAGGAATGTCTCTGCTTTGTAATATGCTGTCTAGGTTGGTCACAACTTTTCTTCCAAGGAGGAAGCGTATTTTAATTTCATGGCTGCAATGACCATCTGCAGTGATTTTGGAGCCCCCACAAAATAAAGTCTGACACTGTTTTCCACTGTTTCTCCATCTATTTCCCATGAAGTGATGGGACCAGATGCCAAGATCTTGTTTTGAGCTTTAAGCCAACTTTTTCACTCTCCTCTTTCACTTTCATCAAGAGGCTTTTTAGTTCCTCTTCACTTTCTGCCATAAGGGTGGTGTCATCTGCATATATGAGGTTATTGATATTTCTCCCGGCAATCTTGATTCCACTTTGTGCTTCTTCCAGCCCAGCGTTTCTCATGATGTACTCTGCATATAAGTTAAATAAGCAGGGTGACAGTACACAGCCTTGACGTACTCCTTTTCCTATTTAGAACCTGTCTGTTGTTCCATGTTCAGTTCTAATTGTTGCTTTCTGACCTGTATACAGATTTCTCAAGAGACAGGTCAGGTGGTCTGATATTCCCATCTCTTTCAGAATTTTCCACAGTTTATTGTGATCCACATAGTCAAAGGCTTTGGCGTAGTCAATAAAGCAGAAATAGATGCTTTTCTGGGACTCTCTTGCTTTTTTGATGATCCAGTGGATGTTGGCAATTTGATCTCTGGTTCCTCTGCCTTTTCTAAAACCAGCTTGAACATCTGGAAGTTCATGATTCATGTATTGCTGAAGCCTGGCTTGGAGAATTTTGAGCATTACTTTACTAGCTTGTGAGATGAGTGCAATTATATATTTGTGTGTGTGTGTATTCACACACAATGAAATACTACTGAGCTATAAAAAAGAATGATATTTTGTCATATGCAACAACATGGATAGACATGCATGGCATTATAATTATAGTTAGTAAAAAAAGTCAAACAAAGACAAATACTGTATGTTTTCACTTATACATGGAATCTAAAAAATAACACAAAGAAATGAACATTAAAAATACATTAATAATTTGAATTTTATTTAAATATACAAAAGTTTGATACAACTCTGAAAGACTACATTTTTGTTTTCATATACTTTGCTGCATTCAGATATTGCTTATTAGGAAAACATAAGTATTGCTTTATTTTTCAACATCAAATATAAATGTAAGTTCAGCAAGATATTCAGTCTGCACTAGGTAAATTACTAGGCAAAGTGAATCTTTTAAATCATTTCTCTAGAAATACTCAAATAACACACATATGTGTGTGTATATGTCTTTCCAGACATATGTCTATTAAATATGTAGACATTACATAGACATATATTTGGACAGACAAATGCAACATGTAATAGCAAACATATTTGGCCAAAGGAATGATATGTGTAGTTAAAACTAAAACTTTGTATCTAAACTTTAAATTTGATATCATGATTTTGGTCACTGCTAACACTATTTAAACAAGAAATTCAAGACACCTGCATTTCCAATACTGGTGACTGCAACAGTTAGGTCAGATAGATCCCTTTCCTCTTAAGAATTACACACTCTGACCAACTTCCATGAAAGGATCAACTGAAAATCCATTTCAGCCATTAAGAGAGAAAAGTAAAAGAATAAGTAAAACTTAACAAAAAAATGGTGATCCAATCCTAGAATTAAAACCTTTCACTGAACCTAAAGTTGGAACTATAGCGGAAGCAACAAGGATGCTAATGAATCTTAACAACTGTAAAAAGTGCGCCAGTAGTGTGTAGGGAGAAACAGTGTTAAAGAAAAATAACTTTGATGATATAATTTTGGAATCAAATAATTTTTATTTAAATGAAAGGGCAAAATGAAGATATTATCAATATTGAAACTCTCAAATGTCTCTAACATACAAGCTTTCTTAGAAAGCTCTCTTAAAAACTCTCTTAACTTGGCTTAAGAGAAAAATAGATTAATGATGACTGTATGAGCTAACTGGGAATAGGGGTGATAATTCTGTAAGTTATAGTTTTGCCTTAAAAATCAAGGAAAAACACAGTGCATACATGTGATAACTCAGCAAAAAACATACTAGACTGGTGCTACCCCATAAAAAGATATCGTAAGCCACAAATGTGAGCCACACAGGAACTTCAAGTTTTCCAGAGGCATATTTAAAATAGCAAAAAGAAACAGATAAAATTACTTTTTTATATAAAAGTATATATAGTATACTTTTAATACTATATCCTAAATATTGTACACATCCAATGTTATTTTCAAAATATCATTTTTAAATGTAGTGAATGTAAACAATTATTAATGAGACATTGTACATTTCTATTTTTTACTAAATCTTTTAAATCAAGGGGTAACCATACTAGTAGAGGGGTTTCTTGGTGGCTCAGCTGTAAAGAATCTGCCTGACAATGCAGGAGATGCAAGTTCAATCCCTGTGTCGGGAAGATCCCCTGGAGAAGGAAATGGCTACCCACTCCAGTATTCTTGCCTGGAGAATCCCATGGACAGAGGAGCCTGGCAGGGCTACAGTCCATGGGGTCGCAAGAGACGGACATGACAGCAACTAAACCACCACCACCATCACCACCATACTGATAGAGAACAGTTCTAGATGGTACCATTATGGCAGATAGCCTGATGGTGATCTATATCCCACAGCAAATTAGTGTGTGCTGAGTAGGGATGGGCTTTGATGAATGTCCAACAGGGTTAGTAGAAAAAAATGCCAACTACGAAAGTTGCTCAATGTGTACCAGGATATATTGAGTGGCTATTTCCAGCTGTGATCACATGCATTGATGCTCACTTGCTTCTGAGCTGTGTGTTTTTTTTTTTTCTGGATAGAAATATATTTAATAAAAATGTTACCTTAGAGTTGGCATAAAATTATGAAACAATTTAAGGAGATATTTTCATTATTTACAGCTGTGATTTTCTTGATCCATTAATCTTTATCCCTTAACTCACTTTGCACATGACAGGTTGAATGCATAATTAATAGACCAGATATGCATTTAGTAGAAAATAATAGCTTTAATTGTAAGCTGTCATCACCCTAAAAGAGAAACTGCCTTCATGAATTCTGATGAGTCACCATCCTCTGAAAACAAGCACTATATATATTTTTTTTTTTTCATAATGATTCTTTTTTTCACCTAATGCTCTAAAATCCTCACCTACATCTGTGAAAATTCAAAGAATAAAGTGCTTTGGGACTCCAAATAGACTCAGGCTACTAAAGCTGTTTTCACATTTTTCATGTCACTCATGCGTCACAGGCAGCTTTTAGCACCTGCCATCCAATGTTCAGGAGTGAAAACTGAAGGAAAAAAACGACTAAGCGACTTTGTTAGAAAATGACTGTGCAAGTGGAGAGGGGGACTTGTCTAAGCAGCACAAAGAGTTTCAGGGTCTAGAACTGATCTTCTAGCTTTTTAAGAAACAAAGACATGCTAAAAGTGTGACACAAAAAGGAAAATAGGTAACATAAAAAGTGCACCTCTTTCTTCTTTTTTTTAATATTTATTTATTTGGTTGTGCAGGGCCTTAGTCGCATCATGTAGGAGCTTTAGTCGTGGCATGCGGGACCTAGTTCCCTGAAGCTCGAAGTCTCAGTCCACTGGACCACCAGGGAAGCCCCTACCTTTTTCTCTTTAATGACCTTAGCCCTATTTTCCCCAAAGTGTTCCTAGACACACTTCCCTCAGGTTCTTTACTGCAAAGGACCTGCACTTTTCTGAACAATCTGTTCTCAACCCTGTGGCCTCACACCCCCTTTAGAATTCAATGCAACCAACTCCTCCGACCAGGTAGGAAGTGAAATTCTCTTCCCCAAGCATCCTGGCTTTGACACTTAGCACACTATAATCTAACCATGGGTTTGCTCATCTATCTCCTCTCAGTTATTGTTACAGCCTTGTTAAAAATTCAAAGCATCCCAACACCTTTCTTAAAAATTCAAAGCATCCTAACACCTTTCTTTTGCCCCAAAAAAGCATATGAGTTTTGACTCCCAGGCGTGCTAGGATTCTTTATGAAAGGTAATTCCCACTATTAAGTTCTTCAGTTGACAAGGCTCTGTCACACAATTGCTGCATCTCAATAAAAAAGTGAACTCTTTTGAAGATGATGTGCATAGACTTGCATATATTAACATTTAGTTCTATTTGCAACCTGTGTTTTTTAATGACATTACTTATAGGAGAACTCACATTTAGTTACCTTTAGACTTCATATCTTGCATTAAAAATTGCATGTGGAAAGGTTATCACTGGTCACTCTGGTTTGAACTGTTCCATTTCTAGGTGTTCAGTTATTTTGTCTTTGTTGTTCCTGTTGTTATCATCCAAGTCACCGACACAATTATCTAGGTCAGACCACTGATGTCTCCATGTGGAGCTATGTGGGCTGGCTCTTGGCTTTTATTTGATGCTGTTTGAATTCTGAAGAAAACAGTAGCTTTCTCCTCACAGCATCTTTCCCTCAGGAATCTGTGTTGACTACCAGTACCTATAATCTCTTTCAAAAGAAAGAAATTTGTGAGGAATGGGCAAGAACTGGTGTGAGCAGTTACTATGGGCTATCACTTATTCTCAGTATGTGGGGTTTTAAGTGTGTTTTTCCCTCTTAAGGCGACTTTAACAGTCCTCACCTGTGCTGAAAGATCTGCGGGCAGTCTCTTTGGGTAAACTGGATTTAATTATGCTGAGAGATACCCAAGGGACTGGAGACAACAAGGGGTGTGTAGAAGTGTGGATTAGTCTCTCAGTCGTGTTCAATTCTTTTTGACCTCATGGACTGTAGACTACCAGGCTCCTCTGTCCATGGGATTCTCCAGGCAAGAATAGTGGAGTGGGTTGCCATTTCCTTCTCCAAGGGATCTTCCTGACCGAGGGATTGAACCTGACTCTCCTGCATTGCAGGCAGATATCTTTACTGTATAAGCCATATCTATATGAGAAATTATATATGTAAAATATAATTATAATTATGTAATATTATACATGAAAGTGAAAGTCACTCAGTCCTTGTCCAACTCTTTGCGACCCCATGGATATACAGTCCATGGAATTCTCCAGGCCAGAATACTGGAGTGGGTAGCCTATCCCTTCTCCAGCGGATCTTCCCGACCCAGGAATCAAACCGGGGTCTCCTGCATTGCAGGTAGACTCTTTACCAACTGAGCTATCAGGGAAGCCCCCAAATTATACATATATGGGAGATAAATTTTAATTCAGTTTAGGGAGTCCCAGAGCTGGTCATGTAAGAAGCTCACACCAGGCTTAGAACTGACTCTCCATCTATGGCTGATGTTTCTTTTGTTCTCCATCTTTTCACCTAACTAAGGCATGGTGACTTTATTTATTTAGAAGATGGCAATTATATTTAGCTAATGTACTTATATGCATTATAAATATATATCCCCTCTTGTCATGAGTCAGGGGACATTCTATATAATGGGAATATACACTAGAGTAGATCTCCAGCTTTCCTCAACATGCACTTACTGCCTATTTATGTGCTATGCTGAGTTCCTGCCCCTCTCCCCAATCTTAAAAAGATAATCACATTTCAAACAGAATGTTTATGGTGTGTGAATTATCTTATATGTCGTCACACAGATTATATCAGTAAATGGACAATGCAGTTTTGCATGTCTAAAAATGTTGCCAATATACTGTCTCTTTTTGTAGCACTACCGTTAATATTATAGTAAGTATACAAAAACAAAACACTTACTGACTATGCTCTCAAATGCATCAGGAGGCTGGAGTCTTCATTTTGAGACAAGTTAAGATCAGAAAGGCGAAAGCCCGAAAAATGAGTAAACTTTAGCTTTCATCTGTGTTTTTCAGAAAGAATAGAATCTTAGTAATTCAACTGTCAACTTGCATCATCAATCCAATAAAATTGATTTTCAACTAACCAATAAATAAAATTGTTCTGAAATGAAAATTTAAAGCAGCTTAACTCATGTAAAATTCACTTCCTAAAGTCCAGTACAGTTTCTATAGATATTTGTGTTAAAGATGCAACATAAATATGAATGACTTGTTTTGACATATTTTACCTGTACATTAAGTGAAGTATTACTACATAAGTGGAATCAAAGTATACAAAAGTAAAAATAGAATTTACTAAGATATTCTGGATATCGTCTTTGATATTTACTCTTCTGTAACTTACATTTTCACTTAAAACCATAATTAAGGAATTTTGTACACCTATGGTTTACTAATTATCCTTATCTATTACATATCACACACCCAACGTAATGATAAAGGCAACACAATACGCAAAGAGAATTTTTTAAATGAACAGAGTATTTAGTACAGCAGTATTGTTCTCAGCACAACAGTATATCATCTCTGAGTTAGGTATTACTATTTTTATCTCCCATTTTATAAATCATAAAACAAGGCATAGGGATGCTAAATATTGTGTCCAAGGTCACACAGCAAGCAAGGAAGGAAGGAAGGTTGATTTTCTAAGACACCACCAAGTATTTCTTGACATGTATTGTAGTGACATGGGTATTTGTTTTACATCTGTTATTTTAAAAGGGCATGTTTGTATGTCATACACTTCTCTGTGTATTGGTTGTCACAATATAAACTAAAATATTTAAAAGTACACATAGAAATGTTTATGGAAAATTGCCATTTCAAATGTTCACACTAAAAAAACAAAATGCCTATTCTCTGGGACACAGAATTTCAATTTTTAGGAATATGTTTTCCACATATTGTATGAAAAAGCAGACTTTAAAAACAGAGCAAACGACAACATCAAAAACTCCAGATCAGAAGGCAGCATCTTAGGTACAAATGGTGGGCAGTTGCCCCTGAGAGCGCAGTCAGGAGATCAGCTGTGACTGAAGGGGGTGTGGAGACCTCGGGCTGCTCAGGGCACTCCTGAGGGCGAAATGTGAGCGCAGAGGCTTCCTGGTTAAGGAGCAGGGGCTTCTGCTTTGTTAGCCCTAAAGAGTTGCCGGAAACAAAACCCTGCACAGACTTGACTTTTCACCTTTGTCCAATCCTGGCATTTTCCCATTTTCAGAACTTTTAGTTATATATAACCTCTCTCCTTCCTTCTCCCCCGTATTATAGAAAGAAAGCTCAATATTTTGGGTAGAACACTCCTCACATGAAGGACTACAATAGAGTCATGATATTAAAAGACAATGTGCCCAAGGATTTTTAATTGCACTATCAAGCAAAGTAGCTCAAATGATAAAGAATCTGTCTGCAATGCAAGAGAGCCAGGTTCAGTCCCTGGGTCTGGAAGATCCCCTGGAGAAGGCAATGGCAACCCAGTTCAATATTCTTGCCTAGAAAATTCCATGGACAGAGGAGCCTGGTGGGCTACAGTCCATGGGGTCGCAAAGAGTTGGACACGACTGAGCGACTAACACAGCTATCAAAATAAATAAATAAATAGAAATACATATCAAGTATCCAGAGATCTCATCTGATATATTTGCTGGAAATATCAGTCTACTCACAAATCATAGAAAGTTCAGTGATTGATATTATAAAATGGCAAAAATGTTTTAAGATGCTCTGACACACCTAAAACACAGCCCTGCAGTTTGAAAGCATTGATGTCAAAGCAGGTGTCTGGTAGGATTACATGGAGTATTTGATCAATACAAACTCTGCAAACAATAAGTAACAGCAAAGTACACTTGACTAATAAAATCAGTCTAATTATAGATCGGACTTTAGGAATTCATTATTTTTCTAATTTAATTTCTCAACGGCCGATTTTTTAGAACTCCCCTTAACATGATTGGAAATAAACCAAGTCAAGAAAACTGGTAAATGGTTGAGTCAGACCCAGATTCAGAAAACAGACCACAGAGAGCTCTATGTGAGTGAACAGACCAGCTCTGAGATTGGAAGGAAGCACAGCCCAGCAGTACAGCCTCAGGCAGAACAGGATCCTCTGGATCACCACATGAGCCTCTCCTGCTCCTCAGGGCTGCGCTCAAGCAGGACCAGGAGGAGAGATCAGTAAGGACTCTGAGACCAGTCACACACTGACAGTTCATCATCATTTCAGCATCTGCCTCACAGCCTGAACTCCTACTGGACAAACATTGTATAAAACTGAACTAAACTTAAAAAGCTTCAGGTTTTCTTTGCTGTGTGAAAGACTTTAACTCGGCCCTGTTGGTTTATTTTTGTTTGTAGTTTCGTTACTCTAGAAGGTTGGTCAAAAAAGATCTTGCTGTGATTTATGTCTAGGAGTGATCTTCCTATGTTTGTTTTCCTCTTGCATTTCGGTCACTTTGTTGTACAGCAGAAACTAATATTAATACAACATTGTAAAGCAACTATATCCCAATTTAAAAAAAAAGCTCTAGGAAATCATATAATAAAAAATTACTTAATATGAAAAAATCTAAAAACACTTATCTAGTTCATCTATTTCAGAAATCAAGTCTTGGGTTGGGGGGGTTCTTAAAGCATATGTGTGTAAAATAGACAGCTGTGGGAATTTGCTGTGTGATACAGGGAACCAAAGCTGGTGCTGTGTGACAACTTAGAGGAGTGGGAGATGAGAGGGAGGTTTACGAGGGAGGGGATATATATATATGCCTATGACTGATTCATGCTTACTGATGAAAGGCAGAAACCACCACAATATTGTAAAGTAGTGAAAGTGAAAGTCTCTCAGTCATGTCTGACTCTTTGAGACCCCATGGACTGTACAGTACATGGAATTCTCCAGGTCAGAATACTGGAGTGGGTAGCTGGGCCCTTCTCCAGGGGATCTTCCCAACCCAAGGATCGAACCCAGGTCTCCAGCATTGCAGGCGGATTCTTTACCAGCTAAGACACAAGGGAAGCCCATTGTAAAGTAATTATCTTCCCATTAAAAATTAAATTAAATTTAAAGCATATGCAACAAGTATCTCTCCTTGTGAAAAGAAACTTACCTGTTTGAAAAGCACCTTTATATTTTAAAAACAAATATCTTTTTCTAACATCACTGTGCATAGAGTCAGTGTAGAAAACAGAGAAACTTTATTCTGGGAAGTGTGAGAATGAACATGTGATCATGAGGAATACAAACCACATGGAGAAGAAAATTATTATTATTTTTCATTAATTAATAGAATCTCAACATACCACAATTTAAGGGACATTTAATGGAGTCACACAGGACTTTCCAAGGTGACCACAACTGTCAGTCAATTACTGTTAGAAGCTCAAATTCCAATCTTACTCTTTCTGCCAAAGAAATGGGGCTATCAAACCCACTAAGTCATGATGCAGAACATAGCATTTTACAGGAGGGGCCAAACTGAGGGCACAGACATATAACTCCAGTTATTCATATCAGAGAAAACAGGCTGTCGCTGAGCCACACAAGAGAAGATAAAATTCATTTAAGGGTAATAAGCAGCTAGCAGCAGGAATCTTTCAGTGTGTACCAAAGGAGGCGGGGGCAGGGGGGATACTTTCAAGTCAGACAATACCCTTGGTTATTTATTTACAGTAAGTGTTTAAAAAAATCACTTGTGTGATATAAACTAATTTCTCTGCAAATATAATGAAAAGCTCCAATAAATCTAAGTGTGTGAAGCAAAAAAAAAAAAAAGGTTAAAGGAGGAAATAGCATATAGACTGAATGAAAATATATATAAGTTTCTTCACCATACCTGGCTAAAGTTTTCATCAATTTTTAATGGGGAGGAATTTAAAGTTATCTCAATACCAATATATGACACATATAAACCACATATTATTATAAATAATATGTATTAAGTCCTATTTATCTTAAGTAGATTGCACAGTACATTATGTAATAGTATGCTATGTAGAGTGCTGTAAAAACATAACTCTAGGGATACAATCAGAAAATAACTTCAGTTTGCTTCTTTAGATTTGCACATTGGGACTGTTTTTCTTTTGCTCCTGTGTGAAAACTTACTTAGGTTAAATAATCCTCTGGGCAGTCTTAAAAAGTAGAAAATCTCAAAGTTACTGAAAATAATGAACACAATCTTAATGCAGGAATTAAATATGTTTAATTCTAAGCAAGTCCACCTTAGTCTATTAAAAGACCTTCTCCTATCACCAGGGCTCTGTACCCTGCAGGGTCCTTAATGTAGTAAGCTGCATTCCAGTTGTATGTGGTCAGTTAATACTGTATTAGCCCCTATGAATTCGATGACACTCATTTTCTCTAAGTTAAGTCAGCTTCACCTCTTCCCATGACTTCATTGGAAAGCACTCAATACAATTTCACAAACACTCTTTTGCAAGGGATCTATACCTGGTCCATATAAAACACATACTCTTTTCCTAAACCAATTCTAGAATGCAGATCAACATCAGTGCAGTTCCTGGTTCACATATTATGCTCTCAGCGTTTCCATTAAACAAGTCTTACTAGGTTTGAGGTGAGAAAAGAATCCGAACTTCCTAGCCTCCTATTTACATAAGCCTGGTGGTGTTTATGTGCTCAGTCACTGGGTCGTGTCCAACTCTTTACAACCCCATGGACTGTAGCCTGCCAGGCTCCTCTGTCCAAGGGATTTCCCAGGCAAGAAGTCTGGAGTGGGCTGCCATTTCCTTCTCCAGGGGATCTTCTGACACACAGATCGAACCTTATCTTTTGTGTCTCCTGCATTGGCAGGTGGATTCTTTACCACTGCTTTACCTGAGAAGCCCCGTAAGTCTGATAAAGTGTAGACAGACAGATGATAGATCGATAGATAGATGTAAAATACAGACAGCCTTCTCCTCGGAGAACAGGGATAAGGCAGAGATGACTCACTCTGGCATCTTCTGGATGCTGCCCTCCATCCCCACTTTCAAAGCCATTCATCAGTCATTCTATGAGGCACATGAATGCCCCCAGGGGGGTGGCACCAACAATCAGGATAAGGTGCACTTATGATCCTCATATATACCTCCAAAAAGAGACTAGCCTCAGCTATTCAGACCTAACTGAGACTCCACAGCCTACCAGAAGACCAGAATGCCATGCTGGAGGCAGTCTACCTGGCCTCCCCAACTCCCTAAGGGGCACCAACAATTGGAAACAGCACTTTATTTCCAGGGATGCTATGTGTACTCCTAAAGCTAAGTCTTGTATGGAAGCCAGTCATCATCTTCACTTCTTCCACAAAATGTGGTTTGCATTCTAGGCGTGCTCACAGAAATACAACCAATAGACCACAGAGGCCTCATATGGCTCCAAACATCTCTCAAAAGTGAGGCTGACCTGGTCTACTGAGGGAAGAGTCCCAAAAGTATAACTTACCCACATACAACATAATTTCTGTTTACCCTGTAAGCACTTACTCTTAAAATGGGAATCCTCTAGTTACAAGGGGCATTACTACATTTGTCCCTGATTTTGTCTAACTTGATACATCACTTTGATTTAGGAAGGTCATCAAACCATCCTCAGTTCGCTGATCAGGAGGGTCATGATGATAGAATTGCCCCAGACTTCCTCCTAGATGGCCAGTGTAGAGTCTGTACAACACACTAATATATCCTGTGGTGTGGCTGGATTAATATCTGAGGTCAAGTGGAAATGTCAGTTACATAACCTTCAGAGAAAGCTACCTGTATTTCTAAGGTAGACAATAGCAGGATTTGTTCAGCTGGATCTGTGACCCTGAAGGGACAGAGGGATACTTGAGGACAATCCTGAAAGTTGGCTTCACCCTGATATTTGAGATCATGTTGCCAGCAGTCTTGAAGAAAGGTTGCTTGAGATGAACAGATGTAGTTGCAGTTTCTACCGGTCATATTTATCAGAGTGGCTGACACAGTACTATATTTAAGAGAAAATTCTTCAGAAGTTAACATAGTGACAGCTCTCCATGAATCTCTCACATGTCTATCTATTTTGGATGCAGAGGTACTAACTAACTTTTCTTCTGGAACAAAAAGTAGTCATGCTTAGTGTCCAGTGTGATAAGCATAATCTCTTTTTTAGGCAAAGGTCAGGCATACTTATTACCCATTATGAAAGACTTGAGTTCTCTAAATTCAGATTATTCTTGAGTCTATGTATAAGCATCGACCTGGGCACATCAGCAATATCCCCATGGTATTTGTGGGGTAAGGACAGCTGATACAACTGTGCAAATGTTCACTCTTCCTTGCTGTGCTATGAGTAATAAATATCTTTGTCTTTGACCCAGAAGCTCACGTCTTCTTCCAAGATCCATGAAACTGTGGTAGGTAGACTAACTTGTTAGTTTATGGATAGAGTCCAATCTTCACAGTATTTTGCAGATATTGAAGGCTATTTTTGTGTTACAAAATGCCATTGTGAGTATACTAAGACTTATACAGTGTACATTATTTTTACTAAATTTTAGCTTCATAATGGTTCAGGTGGTAAAGAATCTGCCTGCAATGCAGGGGGCTGGGATTCGATCCCTGGGTCAGGAAGATCCCCTGGAGAAGGGAATGGCTATCCACTCCAGTATTCCTGTCTGGAGAATTCCATGGACAGAGGAGCCTGACGGGCTACAGTCTATGGGATCACAAAGAGTCGGAAATGACTGAGTGACTGAACAACAGCAGAGAAGAGACAGCTTGCCAGCCAAGGTCATGAAGGGTGTCTGTGACTTTGCTAACATGGATAATTTTGTGAGCTAAATTAGCTGGGAGGATAACATGAGTGAAAACAGAAACAGAAATCTCTAAAGGAAAAAAAAATGAAGCTATTTACTCCCAGAAAAGATATGAAACTTAGAGTGAGCAAGAAAAAGTAAAATAGTGGGAGTCAATTGCTTTGTACAGCATAAACTTTAACATCCAGTGAAAATTAGGAGCTCAAAGTTTTTGAGCAATTTTCTTGGTTGTATTTATTGAACTCTTTTACTTCCCTAGGACTAGGAAGGTTACATCAGATTCACACTCCAAATGCATTGCTTTCCCTCGGGTGTTTGTCAGCATAGATCCAGCAACATTTAGCTTCTGATGAATCTGAAATCATTTTATTAACACAGAACACTTGAGTTAACAATTTGCATTCTGCCAAAGATTCTCACCTCACAGTGACAGCGCTATTTCTTCTGAGGAATTCTGAACCCTAACCAGGGAGGATAAACAAAAGCTTTTGAATCTCTTGATGTTTCTACATAAAAGCTACACCTTATTTCCATTCTGGTTCAGCAAGCCCAGTAATTTTTTCAAAGAAACAAGAGGCTTCGTTTTGAGGCTGATTTATGGAAGCAGTCATGCTCAGCTGAACAGGTGGTGTGCTCCCCCGGGCCAGAACAGGGCAGATGGATCAGTCCTCACTGTTGTTGGTCATTAATGGCGAGCAGCTGTCTCCCCAGAGAAGTGAGACAGAGCATGACTCATCAACCGCATTTCAACGTGTTTTTGCAGTGACTCAACCGCTTCATCTTAATGGACTTGACTAACTATTTCCCTTCCTTCCATTATATACCTCAGCTTTAGTAATAAAAATGATTGATTTGTAAATTCATACAAGTTTCACATTTTCCCTTTAATATGTAATTCTACTTTATAAATAGGAGGCTGTACCCATCCCATGGAGGATCTGAAGGCATATGGGTAATGCTGGCTTCGCCTGAGTATTCATCTTTATTGATAATACAGTTCCTGAAACATTCACGTTACATATTTATTCCAACAGTGTAAGACATTTGTCCTCAAGTGTCTCTTTTTCAAATGCAAATTCTCCTTAAAGGAATGCTGAACCGTTAGCAGTTATCAATAAGTTCTTTTGACGGATTCATTTCACCAGGAACAGGACAAGTGAGTTTTGACAGTGGTAGTAATGGCCAGGTTCACAGTGTAAGAGTGGTTTATCCCATCTGGCTCTGCACCATGATTACTTGGAAGCTTTTTAAAAATAAGAGCTTTCAGACTTCATTTCCAGAGACTTATTTAGTAGATCTGAGTGGAACTCCAGGATATACTTTTATTTAAGAAGACTGGGTGATGCTAATGCAAATAGTAGACCAATGTTTGTGAAACATTCACAGGACCTCCTCTACCAAAGACAACTTAGGTATCATCTGCTTCTGCTGCTGCTGCTAAGTCACTTCAGTCGTGTCCAACTCTGTGCTACCCATAGACAGCAGCCCACCAGGCTCCCCCGTCCCTGGGATTCTCCAGGCAAGAACACTGGAGTGGGTTGCCATTTCCTTCTCCAAGGCATGAAAGTGAAAAGTGAAAGTGAAGTCACTCAGTCGTGTCCAACTCTTAGCGACCCCATGGACTGCAGCCTATCAGGCTCCTCCGTCCATGGGATTCTCCAGGCAAGAGTACTGGAGTGGGTTGCCACTGTCTTCTCCAGGTATCATCTGAGACACTGTGAATTCATGTGTGTAACCTGTGTGTGTGTGTACTGCGATGGTGGTGGTGGAAGGATGAGTATGTACGTGCCCAGTAACTCAGGACTCTTTGTGTCCCTGTGGACTGCAGCCCTCCAGGCTCCTCTGTCCACGGGATTTCCCACTCAGGAATCTAGAGTTGGATGTCATTTCCATCTCCAGGGAATCTTCCTGACCCAAGGATTGAACCTGCTTCTCCTGCATTGGAAGGTTGATTCTTAACCACTGAGCCACCAGAGCATGGGATAGTTCAGTAAACTGTATCCTCCAGGTCAGTAGAAACCCGTGAGGGACACTACCTCTGGTGCCTCAGAGAAGGCCTGCTGCCTAGTAAGTGCACAATATTTTTTGAATAGATGGATATATAATGATGAAGGTGTCAATGAGAAAATAAGATGGAAGACAAGACAAAGAAAAATCTAATATTAATTTTGGCCTGCTCATATTTCTTAATGGGCTAAAAAAATGCCATAACAACATAACTTAACAATGGTCTCCAGTGTATTAAAATTTCTCCTTTCTTTATGGCAACAAGTAACTCATACTGAACACAACTGGCCTCAGCTGAACAAATGAGTGAGAAAATGAAATGGAAAAGTAATAATATAAAGTTCTGTAGCTTTAGAATTGGCCTAATGTCACCACAATCTATTTAAATTACTTTACTTCTCAAACCAGATATTTGCCATGTTTGCCCAGAGAAGATGATATATGAATTAGCTGTCAGAAAGAGGAAAGCTGTTGAAAAGAAAATGGAGTTTCACTACTGTTCTGAGATCTTGGGTGAGGCATTAAAAATCTTTGTGATTCTGTTTTTCAATGTGTCAATTCATTAATGCAGCATGGAAAATAATGTGGAGAACTGTAATATGCATTATATGTGATAAAAAGGAGTGAAAGCATACTAAAGTCGAAAGTAATATCATCGTTTTGCTCCTCAGAGTGAGGACATTATTTCTTCATGGGTTTTCTTCTTAACTCTGTCCATTCTAGTCAATGAAAGAAGTTGGATTAGATTAATCTCTTAATTATTTCAGTTGAAAAAAGGTTGAGCTTGATTTCCATTTGATAAGATTCCCAGAGACTGAGGGTCCTAACCGAGGGTGCTAACCGGAGATAGACTGCTGGGTAGCCTTCCCGAGGAAGACCCCCGCCAGGCTCGCGCGTAGCCTTCCCGAGGAAGACCCCTGCCAGGCTTGCGAATAGAACAAAGGGTAGCGGGGACTCGGACCACGGCGTGAGACAGCCGGGTGGAACAGGGAGGCTGCGGGCTACGGAGAGCGCCCCTGCGAGGCTTCTGCCCCCAAACCGCAGGCAGAATTGGGTGCTAGCCAAGACCTCTGGGGACTCTGGACAGTCGCCACCAGAATTCGGCGCTTCTCATATCTGCGAAAACGCCCCCAGCCGCACACTGATAAAACCGAGCAGCTGGGCCGGGGGAGGAGAGAAGCCGCAGCCCCCCAACTGCGTCACCAGAGTGCACCGCCAGAGTCTGCCGCTGCACATCTGAGAAGACACGCCCAGCTGCAAGCAGAAAGAGCCGAGCGGCTGGGCCTGGGGAGAGGAGAAGCCACAGCCTCCAATTGCGTCATCAGAGTGCGCCGCCAGCTGAGAGCCTGAGCAGAGGGGGCGGGAAAAGCGCAGGAACCCCGAGCGGGGCAAACCCCAGAGCGCTGAATAGACACTGAAGGGGCCAGCAGAGGTCGCCAAATCAAGCAGGACAGACCGCTTAAGATTCCAACCAAGAAACTCTGACAAAACACTCATCCAACCCCTCCCATAGTGAGGAAACCCCACAATAAAGGGACAACACACCAAGATAAACAAGATGAAAAGGCAGAGAAATACCCAACAGGTAAAGGACCAGGATAAATATCCCCTAGACCAAACAAAAGACGAAGAGATAGCTTGTCTACCTGACAAAGAATTCCGAATAATGATAGTGAAAATGATCCAAAACCTGGAAAATAAGTTGGAGTTGCAATTCAATAACCTGCAGGCAAGGATTGAGAAGATGCAGGTAAGCTTTAACAAGGACTTAGAAGAAATGAAAAAGAGTCAAAATACAATAAATAATGCAATAAATGAGATCAAAAACACCCTGGAGGGAACCAACAGTAGAATAACAGAAATAGAAGACAGGATAAGTGAAATAGAAGATAGAATGGCAGAAATAAATGAAACAGAAAGGAAAAATGAAAAAAGAATTAAAAGAAATGAGGACAATCTCAGAGACCTCTGGGAGAGTATTAAACGCACCAATATTCGAATCATAGGAATCCCAGAAGAAGAAGACAAAAAGAAGGACCATCAAAAAATTCTTGAAGAAATTATGGTGGAAAATTTCCCTAAATTGGGAAAGCAAATAACATCTCAGGTCCAAGAAACACAGAGGGTCCCAAATAGAATCAACCCCAAGCGGAGCACCCCAAGACACATATTAATCAAATTAACAAATATCAAATACAAACACCAAATATTAAAAGCAGTGAGGGAGAAGCAAAAAATAACCCACAAGGGGAATCCCATAAGGATAAGAGCTGATCTCTCAATAGAAATGCTTCAGGCCAGAAGGGAATGGCAGAGCATTCTTAAAGTCATGGAAGAAAACAAGCTAAAACCCCGATTACTGTACCCAGCAAGGATCTCATTCAAATTTGAAGGAGAATTCAAAAGTTTTTCAGACAAGCAGAAATTGAGAGAATTTAGCAATACCAAACCAGCCCTCCAACAAATGCTAAAGGATCTTTCCTAGATAGGAAACACGGATGGGATATATAATCTCGAATCCAAAACAATAAAATAGAAGAAATGGCAACAGGATCATATTTATCAATAATTACCTTAAATGTAAACGGGCTGAATGCCCCAACCAAAACACAAAGACTGGCCGATTGGATACAGAAACAAGACCCCTATATATGTTGCCTACAAGAGACCCACCTCAAATCTAAGGACATATATAGACTGAAAGTTAAAGGCTGGAAAAAGATATTCCATGCAAATAAAGACCAAAAGAAAGCAGGAGTGGCAATACTCATATCAGATAAAGTAGTCTTTAAAATAAAGGCGGTGAAAAGAGATAAAGATGGACATTACATAATGATCAAAGGATCAATCCAAGAAGAAGAAATAACAATTATAAATATTTATGCACCCAACATAGGAGCACCACAATATGTAAGGCAAATCCTAACAAGTATGAAAGGGGAAATTAACAACAACACAATAATAGTGGGAGACTTTAATACACCACTCACACCAATGGATAAATCAACTAAACAGAAAAGTAACAAGGAAATTCAAACTTTAAATGATACAATAGACCAACTAGACCTAATTGATATCTATAGGTCACTCCACCCCAAAACAAGGAATTTCACTTTTTTCTCAAGCGCACACGGGACCTTCTCCAGGATAGATCACATCCTGGGCCATAAATCTAGCCTTGGTAAATTCAAAAACATTGAAATCATCCCAAGCATCTTTTCTGATCACAATGCAGTGAGATTAGATATCAATTACAGGAGAAAACCATTCAAAACCTCCAACATATGGAGGCTCAACAACACACTGCTGAATAACCAACAAATCACAGAAGAAATCAAAAATGAAATTCAGTTATGCATGGAAACGAATGAAAATGAAAACACAACAGCCCAAAACCTATGGGACACTGTGAAAGCAGTGCTAAGGGGAAGGTTCATAGCAATTCAAGCTCACCTTAGGAAACAAGAAAAAAATCAAATAAATAACCTTACTTTACACCTAAAGCAACTAGAAATGGAAGAAATGCAGAAGCCCAGGTCTAGTAGAAGGAAAGAAATCTTAAAGATCAGGGCAGAAATAAATGCAAAGGAAACAAAAGAGACCATAGCAAAAATCAACCAATCCAAAAGCTGGTTCTTTGAGAAGATAAATAAAATTGACAAACCATTAATCAGACTCATCAAGAAACAAAGGGAGAAGAACCAAATCAACAGAATTAGAAAAGAAAACGGAGAGATCACAACAGAAAACACAGAAATACAAAGGATCATAAGAGACTATTATCAGCAGCTATATGCAAATAAACTGGACAACCTGGATGAAATGGACAGATTCCTAGAAAAGTACAACTTTCCAAGACTAAACCAGGAAGAGATAGATAATCTTAATAGACCCATCACTAGCACGGAAATTGAAACCATAATCATAAATCTTCCAAAAAACAAAAGCCCAGGACCAGATGGCTTCACAGCCGAGTTCTACCAAAAATTTAGAGAAGAGCTAACACCTATTCTACTCAAACTCTTCCAGAAAATTGCAGAGGAAGGTAAACTTCCAAACTCATTCTATGAGGCCACCATCACCCTAATTCCAAAACCCGACAAAGATGCCACAAAAAAAGAAAACTACAGGCCAATATCACTGATGAACTTAGATGCAAAAATCCTTAACAAAATTCTAGCAAATAGAATCCAACAACACATTAAAAAAATCATACATCATGATCAAGTAGGCTTTATCCCAGGGATGCAAGGATTCTTCAATATTCGCAAATCAATCAATGTAATACACCACATTAACAAATTGAAAAATAAAAATCACATGATTATCTCAATAGATGCAGAGAAAGCCTTTGACAAAATTCAACATCCATTTATGATAAAAACCCTCCAAAAAGCAGGAATAGAAGGAACATTCCTCAACATAATAAAAGCTATATATGACAAACCCACAGCAAACATTATCCTCAATGGTGAAAAACTGAAATCATTCCCCCTGAAGTCAGGAACAAGACAAGGGTGCCCACTCTCACCACTACTTTTCAACATAGTTTTGGAAATCTTGGCCACAGCAATCAGAGCAGATAAAGAAATCAAAGGAATCCAGATTGGAAAAGAAGAAGTAAAACTCTCTCTGTTTGCAGATGACATGATCCTCTATATTGAAAACCCTAAAGACTCTATGAGAAAATTACTAGAGCTAATCAGTGAATATAGCAAAGTTTTAGGATACAAAATCAACACACTGAAATCCCTGGCATTTCTATACACGAACAATGAAAAAACAGAAAAAGAAATTATGGAAACAATTCCATTCACCATCGAATCAAAAAGAATAAAATACTTAGGAGTATTTCTACCTAAAGAAACAAAAGACTTGTATATAGAACACTATATAAAACACTATAAAACACTGATGAAAGAAATCAAAGAGGACACAAACAGATGGAGAAATGTGCCGTGTTCGTGGATTGGAAGAATCAATATAGTGAAAATGAGTATACTACCCAAAGCAATCTATAGATTCAATGCAATTCCTATCAAGCTACCAGAGGTCTTTTTTAGACAATTAGAACAAATAATTTCACAATTTGTATGGAAATACAAAAAACCTCGTATAGCCAAAGCAATCTTGAGAAAGAAGAATGGAACTGGAGGAATCAACCTACCTGACTTTAAGCTATACTACAAATCCACAGTCATTAAGACAGTATGGTACTGGCACAAAGACAGAAATATAGATCAATGGAACAAAATAGATAGCCCAGAGATAAATCCACGCATCTATGGACACCTTATCTTTGACAAAGGAGGCAAGAATATACAATGGAGAAAAGACAACCTCTTTAACAAGTGGTGCTGGGAAAACTGGATAGCCACTTGTAAAAGAATGAAAGTAGAACACTTTCTAACACCATACACAAAGATAAATTCAAAATGGATCAAAGATCTAAGCATAAGAGCAGAAACTATAAAACTCCTAGAGGATAACATTGGGAAAACACTCTCTGACATCAACCAAAGCAGGATCCTACATGACCCACCTCCCAGAATATTGGAAATAAAAGCACGAATAAACAAATGGGACCTAATTAAAATTAAAAGCTTCTGTACTGCAAAGGAAACTATAAGCAACGTGAAAAGACAGCCTTCAGAATGGGAGAAAATAATAGCCAATGAAGCAACGGACAAACAATTAATCTCAAAAATATACAAGCAACTCCTGCAGCTCCATTCTAGGAAAATAAACAACCCAATTAAAAAGTGGGCCAAAGAATTGAACAGACGTTTCTCCAAAGAAGACATAAAAATGGCTAACAAACACATGAAAAGATGCTCAACATCACTCATTATCAGAGAAATGCAAATCAAAACCACAATGAGATATCACTTTACACCACTCAGAATGGCTGCAATCCAAAAATCCACAAGTAATAAATGCTGGAGATGATGTGGAGAAAAGGGAACTCTCTTACACTGTTGGTGGGATTGCAAACTAGTACAGCCTCTATGGAAAACAGTGTGGAGGTTCCTTAAAAAACTGCAAATAGTCCTGCCATATGACCCAGCAATCCCACTGTTGGGCATATATACCGAGGAAACCAGAATTGAAAGAGACACGTGTACCCCAATGTTCATCACTGCATTGTTTACAATAGCCAGGACATGGAAGCAACCTAGATGCCCATCAACTGACAAATGGATAAGAAAGCTGTGGTACATATACACAATGGAATATTACTCAGCATTAAGGAAAAATTCATTTGAATCAGTTCTACTCAGATGGACGAAACTGGAGCCCATTATCCAGAGTGAAGTAAGCCAGAAGCAAAAACAACAATACAGTATATTAACACATATATATGGAATTTAGAAAGACGGTAACGAGAACCCAGCATGCGAGACAGCAAAAGGAACGCAGATGTATAGAATAGACTCAGGGCCTCTGTGGATGAGGGAAAGGGTGGGATGATATGGGAGAATGGCATTGAAACATGTTAATTATCATATGTCTAAGCAATAGCCGGCCCAGGATTGATGCTTGGGACTGGTGCAACGAGATTTCCCAGGGGGAGGGAGGAGGGAGGGGGGTTCTGGAGGGGGAGCATATGTAAACCCATGGTGATATCATGTCATTGTTTGGCAAAACTAATAAAAAAAAATGTTTAATAAGATTCCCATGGGCCTAGGGCCTTCATTCTCTTCTAGTTGCTAAAAATTAGATGTGTGAACATAGTTTAGTATGTACATATACAGATATGTATTTTATATTATATAGATAAATGTATACACATATGTATATATATACATATATATATGGAGAAAGAGATGTATTAGGATACAAGGGATTTTAGGAGAAAAATGAGTGAAGAGACAACATGATTTTAAGATGATATTCTTGGAAAGGGATGCAGTTTTTCTCAAACACTAAATATGTCTTTTGAATGGGCAATTACATATTTCAGAAGTGCTTGACTGTGCATTGACAGGGTCCAGGTTACAGTCTTAGAGTTTAGTTGGTGATTACAAATGATCTTTTCTGGAGCTGAGGGAGACAATTGTAAGGTTAGAGTGTTTTAGATGGGTGTTTTCCCCAGTCATTAAAGTTGGTGTACTAGGACTGTTAGCTTCCAATATGCTGAAAATTGTCATTTAGTCAGTATTGTGCCAGGAATCTCAAGAGTCCTGCCAAGTAGGTACCATGATGCCCCTTTTAATTTGGACTTGGACTCACAGAGGTTGAGAAAACTTATGCAAGTTCACGTGGATAATAAATAATAAAACTTGATTCATTATGGCTAATGGAAACATGAATGCAAAGGGAAGATAAGGTTAGCCAGGAGGAAAACAGAAGTCCATCAATTAGCAGGGGGATTACCGAGCAAGTTTGAGATGAAGGAAAACGACAGAGGTGAGCTGCATTTTATTCAGTGGAAAATAGTTACCGAAATAAGAGCTAAGAAAACTTGCCTCAAGCTTCTTTTCTTCCAGAGCTCTGAAGTAAAGTTATTTCTTTGCTGACACAGATGGATGACCAGGCTGTTTCCAAGTCTGAAATGGTTTTGCCTTTGTAGTCCAGCCAGCAGTGCACACCCTTCTTTCAGGATATGTGACACACACACAGCTCACTGGTGGTGAGAAGCTGGCATGCATCTCCTCTAAACTCACCTGGAGCTGCCTGGAAGGCACATCCAAGCCCAGGTCTTGCCTAGTCCTCTGGCTTCCACAAGATCGTGAACTGGTGTGGAGTCATAGGCACGTGCTCAGAACTGAACTCTGCCCTGCTCAGCTCCACAGGAGAAGCCTGTGGTGTGAGGAAACTGACAAAATGGACTGCTTCTCTTGAGTTCGGAATGATTCTGAACTCTTGAGATTCTTAGAGAACTTAAAAACTCGTATGGAGATTCAAATATGCTCAGGAACTGGGGATCTTCCTGATCCAGGTCTCGAACTCTTGTCTCCTGTGTCTCCTGCACTGGTAGGCAGATTCTTTACCACTAGGGCCACCTGGGAAGCCCTCAGAAACCACAGCCCGCTTTTAGATGGACTGCCGGGAGCTGTCAGGATGCCCCCTTGCTCGGATGACAAGGTCACGAGACTAAGAAAGTATTTGCAAAGCTGACTTTCTTTATCGGGGCATCCTGGGCAAGCCCCACCCTGATATTTTTCTTGGAAGTTCTGTCCATGCTTGGAACATTGGCTCATCTCAGTAGGTCAGTCACAGTTGGAAAGAATTTGTCCTGAGGTAATCCCCCCAAGACCTTATCGACCAGAGGATCCGGGAAGGTGGATCACCTTCCCCGGGGGCTAAGGAGGAATGAAAGGGACATTTAAATAGGTTACTACTCCTCCTACTAATTACTGGGGAGTTTACCAAGAGTTCTCTGGGGGTCATGGCAAGGCCACCACCAGAAAGGCTCATAGTTGGGTCATCTTTCCACCTCCAACTCCCCCCACCACTCCATGGAGGAGGCTCTCTTCCTTGAAGAAATCAGGCTGGATTGAGACTTAGGAATGCTCATAATTGTGGCCAGCATAGTTGGAGATATTGATTGCTTTAGGATATGTAGACATAGGAATTCATTATAGTAGTTATAAGGTTAATAGGGTTTTATTGCTAAAGCAGTGCTGCTTGACTGTCTCTTAGTTCTCTTTCCTGTCTCTAAACTGTCTCTTTGTCCTCTTTCCTCTTCTCTTAAGAACTTGAGTAGGTTACTAGAATAAACAGTCTCAAGCTTAAGCCCTTCCCTCTAGCTTCTACATATTTGTACCTGATAAGAGAAATGTAACCTTTCTACTTAGGTTGATGTACTTATCTTGATTGAATGAAGTATACTGAACACATTCAAATGGTAAACATACTATTGTTAAATCTAATTACATAAAAATCTGACTTCTGCAAAAGGAATGTTTCATGATAGTTTGGGGAATAAACTCAATGATAAGGTTGCTATGGGAGGTAGAAAACAAAAAATTGTATAGAATGATAGGTGATGTAATGGTGTAATGGGGATGTCTTTTGGCTATAAAAACTGTAAACCAATAACAATAAACTGAGAGAGACTGCTCCATCACCACACATCGACTCTGCTCAGTTCTTCTTCCGCCGACGCCACTCTTCCCTCAAGACCCCCGGACCCCGCCGAGGCTGGACCCCGGCAATGGACTATGACCCCAGGAGAGAGACTTTTATCTTTATTGGGTGACAATCCCTTAAGGACTTTTCTGTCACGGGGGCAGAGCCCAACAGCCTCATCTTGAGCACTTGGGGGAACCCAGGGAATGAAGAACACTTGGAGCTCACACGGGAGTTTTCGGCCCTGCGTCAATGGATGATCTGAATGACTTCTTTTCTCAACTGGTTTCTTCCTAGCCCTTTACCTTGAAGCTTGCAGGCAAAAATATTCTGGTTGAACCTTTTGTCTAATCACTTATATTTATCTTGAAAACTTGATACTTTCCTCCCTGACTCTGTCTTACTACTCTGATTTAGACAAAAGAAAAGAATTATAAAAAAAAAACTGTTATTGAACACATAATACATGATAGGAACTGTTTTATGGACTGTACATGTATCAACTTATTTAATCTTTGCAGGCATTAAAGATAGATTCTGTTAAGCTGTCCACTTTACACAGGCTAAAACTGACACACAAAGGAAGTTAAAATAATTTTCTCAGGAGTTCAAGTAATTGACAGAGCCAGGATCCTAATGGTACAAAGCAGTATATAAACCAATGAATGAGCTCCTAGTATTTAGAACCGGGAATGAAAATTCACAAGTAAATACAATCAGAAAACCTTCTCTGCGAAGTTTCCATTTCTGCTGCTAGATTTTAAACTGGCAGAAAGGAGTAGGGATATTATAAAAAAAAAAAGAGAGAGAGAGAGAGATCCTAAATAAAGAGATAAAAGGTATATTAGGACTAGCAGATAGAAGTCAGTAAGAATTGACATGTAAATGTTTATTTGAATACTAGTTAGAAATAGTGTGATAAAATAACAAAAGTTACTGATTATTAGCTCAAAATTTTAGACAGGAATGGGTAAGCCACATAAATCCATTCAGGGGCTTTCAGAGAGTGACACGACAAAAATCCTGATTAATGAGGAATAATCTGACAGCTGTGGAAAGAAAAAGTTAGTAGAGAAAAAGACTTAATTCATGAGTATATGATAGGACTTGAAAGAGTGTTATTCAGTCACTAAGTGAAAGAGTGTAACTATAAGAAAACGGGAGAACGGCATTGAAACATGTAAGTGATCATATGTGAAATGAATCGCCAGCCCAGGTTTGATGCATGATACAGGCTGCTCAGGGCTGGTGCACCAGGCTGACCCAGAGGGATGGAATCAGGAGGGAGGTGGTAGGGGGGTTCTGGAAGGGGAACACATGTATACCCATGGCGGATTCACCCCAATGTATGGCAAAACCAACAAAATATTGTAAAGGAAAAAGTCTTTCTTGAATTTGTTACCAAAAAAAAGAAAGAAAGAAAATGCAAAGAATTGAATTCCTGAGGCATTATTCTAAAAGAACAAATGGAACCCAGAAACATTAAATACTGAGTGAAGAATTAAGATGCTTCCACTATTTTAAATGTGGTGAACAGGAAAACTGGAGTAATGTTTGTAAGAGAAAAGCTGCTAAAATTATGGCTAACATACAGGTTACAAAATCATTCATTTGCTTTTGGTATCACATGCCTTTAAGTCCTGCGTAACTGATGTTATCTCTGAACCATTTTTTATAGAATATAGGAACAGAGAAACATTAATTAAAAGAATATGGCTGTCAGTCAACTTGCCCACTAGTAATGTGGTTGTTATTTAATAGTCATCGATCCCCTACTGTATGTCAGATGCTGGATTACTTGCTGACACACACTATTGAACAAGATCCCAACTGACCCTACCTTCATGGGTGGATGGGTATGAGTGGACTGTGCTTAGTCACTCGGTCATGTCCAACTCTATGTGACCCTATGGACTGTAGCCTGTCAGGCTCCTCTGTCCATGGGATTCTCCAGGCAAGAATACTGGAGTGGGTTGCCATGTCCTCCTCCAGGGGATATTCCTGACCCTGGTATCAAACCAGTGAACTAGGGTGTGACAAAAGGGGAAGTATTTGGTACTGTGGGCCAGTGGAGTTAAGCTGATGTTGCCATGAGGAATTATATTTAAATGAGTGTCACAAGAAGAGAAAATTTTGAGATTGTCTGAATTGGGGAGTTTAGCACAGGGGAAGACTGAAGACTTCTCTCCACTGTCTAGGTTAAGATGGACTCATTTGAAGACACTCAGGGGGACCAGGTTTGAACAGGAAGCATGATAATGCGTTATAAGGAAACAATCTTTCTCAGAATTATTTGTTCAAAGGATAATAATATAAAAATACTACATAAATATATAGATGCACATATTGTTGGGGCTTCCCAAGTGGCTCACTGTTAAAGAACCCACCTGCCAATGCAAGACACACAGGTTTGATCCCCAAGTTGGGAAGATCCTTTAGAGAAGGAAATGTCAACCCACTCCAATACTCTTGCCTGGGAAATGCTATGGACAGAGGAGCCTGGTGGGCTATAGTCCAGTTCAGTTCAGTTCAGTTCAGTCGCTCAGTTGTGTCTGACTCTTTGTGACCCCATTAATCGCAGCACGCCAGGCCTCCCTGTCCATCACCAACACCCGGAGTCCACCCAAACCCATGTCCATTGAGTCAGTGATGCCATCCAGCCTTCTCATTCTCTGTCGTCCCCTTCTCCTCCTGCCCTCAATCTTTCCCAGAATCGGGGTCTTTTCAAATGAGTCAGCTCTTCACATCAGGTAGCCAAAGTATTGGAGTTTCAGCTTCTATATCAGTCCTTCCAATGAACACCCAGGACTGATCTCCTTTAGGATGGACTAGTTGGATCTCCCTGCAGTCCAAGGGACTCTCAATAGTCTTCTCCAACACCACAGTTCAAAAGCATCAATTCTTCAGCGCTCAGCTTTCTTTACATTCCAACTCTCACATCCATACATAACCAATGGAAAAACCATAGCCTTGACTAGTTGGACCTTTGTTAGCAAAGTAATGTCTCTGCTTTTCAATATGCTGTCTAGGTTGGTCATAACTTTCCTTCCAAAGAGTGTCTTTTAATTTCATCATTGCAATCACCATCTGCAATGATTTTGGAGCCCCAAAAAATAAAGTCAGCCACTGTTTCCCCATTTGCTATGAAGTGATGGGATGGAATTCCAGTTGAGCTATTTCAAATCCTGAAAGATGATGCTATGATAGTGCTGCACTCAGTATGCCAGCAAATTTGGAAAAGTCAGCAGTGGCCACAGGTGTGGAAAAGGTCAGTTTTCATTCCAATCTCAAAGAAAGGGCTACAGTCCATGGGGTCGCAAAAAATTGGACATGACTTAGCAGCTGAACAACAACAATACACATATTGTATGTCACCCTAAACTCTGGGTAAAAATTCACATATTTTAAAAAACTATGTTAACATTTTTTCAGAATAATTCAAATTTTAAAAGACTGAGAAGGCTATTGTACATACAAAAGAAGTGCACAGACTAAAAGAGACCCTGATTCAAATCTCACCTCTGACAAAGTTATAATTCTCTGCATCTCAGCTTCAACATGGAGAAAAATTAGAATCCAACAGTTCTATTAGGATTCTTAGGACATTTGTTGCAGAGTAATAGAAATACAACATAAAAGCAGTATTTTATTTATCTCTATGTGCATGAAATAATTCAGCTGATCTCAATATTGAATACAGTGAAAATTATACCAGCAAAAATATGAACCTAATAGGAAACTGTGTTCTTACAATACAAGGATATGTTCAATTATTTTTTTTCTATCACATATACACAAAATATCTCCATAGAAAGTATAATGATAGCATGTACATAGTAAGCAATTAATAAATATTTTTAAATTATGTTGTTAAAATAATTAAGGTGAGGGAAGCCCTCTGATGGGTTGGGAAGCATCCAGTTTACATTGACAGAGATAGTTGGAGATAGAATATTAGTTTGGGAAATTAGCATATGCAAAGGAAAACTAGAGCTTTAATTGGGATTGTACAGAAATGAAGGGACAAAGGGAGTGCTGAATGCTCCAACTGGAATGAAAGATATAAAAATAAACGACCCAATCAAAAAGTGGGCCAAAGAACTAAACAGACATTTCTCCAAAGAAAACATAAAAATGGCTAACAAACACATGAAAAGATGCTCAACATCACTCATTATCAGAGAAATGCAAATCAAAACCACAGTGAGGTACCATTTCACACCAGTCAGAATGGCTGCCATCCAAAAGTCTACAAGCAATAAATGCTGGAGAGGATGTGGAGAAAAGGGAACCCTCTTACACTGTTAGTGGGAATGCAAACTAGTACAGCCACTATGGAGAACAGTGTGGAGATTCCTTAAAAAACTGGAAAGAGAACTGCCATATGACCCAGCAATCCCACTGCTGGGCATACACACCAAGGAAACCAGAATTGAAAGAGCCACGTGTACCCCAATGTTCATCGCCACATTGTTTACAATAGCCAGGACATGGAAGCAACCTAGATGCCCATCAGCAGACAAATGGGTAAGGGAGCTGTGGTACATATACACAATGGAATATTACTCAGCCATTAAAAAGAATACATTCGAATCAGTTCTAATGAAGTGGATGAAACTGGAGCCTATTATACAGAGTGAAGTAAGCCAAAAGGAAAAACAACAATACAGTATACTAACACATATATATGAAATTTAGAAAGATGGTAACGATAACCCTTTATGCGAGACAGCAAAAGAGATGAAGATGTATAGAACAGTCTTTTGGACTCTATGAGAGAGGGCAAGAGTGGGATGATATGGGAGAACAGTATTGAAACATGTAAATAATCATATGTGAAATGAATCACCAGCCCAGGTCTGATGCTTGATACAGGCTGCTCAGGGCTGGTGCACCAGGATGACCCAGAGGGATGGAATCGGGAGGGCGGTGGGAGGGGGGTTCTAGAAGGGGAACACATGTATACCCATGGTGGATTCATGTCAATGTGTGGCAAAACCAACACAATATTGTAAAGAAAAAAAAAAGATAAAAATATTATCTGTTCAACCTCCAAAGGCCTCTTTTTTAAAAAAAAACATGTAATTTATATGTGATGCTAGATGTCCACTAAATTTACTTCAGTAACCATTCCATGATGTCAAATCATTATGCTTTACATGTAATTACAGTGCTGCATGTCAATTATATCTCAATAACACTGGAATGAAACATAAAATGAAATAAATTTTAAAAATTAAAAGAAAAAACACATAACTTAAAAGTTGGTATACACTTAATATTTGAAAATTGACTTTCTTTCAAATTACATCGAGTCTGATAGCATTTTCCTACAGAAAAGCTAATCCTGCTAAAATGGTCAATGTCTCACTATATATATATATTTTCTAAGAACATTTTCCCATATTTACTCACCTTCACAGAAAAAAATGTCAGCAAGATTTCAATATTAAAATTTAACAAGGAATTAAAAACCTGAAAATGTAATAATCAGAATATATTTCCTTTCAAATAGTTTTACTAATTTTTCTTTTCAGCTAATTAAAAACGGACTGCTCAAAATAATATCACACTGTTGAAATGTTTTTAGGAACTTTATTGGCCATATCCATACTCCCTGCACTCTCAGAATCTGTATTATATCAAAAGGATAGATGTCCAGAACTTTAATTAGATCCTTTGAGGCAAACTTATATTTCAAGCAATGATAAATGGTTGTATGTACAATTTTGAAGATGCACCATACAGACAACTTTTCTATGAGGAGAATAGAAGAATGTCTAAATCTATAAATTTATAGGCAACCCTCACAAAAGTTTTCCATACACCAGCTTAATGAGAGCCAAAGATTAGTAGTTCCACCACACCTGTAGTCTGTAGCATATTCCTCATACTGGTACTATTACATTGCATAGCTGCAATGTAACCAAAAAGTACGTATCAATTGCCATCACACACACCTTGGCTCAGGCTTTTCCCTAAGCTGTGACCTCTGAGACTTGGTTATTTGAATTTAAAAGACTTAGTTATTTTTAAAAAGTTATAGATCTGGCATTGTTCCCTAGAGTAGATGGATGACAGACAGTTTAATAACTATGTCTTAAATGAGTTATACGGTAAGTTGAAGAATTTCTATTTCAGCATCAGTTTAGAGATTTTTTTAATTACTTCACCTTATCCTCCTTTGCTATACCTCATCCCACCCCATCCCAGAAAAGGAGCTCTCAGCACCTTGCAAAGGCTGACGATGCCAGGACGAACGCATCCATCGTGGTTCTAGTGTCGCGAACCCACAGACTGGAAGGGTGGTCCCTAAACCATGCTCTCGGTTAACACTGCTGCTCTATAAAGATCAGTCAAGGTGTTTCATTACTAAAACCATATTATGATACTCTTTTGATAGTAGAAAATTAGGCTGACTGGCGAAATTTAAGTACCTCTCTGACACATTTTTCTTAAACCTTCAGCACATATCAAGAGTTACCTGTTAGCAAGAGCTAGCTGATAATTTAATGAATGAACAAACAGCAAGAACCTATTAATGTTACCATTCCTGGACTGTGGTTTGTGTTCATTAAATATGTGTCAAATCAATGAATAGGAAAATTTTAAAGGAATCATGTTTAGCTGCACTATTTTTTAAATTTTGCAATAAGCCCACATGCTTCTGGCACATTCTATAAATGTTAATTCTATGTTGCTTAATAAATATATTCCTCATCCTGTGTTCAGCACCAGGGCTTTGGTAGACCATAGCCTCATGAAGTTTAGAGTCTAGAGCACCACTTCTCAAAACTGAATATGCATATGAATCACTGGGTCATTGTTTAAAAGTAGATTGATTGTATAAGGACAAGATCAAATATTCTGCTTTTCTAACAGGATCCCAGGTGGTGCCAACGATGTTATATACATGAACCACACATTAAGTAAAAATGATCCAGTATAAGAGACTGAGACTAATCATATAACTAAACAAACAAAATGTAAGATTATAATTATGACAACATGCTACAAAAGAGACATGTATCAGGGAATTTGTCCAGACAGGCTAAAACAGGGAAGTCATTCCTAAGAAAGTAAGAAAAATGAGTCGCCACCTGAAAGATAGGAGAAGTTATCTCAGAAAAAGAAAAAGAAAGAGAATCCATGGAGAGAATAGAGAAACGAGAGTCAGCCTTTCCTGGCAACAGTATAATCACAAACACTCTCAAATATACAGAATGGTCAAATTCGTCACTTGTCACCTGACAACTTAGGGCATCATCTTTAGATTGATGGCTCAATGTGGAATTACATAATGCTTTGCATGTCTAGACTTCAATCTATTTTGTGAATATTTGTCTTCTGAAATAATATTGTGTCTATATTCTCAATTCACTTAACAGCACAGGCTCTGTGCTGTGAAGTTGTTAAGAAACAGAGTATTGAGTAATGGGAGATGTGTGAATATAGGAGATTTAAATCTAGGTTTTTCAAGTGATGACTTGATCAAATTTTGAGTGAAAACAGACCATAATTTCCCACATATGGCAGAATAAGCTTTCTGTAACATTGAACTTCACACTCCTGTCTGCATGAAACTGGGTTTTCTAAAAACATCTTCACAAAAACAGAATATAGAAACAAATTGTTATAAATTAAAAATATATAATCAATATCCAATATCATAATGATATAAAAATACATGTAGTACCTATAAAATAGGTATGCTATTTTGTAATAAGCTTTACTAATCTAAAATATGGTTTCCTAAAATTTCTTATACATTTGGTTGCATATTTTTTGTAGCAAAATTCTTCAAATTCATAGAAAGGAATTAATAATATTAACACCACAAGTTTATTAAAGAAGAGTTTTTAATTTTACAATTATAGGATATACCTCTTCTCTAAATCTAGTATGTTTTGATTTCTTACCAGGAAGGAAACTTTATCAGGGATGCAAAATCAAATAGATGCTCATCTAACACTTTCCCCATGGAATCTCTTATTCTACTGAAATATGAAAGAAACATGTGACAGTAAAGGTATTTTGAAACCTGAACTTTGCACATTTATTCCAATATGATTCCAACATTTTTGCTCAGAGAAATGTTCCAGTCTTTTTTGTACTGTGGCCTTGAGACTAGGAGATTTGCTTGTCAAGAAAGGAGAGAATGAAGACAAAATTTCATAAAAATGAGAGAAAATTAGTGAGGGAACTGGTGGAGAGAAGCAGCTAAGAAGCCACAAAGAAGAGGAGACACAAAGAGGAGAAAAAAACATCAAAGGAGGAAAAATTACAACTGGAGAAATCAAGCCCTCAAACTCATGGGCTAGGGTAGACCCGCCCATGGTAACATGTAGACAGATGTCAGCGGCTGACTCAGGAGAAGTTTAGTCCTTGCCCGGTCTTGGGAAGATGAGGTGGCTCACTGGTCCAAGCAGTACAAGGAGGAAAGCGCCGTTTCACCCAAAACTCAAGTCACAAACACCTTTTGTCTTCTTGGAGATGATGCTCATTCTTTTGTTCATATGGCATTGGTCAAAGGTAACCTCAAGGGAAGAAGAGAAATGTAGTCTAGCTTTGGGCTCAGGAAGAAGAAAGCATAGATTTTAGTAAATAGCTAGTGATTTTCACTATAGCTCCAGATTAAAGTGAATTACAGAAGTCATAAGCATGGCATCAGGGAGAGGTTTCAGGTGACACATGGCAATGCCAGATAGATAATAGGTAGGTGGTAGATAGACAGGGAGATAGATAATAGGTGATAGATTATGTTACAGATGATAGATATGGAATAGATGATTGGTAGGTAGATCGATGTTAGGTAGACAGATGATAGATGCATAAATATAGATATATAGATAGACATGATGTATAAGCTATTCTCTAAAACTTGGAGGACCCTCTTTAGGACTGCATAATCTATTCCACTTTATTCTATTCACTTTAAAGCTATTTAGAAACAATTAAGAAGAGATATTTTGGATCTCCCATAGAAGCAGCAAATATCTACAGAGCTGAACTGACTTCCTTGACTTAATGCTACCCTCCAGTATTGTTTATTTCTCATACTTTTCATTTCCTTTCAAAGATTTAGTAAAAATCAGTATGTACTAGCTTCTTTAAATGCATAAGAAGAGCCAGCTGAGATGATCTTATTTGATAACCCAAAAGATTTCGTTCTAGCCTTTGAGTGATGGAGCTCATATTCTCCAGTTCACTCTGCTGGAATTGTGTAGCAGAGGATTCTGATATCCCTTTGCTGTATGTAGGGAGGAGGGGTCACATTAAAGTCTCAGCTGACATACTGCGGCACCTAAATGTCAGGAAGCACAGATGTGTCTGGAGCTTTTAAACCAAAGCGCCAACAGTATATTCTGCCAATATCAAAAATGTCGCTGACTGAGGATTAAGGGACATGGCTTAGTCTGTTGTTTTATTGGTGAGGGGAGGATAAACTGGGAGAAGATGCTAAAATATCAAAAGTGGGCCTAGTGAAATTCTGAGAAGTTTACTCCTTTTCATTAAGGGTAGACTATGGATCCTGCCCACCTGAAGCTGGCTGATGTCCAGAGGCTGGTAACAGCTCCTGCTGAAGGACTTCTCAAAGAATTGTTTGTGAGCACTGTCAGAGTTTCAGTTCAAGCTTATAATTAACAGAAATGCTCCTGAGAAAGTCAAAACAGCGATTTCCTCATTATAGGGAAAAAAAAATGTTGGCTAGATACTCATTTTTAGACTTGATACACAAGACGATTTCTGATTAGACTACTGGCATAGTCACAAAGCTGGCTAAAAATGAATATCCTTTAAAGGGAGAGAGGTGTGTGAATCTCACTTCCCAGAGAATACTCAATTCCAATCATATCAAAGGCTGCTCAAGAATTTTGCCAGGAATGCAAGGCTTTCAGGGAGGATTCTTAAATTTATCAAAAGCTGCTGCCTAGACAGTTTTCTCTCAGACTTGAGGGAATACCCTCATTCCCTGAAAGTCAAGCTAATATTTCTCTTTCAGGCCATCCACAGGTCACACTGAGCCAAGTGACATGGCAGCTTGGCATCTTGATCCTGACATTTCTGTTAGGATCCCACTAAGTCATCACACACATAACAGGAAAAGCTATTTGGAAACTAAGTGAATGAAAAATCTTTAAAAGCTCCACAAATATTAGTAAAAAGTTTAAGACACCTTAGCATGTATATGTAAGTTATACTATCTGCCACAAACGCGATCCGTATCCCACTATTCTTTTATAAACTAGTGAGTTTTGCATTATCATGCCCATCTCATGGTTATAATTTTAAAATGAAAGCTATTAGGTCTCTGTTTACTATCTGTATATTTCTGTATGTCTGTGTGTATACATTATAGGTATATAATGCGTGTCTTAAAAGTTCAATCTAAGATTCATTGTGAGAAATTGTCTGCAAAATAAATTTTTAAAAAGCCTTGCATGGTCAATCACTTTCTTGCTGCACTTACACAAATAATTTGTTGCTGTTGTTGTTCAATCACTAAGTTGTGTCCAACTTTTGTGACCCCATGAAATGCAGCACACCAGGCTTCCCTGTCCATCACCATCTCCCAGAGTTTGCTAAAATTCATGCCCATTGAGTCAGTGATGCTACCTAACCATCTCATCCTCTGCCACCCTTTTCTCCTTTTGTCTTCAATCTCTCCCAGCATCAGGGTCTTTCCAGTGAACCAGTTCTTTGCATCAGGTGGCCAGGGTTTTGGAGCTTCAGTTTCAGCATCAGTCCTTCCAGTGAACATTCAGGGTTGATTTCCTTTAGGATTGACTGGTTTGATCTCCTTGCAGTCCAAGGGACTCTCAAGAGTCTTCCTCAGTACGACTGCCTGTGCCCTGTCTGAACTTCAGCGGCATCCCTGACCTCTACACATGAGATACCAGTAGCATCTCCCAATTGTGACAACATAAAACATCTCCAGACACTATTAAATGTTCCAGGGAGGCGGTGGGGGCAGCGCAAAATCACTTCTGTTACATGTGAAAGGGACAGATTTAGAGGTTTATTATGAATGGCTTCTTGGGGGATAAAGCATTTAAGTTAAAACCTGAGTGTTCTAAGCAGAGAGAACTACGTGCAAACAGCCAGGAAGGCAAAATAGAGTGCACGGTATGATAAAGGTACCTGCTTTGTAATGGCAGGTATTAAAGTATGAGGGGGGCAAAGGGGGAAAGCTGGGGATAAAGCACCCACAGGAATGCAGGAGCAAGGGCAGGAATGCCTGTGCAAGTCCCACTAGGAATTTCTATGCTAATGGTGGCAATGAATTACAGAAAGGACTTTTGACAGGGACAATAGTAACCTAAGCAGATCTGTATTTCAGCTTCACTGTCCCAAATTCAGGGCTTTCAATGAATTACAGGCAAACAAGACTCTACGTAGTGAAGCTTAACAAGGGAGTTGAGGAGGTAAATAAATATGAAATGGTGATGATTTAGGATGCATACTAGCATTGGAGAAGGAGCAACATGGGGCCATTTGAGCAAAATTCTAGGGTGAAATTGATACAGCTTGAATTTTACTAATATGGTGTAAGAGCAAAAGAGCCAAGAAGACAAATCTTTGTCTGCGCAGTGGGTATATAACGGACGGTGCTATTGATTGAGGCTAAAAATAGCAGAGGTGTTTGCAAGGGTGTGTATACTTCTGTAGGGATTCATTGAGAACACTTTGGACATGACATAACATGAAGATCTCAGAGAAATTTATACAGACTGGGCAATAATACATATGAAAAAGGGAAGGTGTTAGTTGCTCAGTCGTGTCCAACTCTTTGCAACCCCATGGACTCCTCCGTCCATGGGATTTCCCAGGCAAGAACACTGGAGTGCGTTGCCATTCCCTTCTCCAGGGGATCTTCCTGACCCAGGGATCAAACCTGAGTCTCCTGTATTGTAGGCAGATTTTTTTTTTAAACCATCTGAGCCAACAGGGAAACCCAGTATATAAATATTAAAATGTCTGGAAAAAATTCAGGTTGAAAAAAATTACATTTATTCTTCAGTTCTTAAATTAAAATCTTGGAATTCCAGCTTGTGAATCCAGGTCCTTCTAAAGGCAGGAGATAGGAAGAGATTTAAACCCACAGGTTTTATTGGGGAAAATGGGTATGAGAACAGAAAACAGAAAGGCAGTTACTTGAGGCTGGGAGATTCATCAGGCTGCCAAGCAAGTATGACCCCAAGGGAATAGAGTGAGATAAAGTTGAATGAAAGGGAGCCAGCATTCTGTGGGTCTAGGAAAAATCCACTAATGTGAGCAGAGAGAGCTGCAGCCCAGATCAGCCATCGGAGGAGTCCCAGGCCCCCAGGTCTATGAGCTGCCTGAGTTTGGGGGCCACACCTGTTACTTTCTGGGAGCAAAGCTGTCAGTGGACTGAAGAGAACTGAAGTTGGGGCCTAGGTTAGTTTCCTAAGGCTCCTATTAATGAAGCACCACAATCTTGGAGCCTTCAAATAACAGAAATTTATTGTCTTATTGTTCTGTACACCTGAAGTCCAAAATCAGTATCAACTGGGCCAGAATCAACATTTCTCCTAGACGTGCCCCCTCTAGAAGCTCCAGGGGGATAATCTATTCCTTGCCTTTTCCAGGTGTTGACATCTTGATGAGCCGTGTCTAAACTTGAGAGAAAGAGACAGAGAAGTCCCAGGGGAAGCCCTCTAGGCTGCCACACGATTTAAGGATGCTTCCCCCAAAACTGTTGGGAATCCTGGAGCCACAGGTGGCAAACACAGGACTCTGATGTCGGCCAGGGACAGGTCTGTCGTAAATACACACGTAGCACACAGCCAGTACTTGTGAGCTAACACAGTCATCCTTAAAACTGCTGTTAATAAACACATCACCACCCTATTAGAAAATATTTGTGGCCATATGGTTTCCCAATAGAGTCCAAACATTCCAGTCTGGCCTTCACAGCTCTCTATTCTATGCCCCTACAACCCTTGGAGTCTTATCATCAATTATATTCCTTGCTATACTCACCACTTTTTAGTTTCTAGACTTTTGGTAATGCTGTTAAGTCCTCTGAAATGCATTCTTTCTATCATTTACTAAAATAATACTTGCTCTGTAAATTCCAACATGATCAATCCCATGGCATCTCTCTGATCTCCTCAGATGAAATGACCCTTGGTATTCCTAATCTCATGGAATTAAGAGAAAAAAGAGAAAACGTCTTCAGTTTTCTCTTTATGTGTGTAATACAGCATTGCATTACAATTTCTGATTTATGAATTTTGTGACCTCCTTCTAGATCATTACAGTTCACAAGTCAACACAATGATTTAGACGTGCAGGGACTCAGTAAACACTGGTGACACCGATTATCTAAAGAGTGAATTTGGTTTCATTTCAGCTATCCAAAATAAATCCCTCATTGTTTAATTGTTTTTGAACTTTTTCACTGATCAGTATCACAATCAAAATTTTTTTAAAAAATGAAATTACATCATTTTAATTTTACAAAATTGTATCTTTTAAATGATCTATCATTCAAGGATTGCCACACAAAAGGCATCTCTTTTCTTTCCAGTCAATAACACATGTGTTGGAAAGCAAGAGATACAAGGCAAAATTCATGTTACTTTGGGCATAATTTTTATGCAAGAATAGAATTTCCATTCTCTTACAACATTCTTTCCATTCTCTTCAAATTCTGAACCATGCATAATGGAAGTATTTTCAAATAAAGCTCTTATGGTTTCCTTTTAAATTAAATCTACACCATTTTTTAAATTGTGCTACTCACAGTATTATGTCAACATCGAAAAGCTGTAAATACCCTTTGAACCCAGAAGAAAAGAATATACCACATATCTTTCCAGCACAGAGGTCTGTATTGGACAAGAATAACAATTTTACTTCAAAACGAAGGGATATAAAGAACAATTTTTAAAGTACAAATGTTTCTAGCTTAAAGATAAAAATTCTTAAAAAGAATTAAAATAATCTAAAGTTCAAATTTCCTTCACAATAAGCCTCCTTGGCAAAGAGAGGCTTTTTTCTTTTTTTCATCAACAAAAGGCATACAATTAAAAAAATCTACAAGATGCCAACTTTTAATCTGACACAGTAATTCTCATCCTAAACTATCTCCTAAATAACTCTTCTTGTTTAGATTGAAAAGAAAATTATCTTCCAGCGGATTCTCTGATTTTCACAATTCTCAGCTTTGAGACCACAGATGAGTCTCATCACAAGCTGGTTTCAAAGGAGGGTTATTGTGTTAATTGTGGGGGCTTGTGTTATTGTGAGGGTTATTGTATTGCTGTTTCCCCATCAACGTGGTAGCATTTCTATCAGTATTTTTATCCTTCTGAACTGGCTCTAATTATCTGGGCTTCAACCACAGATGTTGAAAAGAAACTCTGACCTTAAACACCTGACCCTTCAAAGACATAAGTGCAGATCTGAGTAATTACTGTCTGGCTGTTTGAAACTTGTAACGAACAAACAATACAACTTGAGATTATTTCCAGAAACAGGGATTTGTGTTTCCTTGTACATCAGACTTTCAGGTTTCTATTGAGACACAGGGAAGCATTGCCACTTCGCCTCTCCCCAATCACTGGACTGTCCTACTACCAAGGAGGTTTCACTTTCCATCCTTGAGAGAGTAAGATATTGTGGTTGCCACTTCAGAGTGTGAGATGACTGAATTTTAGGGGTGGGTACCTTGGAAATATGTGGCTTCCCTGGTGGCTCAGTGATAAGGAATCTGCCTGCAATGCAGGAGACTCTGGTTCGATCCCTGAATTGGGAAGATCTCTGGAGAAAGAAATGGCAACCCACTCCAGTATTCTTGCCTGAGAAATCCCATGGACAGAGGAGCCTGGTGGGCTACAGTCCAGGAGGTGGCAAAGAGTCAGACACAACTTAATGACTAAGCAACATTGTGTTAATGATTGTTATGGGTTGAATCTTGTACCCCAAATTCATATGTTGAAGTCTTCATCCCTGGAACCTTAAAATGTGACCTCATTTGTAAGTAGGGCAATTGCAGATGTAATTAGTTAGGTTAAGATGAGATGGTGCTAGAGTAGATGGAGTAGAATGAGCCCCTAACACAAAATGACCAATGTCCTTTAAAAAAAGGGAAATTTGGACACAGACACACATAGGAAAAAAACCATATGAATATTGTCATTATGATGCCATACACCAAGAATGTCACAGAATAATGGCCAACTAGAAGCTAGGAGCGAGGCATGGAACATCTTACTCTAAGCCTTCAGAGTAGCAGGGCCCTACCCACACTCTGATTTTGAATGTCTGGCCTCCAAATTGTGAGACAATAAATTTCAGTTGTTCAAGCCACTCAGTTTGGTGGCTTTGTACAGCAGCCCTAGGAAACGAATGTGACCTAATGTGAACTTCTTATTTAAAGTAGTTTTGCAGTGTGAATATAGTCTCAGAAATACATCAAATTATAAGCAAAATTCCTCTAAAACTGTTAAAGGTCCTGAATAGAAAGAAGGTCAAATCAGGCTCTGAGCAAGTTAGCCAACCTATAGTCAGAGTCCAGAGCAAAGAGCTTTTGCTGTACTAACAAAAACATTAGGACAATTCAGAAAGTGTGCCATTGAAATGTTAGTGTTTCTCATCTGTTAAGAAAATCTTACCAGCTCTGAGTACTGACATTGATAACTGAGTAGTCTTTAGTCTTGGGCTGGCCCCGTTATCCAGACCCACCCAATAAAAGTGCAATCTCCGTGCATGAACTGACTCATGACAACAGCTCACTTGTGATCTGATATCATTTAGTCTAAAAAGCAGCTAATATGATGTGCTCCTCTGTGTTTGTCTGTTCCCAACTGGATACCTTTTATATTCACAAGGAGTAGCACTTTATCTCTAGCAGGACTTCTCTTTTTTGTTTTCTATCAAGAAAAATATTTCTTCAATGTTGCTCAAGTCTAACATCTCAACATTCCGGGCATATTGACAGCTAACACAGGAAGAGGGGGGAAGAAATCTACAAAGCAACCTATTGAAACACCATAAAGCAAACACATACACACACACATACTAATTCAATAGTCATGGAGGATGTGCAAGGCAGAGGGTAAGGAAAAGATACACTCATAATGACTCCTTATGTTTTTAGATCAAGACCATTTTAGTTACTACAAAGATTCTTGTTAGCACCAGAGTACCCTGGTGGGTGCTCTTTTATTTTCAGTTCTTAGCAAGTTAGAAATGTAGTTTTTACCATTTATTGTTCTTTATATTTTTGTGCATTTTTTTACAACAATCATAACACAGCTTCAAAATGTCTAACACAAGTGTAATTAGTCTCAAAAGGAAAGGAAAGGAAATAAGACAGAAAATATTTGAAGAAATAATACCTGAAAATGTCTAAAATTTGTTGAAAGACATACATTCATAGATTTAAGAATCTCAGTAGCCTCCAAGAAAACTGTAAATCAGGAAAGCTGTGCTGAGACATATCATAGAAAAATTGATGAAAACCAAAGATGCAGAAAATCTCTTGAGAGCAGTCAACATTGTACAAACAAGGGAAGGGCATGTATAAAGTATTGAAACAAAAGCAAGCTGGCCCTTCTCTGTATCAGCTGCAGGCACAGATTTCCTCATCTGAGTTTGAATTATATAGAAATACACTGATAGAAACAGGATGTACATATGCCAAATTCGTATGTTTTAAGGATATTCAGAGACTCATGATTCCCTGGAATATTATGCAAGTGTATTGTCACAGTCCCCCAGATGTTAATGATTGTTCTTTGTGGAAAGCCTGGAAAAGCATGCATTTTGAATGTAGAGCATGAACTCTGTTAGACAATATTACAGCATCTCATTTCTCTGTTAACTTTCACCGTGTCTCTTTGGATTAGAATATCATTAGATGTAGTTTCAGTGAAAGAGAAGAGTGCATGAGATTCTAAAATAGGAGAATTACAGTGGAGAATCCCAAATATCAGGAGAAGGATGTGAAGCCCAGATACTGGAGGGTCCTAGTGGAGAAGATTTCAAAAGAAGTAGGTGGCAAAGATGAAATCTGCCTATTCATATTATCAGTAGGGCTCGCTGCAGTGATATATTCTTTTTCTATACGTTTGCAAAAGCAAGTAAAGTACTGTTGAGAGAGAGAGATGGAGAGAGAGAGAAAGAGAGACCTCAACCATTTCTAGGTTGGCTGGAGGTAAATGGATTCAAATCTGAACAGACTGGAAGGAGAAGTGAACACAGTCTCACAGTGAGACTCAAATTTGCGCTAAAAGAGAAAGAACTGCAGGATCTGCTCCCTACAGTCACGTTTGGCTGACTTGAAAATAGCAAAGGTTACAGCAAAGTTAAATCTGTGGTTTTAACAGAGCTATTACAACTTGGGAAAAAACTTCTATTAAGGCATAAATGATAGTAAATATGGTTATAAATTGTAAAAAAAAAAAAAAAAAACTATTATGTTCACAGGCTCTTTCAATGCAATTTCCTCCCATCCTCATATAGCTTTATTTTCGTTTAGCTGTTCAAATGAAAACAGAAAACCAATTAAGCTTTTTTGCTTGTTTGTTTAAAGTAGATAACTTTTTCAAAGTGTTAACAGCTGCAGTGGATGTAAATAATGAACGTTGGTCCCAAGCACTGCCAGTTTGAATCCCATACTTAAAGACACAGGAGAAGATCCTCTTTCTTTCATGGGTGGCTTTTGCTGGATGAAACATAAGGAACATTATATCAAATAGTCACTAAAACATGCACGTCTCCACAGTCGCATATGTTTCTGTAATTTTCACCATCTAGGCCACTTGTAAATGGAAGCATTTCCATGCTGATTGTCCAAAGATAAAATGTAAATTACCCAAATAAAATTGAGCATGGTAGAGAAAGTGCTGAAGTTCTAAGGCACTTTTAAAAAGCACACCTGGCCTTTACTGAAATATAAAGAATCTAATTTCTCTACATTTTCAAAAATCAATACATAAAACATCAGCCAAGAACAGATAAATATTTTAATTTCCTAAAACTGATGAAACTTGGAAAGGTAATATTTTATAGCTGACAATCTCTGTTTATAATAAAATAAATAATGGCACTAAAAGCTTAAATAGCTTTTTGAAATATGAATTCTTGAAAGAGTGGACCATCTCTGCCTGGACGTTGGGATAAATTGACATTCTGAAAATCAGAGAGAGTATCAAGTCAACAAGACTTTCAAAATTAATGAGATGCTTCTGGCCTGTCATTGGATAGAGTGGTTAGGAACAAAACAAAGACACAGCTAAACAACTGTCCCCTACTGAGTTATAAATAAGGAATCACCTGCTGATGAATTCAATAATACTAAACATAACTACTACATCTGAATCTATAATTTTATTAGAATAATAATATGTCAAGATAACCTGCTTCACTCCAATATCCCACCTCAATAATTTTTTGCTTGTTTTTCACAGAAACTAGCTGGAAAGAGACTTTAAGACAATATAAAGACATTTAAAATTGTGATTACCAAGCAGCCAAACTTTCTATACAAAACTATGAAGTAGGAAAATGTGACCTTTAGCTTTTCCAGTCTATTTGGTTTCTTTATTTCTTTATCAATCTCATTTTTTATTCACTGTGTTTAGAGTGTCATATATATATCTATATATATATATATATGTATATGTGTGTATATATATATATATGTATATGTGTGTATATATATATACAGGTCATATATAAAGTCACCCTAAGGGTAAAATGCTTCATATTTTGGCTCTCTCACAGCATGAAATACTCAGAAAGGATCACAACTATGAAAAAAGTGAATAAATATTTGTGGATCATCCAATTTAAGCCTTAGCAGATGAGAAAGCTGATAGAGACCACCTTCCTAAATATCCCCTCTATGTCACATCACACCAGTTTCCTATAAGGAATCCTCCTCTTGGTGCTTATGAAAGTTCTGAACTATCTTCATTAAGAAGATCTGAGCAAATTCCCTGGAATTGGTCATTCATTCATTGATTCAACCACTGAAAGAGCTTCAGCTAGATGCCAGGCCCTGTGTTGGACACACTACAGAAAAAGGTGAATAACAAAATACTTTCCTTGATGGATCTCATGATCTAAAGAGAAACAGACAATGGCCTGATATTACAAATATATTTTGCAAATATAGACATGTATAGAGGCTGCTGGAAGAAACATTTTCAGGACAGAAAAATTGCTACTCCCTCTAGTTTCTTTAAAAGTAAAGAACAAGTTATAACCTTCAAGACATGGAATTATTATTATTCTTTTGTAGGTATTCTGTTTCTTTCTCTGCCAGAAATGTTGAGAGTCTTTTTTTCTTTCTCAAGTTCCACAGGTTCACATTGTTTTACCTAGGTCCGTATTTATTTTCATTCTTATTCAGGATTACTGAATTGGAGACTTTGTATCTTTTATCAGTCTAGTGATATTTTCACATTATTCTTAGGATTCTTCTACCCGAACCTCATGCCTACCTTCTGTTTTCTCCATACTCTCCTTCTGAAACTTCTATTAGATGTTGGTTTGAAATTCTTATTATTCAAGATTCTCTGACTCCCTTTGAAATGATTTTCATACATGTTTATCATGTGATTGTCATATATGTTTGTATGTATGATAATTGATGTATGCTAATACAATGAGTTCGCATCATAATCTATTCATTTTATTAATTCTCATCTCAGCTGTGCCTAACTGGCCTAGCCTGTCCATTCCAATACTGTATCATGCCCAACTCCCCTATCTCTAGACTATATATTATTGAACTTGTTTTAGAGATGATCTGGTTCAAGAAACAGAAACCCACTTGGCTTTTACTCAGACTGAGATTTACTTGTGAGGAATCAGAGGAAATCATGAAAGTCACAGACCAGAAGTGCTCTCGTGCTTCAGGGGAGACTGGATCCATACATTGGAAGGTCATCAATCTCTCATCCAGGTGTGCATTTTACTCTTTCTATATAAGCTCCAGTTTCTCTATTTTAATATTAACAGAAGTCAGGTGCTTTTAAGAGCAGAAGCCACATCAGATTAATTCAATTCTCATTTTAATTCTCAGAGCACAGTTATAAAAAATACTTGACACTGCTTTCAGTTCAGTTCAGTTCAGTCACTCAGCCATGTCCGACTCTTTGTGACCCCATGGACTGCAGCACGCCAGGCCTCCCTGTCTATCACCAACTCCCAGAGTTTACTCAAACTCATGTCCATTGAGTTGGTGATGTCACCCAACCATCTCATCCTCTGTTATTCCCTTCTCCTCCTGCCTTCAAACTTTCCCAGCATCAGAGTCTTTTCAAATGAGTCAGCTCTTCACATCAGATGGCCAAAGTATTGGGGTGCCAGCCTCAACATTAGTCCTTCCAATGAACATTCAGGACTAATTTCATTTAGGATGGACTGGTTGGATCTCCTTTCAGTACATGGGACTCTGAAGAGTCTTCTCCAACACCACAGTTCAAAAGCATCAATTCTTCTGCGCTCAGCTTTCTTTGTAGTCCAACTCTCACATCCATACATGACTACTGGAAAAACCATAGCCTTGACTAGACAGGCCTTTGCTGACAAAGTAATGCCTCTGCTTTTTAATATGCTGTCTAGTTTGGTCATAACTTTACTTCCAAGGAGTAAGCATCTTCTAATTTCATGGCTGCAATCACCATCTGCAGTGATTTTGGAGCCCAAAAAGATAAAGTCAGCCATGATTTCCACTGTTTCTCCATCTATTTGCCAAGAAGTGATGGGACCGGATACCATGTTCTTTGTTTTCTGAATGTTGGGCTTTAAGCCAACATTTTCACTCTCCTCTTTCACTTTCATCAAGAGACTCTTTAGTTCTTCTTCACTTTCTGCCATAGGGTGGTGTCATCTGCATATCTGAGGTCATTGATATTTCTCCCAGCAATTTGATTCCAGCTTGTGCTTCCTCCAGTCCAGCGTTTCTCATGATGTACTCTGCATATAAGTTAAATAAGCAGGGTGACAATATACAGCCTTGACATACTCCTTTTCCTATTTGGAACCAGTCTATTGTTCCATGTCTGGTTCTAACTGTTGCTTCTTGGCCTGCATACAGATTTCTCAGGAGGCAGGTCAGGTGGTCTGGTATTCCCATCTCTTTCAGAATTTTCCACAGTTTATTGTGATCTACATAGGCAAAGGCTTTGGCATAGTCAATAAAGCAGAAATAGATATTTTTCTAGAACTCTCTTGCTTTTTTGATGATCCAGTGGATGTTGGCAATTTGATTTCTGGTTTCTCTGCCTTTTCTTGAACATCTGGAAGTTCACAGTTCATGTATTGTTGAAGCCTGGCTTGGAGAATTTTGAGCATTACTTTGCTGGTATGTGAGATGAGTGCAATTGTGTGGTAGTTTGAGCATTCTTTGGCATTGCCTTTATTAGGGACTGGAATGAAAACTGATCTTTTCCAGTCCTGTGGCCACTGCTGAGTTTTCCAAATTTGCTGACATATTGAATGCAGCCCTTTCACAGCATCATCCTTTAGGTTTTGAAATAGCTCAACTGGAATTCCATCACCTCCACTAGTTTTGTTCGTAGTGATGCTTCCTAAGGCCCACTTGGCTTCACATTCCAGGATGCCTGGCTCTAGGTGAGTGATCACACCATCTTGATTATCTTGGTTGTGAAAATCTTTTTTGTACATCTCATCCTACATTTGTCCCTTTATGTCTTTCAGTTTGAACCAGGCTCATTTCTAAGAATCAGTATTAAACGTCTTTAGACTATTGTCCGGCATCAGTAGCTTATTAAAATGAGTTTCTAACTATCAATACCCAATTCCTGGGAGACAGTCTTGTTGGATTAACTGATGGGAGATGTGGCACGCCCTAAGTGTTGAGCTAGGTACGTGGTGTCAGAGTATTAGCAGGCTCGAAAAATTGGCATTTATTTACTCTACTCAGCTATTTGTGCTGACCATAATTGTTCTCAGAAATGCCACTTGCCTGAGTTGTAATCAATTACATTTGGTACAGGTTTAATTATTAATGTCACCATTATGACAATTAGAATAGACTCACAGTCCCTCCTTCATGGAGAAGCACTCAGGTGACCCACAACCTGGAGCCAGAAGTGACAACAGTTAATCCAACCATATTCTGTCCCCCAGGGATTGGGTATTGATAGTTAGAAACTCAAGTTAATAAGCTACTGATGCAGGATAATAGTCTATAAAGACGTTTAACACTTCTTAGAAATGAGCCTGGTTCAAACTGAAAGACATAAAGGGACACATGTAGGGTGAGATGAAATAAATACTTGGAGAAGCAGAAATGTGGGAAATTCTTCAAGAGATGGGAATACCAGACCACCTAACCTGCCTCCTGAGAAATCTGTATGCAGGTCAGGAAGCAACAGATAGAACTGGACATGAAACAACAGACTGGTTCCAAATTGGGAAAGGAGTACATCAAGGCTGTATATTATCACCCTGCTTATTTAACTGATATGCAGAGTACATCATGAGAAACGCTGGACTGGAAGAAGCACAAGCTGGAATCAAGATTGCTGGGAGAAATATCAATAACCTCAGATAAGCAGATGACATCACCCTTATGACAGAAAGCAAAGAACTAAAGAGCCTCTTGATGAAACGGAAAGAGAAGAGTGCAAAAGTTGGCTTAAAACTCAACATTCAGAAAACTAAGATCATGGCATCTGGTCCCATTACTTCATGGCAAATAGATGGGGAAACAGCAGAAACAATAGCTCACTTTATTTTGAGGGGCTTCAAAATCACTGCAGATGGTGACTGCAGCCATGAAATTAAAAGATGCTTGCTCTTTGAAAGAATTTATGACCAACCTAGACAGTATATTAAAAAGCAGAGATGTTACTTTACCAACAAAGGTCCCTCCAGTCAGAGCTACGGTTTTTCCACTAGTCATGTATGGATGTGAGAGTTGGACTATAAAGAAAGTTTAGCACCCAAGAACTGATGCTTTTGAACTGTGGTGTTGGAGAAGACTCTTGTGAGTCCCTTGGACAGCAAGGAGATCCAACCAGTCCATCCTAAAGGAAATCAGTCCTGAATATTCATTGGAAAGACTGATGCTGAAACTGAAACTCCAATGCTTTGGTGACCTGATGCGAAGAGCTGACTCATTTGAAAAGACCCTGATGCTGGGAAAGATTGAGGGCAGGAGGAGAAGGGGACAACAGAGGATAAGAGGGATGGATGGCATCACCGACTCAAGGGACATGAGTTTGAGTAAACTCCAGGAGTTGCTGATGGACAGGGAAGCCTGGCAGGATGCAGTCCATGGGGTCACAAAAAGTCGGACATGACAGTGACTAACTGAATTGAACTACAGCAGAGATGAGGCAGGGAGAACAAGAGAGCAAATGTGTCTCATGGCATCAGCAAATCCTGGTTCTAGTTCCTCTCCAAGCATGACCATGTTTCCTGTCTTTGAGTTCTTTCCAATCTCCTGATTCCTTATAACAGATATCCTTTCTCAAGATGGGTTGGTTATATTCATTTTATTGTAATGTAATCATTTCTAAGACAAAGCCCAGCAATATCTATCCCAGAGTTTGGGAACATGGAGGAAACCACGTGTTGCAATGGAATACTGTAAACAATGAATTGGAAGTGCTTCATCTGAATTGCTGTTTCTTAATTTTTGGCTCATAAGTTTCATTTCGAGCCTTTTCAAAGCTATGAACATTTTATCCAAAGAATTTCATGTTCACACAAAATTTTCCATACAAGTTTACTCATCTGTTAAACCACTGGAAAGCCATCCACAGCCTCTAAAAAAATATCTAGGTGAATTATGCTAATACCTACAATGAAATTTTATATATGTGTGTGTGTGTGTGTGTGTGTGTGTATTTAAAATGCATGTTTTCAAACATGAAAAAAAGAAGAACTTCAAAAATACTTACAAAGTATTAAATGGCATTTAAATTAAAAACAAAAACAAATCTTATCATCCGAATGAGAAACGTTATATTTTACTAAAAGTTTCCTTTCATGAAATTTATTACTACAATGTTCTGGGCTCCACTGAAAATATTAGTTAACAGAAATTAAATTATGTATCATAGATTATTTAATTTTTTTGAATACTTCACAAGGAAATACACATTTTCTCTTCTAGGCTTAAGAATGAAATCTATGTTAAGCATATAAAATCTCACACGCACGCAGATCCCTTTGTTAGCTTAGAGACAAAGTGAAAAGCCAAAATATAATATACTTTAAATGTACTTCATTTAAACGAAGATTCTATAGAACGGGCAGGTTTTCTTTTTTTTAATCCAAAGTCTTTTATGTATAGATGTTCTATCAAAGTGCCTTTCAAAAAAAGGGATATACATCGACTATTGTTACAGGAGCACCAAACAGCCTGTCTGCCCAAAAATATCTCTCCTGATGATCTGTCATTTCATGGTCTGGGGTTCATTCTTTGTGAGCAGTCCCTCTGCAGGCATCTACTTTTAAAATGCCATTACTGTCGGTCTGGAAGTAGAGAGAAATGGTAGTTTCGCATAATTGTCTTCCAAAGTTATGTTCTGTTAAAAGGGATTTTTTTTTTTTGTCCCATTAGAAGGCAACTTGTCGATAGTCATTGATTGACAGCCAGTGTGCCTTACAGAGACAAAGAGGCAGAAAACTCCCCTAGGGTCACGAAGGAAAACGGCCTGAAATACAGAAGCAATCCGAGCAGGGCTTTTCTGCAGGGTGTGTTAAAACAGCAGAGATAAAGCTAGTGAAAGCAGGAGAGCAATGTTAGGAAGCAACAGGGAAGAAAAGAAGTGTGGAAAGAGAGAAGGAACAATTGTAGGAAGAACTTCTTGTTCAGCTTAATGAGAATCAACATGCGGCAGAACTGGTTGCAGCCACGGGAAAAAAATACAGCCATTAGTTAGAGTTTGGAAGAAAATTAATTTTAAAATTTGACTCATATAAGGCTTCATGGTAATTCTGAGACTGCATCAACAGAGCAGCCAGGTCAAAAGACAAAAGCAGACACTAAAAAATCTCACTGTGGGTGACATGCTGGATAGAAAAGACAGATAATATAAGTCAGAGTTCTTGACTGATGACCTTGATAATATTATGTGGGTTGAATATTTAACTATTTGTAAATTGGGAAAGATGCCCCTTAACTCACAGGTGACTGTGGAACATGTGAGTTAACAGATGGAATGTACCTACAGTGCACATGATCAATAAATACTACATACGCTTTTAGTTTTAGAATGGTATTTCATCACCTATTATAAACATTGTTTAGAAAATGTGAAGTTTAAAGAGTTGTAGAAGAGGCAGCATGGCTTTATCAGGAAGCCTGTTGAACTTCAGAACTCTGAAGAGAAGCTAGAACAAAGAAGGGAGGGGTACTGCTCAGCCTTCTATTAAATTGCAGTTAAGGATGGTTTTGTTCCCTGCCTTTGAAACAGGAGTCTCTCAATTTATCTCTAGGATAAATTGGTCCACTCTTTGGACCAATAGCTTAGTTTGTTTGATTAGCAAAAGAAAAAGCAAAAACAAAAATCAGCCATGAAGAGTTGTATGACTTTCTTATTTTAGTAATCAAAGCCCAAGGAGACATTTGCTCCTTCAATCAATGCTAAACTAATAACTCCATTGGCTGTGGACAAGTTGAATGACAGAGCAAAAGCCCGAACGTCATTCTCAAATCTTTCAGGACATGTCCACGCAGACACTTCATTTCTGTGATGGCAAATGTCAGAAGACATGGCCCAGTAAGTAAAATGGAAGAGATTCAATCACCTGATTTTGGAAAAATGACAGAAATGATCTGATCGAAGGTCATATGTTGCAGAGAAAAAACTTGAGGAACAGCGAGGTTAAATTATATGAACAAAGTCCCACAGCTATTCAGCATTGCAGAGCCAAGACTGCACCCACCATGTCTGAGGACTTAAAAATGGTCAGAGTCACTCAGGCACCCCGGGCCACCTCCTCACTGGGTGCATCAGGTTACACACAGTGAAACCTTGGTGAAACAGGGTGCTCAGGACTGGTGCACCGGGACGACCCAGAGGGATGGAATCGGGAGGGAGGTGGGAGGGGGGTTCTAGAAGAGGAACACATGTATACCCATGGCGAATTCATGTCAATGTATGGCAAAACCAACACGATAATGTAGAGAAAAAAAAATTTTTAATTAAATTAAAAGAAAAAAATAAAGTTTTATTGATAGATAAAAAAAGATTTCATAAACAAAAAGTACATATATATGTATATATACATATATATGTATATATATATACATATATATATATATAAAAGAACCATTTCTCAATTCCACTCTTTTTGCCTAGAGATAAATTGAGAGACTCCTGTTTCAAAGGCAGGGAACAAAACCATCCTTAACTGCAATTTAATAGAAGGCTGAGCAGTACCCCTCCCTTCTTTGTTCTAGCTTCTCTTCAGAGTTCTGAAGTTCACCAGGCTTCCTGATAAAGCCATGTTGCCTCTTCTACAACTGCATTAAGTCATCTCCCTTTGAAACAGTAAAATCCTGCACTTTGTGAAAAGAAAAAAATAATAAAGGAATAAAATCAAGTATGGTGAGTTTTGGGTTTTTTTTTTAAGTTCTTTGTCTGAACCGACTCTTCATTCAAACTCAAAGAACTAGGTTTCAGTTCAAAGTTAGTTTCTGCAGCTGCCTCCAGCTCACAAAGCATTTGTTCCAACTGTATTTCCTGGCAGGGTACACTTTTATTTCTGCTCAGCGAGAACATAATGAAAGATGTATATTTCATCCATTCTCCTCCCTGATGTTAAGATACTCTCCTTTAATCTCTATCTTATTGTGTTGACCTCCTCAACCCTACCCTGACCCCCCAGTGGAAACTCTTTCTGTTGCTTCTCTTTGGAGCCAGCAAAGTAACCCATGGACATGCCTTATCAACCCCTCCCATTCTGGGTCACTTCCAGTAGCAACACAGCCTTTTCAGACCCTCAGGAATGAACACCTGTGTTGGGGGCTTTCCTACATCTTCTCCAGCTAGCTCAGGCCCACCTCCACATCCTCCATCCATTCACAGAGCTTAGAGCTCCAGAATTCCTTCCCATGTGAATGAAATTGCAAGAACACTAATGAGTATGTCTATTTTCTCACTGAAGTTGTGAGAAAAGTATCTCAGTAATGACACTAGTTTACAAACATTTGGTATTCAAGAATGAATTATGAGATATTCTGCCTTTAAAAGCTGTTATTTTGGAACATCTATTTTCATTTATGAATTTACCACAGGTGCACCTATTTTGGATCTTTAAAATCTAAGATCCATATAAGCAACATTGATATTGATTTTGAAAACGTAATTTTGATTACCAAGACTTGGCAAAGAAAACTTTCTAACTCTAGCAAATCAAATTATCTGTGACCAGATGTCATTTATAGGAGTTCATTGTATACTATTTATGTTTTTATATTCTGTTTTCATAGCCTCAGTTTTTTAGTTTATTTAATATGATTATTAAATAATTATTATTACAACATACATTATAAAATATTGGGTTACTTTGAGTATTAGTTATATGCCTATAATACTCATTTACCAATGAACCATATTCAATTTTTTAAGTAAAGCCCTTCTTGTTAAGACATATTATTCTTTATTATTTTATTATTTTTACACAAGCTTTATTTATCTCGGACAAACCTGTCCATGTACACTCACATAAAGAATATCTTTTATCTTCAGAGTAGTATCTGAGCCTTCTATGAGAAACAGGATATGATCTTATATAAACAAATTTCATAAGAATATTTTGAAGATTACATTAAACCAATTAAAATTAAAGAAACACCTATATATCCTCTTCTGTTATGGAAACTAGCATTATCACAATCATTTAGACACTTTAAAAACAATATTTAAAAATATAATTTATTTTTTAAAATCACTGTAAAAATTGGTCTTCCAGAAGCTCATTGTTGAAGGTGGTGTACCTTGAAAACCACTCAGAAGAAAGGGAAAGAAGATCAGAAACTCTTAGTCTCAAAGTTCTCTTCCCATTGTAGATCTGGATGTTAAAACTATTACTTTCTAAAAGCTGAATTTTATTGATATTTGAAATATCAGCAACAAACACATATTTATTGAAAACTAAATGTACTACTGCACAAATTCTTTGTGGATTGTTATATATGGTTTATGGACAAAATTAGATGCATGGACCAGCGGGAAAAAAGTGAAAGTAGCGACAGATTTTATTTCCTTGTTCTCCAAAATTACTGTGGATGTGACTGCATCCATAAAATTAGAAGATGCCTGCTCCTTGAAAGGAAAGCTTTGACAAACCCAGACAGCATATTAAAAAGCAGAGACATCATTTTGTCGACAAAGGTCTATCTAGTCAAAGCTATGATTTTCCCAGTAGTAGTCATGTACCAATATGAGAGTGGACCATAAAGAAGGCTGAGCACAAAGGAATCAATGCTTTTGAATTGTGGTGCTGGAGAAGACTCTTGAGAGTCCACTGGACTGCAAGGAGATCAAACCAGTCAATCCTAAAAGAAATCAACCCCGAAGATTCATTGGAAGCACTGATGCTGAAGCTGAAGCTCCAGTGCTCTCACCACTGATACAAAGAGCTGACTCACTGGAGAAAGACCCTGAAGCCAGGAAAAATTGATGGTGAGAGAAGAGGGCGACAGAGGATGAGTTGGTTGAATAGCATCACTGACTCAATGGACATGAGTTTGAGCAAACTCTGGGAGATACTGAAGGACAAGGAGGTCTGGTGTGCTGCAGTACAAGGGGTCACAGAGAGTCAGACACAGCTTGGGGACTCAACAACAACAAGATGCACAGACTAGAAGTAGTAGATCACTAGCCTAAGAATTCCACGTTAATTCTGTTAGCTTAGTAATATATGATGATGGGGTTTACACTAATTAGTCCTTAGCATGTGTTTATGGTCACTCAAAAGCATCTTTCATTAGAAAGATAATTGTAGCAGAAAACAATCTTGCTCAAGTCATTCAAATCAATGTTCTTGAACTTGTCCCATTTATGTGCTGTGTTAGCAAACTGCCAGTGTTTTACAGACATTTAACACTAGAAATAAAATAGACCAGAAATAAAACCTCTGAGTCAGAATAAATTGTTGACAAGTTCATCTTAGTAAATATAAGAATCATTAATGTCTTGTTAGCAAGGATTAATATTCTCTAATTTAAGTGACACTCTTTAAACAAACAATAACAGCAACAAAAATCCACCAATTGCTACTCCTGAGTTTAAAATCACATGACAATTAACATCTAGCAGAAATCATATAAAGAACATCTCAAATAAAAACAATGCAAAAAATTTAGTTATTCACCAGATATTGCATACTGGTATATCAGTGTGACTTTTCTTCAAGCTCAATTAAGGTATCATTTATAATTTTCTTAGAATTATATGTTCTCTCATTATAGGTACATAATTGTACTAGTCAGGGTTTTCCAGAGAAACAGAACCAGCAGAACCAAAAATCAGTTCACTTAGTTAGGAAGGTTGAGAAGTCCCACACTCTGCCCTCTGCAAAATGGTTGCTGTTTTTGTTCAGTCACTGAGTCATGTCATCTTCAAAATGGAGAACCAGGGAAGTCTTGACAACGTGAGAACCGGAGCACTGATGCCCGAAGACAGGAGGTGGACGTTCCAATATAAGCAGAGAGAGAATTCACCCTTCCTGTGCCTTTTTGCTCTCGTTCAGCCTCTTTGGGCTCAAGGAATCTGAACTAATGGGATCAGGTAGGCTTACACAAGGCATTTTTTACAAGTGTTCCAAGGGATTACAACAGTAAATTTTAGTATAAGTTCCTCAGGATTAAGAAGTTTTATGTTTTCCTTAATGACACAATTTAAATGTGTGTGTTTAACAAATACAATAAAAGAGTTACATTCTTTAGAGCTAATTTGAATCCTTTGAAATTTCTCAATAATTGCCAATTTCTTAAAAAATGTGATTGTCCTAGATGTGAAAGAAAAACTCAAAATTTTTAAAAATCAGAAGTACCCTGCATTCAGATTGTTCTGCGGGCACTGGTACATTCTCTCTGTGTTTCAAATAGCCTGAAACCATAAATGACAAGTGATGTAGTATGAATTATGCAAGAAAGAGATTGGGTAGTTCAATCAAACTGCTTAGGGTTTAAAACAGACTTTTTTGATTTGGACTTCTGGCCAAGATGAAGTAGCCCCAATTCCTTCTAGTCTTTAATCTTGCAAGTAAATAATAATAGATATGAAGAAGATCAATCAACCTGTCTGTCTTCTCTGTGTTGTTCAGATGGAATGATTGCCATCATTCTGTCCTCACACTCTGATTTTCCGCTGTTCCTTCTGCTCTGCTGTTGAGCCCATCTGCTAAACTCTTATTCTGATTACTGCAAAAGGCCTCAAAATTCCAGGTGATTCTTCTTTTTCCCATTATTTCTTAAGTGAGAATCAAATTGTACTACAGAAAGATACCTATCTTGTACAATAATGGAAAACTGTATGAGGAGAAAGTGGAAGCAAAGAGGTCCTATCCATGGAGTGGGAGAGGTGAAATGATAAACAGTTAATTTCCATTTATACCTGATAGATATTTTAGGTAAGAGACTTCAAGGTGGGAGAGGGTCCAAAAACCTCAGAGAATTTTATAAGGTAATGGGAATATAAGTGAAAGTGTCAGTCACTAAGTCATGTCCACCTCTTTGCAACCTCATAAACTAAATTTATGCCAAAGATAGTATTTTCTCCAATTAAAAATTTAACACAGTAAATGAAAAATAAAAGATACCCTTTCCCCCCCTCTAAGTTTTGTCTACAGCAGGAAAATAAGAGACATCAAATGGCACAAAATATCAGAGTATTTAAGAGAGGCGGTTGTTAAAAGTGTATTACGGAGAATGGACTTGGTAAAGAATCTGCCTGCCAAGCATGAAACACAGGTTCCATGCCTTGGGTAGGGAAGATCTGGAGAAGGAAATGGCAACCCACTCCAGTATTATTGCTTGAGAAATTTAATGGGCAGAGGACCCTGTTGAGCTACAGTTTATGGGTTGCAGAGACAGAAATGACTTAGCTACTAAACAAAAACAACAACAACAAATGGAGAGTGAATTAGATGCTTTGAAGGACACCTAGATTCATGCTTTGGGATCTGGGATAAGAGATTCCAGCACAGCTCGGTGTGCATGATACTCCAGTATAACCGTGTATACAGAAATTCAAAACGAATGGACTGGAGAGTTAACAGTTATTTTCAAACCACAGTGCTGAATTTACACAATTGCATATGGTTTTCCAGTGATCCAGGAACCCTGTTGCATGAACTGTTATAGCGATTAAAGCATTAGCAGGAATTATGGAGAAATTGAAGTACTTAGATGGCTATGCTATTACTTAATATTTATTATACCTGTTTCTGAAAGATGTCTCCCATCTGCCTGTCTCCTTTTTCACAACTTCAATTCATTATCACAAGTCAGTTCTCTTGTTTTATACTCAGATGTGTATCCTGAACAAAAACTTTAAATGAAAAGTAATATGCCGTATTAAATATATGCAGAATGAAAACTCAAACTGAGGTCAAGAAAGATAGTCCTGCTTTCTATAAGTAAGTTTTAATGAGGTCTGTCACCCTAGATACTGCAGAGTGATATGCTGATTAGTGTCTCATTCTTTTGCCCTGTTTGTGTCATTTTTCTCCCAGAGTAGGAGCTTACAATCCTTTAAGACTATTTACTTAACTAGTGAAGCAGTTATTTCTTGATTAAAAAGAAGGAGGAGAAAAACAATTATTATTCAAGTATTAAATGAACTGAAAGCTAAGAAAACTGTTTTCCTTTCTGGATTAAAGAATTAAGATGATTACTTCACTAATTGCAGTTAATTAGGCTTGCTCTATGCTATTACCTAAGATCAAATTAATAATGGAGCAATTTATAACAATAAAGTTTATATTAACAGAGGTCATCACCTTCAAATATTCCAGATTTCACCACCAGGATTTTCCAACGTATATTCATATATGATAAAGCTGGAATGGTTGGCTTAAGAAGTGTAAAGCAATTATACTTAATTTAAAAAATGATACTCATGTCACAACTACTCCATTACTTTCTGAGAAGTCAATCACTCTTTGGTGGGATAGTACCTCAAAGATGCTGATATGTAAATGGATTTTTTTTTTTCTTTTTAAGTAGTAATGGGAGAAGGCAATGGCAACCCACTCCAGTTCTCCTGCCTGGAATATCCCATGGACAGAGAAGCCTGGTAGGCTTCAGACCATGGGGTCTCGAAGAGTCGGACACGACTGAACGATTTCACTTTCACTCTTCACTTTCATGCATTGGAGAAGGAAATGGAAGCCCACTCCAGTGTTCTTGCCTGGAGAATCCCAGGGATGGGGGAGCCTGGTGGGCTGCCATCTATGGGGTCGCACAGAATCGGACACGACTGAAGCGACTTAGCAGCAGCAGGAGCAGCAAGTAGTATTAATGTATAACAATTCACCAGAAACTTCTACCTGGTTCTAAAATTGCCATCACATTTCCTGACATACATATGAGTAAATGTTACAGGATATCTTGGCATTTTAAGTAGGAAGAAAGTAAAGCAGAAAATGCCTAGAGACCTTGCCTAGGAGCACAATGTAAATTTCAAAACTAGCAATATTATTCTGCTGCATATTGTGCTGCAGGTTTTACCACTTTCTCATTTTAAAAAACATTTTCCCCAGAATACCACCACAGGGATTCTCTGAGCACATTGGTAAGTGCTAGTCACCTCCACCATCAGCTCTAAAAGTAATCACTTCATGCTGCCCTTGACTTCTGCTTTGGCAAGGGCTCAGTGACACACACAGAGCTTCCCTGGTGGCTCAGCAATAAAAGTATCTACCTGCCTGCAATGCAGGAGACACAAATCTGATCCCTGGGTCGGGAAGATCCCCTGGAGAATCCCATGGACAGAGGAGCCTGATGGCCTACAGTCCGTGGGGTCACAAAGAGCGGGACAGGACTGAGCAACTGAGGACTTTCGACAAGTGAAAACTCAATACGAACTTCCATTCTACTGATCCTTTCCTAAGTATTGATGAGCCCTGGGCTATACTGATAAAAGCAGAACGTTCATATGAAGGGAGCTATCGACTGAGGATATTCTCTTTGGTCAGATGTCATCTGAATTGTTTGCAGTTCATTCCCGATTCACTCACTGCACTCTGGTGCATTCACATGCCATGAGGACAATCAGTAACACTGCTTAGGAATTTTGGTCATAAAATTTTAAAAATCAGCTTGTGTTCTGAGATGGGTAACCATGATGATAAAAGAGTTGGACAGCTTGTTATATGAGGAAAGGCTTAATTAAGTGGAATGTTTAGCTGGAGCAGAAATGTCTTATGGGAAGAATTACTCACAAATATTTGAAGGACTGTCACAGGGAAGAGGATGAAATATATCCCACGAGGCTCCAGGGAATAGAACTAGACCAGTGTGTGAAAACACCGTGATGCCAACTTTGACAGAGCGAAAAAGAAAACTTTCTCACACTTTAAACTTCCTGAAATTGGAATCAGCTGCTATCTAAAGACTGTCTCTAAAAATCATCAAGCAGAAGTGGAATACTTTAGACAAAATTCTGCTCTGGACGGGGATCATTAGACTTAAAGATTTTAATGTGACTTGGAATTTTAAAATTCTATAAATCTTGAAACTCCTTTTCAGGGATCACCCTAAAAATAAAATTGGATATTGATTTTTTCATATTGTATTTGTGAAGTGAAACATGATTCTCATTATTAAAAGTTGCAAAGTTACTGTCATGAATTACTATGTAAACTTATACAAAATCAAGGTAACTCAAATACATTTATTATAAATTTGATTTGTTTCCTTACAGAGAAGAAACAGTATGTCAATAATTTGGGGATTTATAAGTTTAAAATGTTTGCATCGATATGTTGCATGTAAAAATACTTATTTTTATACTGAAAATTTTAATGATGCAATAATGTTGGTATGGTATGCCAGATTTTTTTAAATGACCTTCACTTCATTGTACCTCTCATAAAACCCGCCAGTTTTCTGTTTTGTTTTTTTTTACTCCATCCGAGTAAGTGATGCTGTTATCACGGAGATGGAGCTGGAACAACTATAAATTGATATCTTTATGGTCTAACATATGTGATTTCTCCTGACTTGTACCTGACACAGAAGCTAAAGAAATTCAAACAGAAAGAAGTGTCTCTAACCTGAGAAGGTTAATCATACAACAACCTGCATTTGACATCTGTGTAAATATTTCTTTCACAAGAAAATAATATATATCAGAATATTACATTTCAAGCATGTATGCACTATAAAATTAACACTTGCAATTTCTGTGTATTCTGTACAATTGAAATATAACTATAAGCTTATAAATAAATAAGACACAGCTACAAGCTGTAGGGGCTTCCAAGACGGTACTAGTGGTAAAGAACCCACCCACCAATGCAGGAGACATAAGAGATGTGGGTTCAATCCCTGGGTCAGGAAGATCCCATGGAGAAGGAAATGGCAATCCACTCCAGTATTCTTGCCTGGAGAGTTCCACAGATAGAGAAGCCTAGTGGGCTACAGTCCATGGGATTGCAGAAGAGTGGGACACTACTTAGCGACTTAGCACACGTCATGTAAGCTCCTTAAATTACCAGCCTGTGGAGAAATCCTTGTGTGTACAAGACGTCTGCAAAAGAACCAGCAACTTGACATAACATTTTATAATCTGTATGCGTCAAGCCTTAAGATCAGGGAAACAATACTTTTTCAGCCTATTTATTCCATCACCAACTCTAACAACCTGCAGTGGTTTTGATCTATAAACACCCAGCAAGGGTATACCTGAAGGACAGGAATAACTTGCTCAGACATTCTGCACACTACAGAAGAGGGTCAGAGAGGACACTGACCTAATGAAAAGTGAGCCAGTCAGTTTTTACCTGCACACCGAAGAGCAGCCTCATAAACTGAGTCATGGCAGGGACGCACAGCCAGAACACTTTCCCAGATGCCAGGATTAAGATAAGAATCCACAGCCATGATGGAGAAGAGGGTTTAGGTGAAGGAAGGAGAGGGAGAGTCCTAATAAGCACTGCTGATCGAGAGACAGAGGGAGTAGAATAAGTTATGGCTCTTTATTTAAAAGAGAAAACTGTGAAGAAAGAACAAGTTTAGACCTAAGGTAATCACAGGTACCCGAGGATAATGCACGCTTGTTTAGAAACAGAGTGGACCAAAACTGGAACAGCAAGAAAAGAGGAACTGCGCTGACTTTTCAGTACTCAGCACTGAAGCAGCAAGAGGGACTGCCTGGCCCTTAGTCATTTCTTACCTTGAGCTAGTCAGTCAGCTCTCTGAGCTCTGGTTCCATCATTTGTAAATGTGTATGATAAATCTGCTGATGTGCCTCATCAGATTGCCAGTCATTAAAATATGACTATCTGAGTCAGACAAAGTAGAGGGGGAGAAAGTCTCTCTTGTGCAAGTATAAGTTGCTACAATCTTTTTTAGTATTTCTTTAAAACAATAAGCAATAAGGTTTATGTCTTTTGATGTAAATATATAACTGTAAATGAATCTTATTTATGGAAATGGAAAACTTGCCTATATGGATGAATCTACAAAAGTACATACATTTGTATATGTGTATAGACAAATATATATACTTACACGTATATAGAACACATGCATAAAAACAAATGTTTGTTGTTCCATGTGTATTTACATACACACACATATAGATATATATAAAAATATACCTACATTTAAGTATACACATAGATTTGGAAAGCCTTGATACATGTATAATATACATATATATATCATAATATATTACATACTATATTAATACATTAGTTAATATCAGATGTATCATCTATGCATACACAGATCCTTGTTTAAATAGATAAGACATTACATAGAGAAAAAGTGGCAAAGTAATGACTCAGTATTACCTAGTTTTTGTGGTTAATAAAATGTAATATATGTGTATAATGTTAGAAGTATATGTACACATGTTTTATGTATATGAAACATGTTGTTGTTGTTGTTTAGCCACTAAGTCAGATCCAACCCTTTTGTGACTCCATGGACTGTAGCCCACTAGGCTCCTCTGTCCAAGGAATTTTCCAGGCAAGAATACTGGAGTGGGTTGCCATTTCCTTCAGGGATCTGTCCAACCCAGGGATCAAACCCATGTCTCTTGAGTCTCTTGCATTGACAGGAAGATGCTTTACCACTGTGCCACCTGGAAAGCGTATTCAGTGGTAAGCATAGAGACTTAAATCTGCACAACATACTAGGGTCTTCTTATCAGACTGGGACCAGGTGGGCCAGAGTCGACGAAAAGGAGGAGAGAGAGAAAGAAGGACGCGGGGGACCCAGGTCTCTAGTGAAGCAAGGGTGTTTTATTAGCAGAAATACAGGCTTATATATCTTTGGTGAAATGATTACACAGGATGAAGTGCCGTTAATTACAACAAAAATGGATGGTCTAATACATACAAGGTCGCTGATGCTGAAAGAAATCACGGAAGGGAGTTACTGAAAGGAATCCAAGTGGATACCCCTTCCCATGATCTCAATCCTGAGAACTGCGTGCAGCTCTACTCGTTCCGGAATAGAAACTGATAAGGAACAGAGAGTCCTTGAGAAATGGTGCTCAAAGGAAGAAGAGTGCACCTTCTTACAGTTAAACGTCCCAACAACATACCCTACCCACTCACCCTCCTCTGGTAATCTCCTCACACCTCTACCAGTACCTGAAGGTAATATGTAAGCCAGAGGCTTAGGCTACCTTGAGTTACACATTTCCTCTGGAGTATCTCCCATATATACATGAAGTATCAGTTCAGTTCAGTTGCTCAGTTGTGTCCAGCTCTGCAACCCCATGCACTGCAGCATGCCAGGCCTTCTTGTCCATCACCAACTCCCAGAGTTTACTCAAACTCATGTCCATCGAGTCAGTGATGCCATCCAACCATCTCATCCTCTGTCACCCCTTCTCCTCCCATCTTCAATCTTTCCCAGCATCCAGGTCTTTTCAAATGAGTCTCTTCTTCACACCAAGGGGCCAAAGTATTGGAGTTCCAGCTTCAGGATCAGTCCTTCCAATGAATATTCAGGACTGATTTCCTTTAAGATGGACTGATTGGATCTCCCTGCTGTCCAAGGGACTTTCAAGAGTCTTCTCCAACATGCATCATGTACATATGAAGTATATATGTTAATAAATTTCTAATAGTTTTTCTCTTGTTTATCTGTCTTTTATTACAGAGGTCTCTGAGCACGACTAAGAAGGGCAGAGGGAAAATGGTTTTTCCTCTGCTGCACACTCAAACATGATTCTTGGAGCTTCAGCAATTGTATTGCAACCATATGAAACATCCCCCTAAAACTTCAGAGATATAATCAAGACCAGCCACTGCTCACATAAAGACTTCTGTTTATATGAGAAAAATAAACTATTCATCACTATTAGTTCAGTTTTCTATTATTTGCATTCCAAAGCATGCCTGACTAATAAAGGAGACTATTAACTTCTCCTCATTGCTTAAGTTACTATAATAAGCATGCACTATTATTGCAATTTTTCAAATGACTTTTTAAAGTAGAAAAATTAAAGATAAAAGAAAATGAGGCAATTAAAGAAGAAAGAAACTTCTAGAAAGATATTCTTTTTATCCTGCATCATTGTACTTTAAGCACTATATTTATTTCAACTGAAATATGTCTTGTCATTAGTTTGTTTGTTCTTTGTTAAGTAAACCCAAGAAGCATTTAAGATATATCTCCCTTACTCCATAATCAAGCATTGACTCCTTTGCTAAACGACTGAAAGAGATATCAAGGTTACTGTTAATAAAAACAAGGGCTTATTAGGTGTCAAGTTTATTTAAAAGTGCTCCACAGCAATCATTATTCTTTCAGCAGCTCTGCATATCTTTTTTAAGAGTAAATATTAAAGCTACTCAAAAAAATTATTTACACAGATTTGGGGAACGTTTTTTTTTCCCATCTCAAGGGTACATGACTCTACAGAAACTTTTCTTTTTCTAATTTGAATCTGAGGCAATTGTGAATCAAATACTTGCTTATTGCAGCATTTGTTTTAGATGCATAGATAATTAACCATTAAGGATAACCTTTCAGGGTCTATGTGAGAAATGAAAATATAGCATATTGCAAGAAAACATTAATATTTATAATGAAAGTAGATGGGGAAGGGAGGAGGTGGGGAAGAAGGCAAGGAATACATAGAGAAACCACAAATACAGAAAGCAGTTAGCTCAATATCTGACTGTTATTGTTTAGTCGCTCAGTCATATCCAACTGTTTTGTGACCCCATGGACTGTAGCCCACCAGGGTCTGGTGTCCATGTAATTTCCCAGACAAGAATATTGGAATGGGTTGCCATTTCCTTCTCCAAGGGATCTTCCTGACTCAGAGATCGAATGTGGATCTCCTGCATTGGCAGGCAGACTCTTACCACTGAGCCACCCAGCAGGGAAACCCTCAACATCTGATACCAAAGGAAAAAGACAGAGATAGAGACAGCTCTAGGTTTGATGCTGATTACAAAGACATTCAAGGTATATAGCAAAATGCAAAATATATCATCTACACATCAAGTCTTTTTTGTTGCTGATATTACCAACAATAAAACTGTCTTTTACAAGGAGCTGGGAGGTTGTCCCTGAAATGTCATCATCCAAAAAAGATCTTCCAGTCCCTGTGGGAGGTAGCAGCCTAACAGCAAGCACAGATGGCCTGGTCACATTGACCAAATTCTCTCTTCAATCCTCCAGGACTTTGCCAGCAATTGAAAACTCTCTTGCCTTTATTTCAGCAGGGTACATCTCTCACATATTGTAATAATCGTGACACCAACTGCAATAGGAATCATGTGCTCAGTCATGTCTGACTCTTTGCAGCCCCACTGACTATAGGCCACTGGGCACCTCTGCCCATGGAATTTTCAAAACAAGAATACTGGAGTGGGATGCCTTTTCCTTCTCCAGGGGATCTTTCCAACTCAAGGATCAAACTCGTGTCTCAATGAATTGGCAGGGGAATTCATTACCACTGTGCCACCTGGGAAGCCCATGTTTAATGCACATCTGAACATAATTTTTACAAGAATGCAAAATAATGCCTATTTTTTTCTTTTTTTTTTACTAAAAGTTTGCAAAACTACTTTCAAACCGTTGAGATATCTGAGTATTGCATGTCTGGAGAAACAAGGGGCAAAGGGGAACTCATAATTGATCCTGTGGTAGAAAGCTTACATACACAACTGCAATAGACTTCAATAAAGTCTCGCTGGACTGTTTAACTCTTATCTGGTACAACTTGGCTCTAACCGTAATGTATTTTGGGCTGTTCCTGCTGCCTTTCGCTGAGAGATACTCAGGCCTCTTCTCTACTATCCTTATTCTGAGTCGGCTCTCTCTCTGTCTCTCTCTCTCATTAATTTTGGAATTCTTCTTCTGGACTCCTTTGTGAAAAGTAGTTCTTCAGCAACTCTACTATCTCACATGGACAAAAGCATAGCTTACTCACATATTTCACATAGAGTATACAGCCACTTAATTAAGTTTTATAAAACTGTAATACTTTTATGGAAAGTTCTACCTGCTTGACATCAACATAACCTTGTCATTGGCTCCCTTGATAAATACAAAACCAGCCAGTTTTGAGCTGCTCCCCACCTGCACCCCTCTGAGGAATTTTAGCTACTCTAAAATTGCTCTCAAGAAGCTCAGCAATCATGGCTTCTACTAATATGTCACATGTATTCTTCTCACAGCTGTCTGGAGACAACTATCAAATGATGCTAGATGATGTATTTTAGCCATTATTAACCATTCCTCAAGCTATGAACTAAAAATCAGCTGGCCTTAACACTGTTGGTAAAGATAAAAGGGAGTTTGCATTTAAGCTTGGAGTCAATTTTATTTTCAGAATGGCAATAGGCTAATATCTCTATTTCCAAACAAATTATTTGGAACAAATTAAATCATATAATAAAATAATTCTATTGTTAGATTTTAGCCATGAAATCTGTTTCCAGAATAAATTCAAATTTTTCCCAATACATACTTTAATTTATAAAAATCAACCAAACTTTGGATCAAGTTTCTTAAGGTTTTGGTCACATGAATGTCTAGATCAAAATTATCTAGATACTTGAGAAAGGTATAGGCCTCAGGGCCCATCCCAGAATCTTTGGCTAGAAATCCCTGGCAACTTAGCTGAGAATCTGTATATTTTATTTGCACCCAAGATGATTTCTGGGGCTTCCCAGGGGGTGAGAGTGGTAAAGAACTTCCCATCCAGTGCAGGAGACATAAGAGACAAGGATTTGATCCCTGGGTTGGGAAGATCCCCAGGAGAAGAAATGGCCACCTACACCAGTATCCTTGCCTGGAAAATGCCATGGACAGAGGAGCCTGTCAGGCTACAGGACACGGGGTTGCACAGAGTCGGACACGACTGAAGCAACTTACCTTCAGCAAGATGATTTCTAAGCTCACTGATATTTAAGAAGCTCAAACTGAGGTTATTCCATTCTGAGATAAAGATCTGGCTCTCTGTGAGACCCAAGTACATAAGAATAAAACTACTGCATAATTGAACTCATCTCACACACTGGTAAAGTAATGCTCAAAATTCTCCAAACCAGGCTTCAAAGTATGTGAACTGTGAACTTCCAGATGTTCAAGTTGGATTTAGAAAAGGCAGAGGAACCAGAGATCAAATTGCCAACATCTGTCAGATCATTTAAAAAGCAAGAGAATTCCAGAAAAACATCTATTTCTGCTTTACTGACTATGCCAAAGCCTTTGACTGTGTGGATCACAATAAATTGTGGAAAATTCTGAAAGAGATGGGAATACCAGATCACCTGACCTGTCTCTTGAGAAATCTCTATGCAGGTCAGGAAGCAACAGTTAGAACTAAACATGGAACAACAAACTGGTTCCAAATTGGGAACGGAGTACATTAAGGCTGTGTACTGTCACCCTGCTTATTTAACTTATATGCAGAGTACATCATGAGAAACGCTGGGCTGAAAGAAGCACAAGCTGGAATCAAGATTGCCAGGAGAAATATCAATAACCTCAGATATGAAGATGAAACTCCCCTTATGGCAGAAAGTGAGGAAGAACTAAAGAGCTTCATGATGAAAGTGAAAGAGGAGAGTAAAAATGTTGGCTTAAAACTCAACATTCAGAAAACTAAGATCATGGCATTTGGTCCCATTACTTCATGGCAAATAGATGGGGAAACAGTGGAAACAATGACAGACTTTATTTTGGGGGGCTCCAAAATCACTGGAGATGGTGACTGTAGCCATGAAATTAAATGACGCTTGCTCCTTGGAAGAAAAGTTATGACCAACCTAGACAGCATATTAAAAAGCAGAGACATTACTTTGCCAACAAAGGTCCATCTAGTCAAAGCTATGGTTTTTCCCATAGTCATGCATGGATGTGAGAGGTGGACTATAAAAGAAGCTGAGTGCTGAAGAATTGATGCTTTTGAACTGTGGGGTTGGAGAACACTCTGGAGAGTCCCTTGAACTGCAAGGAGATCCAACAAGTCCATCCTAAAGGAAATCAGTCCTGAATATTCACTGGAAGGACTGATGCTGAAGCTGAAACTCCAATATTTTGGCCACCTGATGTGAAGTACTGACTCATTAGGAAAGACCCTGATGCTGGGAAAGATTCAAGGCGGGAAGAAAAGGGGATGACAGAGGATGAGATGGTTGGATGGCATCACTGACTCAATGGACATGGGTTTGAATAAACTGGGAGTTGCTGATAGACAGGGAAGCCTGGCGTGCTGCAGTCCATGGGGTCGCAAAAGAGTCGGACATGACTGAGTGACTGAACTGAACTGATAATATAGAGATGACATAGAAATAGAAACCATAGAGATAACTGTAGGCTAACATTTAAATGATCACAGAGTAGGAAAATATAACTAAGGAAAGATATCATAAAGAAAGGCAACATACAGAAAAATTTGACCTACTACACATATACATTCTGCATAACTGAAATATAACAATAAACTGATAAATAAATTAGAAATAGCTACCAAACTATAAAGAAGATAGAAACAAATAGAAATTGGAAAAAATAAGTGTTTGCAATATATTGTTAACTTACTTGTCTAAATATTCATCATTTTAAGGGATTCAGTTCTTCCTGAAAGCAAGGCTGAGGAGAGCAGGAAAAGCACTGGATGTCTACCCTTGCAAACAATCCAGGGACCTGTGTTACAGAAGGGATGACTCCAGTCCCAGTGTTTTCTCCTATGCAGTCACCTATTAATACATCAAGTAGAAAGGGTGAGGCAGCCTAGGTACACAAAACAATTACTTTTGCACCCATCACTGAAGATTTTAAGGAAGTCTAGAACAGATGTTAAGGAAGTCTAGAATATATAGCTTTGCACAGCATCTTTAATTTTCAACCACAAATATATTTCCTCTACAAAACTTGTGGAAATACTTCTTTAAGGACACACCATGTAAATGTATTTCATCTCGACCTCATTTGCATGTTATTCCCATCATCATGAGGATAAGACCAAGACCAGAGCAACTACACTGGAAGCTTCACAATTTAATCCTGTGAACCTTGCTCCCACTGGGCAGAAATCCTATTTATGTCCTTAGTTTATCCATAAACCTAATTGAGTCTTAGTCTTTATCTCACTTTCTGTCAGCCAATTATTCTTTCTTTTTATCTTGCTGACCAGGATAATTTCAGCACAAACCTCAAACCCTCTAAGTATTTATGTCTATATGATCTCTGCCAAACTATTTTCAAATTCTGTTGCAACTTACACTACCTAAGTCTATCTAAATTTCACCACATACTAATTTTCATATAATAAATATTTTGATTTACTTTGATTTGCCCTGTCAATCAAGGGAGTGAGGAAGGAAGAAAGGAAGCCAGATATTTTAAAAGAAACACGTATCGAATTATATTTATTTTAAAAAGTAACAATATATTCTATACTCTGCTCACTTTTACAAAGTTTTATATATTTGAAGTATATGTTTTATCCAATAAAAATAATAAAATGATGAATAAAATCAAACATCAACCAAGGTCAAGCACAAGAGACACAGTAAGTAAAAATGGATAATCAAACTGCCTACATATTTCTTTGTATAAAAATACCTTTCAATATACAGAGGACACACCAATACAGAAAAGAATGACACGATTAGACAACCAACAAAAGAAATAAAAATGAGAAATAAGCATATGAGGGACAAACAATCAATTAGCACATAGTCAATTACATGTGAATTGGGGAGAAACACAAACATTCAGTCCTTAACAAAGGCAATTTAGTTTTAAGTATCAAGAGCATTAAAAAAAATATCCATTAAATCAGAAATTCTAAGTCCTGAAAACTATGCTCAGGAAACAAACGTTGACACAAAATATTACCTAAAAGTTTGTTCTTAATTAATATTGCTTGTAATAAAAAATAAGAGGGTATGAATACCCATTCAGCTGATGACTGGGTAAGGATGAAACTGTACACAATTATTTAAATATACACTCAAGAATACTTAAGGAATTGAGGAAACCCTAATAACAAACTGCAATGAGAAAAGTGCAAATTAAATAACTATATAGGCAATATAACCCCCAATTTTTAAAAATGTTATACATATACCAATATGTTATAGTCCTTTTTATATAAAATCACTGCAGATAGTGACTGAAGCAATGAAATTAAAAGACGCTTGCTCCTTGGAAGAGAAGTTATGACCAATCTAGATAGCATATTGAAAAGCAGAGACATTCCTTTGCCAACAAAGTTCATCTAGTCAAGCCTACGGTTTTTCCAGTAATCATTTATGGGCGTGAGAGTTGGACAATAAAGAAAGCTGAACACCAAAGAATTGATGCTTTTGAACTGTGGTGTTGGAGAAGACTCTTGAGAGTTTCCTGAACTGCAAGGAGATCCAACCAGTCCACCCTAAAGGAAATCAGTCCTAGGTGCTCATTGGAAGGACTGATGTTGAAGCTGAAACTACAATACTTTTGCCACCTGATGTGAAGAACTGACTCATTGGAAAAGACTCTGATGCTGCGAAGGATTAGGGGCAGGAGGAGAAGGGGAAGACAGAGGATGAGATGGTTGGATGGCATCACCAACTCAATGGACATCAGTTTGAGTAAACTCCGGGAGTTGGTGATGGACAGGGAGGACTGGTGTGCTACAGTCCATGGGGCTGAAAGAGTCAGACATGACTGAGCAACTGAACTGTGGGACCTGTGGCAGCTGAGATAGGCACACGGTGACAAGTGTGGCAGACAGCAAGTGTGAGTGCTAGCAGCAGTGCCTTGCTTCCTGCACCAGCACAGAAGCAAACTATACCGATTGCTCCTCCCGTCTCTGATGCAAAAGAGGCAAGCTGAGAAGGAAACCCCAATTTCCCCAGAACTCAATTGTGGAAGATACAGTTCCAGTTTCGCTAAGTAGACACAGGACAACTCTAAATGAACTAAGGCCGTTTCCTCACTCCACTGATCCCCAAAGGACTTGCTTTTCAAAGGCCCATTGAGTGAGAAGCTGGAAGAGATACCCAACCTTATACAAGCATTCTCTTGATATGTCAAGTAACAGTTCCCACTAACTCCTCAAAGTCCGGTTTTCTTAGCCAGCTCCATTCCCCTCATTCTCAAGAGTAGTAAAAATTCTTCTGAACATGTGAAATAAACAGCCCCCCATCTTAACTCCTGAGAGTTTAGTTAAAGAAACAAAACTCCATCTCTCTCTCATGCTCTCAAGAGCAAGAAGGGCTTGTAAAATTTTTACTTGGTGGAAAAGAGAATATTCATTAAATGTGAAGCTATTTCTTCCATTTTTTACTCAAAAATCTGTTTCAAAGAAAAAAGAAAGTGAGGGGTGGGGCAGGGAAGAAGGTCATTCTTAACCAGAAAACAAATTGCCACAGATTAATATCAAAATATTAAATTGCTTATCTCCTCCAGGGAGAATGACTTGTCCCATCTAACATGTTCACTCCAGCTGGTTCCAATACATTACATTTTGGAGATGTTCAAATGCCCTCTTCTAAAGTAGCATACACCTTAATCAAACTGCCTTAAGTCTTTGCTGAAGTGGGCAAATTATAAATAAATAAACAAGCAAGCAAACATGTAAGTGTATTTTCACTATACAGTGACAGTAGTATCCTTTCCTATTTGTCTATTTAGTGTTTCTGGAATCTGGAGCACTTCTCTGAAAGTGCATCATTTATTGAAAACCATCAAAAAACAATTCCAATTTGGCAGTCTCTCAAAATGGGATGCATTTCAGCAAAACCACAGTAATTCTCACAACTGCAAAAAGAAATAACATACTGCCTGAATTTTGTCTTGACTTACATTGTGCAAAAATTTTGTGTCCTTTGAGATTAATGAAGATATGAACACTAATTCTGTGTATAAGAACATTTTTTAAATAAACAAAATAAATTAAAAATGACATTTGGAAGAGAGTTGCAGTTAAAGAAAACAAATGGACTGGATAATATTGCTTAAATGTGAAAAGATTACATGCAAACAAATTCTTGTGCATAGTGATCTTTCTTCTACAAAGTCATAACAACAATTGGGTGATAATATATATTAAGTGAGCCTGAGAAATACAGGGCTATGCTGTGCTAAGTTGCTTAGTCATGTCCGACTCTGTGACCCCGTGGATTGTAGCTGCCAGGCTCCCCGTTCATGGGATTTCCCAGGAAAGAATACTGGAGTGGGTTGCCATTTCCTTCTCCAGGGTGAAATATTGTAGTGAAGTTCAAAAGTAGGAAGGTGATAAAACTGAAATCCAATAGAGAAATCTTACTTTAGATGTAGAGAAATGAGATGTGTATAAAAATCCTAAGTCTATAGGTTAATTTTCCATCTCAAATATTATATGTGACTTTGCTGATTATTCTCTCAGCCTTTTTAAAAGACTCTCATATCCATCAATTTGAAGCACTTTTTCAATACACTGATTTTCTAACAGGTCACTATTTCTCTCCAAATAACATGCCATCTTCATAAAAAAAAATACAATTTAGAAAAACAATGTTTGTGGTTACCAACGCAAAGAAATATCAAGGTTTTTTCTTTATGCTTCAGTTCCTATTACCATTTTAAAAAAAACTCTTCATGACATTTTTTATATTCATGTTTACCTCATGCTGGGTAATTAACATATATGATAGGATCATAATTTTCACTCCCAGCTTTGTCAGATAGCTAATAGACTGATGACATTTTCAAAAGGAAAGTGAGCAAAAATGCATCACCTTTCTGAAAAAAAAATCATTTTATTTCTCATTTTGAGATAATTTTGTCTTGATTGCTGTATTTTAGTATTAAGTGTTTGAAAATAAAGTACATAGTCCTTTAAATTTCAGAACATGGATTAGGATTAATCTGTGAAGACTCCAGTGATAAGCAAGCTTGAGGTTCTATGTATTTAAACTAAACCCAGGAAATATTTCACCTGTTCAAAGCCCATTCTGCACCCAAAGCATTTCCTTCAACAATACAAAGAACGAGTTAATCTCTGAAGAATGATGCAGAATCCAGAGAGTTTTCATAGAATCCCTGGCATTACAGTGGTTTTCTTAGGTCCGTTGTGACTGGTGTCGCATTCTTCTCTCTTCCTTGTACAATTTTCCTGATTAAATGCACACATAATAAACTTTGACAAAGACCAAGTACAAACTCCAGCTCAGTAAAAGTTCCACTTGCTACCTAGTCTCAGTGGTACATTTCTCTCCTCAGATGCCCAGATTTTTAATCTGAAATCTGGATATACTTGGATGTTTCAGATAAAGCACTGTTACATGAACTTCTAGATTGAGTGAGGCTTCCCTTGTGGCTCAGATGGTAAAGAATCTGCCTACAAGGCGGGAGACCCCGCTTCAATTCTTGGGTTTGGAAGATCCCCGGGAGGAGGGCATGGCAACCCACTCCAGTATTCTTGCCTGGAGAATCCCATGGACAGGGGAGCCTGGTAGGCTACAGTCCACAGGGTGGCAAAGAGTCGGACACGACTGATCGACTAACACTTTCATAGGATTGAGTAGAGGCAAGGCGTTTCCTTACGGAATAACCAACTGGAACTTAAAAGTTTAACCTTAGCCTCAAATGATACACAACTTTAGAAAAAGCTAAATCTTTCCTTAAAGAGGAAACGTGGCTGTGGTCTGATGTGCAAACCAGGTGAGGGGCCCTACCCTGCTTCTCCCGTGGACACAGAGTTCCCAGGAGACCACACTGATACACGGAACTTGCTCTCGGCCAGCCTTTGGAACAAAGGACTCATTGCCTAGCCTTTTCTTGGTCCTGATCAGACCTAAACCAGGCTGGAGCAGAAGGTCCACAGGCCAAATGTGCTGCAGTGCAAGCCCAAAGAGGCCCGTCGCTGCCCCTGCTTCTTTTACAGTGGTGTCAGCTGCAGCACTACCTGGGAAGAAAAGTCCCATCAGCTGCAAACCTGTTGAATTCTCATGACCCTCACTGATGTGAGAACACCCTGAATCACCCTCGGGTTTACTCCCTACACTCTGTAGTGTGTATATCAAGACCTCCAGCATACTGGTCACTTATTGCCCTGCAGTGTGATTACGGCAGCATGATGGCCCGGGTATAACGGACCAATAAGACGGCCAGCAGACGCTCCAGATGGCCCAGGTGCCTGTGGCCTATATTGTGAGAGAGGGAAGGAAAATTAACACAATCCTGAGGCACGAATGCCATGGACACTGTTAAAGGCTCTTGCCTACATTATCCAGGTTCCCCATTTCAAGTTTCAAGGTCATGACCTTGCTACAGGAGCTTAGCTGGGACTATTTCAACCTTCTCTAAGGTTCCACTACCCTCACCATTAGACCCTAAGTCTCCCTCCTAATTAGATGCTGAGCTTTCCTATGTTCCATCTGCCCTCTGGATGCAGGATATTAGCGGTTTATTAAATGTAATCAAGGAGGTTATCTGGCTTCCATATTTTGCCTTGAACTATTGATGAGTCACTCTGAGCCTGTCATTATCTTTCTCCAACAAAGAGCCTATGATGCTTAGCAGCCATCATGCAGTTCCACAATCCCTAGTTACCACTTCCTTCTTATTTCTGCCGGAGACAGTGCAGCAGCCGTTCACCACCTCTTGCCCTGCCATGGCAGCCATGGGCTACCAACACTTCATCTACCTCCATGCCACGCTGCTCCTCCTGCCTACTAACCACAAAGTGACCCATCTCCAGTCTCCTGGTTTTGAGCAGGCTAACCCTTCTGATATCACCTGTCTCGGACTGAGTTCCTTAGAAATAAACATTGAAATGGAAAATTCCATTGAGAAAGCTCCCTGGGGTTTTTTTTTCATGGAGTATACAAGTGAGAGAATGAATAAGGTAGTATTCAGAAGAGGGAGAAATCAACCCATTGAGTGATTACAGAGGAAGCATCTTAAGCTCCTCCAGGGAACTTGGGAGCTGAGATGACAAGTTACCCTACATTGAGGCAAAGGGCCAGGGCCTTTTCCACCATATGAAGCAATCGATGGCCACAGTACCCCTGGGAGGAGGCCCAGGTTTGAGGGCGGGGGTTATCTATGACTCTATGATGCAGGTAATTCCTAGTGCGGGGCTCAGTGCTGAGTGGTCAACACCAGGTGAGGATGGGTGTGTCAGCCCTGAGGATGGGGTGTGGATGGAGGTCCCAGTATCTACTACTCTGCAGTAAACGCTTCAGCTAAAAAGTATATCATGCTGGCCTCTGAGAAAAGACAAGTGGATTCAAGTTCTAGTTAGAGATGCCGCTGATATGTAAGAGGGATGACAGGCCTTGGAGGAAGCACAGATTTGTGGAAATTTTCACACAGGTCTTGAAGCTAAGACTTATAGTCACAACCAGCAGATCCCTTGATCTCCCGATGAATGACTACCAGGACTGGGACAGGCATTTGCTTATACGAGACGTCGCTGAGATTTCAAAGTCAACTTTCTTGTCATACATCTTTCTCACCATATATCAACAGGAAGGAGAAAAGACCTGTTTGTGTGTGTTGAGATTTTGTACAAACTCTTTTGTGAGCTTTAAAATACAACACGGTGTGACAGAATTAGGAAAAATCAGGCCTGGGGGATGGAGCTAGATTCAGAGGCTTCTGTTAAGATGTGGGGGCCGATGTGGCAGCTGTGATTCAGGTTCCTCAGAGGAGATTCCTGAGAAGACCAGGTAAGAAGGACTCCCTTCTCTCAAGAAAAAGTTTCCAAGAACCAGCTCTGGTAGGAAATGTCTTCCATTAATTACTTGAGACATGACTGCCTCTAAAGGATGGATATAAGTTTCTGGGTACTAAAACCCAGGACGTATGTCAGAAATGCCTGTTTCTGCTATGGCGGGGGGTGGGGGAGGGTGAAACAGACATAGAATCTCCAGAATGTAGGGCTAGGGAATGTGGAAGAGAATGGAGCAATTAACAAGTCTTGGATAGAACGGGTCATTAGTCTGGACCCTAGAAAGGAAAAGCCTGGTAAAGACAACCCCACACTTCGCACAAAACCACATCTCTGAAAAGAGGAGCTAAAGGGCAGGAAGTCCAGTCAACAGTACCCCTTCACATGGTTCACTAGGCACTGGAGATGCAGGGGTTAATCTCAGGTCTAAGGATAAAGGGGTTAGGAACCCAGGTGGGAAATACTACCTACTTTTCTAGTTTCTTCCAGTGACAGATTGTTGACACCAACAATGTCAAACCATCCTCCAGTTCTCCAAGACACACAGAAGTGGGACAGGGAGCCCTTGCCAGACAAAACCGAGGTGGGGAAGATGCCCTGAGGGGGAAGCTCCCTGGTCTGAGCCAGGAGACAGCCCCGACATACGCCCTCAAACAGCCTAGGGCCACACCCTGCTGGAGCCAAAAGTGGGTGCTGGTCCTCCTCTCACATAAAAGCACAAGAATTTTTATGTTGCTGTGGCTTTTGGCAAGTGTCTACTTCTTTCCAACTTTCTTAAATCTATTATTTTTTAAACTTTTGCTTGACTTATATACAAGCTTCTCCATCCACCTCTCCCCTGGCTTAAGAGTCTAAAATCATTGCCTTCATCTTTTCCTCCATCTTTACAACATTTGATATAAATTTCATTCTAATTCCTTCAGGTTCACTACCTGTCTCTTTAACTCTACCCTGAGGGCAACTTGCCTTTTGAAAGGTTTATATACAGAATTTTTTTCAGGCTTTCCGTTAGATTTTCACATCCATTCATCATTTCATCACATAAGTTCTTTATTTTATTAATGTCTCCTCAAGGATACTAACCGTTCTTAAAGTCATGTTTAGATTACTTTCCTTGGGCTTTCCAGGTGGTGCAGGAGTAAAGAATCCATCTGCAAGGCAGGTGGTTTGGGTTTGATCTCTGCGTCAGGAAGATCTCTTGGGGAATGAAACAGCAACCCACTCCAGTATCCATTCCAGGAAAATCCCAGGGACAGAGGAACCTGGCAAGCTACAATCCATGGGGTTGCAAAAGAGTTGGACATAACTTAGCAACTAAAACAACAAAACCACCAGATTACTTTCCTTAGATTATTTTTATCTTTTCAGAGCAAGATACAACAGGACTCTTTCTTACATTAGTTTTCTTTATACTTTTTACATTTACTCCTTAAAGGGATGGGTTTTATTTATTAATTTTCTGCCTCTCTGCCTGCCTGGACTTGTCTGGCCTCCTCCTAAAATCTAAGACCCTCCCCCCAAGTCAAGAATACTTCTCAGATAGCAGCATGGAGCCCTCATTCAGGATGGTTGTCAGGAAGTCACCGATCACTGCTGAGCTGGAGCGGGTTAACTCACCCATGTCCTGGCTGAGGTACTTCTGCTTCTCCTTGCTGGGTGTCTCAGGTAATTAATTTTATATTAGTCATAGCCCTAGAATAGCAAATCTCAGATTTTTGTTTTAGTTCCTGCCCCAGACCTAGTTCAGTCAACCTTAGTCCCGGACCTACATCAGATATTTCTCAGAAGCACTGCCCTATAGGAATGTAAACTTTCATGAATAAAAAAAGAAAAAAACAAAGCAGTAATTGGAACTAAAGCTCTAAGACTGAGGTGCTCTGGCTCGAAAACTTGGCACAAATTTTCATGGTCTGCTTGGAGAACTCTGTCCGCAACTAAAATGAGAGGTCAAAACACCTACAGAACCGTGCTGCTTGGAAGGTCAGGAATGTGTCATGGCACCAAACTGTCTGTTTTCTTTAATCTACTAAAGTTATATTAAAACCAAGAAAGGTCAACGGAAAGGAAGCCCAAGGTGGAACCTGAGAATTCAGAGGTTGTTCTTTGCTGGCAATTTCTCTTACTGGAAGCAATGTCCTCAGCAAATCATGTTAGGTACCTTGTGAGCAGGTAACCTGCTGTCTAGGACAGAAACCATAACCATCCAAAGGGTTATTTATACTGAAGCCATTTTTCAGTCTAGAAGAGTGAGTGTAAATAAAGTCACAGTTTGAAAGACAAGGTCTTACAGTTAGAAAGACACAGACTGGAATTCAAGCAACCCTCCATATAGCCAATGTAAAATAGTTATCAATAACTGAACATTTGTTTTATCTATGCCTTTTTAAAGGTAGTTTAAATGAGTTGCCAGGTTATTTCAATACAAGCTCCAGTGTGCATTTCTGAAAACTACAAACACCTTCACATGTCACCACAATGTCATTTTCACACCTAACAAAATGAAGAATGCCTTAGGATTACCTGAAATTCTGCCATAATTTCCCCAGTTATTTTTAAATATATGAATAAACATATGTTTTTCACATCATGCATCTCTCTCATTCCTCTCTTTTCTGTGTGTACATCTATTCACCTTCTTTATCAACTTTTAGTGACTAAGTTGTTTGGATCTTCTATGCCCTTACTAAATTTTTGTCCACTGATCCATTTAGGTCTGTGACAAGTATGTTAAATCCTCCGTCACTGATGGCAGTTCAATCTCTTTCTCCTTGCATTCCTTAAATTATGTTGTATGCAAATGGATGCTGTGTTATTTCACAAATACATGCTGATAACTGATTTATCATCAATATGAATTGCATGCTATAGGACTATAAACTGTATTTCTCTGTCTTATAAAATGCTTTTATGACCCTAATTCTATCTAATCAAGATTGTGATCTATTCTGTTTATTTGTATTTATTTGACTGATATGTATTTGCTGATATACTTAGGATTTTTTTAATGTTCTTTCCTTGGGTGTTTTAAAATGTATTTTTCCTCCGTTCTGGCATAAAATTGAGTAAATTCTAAAAATTATTTCTTTCCCTTGGATATTCGGTCTGAATAAGTAAAGGATTTTTTTCCCCTTTATTCAAAGACAAATAGGTTCATCAGCACATATATTCATGTTGTTTGCTCTGGTTAGATTTTCCCAGACACATGTTATTCCATCAATATGTAGATTTCAGTGGTTTGATTTATTTCAGGAAAACAGTTCTGCTTTCTGGTGTCTATCATTATTCATTGGAAAGTTATCAAGTTTATTTTCTTCTCTTTCATCATAATAAATCGATACATGTGGATAAAAGGATTTTGTTGTTGTTGTTCAGTTGCTAAGTCACCTCCAATTCTCTGCAAACCCTTGGACTACAGCGCACCAGGCTTTCCTGTCCTCCACTGTCTCCCAGAATTTGCTCAAATTCATGTCCATTGAGTCGGTGATGTTATCTAACCATCAATAAAAGGATTAACAGATTGAAGGATGCTTGTATACAAAGGGTAGCTATAAGCTAGGATAGTTTTTACTCTAAGGGAAGAGTGCCTCCTTACTGCCATGTGGGGCAGGTGAGTCCACAGAAGGGCTTCCTTCCAGCCGGTGGAGAAAGTCCTAACCCCTACCAGGCCTTCTAATGCCACCCTGAAGGGCACGTCTGGACACCTCTCTACAACTTCACGTGTCAAGCACCTTACTCGGCTTGTCCTGGCATGAGTGGGGTAAGGTTACACTTTTTCTGTGTTTTTTGGTTGGAATAGAGTAGTGATTGCCTCAAAGTTGCCTATCTTGCATTTTGTTCATTTTCCGATTCTTTGGTTAGAGAAAGCAAGGTTCCCTCCACCCCCTATCACACATCCACTGGTTCTTCCAGGCTGCCAGCTTCTTCAGCTCCAAATCTTGGAAATGTTTGGTAAAAAGAAAATCCAGACAACTCATAACCATTCAGAGTCTTAAGTTTATTTTATACATCACATCCCTGTTTTTAGTTGTATTTAGAAGGAATAGGGAAAAGTACAACTATTCCATACCTCCAGATGAAAATTTTGCACATGAATTTTTTAATAAATAATTTTGCTGGATATAAACAATTCCATTAGTTTAATTAATAAATATATAAACTTTCATTTTGTAGTCACCTGAAGGTGGAATGAATATGCAAAAGAGAAACTGAAGACTAAACAAGACTCAACAAAGTCAAACAAGAAATAAATGTGATAGGAACAAGTGATACTGGGAACAGTTTTTGAACGTATTTCATATAGCCTGAATATTTTCCCAGGAATTTATTTTACATATGGTACAGTATGATTTGCCTTAAAGGCAATACTGTACAGTAGCCAAGAGTATCAAAGGTAGCTGAAACTGTGAGGCAAAGCAAAAGACATGGTCCTACTCAGGATCAGGGAGAACGTTATGAGACAAAGTGAAAATGTTGGAATTGTCAGCAAAATGTTGGAGGACAAACCCTCCTCCACTCCACTTCACCAGCAGTGGGCTATTTTGAAACACTTCCTGTTGAGTCTCCAAGGGACTCCTTTCCTGTCTTAAGATATACATGATTCCTGATTGTTTAAAAAGCCAGAGAAAAACAACAATGCTAAACTCTTTGTCTCTTCAATTCTAAATATCCACTAGCAAGACTGAATTTAGATTTTGGTATTATTTTCTTCTAGTATGCTTTTTCTTTTTATTGAAATCTTTAATATTGCCCATAGTGATTATGTATGGGCTTAATTGGTGGCTCAGTGGTAAAGAATCTCCTACCAGTGTAGGAAATGCAGGTTCTATCACTGGATTGGGAAGATCTCCTGGAGGAGGAGATGGCAACCCACTCCAGTATTCTTGCCTGGGAAATCCCATGGACAGAGGAGCCTGGAGGGCTTATAGTCCAGGGGGTCACAAAAGAGTCAGACGTTGAATTATCCACTAAAGAACAACAATAATAGTGGTTAAATAGAGATATCTCATTTGACCATATTAATTATTAATATTAATAAAGCATATCATTGCTATATTTATTAATAATTATTGACTCATCATTTATGTATCCCTTGTTACAAAATTGGCATTATCATATTTTCTTTAACTTTTTAATTTTCAAGAAAATTGCTGGTGTAGTCAGGATAGAACTATGTTTAGTGTAAGATAAATACTCTTTTACTTACTTTTTTCATTAAGATATTTGTTCTTCTTAAAAATAACTTTTTTCTGCTTTTTGCTTTCACTAAGCACTTCCTTTGCCTCTTAAGTAAATAGACAAGTATTTGCTCAATACAATGCATGCCTAGAAAATATTTAACACTTTTTAAAAAATAATAATTAACTAATAGTTTTATTTTCCTGAAAGAATAAGAAATATCAACTGAAGCATAAAATAAGATATTCACTAATTTAACCCACAGAAATTTTTATGCCAGGAAAATAATATATTTTCAAGAGACAGGAAAATAGAATTGTTCTCAAGAACATAATAGAATTTTTTAAGCAATGAGTAAATTTTGAAGGAAAACATCTTAAAATTATAACTTGCAACCATGAAATACTTTCCTTGAGAAGTTTCAAAATATCCTAGAAACATAAATTACCTTGTTCTAAGAATTCAGTGAAGATAGGATTAATGAAATCACTATTACTACTTCATATTTGAGGTGAGAAAACAAACACAGAAGGAATTTCAAAGTCTTGGGTGAAAGCTTTTTTTAAGGAAGAAATGGAAAACCAGTTTACAAATATGTTTATTCTAAATCATAAATTCATGAAAATATGCCTTTATGATGATTTCCAGAGAATCATGAAGAGGTCAGTACATGGGTTTCTCTCCCGACCATTGTCTCTCAAACACACACACCTACACGTACTCTAAGTTGATGAGTTAAAATGAAAGAATGCAATTTTAAGATAGTCACAAAATTTTAATATCGTTCTAAGACACGTGATTCTAAATTAAAATGTAACTCATAAGAAAGAAGCCTCAGGCTTCTGTCAAAAGAAAGACATGGGTTGGAATTTTCAAAGTTCTATAAAATCCAATGCTGATTCCTCAAGAGAAATTTTACCAAGTGAAATAGCAATTTTGTGTTTATCTGATTTTATTGACTTACCATCTTTAATTATATCACTGAATCGGATGCTACAACTGCTACCTGTGGGCATAGAGAAGCCAGGTGAAAAGCAAATGGGATTACTGCTGGCTCAGAGGTACAAGGTGAGAATTGGATTCAAATCACTGAGATGAACATTTTTTGCTGAAATGTCTACAACTAATTTTTTGTTTTATTTTTATTCTCATCCCCCTTATCACTCAGCAAAAATGCAACACCCCCCCACACACACACACTTTGATTTCAAAATAAATCTATCACTGAGATTAAAAAATCAATAACCCATAAAAAGTCTCCATGAAAGACATGGCATATTGTGCTTTAACAACTAATCCTCATAGCCATTTGCATTTGTTCCACTGAAAAATTAGCAAAACCTTTCACTGCCTTCACTGTCAGCAATACTTATATGAAAGTAAATTGTCATTTCTATAAATGATCGATTTTATAAGAGCTAACAGAAAATATCTTCAATTAATTAAAATATCATTAATATTATTATATATTGTTAATAATACTAAGAGTAGAAATCTCCTAGGCTTGGTATTTCAAGAATGTAAGATATTTAAATCATGGCATTTCTTTGATGTGGCAACAGTTAGACTCCATCAGTCTTCTAACAGGAAATTGTTTTTCTCAATGGTAGCCTATTTATTATGTAAAAATAATAACTTTGCCCTTTTGCCACATAGACATTTTAAATACTAACAAGATTTACATTAGAAGTGAGTCATTTTCCTCACAGTTTCATGAGAACTATTGTAACATGTTTATTTCTTATTTGCTTTCTTAAACATCTTTGTTGATTATTCATCATTTTTCATAGTTATTTCTGTGCATGTCCTGTCATGATCATGGAATAAAGCATTTTGAGGCTAATGCATATGATTCATGTTTGTAGTCAATTAATAAATATGTAGCTAAAATAAATGTGTTGAATGACTTTAATTCACTGCTTTACGTTCACAGTGGTTGTACGGACACCATATCACATGATCACCACAAAAATGTGAAATCAACTCATACTGTATCTTCTCTTTGAACGAGGAGTGTAAGAACCAGAGTTAGGTCCCTCGGCCCTCAAAGAGTCAAGTCAGTTAAACACTCTCCAATTTCCCAGAGTCTAAACCCAGGCTCTTCTCTTCCCTCTGTTTAACAGTCCATTTCTGAAGGAAAAGGAAAAGTCGCTTTCTGTCAGGGAACACATAGCTAAGTCTAAAGCAAAATGCATTAAATCTTCACACTTCACCCTCTGATGTGTTCTATGCAGATAAGCAGTGGTCTGAGTCCCCCCAGCACGGTGACTGGTTGTGCTGTCACACTAAGCATCTCATCGCTTTTTTATTTAACTCAAAGGGGAGAATTTAACATAAATCTGGAATAATGCCAGACAACAGCGAGTTTCAATCTGTTTCAACCAGTGGCTAGATGTGTGACTTTGACTCAATGAGTTAAACTCTCTAAGCTTCAGTTTTCTTATGAGAAAAATGTGAATAATACTACTAATTTCTCAGGGTCGTTGTAAAGGAAAAACATTTTTCCATATTAGAAAATGGAGCCCATTATCCAGAGTGAAGTAAGCCAGAAGCAAAAACAACAATACAATATATTAACACATATATATGGAATTTAGAAAGACAGTAACGAGAACCCAACATGGGAGACAACAAAAGGAACGCAGATGTATAGAATAGACTCGTGGACTTTGTGGATGAGGGTAAGGGTGGGATGATATGGGAGAAGGGCATTGAAGCATGTTAATT